>OU538733.1:6250000-7500000 GCA_912999735.1 Aporia crataegi | reverse complement strand
TTTAGTTTCTATAGGATTCGAACTGAGAACCTTCGATGCATCATGCATTGATGTCAGCTACGGAGAGCGGTAAAAAAATATCCTTTGTTACTGCAATTACCAGTGACGTAGCTTGTACTCACGTTAAGACTGGGGCTGGGTGTCTTAGGGTTGGTAGAAGTGACGACGGGGGTACGCGTGGGCGTGGTGTGTTGGCGGCCCAAAGTTATCTTGAAGTCAGGCCCGCCCCCCGGCCCCGTACATCCTGCTCCTGGTGTACCATCACCCGCCGCTGTAACATAGTTTGCTTATTCATACTATTACGTACATGCGGCCAACGTTTTAACGTGTTAAATTACAAACGGCATTACTTTAAGCGATAGCTCGGGAGTCGGTTTTTTGACATATCGAAGGGTTTTGCGTGTAGATTACGGCGGTCAGCGATGTTGGCTACATTAACGCCTGCAATGCGAAGATGCATTTTGCGATGATACATTTGAATCATCTTTCTTTTTTAAGTGTCTTCTTTTTTATTAAATTGCATAAATGTATACAATAATTTATGAAGTTTTTAGTGATGCTGCTGCAACCTCCATTTTGTGTTTATTTATTTATAAACACAGCAAGTTGACAAAAAGGGTATCAAAAACACAA
This sequence comes from Aporia crataegi, assembly GCA_912999735.1. NCBI lineage: Eukaryota > Metazoa > Arthropoda > Insecta > Lepidoptera > Pieridae > Aporia > Aporia crataegi. The sequence continues at coordinate 7,499,367 of OU538733.1, read as the reverse complement.
GTACAACATAGTTAAAGACAGTCAACCCGCCAACCAAGTGATATACAGCAAAAAATAACAACACACAAGAACAAAATCAAAACTACATAAATACAAATACACACAAACTTAGCTGAATGATCCCAACATAGAGAAATAAATAAATAAGTAAAACGGCTCGCAATCTAGTTCCTCTTTTTATAAACAAATTGTCATCAGACCTAAAAAGTACTTTTTGGATTAATACAGCTGTTACAAATATACACCGTTGCATTTTATATATTTGTCGCAGAATGAGAGAGAATTAAGTTTTTACTACTACTATCACGGCGCAATGGCCCATTGGGCCTTGGCCTGATCGAGCAAAGTCCTCTAGTCGGTCTTGTTTTGTGCATTTAAGTTTTTAGTGTGTGCTAAAAATGAATATACAGTAGTTACAAAAACCGCATTTTAATGAGATCCAGAGTTAATTCGACCGAATTGTAAGAGGCTTAATATTTTTTTTTAGAATATAATACAAGTGTCATGAATTTTCTTGGCCACTGTATATATTATTTTTCCGCTTTACATTGCGTAGAAACAATTATAGACATTAGTGTAACGTCTACTTGACTGTACTATGCGCTAGTTCATGTTCGAGGCTATACACAGCGACCAAGAAAATTGTCAAGACCTGTATCAATTATTACCATTGGAATGTCCGTGCTGCGGTATATGCCACTTAGCTGCGGCGCCAGCGGGAGGCGTGTGCGCAGTGAAAGGAGGTGCGACCGGAGGGGCGGGAGGCGCCGGAGATGGTGTCCGGGGCCCACAACTGCGACGCCCATTAGAAGCCGGACCGCTCCCGAAAGGCATGTTATTGTACGCACCCATCACTGGTAACGTAACATTTTAGTCTCACCACGTTTGTTTTTTCTCTTTAAACATAAACGTTTTAATTTATGTGGAAAAAAATTATAGTCAATCAAAGTCAAAATTATAGTGTTTGAGATTATGCTGAATGTGTTTTTAATATAATAGCAATACAAGATGAAACAATTTGGATTGGAGCTGACCTATTAGGAAACGAATATGCAGTGCCAGAATTGTGTCCAAAATTAAACAGAATAATAAACAAAAATTAAAATACAGCGTGAAAAATATGTAGACCGTACTCACTGTGATAGGCCTGATGCGTGTGAAGGGCTCGGCTGTTCCCAGCTGGTCCTCCCGTCCCAACTGCCGCTGCGCCACCTCGACCTGCTGCGTTCAGCAGGCCTCGCAAGTTCAACTCATTCATACCTATACATACAAACTATATTACATTTCAAACTTTTGAATACACTGCCCGAAGTCAACAGGGCAGGGAAGGGATATTTTTTTTCTTTAAAGGGGGAATTTCTATGGCTTCATAAAATTGCGTGACAAATATTCCGTAAAATATTTATATAAATTTATAAATTCGTGAAACAATGCAATAGTGAAACAATGCCGGCTATGTGAATTAATTTTATATATAAGTCATGATTTTATTGTAGTAAGTAGTATCAGTCAAACTCATCTTTTATTATCATACTGCAACACAATCTGTAACATTGTACGTCAATGTCAAAATGTCATACACAATCTTCTGTTGATATTAGTTAGTCTAAATATAATATGTATTCGTGAGTCGTAATTTTTGTTTTTGTCGAATTCATCGATAACCCGACCTTGGCGCTTTCATCGGATAGTTGTTGTAACATTATTCCTAGGGTTGTTAGATCTTCTGCAAATATGACGAGATCATCTGCATAGCGGAAGGTTCTTGCCATTTATATTTAAACCGTTTTAAGTCCATAAACTTTAGACTTTCGCGATCTGAACTCATAATTATTAAATATAGCGGGAATTATTACGCAAAGAAACATTATTTATTTACCTCGACGTTTCGACCGTGTTGCAACGGCCGTGCTCACGAGAAGAACAATAAATAAATAATGTTTCTTCGCGCGATAAGTCCTACTATATTTAATAATAACGTTTTAGGTCCAGTCTAAATTCATGACTATCATCTATAACACAGCAGAAAAAAGTTTTGGTGATATAGGATCTCCTTGGTGAACACCTTTCTTGTTTTCAAATTCGTCTTCATTCCCAAATCCACATTTACACACCAAATCTACATTTAAAATATAAATTGTATTCAGACCGGGAATTGAAACGTCACGGTAGCTTACAAGATCCCTTAGCCACTCTATTCTTAAATGCTGCTCCTTCACAATTCTAAATAGCTTCTCGTTGTTGAGTTTCAACAATTCTCTGTATCGAAGTTCATGGCTGCGCATCTCAAACTCAACCTACACTCATCGGCCGCTTGCGCAAACCAAACCGCTAGTGCGTATAAACAAAATAGCCGCGGTTGAAATTTTGTGATTGTTTTGTGAGTGAATTTTGAGGTGCGTACAATAGACCGCCTCCTAGGTCTTGTGGTAAGCGCGTAAGCGTTACAACCGAGAGGTCCTGGGTTCGACTCCCGGTGGAGATAAAAATACTCGGTCTGGCAGGGCATAAAAGACTGATCACCTACTTGCTCCTAAAGAAAAAATCGATCAGTGAAACAGATGTGAAATGCATTTGCCCCATACCCCACTAGGGGGTACGGGTCTTCACACAAGTGTGTACAATCATAAAAGGTTGCATATTTTTGCAGTGTCGTAATGAAAGATGAGTTAGAGTAATATGATTTATTACTTAGGTCGTCGTGTCGACGTAACTAATTATTACAATAAAGTCTTGACTTATATACAAATAAATTTGCATAAACAATCTTACGGGCTGTTTTGTTACGTAATTATTATTGATATCTACCATGTAAATGATGTGGATGCGTGGTAGAAGTGACATGCGGATGTCTCAACGGAGTATGTGGCCGCGATCTCGCCATTGGCAGGCTGTACGCGCTCCCTGCTCCAACGCCGCCGCCCACCGCTGCCACGTATGACTGAATGAACAATTAAGAGAAAAAGATGTACAACTTACTCTCAGTTTTTTTTAAATGGCTCTAGAATATTGCTGATAATGTCGATGTCACTATATTACCTACCTGATATCGTGCCATGGTCTAAGACATGAAAAGAAAACATATGTCTCTTAAAAAAATTTATAGTATTTAAAAGTTTTAATGAGAATGCGAAGACGAAAAATTTATGTTATTCTGACACAAATAGTCATGAATAAAAGCAACGAAAAAATAACTACACCAAAAAGACTAAATAGCGTATATTAAATCATTTAATGTAACTAGTTGTAAGAATCTCATTCTGAAATGATTTTATTTCTTGCTATAATAAATAAGCAAAAGGAATGCAATAAATACCTGATGCATAGCAACTTGCTGAAGGGCAAGTACCGCTGAATGGGGAGGTGGTGCGTGGGGCGGAGTTTGATAGACACCACCTACCGTGGCGCTCACTGGGCCCGCGCCAGATCCCGATGGAGCTCCAGTTGCCCCTGATCCCGATGGAGCATTAGCCGCACCGGGGCTAGCGCTACCCCCATCTACTTTACCGTCCACTACGATTGCTCCAATCGTTGACAACACTAAAATTGTCAAAAGCATGAATTTTTAGAATATATCGACTGAAATCGCTATTTCTTAACATTGGAAGCTAACGTACCCCTGACGAGGTCTGGCAGCTTGTCAAGTTGCAAAGTGATGCGCACTGGGATCTCAGGGTTTGGAATATCAGCACGGCGACTCTTGATGCGCTGTAGGTGCTGGCAGACCGCACGCTTGCTATGCAATACAGCCGTGTCACTACCTTGCTCGAGCGCGGCACCCACGAAGTTTAAGCAGTGATCAGTAATGGCAGCCAGCTGCTCCAACGCTCCCTGTTTCTCGCCCAGCGTACGCTGTTTGCCGTCGCACACCTCGTTGAGTCGAAGCACCAGCTGCTTGCCGCGGGTGTTGATCGCGTTGGTCAGCCTGCGGCACACGCCATGGAGGCAACAAGTGACCCGATCGGCCGGTAGTAATGATACACAAACGCACTACAGAGTGGAATACTAACTTGACGACGGTCTGCGTGATCTCATGCACGAGCGCCTTCTTCTTGTCGGCGATGAGCTGCTGGCGGTCGCGGATGACCTTCATTGCGGAACCCAGTAGTACACGCTTGTAGCTGACTTCGGAGACGAGGGCGGCGATGGCAGCGCGCGCCTGGGTTGCCATTTCGGTGCTGAACTGGTATTTGTGGTCACGGTGATGCTGCAGCTGGCAGTCGCGGCACGTTAGCCGATCGCAAGTCTCACAGAAAAGGCTCAGCCGCTCCTATTACAAGACGTAAAGACTTAGATTAAATGCATAATAACAATCTAGTAATAATATTACAACTAAAAATGTATAAAGATTATTTTGTAACCAAATTCTGTGTTGTTTTTATTTGTTGATTTCAATGGTGTGAAATGTAATTTACCTGTGGATGATCGCGGCAGTACATATCTCGATCGGAACGAGAGCCCTGCGCCGCCTGCAGCTCCGACAGAGCCTCGTCTTTACTTTTAATCGTATGATCCTTTGTTATCTTTAGCCTGGAATCATCAACATGTTACAGTCATAACAAACAAAATCAGTTGCTTTTATAATAAAGTATTACCTCTGATGTGCCTGCACACAGTTGTCACATATGAACTCCGCACAGTCTACACAGTAGCTGGTTGCAGGCTCTGTGTCTTCACAACTATTGCACTGTTGTTCACTGCCTACTGCACCTTTTAGTGAAAACATTTTGTTACCAGAAGCAGAGAATATTATGATTATTATGAATTGGCAGACAATTCTATTCATTTTTAATTACTATGTATGATGTATGTTGAGGACAATATATTATAATAAATATGGTAATCCATATAAAAATATAATTATGAACACATTTTGATCTTATATTTATTTTTAATTTCTTACCAATTATGTTATTATAAACTTTTAGATCATAATACTGAATTAGAAAATAGTATAAATGTTTTTTCATTTATTTATTTTTTAATCACATTATTAATATATGAAAACTTATTGAAATAAAATAACTAATATGAACAGCTATTACAATAACTCATATTAACAATTTAATACCACTACCAGTATTGCCAGCCTGGTCAACAGAAACTTTCTCAAGAACAAATCTCTGGTCAATCATGTTGTTTGGTTGACACTGTAGTCGGCAAACTGCACACTGAATAGTAATACGACCAGCTCCTGAAATTTTTTGGAATACCAGGTGTACCACTGACAGTGACAGTTCTAGATGATGTTTATTTATTAAAAATATTTAGTACTAGCTGATTCCTGCAACTTCATCCACATGGAACTTATATAAAAGATAGAATAAGTAGTTTTTTAGAGTCACTTTTATAACCCAAATTTATTATAGTTCTTCAAAGTAGTGTACAAAACTTACTTGTGGTAGAGATGATGGCTCACATAAAGTAATGAAAGTAACACTTAAAGATTAAGTTGTGTCATCCGTTGCTTAGTAATGATTAAGTTATCTGTGTTTAAATTAAATTAAGATTTTTTTTATTTTCAAATTATGTAATGGGTTTTTGTTTATCAGATTTTCCGCAAAAGAACTAATAATATATCGTTTATTAACCATTTTTATGTCGCAACCTACGAAAAAGCCAAAAAGTTTTGTCACCCCATTAGTTTTAAATTTAACTGTAATATTTAGTTTTATAACACTACACTAAAATTAATACCTTTAATAAATAAATCTTTAATATCTATATGTAGTTTGTATTTATTATTTTTCAATGAACTGCGATCCCCTTTAAAACCAAATAGTAATATTAAATGGGATAAAAACAGTTGTATGTTCATCATACACATAAAGAGATAATGTTTTCAAAATTGTAGATTTGGTATTTATATCATATTGTATCAAATTCATAACAACAACATAATATTGTATATTATAGACAATGAAATGTCAGTGAAACTCATAAGTATAACAGAATAGTCAAAAGATAGACATACAGGCCATGAACCACTGACTGAGGTCAATGTTAAGGTTACCACTTGTGCATTTAGTTATGTTTGGAAACAGTACATTGGGCCTTTGATTATTGGAAGCTGTCTTTTTACTATATCAACTAACATATAATTATGTATTATGAATCTATGAATACATAGCTATAACTATTGGTACATTTTTTGTACATTACAACCGCCTCCATAGCTAAGTATTTTATGCATCTGCATGTTGCGTCAGAGGTACTGGGTTTGAATCCGAGTAGAACTAAGGTCCGGTTGGGTAGGCACAGAAGGCTAATCACCTACTTGCCTGTAAAGAAAATAATCAGTGAAACAGATACAGCAATGTGTCTGTCCCATGCCCCACCAAGGGTTACAGGAATTCACTTTTTTTTTATTGGTACATTAACACTGTTTAAATTAAATGACATAATACCTAAAAAGTCTCTGCTACCAGACAGCTTTTCTTCAACTTTAGTTTTTATACATGGTTCACAAGCTGAATGAAGACATTCCATTAGTTTGGGTGTGCCTTCAGTTTGTGCCAGGATAGTCTGACAGAAGACACACTTCAAAGAGAGAAAACTGGTGCGTGCAGCTGGAGACACCAAGGAATCAGCTCCCTCTCCACCGTCTCCCTTTCCTGATATATCGGTCCCAGTACTAGCACCAGCAACATCTTGGTGACTACTTACCTGAAATGTAATTCTATATAGTTATATGTATTGTGTAAGTTTATACTCATACTTCATAAATATATTTTTAAAAAGACTATGGCAAAAACAAATAAACTTATTTTGAGGACAAACTTTTTTTATAACTTTTATTTCGAAAAATTTAAGAAATAATGCTAATAAACAATTACTTACATTAGTACGAGAAGGTGCAGAATTTTCAGAAAGTTCGTCGGGCGCCTCCTCTTTGATAGTGACGCCGAGAAGCGGTCCTAGGTCCATGAGTGCTCTCTCGATCTCTTCACCGCACTCGCCGCCACCCGAATACACACTTGAACTCTCCATTAATCTGAACTTTCTTTTAACAGTTAAACATCTTTATACTTCCAATTTCTCTTAAAGTGGTTCAAACTTTTACGAGAAAGTACGAGTATGTCAAGAATAATTTAGGAGACATCCACTACACTGGTACTAACTACTGGAAACTGGAGTTTTTTTTGTTTAAATTTAGCTTTGCAGTAGCGTACTTCTAATACATCTTGTTTATATAAATAAAAACGCATGTAATTAAGAATAATATATTAAACATCAAATTTATTAATAATTCTCCGAAATTATTGCTACTTAAATGTTAGTTACAATTTTTTTATTATTTCTGTCCTTGCGATGAAAATTAATATATTTTTTTTATACTTTCAAATTGACATAGGACATAGACACACAGGTCACAGACTAAACTCTAGACAAAGATGAAGCTTGTGCTTTATCTTTGTCTAGGGTCTGGCCTACCTTGGGTTTGGTTTTTAGCGCCATAGCGACAACGAGCGCGTCATATTTTTGAATACTATTTACTAAAAGTTGTGTACTTTCAAGATTTTATGTGTAAAATTGGTGGAATTTTAATTAAAAACTGTTCGGCAATATATGCGATTAAATAGACAATTAACAACACAAAATAGACATTGATTAAAATAAAGACATGCCTTTAAGATCCTTTAAGCAACCCAAAAACGTTAATGAATAAATTAACCTTGGGTTTATGGCATGTCAGCACAGACGTTAAAACTGCGCAGTTTTATGCTGGCTGTTGTCAATTTGAGTGATAAATGACAACACAGCTAAAATACATTGTATTTCAAAATTTAAAGTTGAAATTTGAATGAAAATTGAAAACTAAGTAAAAATGGCTGACGGAGGTCCTAGTAAAAGTGATATTGAAGCTATTTTTCAGAGATTACGATCAATTCCGGCTAATAAAGTGGGTATAATATGAAAGAACATTGTTTGAGGAGTATTTTACCATTTATTGATAATGATGTTTTATGTGTACAGATATGTTTCGATTGCAATGCAAAGAATCCTACGTGGTCGTCCGTGACGTACGGAGTTTTCATCTGCCTAGATTGCTCTGCCGTGCACCGTAGTCTCGGAGTGCATATAACATTTGTACGATCTACCCAGCTTGACACCAATTGGACATGGAAGCAATTACGAAATATGCAGCTAGGCGGGAACGTGAATGCGGTACCAATTTCTTTTATTTAGATAGAGTTCTGTACTATGACATGACTGAACTTACTTATCTTTCTATTTTAAATATTAATTGTTTTTTATAGACACAGTTTTTCCGTACGCATGGACTTGTAACAGAAGATGCTCGACAAAAGTACAATTCAAGGGTTGCACAAATGTACAAGGACAAATTGAATGCTATGTCTGAACAAGCCATGAAAACATATGGCACCAAAGTAAGTGAAGGAAATGAAATGTAGATTGCAGTCTATTTATTCTTAAAAAGAAGGTTTTGTCATAATATGTAAATTTCTTTTTCTTGTGGATTTATAGAATTTATGACTGCAAATAAAAGTATAAGTAGAGATCCTATAACACTAATGAAATAACTATTTAATTAATTTTTAGTTACATCTGGAACCTGCTACAGTTGAAAAAGAAAACAAGGAATCTAAGGAGGTAGACTGGTTTGCGGAACACACTGATGGCACTAACATTGATTCAGAGGTATTCATCTTGTCCAAGCCACATTTACCCAGTTCTGGGCTTGGACTGTTAACAAACTCATTCTAATTTCCATTTTGTGTTTTTAAATTTTCTTTAATATTACTAAGAATGGAATGTGTATTATTTTGCATTTGGTTTTATGAACATCTCTACCTTCAACTCACTAACAAATACAGTATCATTATACTTTAATTTAAAAAATTAAATTTTTCAGCAGTTTAAAATATAACAATAATTGCATTGAGAAAATCATCTATTTTAAACCGTATTACTCCTTGCTCAATACTAAAAATATTATGAAAGTACAAAAAATATATTTATTTTAAACCATATGCTTTCATATTTGTATCTTTTGGTTTAATTAAGATTAATCTGTAGGCTGACACAGTGGTTGTGACTCCTGTAAACAATAATTTGAGTGAAGATGCTAGGCTTTGGGGCATGAAGGAATCTACCAATACACTGTCATCAGGCAAAGCTGCACCCAGACAAACTGCAAGAAGAACAGTTAGTATTCATAAATATAGTCTATGCTTTGATTTTTCTTTACATTTATTTTTCAAATCAATTTTATTTAATAGTTGGGCGCTCGTAAAGGAGGTCTCGGTGCGACTAAGGTGTCTGCTAATTTTGATGATATTGAACGGGAAGCTATGATGGCTGAAAAACTTAAAATGAAGGTAAATAATAAATTAAAAAAAAAATTAAAAAAATAATTATAATAATAAAGGCACTTGACTGTATTCGCCGAGTACGTGCAAATTTGTTGTCTGTTCACTTGCAATGTCCGAGTTTATTACATGATTGAAGTTAAAAATGACTACAAATATTGTATTCCTTCTTTCATTATAGTGAAATAAAAACTACTCGTAAATAGTAACACAAACGAACCAAGAGTCCTAGTAGGACTCCGAAAGTAATACTAGAATGTTTCGCGGTGTGGAGATCTCGGATAGGTCAAATGACCTCACGAAACCAAGAAAAGGTTTCGTACTTAAATACATAAACTTCAATTATCTATTTCTAGGTAATTATTGATTGATTTAAAAAAAATTGTCAGTGATTGATTACTTTTGATAAAAATATATATTTTTTTTATTTTTGATATATAAAATTTTTAAGTTTGATGTATTCTTATGAGAAGCTATATTTAAGTATTGCATATTTAGCTTATTAGTACAGCTCTCACACCATTCTAGACACTTAATTTAAATAGCTATGTATGTTTTACTATTTCAACATTCATAATTAGATGCTGTTTTTTTAATCTATAAATCTCTTGTTTCCTTTAATATAAATATGGGTTCGAACCCAGTAAGTACATTAATTTGTGTGAAGAGCACTAATGATTGTTTCTGAGTCTTGGTTGTTTATAAACTTATATATTATGTATTTATTGTGGTCCCCTTGTTGTTTCTGATTACCATAACACAAGTGCTTCAGCTACTTACTTTGGGATCAGAGCAATATATGTGAGTTGTCCCAATAATTATTTTTAAAAAAATGGCGTTGTAGGCAGCAGCAGAGAACACGGTGTCTGCAGAGGCGGTAGCTGAAGAGGTAGCCGCGTTGAGGTTACAGTACAAGCCCAGTGATTCGCGCCAGAACGCCGACCGACTCGGTATGGCCAACACTGCAGCACGGGATCGGTATATATTTTTCTGCCTTGATGAGCCATAAGCTGAGTGAGATGCTAACAACAACAACTAGATAAAAGAACTTTATTGCACTATTATAATTAGAGTACAAATATGAAAATGTCTTTAATATTATAATGTAATTTAAATTTAATTCTACTTTATAAACCAATTTTAAAACTTTGTCAGTTTGTCTGACATAAAGTTTTTAGATATGTGTTGGATTGCCGTGTTTTTCTATGTTACGATTATTTTATCGGAAGACTATTATTCTGTCTAAAGTATCATACCAATACGAACAATATAATTTCGGATTCGACATGATTATAAACATTTTATTTTGTGGCTAGAATAGAATATATTATTTTAAGTAAGGGTGGGTATTGTAATGTTAGTAACATTGCAATCGTTGCAGTGGCGGCGTGTCTCACAGTGCGACGTACGCCATGCAAAGCATCGAGCAAGAGGATGCGCCGCCATCCTCCCAACAACATGACATCGACGACTTCGCCGCTACCTTCACGATGATCAGGTGAATGAATAAAATACCCTTCTAATAACAAAAATAAAAGCAACATTTAATTTAATACATTTTAAAATTTAAACTAAATTGGTATCTGATTTGTAGGTGAGGTTCTGATTTAATTTCGTACCAAATTGGAGCTGTCTAGAAAATTCTAGGACAGTCCAGAAAATACGAGTGCATTCCACGACATTCCAGAATATCCTAGATCATTGGAAAATTAAAATATAATAATCTCATATCAACTCTGAGCGAAGCCTGGTACTCCAGCTAGTATTATTATAATTTATAAATGAAAGTTTTCTAAAAATACCTTAAAACTTGATAAAATAATAACTGGTAAAGAATTGTGCAGAAACGAGCCGTTCAGTAGTCGCACTGTGGAAGTGAGCGGCGCAGAAACTGGTTGGGAGAGTATAGAGCCAGAGCCATTGCGCCCCGTGCGCTCGATGCTAAATGCGGAGCCACGTTCCGTCGCCCCCGCTCCCGCCACGCGGCGCGCCCCTCGCTCGCAGCCTCGCAATGACGATGACTCCGCCGTCAAGAAGTTTGGCACCGCTAAATCTATCAGTTCGGCCCAGTTCTTTGGCGACCAGGTAATACACATTATACAGACAGGGTTGCCTTTGTAACATCATATATCCTAAACTTACAACATATAATATGCTGATTTGATACAAAATGATGAGATCTTGTTGACTAAAACTTGCTGAAGAGTTAAAGGGCAAGTATAGTTATTTAAATTTTTTTTATAGTTTCTAAAAACAGCAAGATTAGGTGCAAGGCGCTGAATAATCTTTTTAATCTCCAACAATATTCCGGTAGATCTTACGTGTGGAAAGCACGCACTTTTTTATAGTTTACAGATTAGGTTTGTTGATAATAAAGTTCTATAAGGTGTAATCTTATTTAATTACAGTTTTTAAAACGTATCAACATAACACGAACATTTATGCTATATTATTATTAACTCTAAAAAATAATATTTTTTATGTATTATTGAGATCAGATGTAACTAAAATATTAAACAAAAATAAATAATTAATGTATTTGTACCTAATTTATAGGCAAGTGTCAAGTATAGGTTACTTAGAAAATGAGAAATTATAAATTTTAAGAAATAAAATGTACATTTAAATAGTTGCGTTTGAGAGTAAATGTAATAAATTATTTGGCGTGACATTTTTAGGAGAGCAGCGGCGGTGAGTCTGCGTTGTCGCGCTTTTCAGGCAGTTCGCACATATCGTCGGCGGATTTATTCGGCGGCAGCACGCCTCGACAGCCGGCTGGCTTTACCGTTTCCGCACCTGACCTCGACGATGTAAGCATAATTTTTTACCTTCTTTCTTAAAGGTAGATACGGCATATTGCCAATAAATTTAAGAAAAATAGTGTATATTCGGAATATAAGATGTTTCAAATATTTATCAATATTGTTCAATGCTTTAGTAATGTAATGTTATGCTGAATTCTCATTTCACTTTAAATTAGTAATGGATGTTTCTTTGATAAACGTTAAGGATAATTTATTGTGGAAAAAATACTTCCGGATGTAGATTTAAACTATTTCGGCAGGTCCGTGAGTCTGTGCGCATGGGAGTGACGCGCGTAGCGGGTCGCATTTCCTCGCTCGCAAATGGCGTCGTGTCTTCCATACAAGAGAAGTATGGATACTGATCAGCCCAATTCCCTATTACACATGTACAATGTACAATCATCTTATGACAACAATACTAATGGTCCAGGAGCCACTGCCAGTTTGCCTTGGGCGTCACTGATAAAAAAAAAACAGACAGTAGCTCCTGGACTATGTGTGTGATGCTTTAATTATTGAAGCATAGATTCACAAAGGCTCTAAATATCTTCTGATGACAGTTATTGCATTTTGTAATTTTATTAATAACTAAGCGACCCGCCCCGGTTTCGCACGGGTATATTATACATATAAAATCTTCCTCTTCAATCCCTCTATCTATTAAAAAAAAACTGCATCAAAATCAGTTGCATAGTTTTAAAGATTTAAGCATACAAAGGGATATAGGGACAGAGAACGCGACTTTGTATTATACTGTGTAGTGATAATAATAATATAATTGCAGATTCTCACTTCAATGTATTGTTGTAAGTATTCTAAAGTAACATAAACTTGAAAGAAATACCAACTTATAACAAACAATAAATTTCAAAAATATTATCAAGCAAATTCAGAATTTTTTAAATGTATATAATATTGTATATGTATTTGTAAATTAAGTGATACAAGCTTATGTACTGTCAACATGTCATTGTGAATTTGTTTAGCTTGATATCTGCGTTATAAATGTCGGAATACGATATTAATATACACACGCCTTTTATTGAAAAACATTCCGAAAATATAATTATATTGATATTTTTATAGTTAGCAAAATTACTGTTTCAAAACTATGTGATTGCACATAGTACTGTATTATTGCATTTGTATGGATGGAAATTATTGTTAAGCAATAGGACACAAAATGTTCATTTGCATAGCGGAATTACTTTCATAGATTTATACACGTTGTTTTCTAGTTCCATATATTACTGAGCCTTTTTTAGAGTTACAATATCCATTTTATCATAAATATGCCATTATATTAACTTAGTATACAAATATTTTCTTAACCGATGCTATGATATTCAAAAGATAGTTGTACATACATAAATAATTAGTTAGGGCTTATTTTAAACTACAATATTTATTTCAAATTCGTTATAGTGCACTTTATTAAACTTCATTCAATGCTTTCATAATATCTTTTTAACATTTGTACATATTTTAGTGAAAATTTTTGGAGCATTTTCCGAGGGAACATACTCTAAGGTTTTACCTCTAGGTTATATATTTCTTGAAAAAAAAAATGTATTGATTTCCTACAAATTTGAGTTTCCTAATGAGCACTACAAAACGCATCCGAGTCCTAATGTGTTATGATTATAGATTTATGTCCTTTGATTTTATTAATTATTGGCACATATATTGTAATTATACTGATATTTCTTTTATGATTATGTATAAATAATTGAACAGCGGTTATTTAACTAATAAAGTATATTTGCTATAAATAATTGTATTTTTAAATTTTTAATAATTCCTTTTAGCTATAATACAAAGGTTTTCAAGTGAGATAGTGTGAGGGATAAAGTAAGCTAGACGGGCGTTGAAGCCATACTCTTTAAGATAGAGAACGCGGCCCCAGTCAAGTAAAGCCTTAACTCGACGACCAATGTCTTGCTGCTGCTCCCGGGTTAGACCCAAACTCTTGGTACCAATCTCTCTCTTGACAGTATTGTCTTCAGATCTGCCTTCCCTTAGAAGTTTCTGCTCTCGTTTTTCTCGGCTGCGTCCGTCTCCACAGGTAGCCCATGATACAATACCTAATAATATGTTGAACTCACTTTCATTTATACCTAAATCCTGAAAATGTAATTATTGAACCCATTATATATTTTCGTATTTCATTAAACAAAATGCACGTAGTACCAATAAGGAATGATTTATGAATTTGTGTTACTTTCTCAGCACATAAAAATTACTTTTTATCTCTTGCCAGAATAGAATTAAACTTTTGCATTTACTGTCACATTACAATAATGGTGGACTGCATCACCTAATTTTTAGGTACCTACTAGTACAAAAATATTAGTCATATAATCATCAATGCAATAAAGCAAGAAACAAAGTTATCACCACGCACCAGTAGATGTCTGTAAGCTACATATCCATCTGGGTTGCAGCGATGGTGGCAACACGTCGCTATAACCACGCCGCGTGTTTTGTGCAGAGTCTCATCTGACGAAAGGCAGCGTAGCGAGTAGTCTGATAATTTTTTTTTACTGATAATATAACTATAAATTTTAAACTAAAATATAGCTATTTTAAATTGTAAAAGAGTTTATCTATGTGTGGTTTCCATGGTTATATCATTACATTTATATGATTTCTGCCAGTTTATGCATCTGTTTGACTTGTTGCACAAATCACTGTGGGAATTATGTACCTCAAATAGATTGATTAGAGAGACAAAGGCCTTGTGTGCAGTATATGAAAATAAATTATTCTAGAATATTGTGACATATAATAAGGGAAATACTGACCTGTGGCCACACCACATAGATGTTTAGCAAAGCCTACAATACTCTGTCTGCTTTGTACAACTGGGACAAGATGCAATATCAAGTCAGCTAGATCTGCTCTTAATCTAAATGATCCTTCATTTTCATCACAAGACTGTATTTTATTTTCTGTGAAATCATCATCTTTTTTACTATCATTCCTGTGATTTCTATCAAAGTTAACTTTGTCAGATAAGTCAGAAGTAGTTAATTGTTGACTTTTATTTATATTGTCTTTGTTTTGAAGCATATCACGGATTTTGTTGTCCCGCTTGTGTCTAAGGGCTGCACGTTCAACCAATAACACACGATTATTACTAGCAGCTGGACACCATGCTTGCCACACAAAATATGATAGATGACCTGTATTACAGAAAAAAATATGAGACATTATGAACTGCATCAAATATAAGAATTTAAAACAGAACAACCTTTTCCCGCTCCAAGTTCAACATAACAAGTATTGTCATGAATTAATTCTTCATCTTCTATGACATACATTAACCTAGATGCCTGCCTTAAGTGACGTAGAGAACTCTCTGTTCTTCCATCCATAAGAAAATCCTTCATTATCACTGGATGAATCTGTTTCTCAGATAATATTTCTATTTTGTCCTTGAGATATCCTACAAAATATATAAACAAAACATTTATAAGGGACAATTTACAATCACTACATAATATAAAACAAAGTCGCTGTTTCTTTCCTTATATCCCTTTGTATGCTTAAATCTTTAAAACTACGCAATGGATTTTGATGCAGTTTTTTTAATAGATAGAGTGATTGAAGAGGAAGGTTTTTATATATGTTTTATACCCGTGCAAAGCCGAGGCGGGTTGCTAGTACATTAATATTTCATAGTTACAAAAATTTACAAACAAGGCTGTTTTTGCTGTAAAAATTCAGCAAAAATGGTTGTTTGTAGATTTTAGTAGAAAGATCTTCAAATTTCTACAACACTTGTTTCACAGTAACATGTCCTAAGCAATGTAATACAAATTATATAGTTACGTAAAATAATAAAAAACTATATCTTACTGTTAAACAGTAAATTAACTTTATTGATAATCTTCTGAATCTGAATGCATGGAACTTCTGAGAGTGGTTGTTTTAAAGGACCCGTACCAACAGGAGCATTAACATTGCTTTTAATATAAACTGGCAGCTCTTGTTGGCGAGCATTACAGATGGAGAGGTGCTTCTTAAGTTTACTTGCAAAGCATGTACTGAAATTAGTTGTGGTTGGATTAAACAAGATTTTTTTATGAATATTACTTAAATATTTATAAAGGTACTTACTGTTTTGGATCATTTGGGCAGGGAATTCGAGTTTCGTGCTATAACAAAATATTATCAGTTTTAATTTTATTGTTTTTAAATTATCCTACCACTAGCAAATTATTATAAGTCCTTGAAGCATGTGTGGTAGTGGTACTAACCTTGCCATCTTCTATGATTGGCTTAGGCTGGTGTTCTCCACAATAATTTCGTCCAGGTCGAACAGTCATACGGCATAATCGCTTCTTTCTAACTACGAAAAACTGACACTGAGAGCCATTCGTATGTAATTCGGGAGTCATTGCATTTAAAAAGTAAAGAAAAATTCAAAGGAAATGTTATTGTTTGTACTTTTTAGTTTTTTGATTTGTTAGGTAGTAGGTACGTACTATACTTGCGAGTGTGACTGTTGCACAGGACTCTGGACTGTTCACTGTTGCTAGAACAGTTGCGACCGCGACGCGTCAACATTGAACATACCGACTTTTAACAATTGACATCTTTTATCTTTTTTTTTAGAAGTTCTGGTTTGGTCGAAAGTCTAGGCTCCAGTCTGCTCTTTGGGCGATCAAAAAAAAAAAAAAAAGAAAATTTCTGTTGTGGTAATTGTAGGTTAGGCGTCATATAAAAAAATCGTTTTAGGATTATTGTTATTATTTTCTTTGACGTATTATGTAGTGAAACGACAAAATGAGTTCTCCTAGAAACGATGCCGAACAGCCATCATCCTCCACAACAGAGCCACAATGCGCTAGCAGTAGAGGCAATGACGCCGGTGCGTCGAGCAACAACCAACCCGCCAAGCGAAGGTTCTCAAATACAGCGATAATAGAAATTTCAGATACAGAGAGTGATGATTCAGATGTGTGTGCTGTAAACTCCTACCAAGCCTCTGCTGATGAAGTTAAGAGAATTCGCAAAGGTTTGTATCGTTTGTTTTGTAATGTTGACAACAAACGAAGTAGAATGACGCGGGAACTTTGAATTTCTTTATTTATTTTTAGTTTTACACTGTACTTTCATTCTTTCTACAAAAACAACAAAAATATTAGTATTTTAAACCACAGTTTCTGATTAATATTTTATTTTAGACTACACTTCTTCTTCATCTTCATCGTCAGACTACAGCTCGGATTCAGAGTCTCCTTGGGAGGATGACTCTATTATTGTAAAAGATAAGTTTGAAACCAAAGCAAAGAAGACAGAGCTCAACCCCCGGGCTAATAGAATGGACATTCCTCAGCTTAATCCATCAATAAAGGTATGTAGGAGATTTTTGTTTTCAAATATTAAAAAAATTATATGGCATATTTCTCTTAAACAGTCAAATACGATATATTATATGTTTTTTCCAACCAGTTAAAACCTAATGCACTATTAGCCCATAAAACATACATTAAATACAAAACAAATATGAGAGACAATAACTTATTACTAAAAGATCCTAATCAAAAACAAAAAAAAAATAAAAATTATATTGTAAGATTTTATATAATATCCTAAAAAATGCTATGCTACTAGTGAATATGGTCCGAGGACAACAAAAAAGATCCATCTCCGAAGTAATGCAGTTGAGTGTGCAATGCCCATGTGAATGGCGCTTCCTTCAGCAAATCTGTGCTCAAGGCACTTCTAGCTACTGAGGCTGTTTCAAGCTATGATTTTGAAACGGTACAGTGCGATAAAAGGCTTTGAATTGAACAGTGCGATAGCATCATACCTCATGTCTTACTGCTTGCACTGTACCATAACAAAACAAAAAAGGTTGGGTATCTCAGCAAATAAAACCCCATATAGCTGCAGGTGGTTATAGTGAGAATACTCCACATACTACTCCCTGTCATTAAGAGTCTTGGCTCTTGACAAAACTTCAGTCTTGGGATAAATCTATGACAGTCTCAATAATTTTTATTATTGCTAAAGTGCCTAATCAATCCATTTCAACATTCTTAAGTCTACTCTGGTTAAACATTTTGTAATGCGTCTGTAACTTAGTGCCCTTATAACACTTGTGTAATGTGGCATTATTTTCCAAATTAATTCTTCAGTATGTTGGATACGTATATCTAAAGCCCCTTACTTTTTGGGTTTATTATACTTATTTGTTCCAGTTTGTAAAAATAATAAATTTTTACAAGTTGTTATGCTAATTTTTTTTACAATTTCAGTCACAAGAAGTAATAGATAGATTAATAAGTCATTGGAGTGAAGATAAAGACCACTCAAGTGAAGAAGTAACTCTGACATGCCAGCCGTTTAAGGTGTGTCGAGTGCACAACTTTCTGGCCAACCCTGAGATCATTAACAACATAGTGGATGACATGAACACATTAGATTGGACTAGAAAGAAAATGGATCTTTATGAGTTTCATCAGACTACAGATCTTGCTAACTTAACCTGGCAGAGGAGTATAAGAGGCATCTATGAACTCTTAAAGACTGAATTAAAAACTTGGGTAAGGTTTTGAATAAAATATTTTTGCTCGTATTGTATAATTGTTTTATTATTAAAATCTGTGTTTTACTTACTGAACTGATTAGGCACAAATTTGTATTGATGTTACAGGTATCACAAGTGACTGGTTTAGAGTTGCATAGTGTGTCAGCATCATGTTCATTGTATGGTCCTGGGGATCATTTGTTGATACATGATGACAGAATGTCAGATCGACGAGTGGCGTTTATACTGTATCTGGCTCCGTGGCATCCTCCAGACCTGCAGCATCACATACATAATGGGGATGGTGATGCCACAAATTGTAAAGTAATTATTTATATTTATATTATACAAAATAGGATAAAATATAATGAAATAAATAATAAAAAAATTAACTTACAATTGAAAATAAAAATAAAATTATACAGCTATTGCTCGCGACTTTCGCGACTCGCAATCTTCGTTGATGACGAACTTTCGTACAAACTTTGATGCCCTATTTTCAACAACTTTTTTTTCCTTCTAAAATGTAGCCGTTCAGGTGTGACAGCGTAACAGACTACAGATTTACTTTCGCGTTTAATATTAGTTGGGATAATAAATGCCTTATTGACGATAATATACGAATTATACGAGCCAAGGCTGCACTGTACTGTACAAGGCTCACTCAGATTTTTCTTATTTGTTGTTTTTAGCATCATTTCTTGCTAGAAATGAGAGTGGAGGACAATCGCATACACTCTAAATATTTAATTAGCATAGCATAATTGATTAATTCGTATGTTGTACCCAAATGGTTAGTAAATATTACACGAATGTTAGCTGCTGTAATTATAGGAACGTATAACGACTGGTATTTTTGATATATCTGAGCGTTAAACTGGTTAATAGTTAACATGGTGATGTATGTGCAGGATGCACGGTGGTGCGGGTGGTCGGAGAGTATGGGAGGTGCGTTGGAGTTATTCGCGCGGGACGCCGATGGGGCACCCTCTCATGTAGAGCGCCGCCTTTACCCTGCTAACAATGTGCTCGCATTCTTTCAAGTGGGCACTGAATCCTATCACCAGGTTAATTTTTGCGTTTACTCGTAACACTCGAATCCTAAGAGCTTTCGTCAACTTTTCTCAATTCTAGTGGAGTTACATACTTATTATTGTAGCAAATGTTGTGGACTATACAAAATAATGCTAGTTTAAAATACAGTATATCTTATACCAGTATTGTTGCAAATAAAATATTTTAAATTTAGAATACGTGTAAATACTTTGAGGGTCACTATATTTTGCCACTTCACTAATTACAAGAATAGTTTGTATTTTTTCGTACAAGAGCCGCAATCTTAAAAAAAATATTTATTCCATATCCATTATAAAAGTAAATAAAAACGACCGTCTTATTTATAAAACGAATTAATGTTTTGAGTACGTTCTCGGTAAAGGTTGGTGAAGTATTGTCAATGGAGCTCCCAAGACTGTCGATTAACGGCTGGTTTCATGGCCATGCACCTGAACTGGAGCCGCCTATCCCCGAAGAAATTGTTTTACACAAACCACACACTCAGGTGGTAAGTATTGGACATCCATCCAATCTTACGCTTCTGTAATAGTAGTAGGATTTAGTAATGAAGTTCATAATCTGAAATAACTGGTTGGATGCAGGTGGTTGTGCAGCAATGGCTGGAAAATACGTATATGTCGACGCGTGTGCGCGCGCAGGTGCAGGCGCAAATGGAACGCGCCAGCGAGGTCAGTCTGCGCGACTTGCTCTCGCCCGACCGCCTTGCCGCGCTCATGGACGCACTCCAGGCTCCCAGTGAGTATTAATAAATGTGAAGTGTTTGGTTGATCTTGGCGAAAAAGCGCACATATTTTAATGAAAAAAACCAAGTTGCAATAAAAATATCGTTTTAAAACAAACGTTATGTGTAATCCTGTAACTCCTAATCGGCATGGGACAGACCATGTAACAGACCACTGTCGCTTGTTTCACTAGTGACTTTCTTAGCAAGTACCCTTTTTTAAGTACCCTGAGAATCGAGTCCAGGACCGTCCGCGCCACATGCATTAATTGTCTAAGCTAAGGTGGCGTTCTTATTATATACTTGTTTACTAACAATATCATCGTAGTTAATGGTAATCTACTCTATAGTCTATAACATGAAAACTCAAAACTGTCCTGCCATGTCTACGGCAATGGTTGATCTTTCGAGCTTGATAAGAGGAGAAATATTTGTGCAGATGTCGAATGGGAGTGGTGTTCGGGTCGGCACCAGCGGCACTACATGCGCGTGTCTCCGTCGTGGGCGGAGGCCGCAGCGAAAGTCGAGTCGGGGATTGAGCCGCACCCCGTGGCGGGGCTGCTGCAGCTGGCGAGCAGCGCCGCCTTCGTCCGCGTGCTCGCCGACTGTACGGACTTAATGCTCACCGCTTATTCCGGCCTAGAGCTGCAGCGCTGGACCCCCGGCGACTACACTGTACGATATCAAATAATACACTTATTTGTGGCAACCCCAGGTTCCATTATATATACTTATATGTATATCGATAACTTAGTTTCTACTTCTTTACAATAAACTCATATCAAATTATACGTTAAGAGTACCGATAATACGAAACAAAAACCACTAGAAAATTAAATCCATACTATAATATTATAAATTCGAAAGTAACTCTGTCTGTATGTCTGTTACGCTTTCACGCCTAAACCACTGAACCAATTTTAATGAAATTTGGCACAAACAGATAATAAGTTGAGAAAGGACATAGGGTACTAAGGGACGTAGGGTATTATCTAATTTCATTAAGTGGGTACATAATATATTTATTGTGACCATTTCAATGTGCTCAAACACGGTACCTCTGCAGTAAGAGCTGGCTTACCTACTAACTATTGTATTATTATATTTATTGATCAGTCATGTCAGGTCACCGACTACCAAATTATCGTCACAAGCGAGCAGGTCGTCTTCAAATAAAAGAGATAAGAACTATTCTAATATCCAGTCACTTTTACTATAAGTACCTATATAATAGGTACTTGACGTAAAAAATAAAACTCCTGTCCAAAAAACTGTAATGCGGACGAAGTCGCGGGTACAGCTAGTGATTTATAAAAGATTCTAACATGAAACACGTTAAATTATATAAATTTTTAGCTGCTTGCGGGTCGCGAGCAGTATGAGCGGGCGCGGCTTGAGGCGACGCTATATCTGGGTCCGCCAGCTCACGCATTGAGCGGTGGTCAGCGCGTGTACGTGGCACCGGAGGAGGCTGCCCGCGGCGAAGCCCTACTTACAATCCCGCCCACGCACAACGCACTAGCCCTCGTGTACTGCGACGCCGGCGCTGCAGCCTTCACCAAGTACCTCAGCCGCCTCACTATGGCAGCACACGAGCGGTATTACGTTCTAACCTGCACTTACTACGAGTGAGCTCGCTCCCTACACCGCTGTTACCGCGCGTATCGCTGTACAAGGGAGCGTAAGCTCTTGGAACTGTTCATTTACCCGAAAGTGTGATGCTAAGGATATCAGTGTCTGGGATTGATTGTTGTAAATTGTCTGATTGTGTAAATAGTTTGACAACAGTGTTGATTGATTAATTAAAAGATATTTAAGTCAACGTCAATATTACTTTTATTTTTACCATTCAAGTTTCTACTTGGACAAAGAAGTCATATTCTGTATTTAAAATTTTGATAAACATCTATAAAAAAATACTTGGCCAGTTATGTGATGTCATGATTTTATGAATCTAAGTAGTAAGTAGTCGGCAAAAACAGGAGCTTTTGTAGGATTGTGGTCAAACAGTATTGTTCTAATAACTATCCTCTCTAAACATGCGCTTTAAACAGAAATATTTCTATTTGGTCGTTTAGACATGACTATTTAATAATCAAGCACAGGTTGTTAAGCAATTTAACATAAAGCGATATACATCTGTGACGATGGTTAGTAAACCTTTTAAGAAATCAAAACGAAGTACAATAAATTTAAACTTTAAAATCTATTAAGTTTCTTCATCTCCATAACATTTTTATCCATACAATGTCACTAGATGGCGTTTTGTTCTAGTAGATCTTTTTTTAGGCAATACTAAACTTACAAAACCATCGACCGAAAGCCTCGTCGATTTTCAGTCTCGAAGAGGTCTCATTTGTCTCATCTTAACATTTTTAGATATTTATTGAACGTATAAATCCTTTAAGGAGAAAAAAAAACAGTTGAACTTTACTAAAAATTATTTTATATTTATAATAAGTATTGGAGTGCGTCGACACGTGAGCCTTCGATATTAAATTCACGCTTCGCGGATCACTCTATTGTAAAATTGCTTATTTTACCAGACTTAAGACCCTGCTTGTTATTCACTATTGCTATTTAATGGAAAATCAATACAACATGCCTTGATGAAATCTTAAGGGTGATTCAAGGTGCTGTTCGAGAAAATAGTTAATCGGACATTTACGATTAATGGACGGTGGGTTAAAATTTCATTAAATTAAGCTTGTAAATGTAATTAAAACGTGGTTAGTTAAAAAAGTTCTAATAATAATTTATTTTTAGCAAATCATGTAATGCACCTACTAGAAACTACCTATGTTAAGTAATAATGAACCGAAGGTATTTTATTGATACAGGGAAGTTTTGTTCAAAACTTTGTCAATTAGTAGCTCGCGAGTATTGATTAGGCATAAATGGCGTAAGTTGAGAATAGTGTAAGTTGTATGAGTAATAGTAGACCTCGACTTTTTTCGCCCACTTAAGGTGAAACTAACTGAAATAATATTATTTCCATAGATTTCAACCCATCATTTGGGCTTCCAGTCTATATACACATGTATGATGTATACATTAGAGATGTATGTATGGAATATCGGCTTTGTTTCACGAGAATGAATCCATTAATAGTAGCTACCTAATCCTACGACGGCCCATCTGTTCGTCAGCCGCCGCATTTCGTTCCAGATTTGTGTACATTTGCTAAGCTGAAAGGGGTTCTATGCTTTAATTATTGTAAGTTTATGATGTTACATTTCAGTACGTAAACCCTAATGTATTCATGCTTCTGAAATTAAAAAGAAGCTTCGCCAATATTTATTTGATCATCGTCACCTACTTATTTTAATTCCCGATGCAAGAAGATTTATTTAATTATAAGTTTAACGTGTCTGTGTGGCATCATATCACCTAAACCAGAGGTTCCCAAACTTAATTCGTCTAATGACCACTTTGAAAATCAGTTATTTTATAGCGCCCCCCCTCCCCCGATTTTTCACCATAAAACATCAATAATAGACTTTTCTTACCAAAGAGAGCAATAACAATACAACTTTACAATATTAAGAGTATCATTTATTCAAAATTAACCAAAAATAAACATTTGGTTTAAAATTAATCAAAGGTGAGGTAAATTTGATGATTTTTAACAAGTGTTAATATCAGGCTCCAATTGACTCAAGAACCAATTTGACCAAGTTCCCCAATTTTCTTTAGGCCCCTTACCCTTAAGGCCTCCAGCGCCCACAAGGGGGCGTTATCGCACACTTTGAGAAAGATTGTCCTAAACGAATGGAACGATTATGCTGTTTGAAAGCTGATCAAGTTGGTTTTTTTTAGTTAGAATTTGTGAAGATTCTCTTCGTTCATTTATTCATCTTTGTAGATAATTAACATTTCGGAGGATTTTTAGATGGCTTTTAATTTAACTTGTAGAGTAGGTTATAGGTATAATTAATTTAAAGTTATCTAATAATAATAAATCTTTCAATTGACTTTATGAACACATTGTTATGAATATTGATAAATGATTAAGAGCACTATTACAAAATTGCGTTACACATATAACTGCCCTATTAAAAAACTAGCACATACCATTTATGTAATACTTGTAATTTTGTCTATTTAATAGTTTATATATATAAATTATAAGTAAAAATACCTAAAAATACCTACAGTAAAGAGAAATTGACAATGAAATCTAGGCGTTTTTTTTTTAATTTTATGGTTTTAATTGAGATTTTATTTCTTTAAATTTTTAAGTATTTTAAAATATGGGGGTCGCTATGGACTACTGGCCATTATAATAAATATTTGATTTTATTTACTTATTCCGCTAATTCAGTCCACGATCTCAAAAAATATACTAAAATTCATAATGCTGAATTTCGGATATAGGTATGTTTTAAATAAATTGAAATATATTATCTACAAAAAGCGAGGCCGCTATAAGTCAAATTTATCAAAGGTATTCAGTATTAGAGAATAAGAGTGTCTAAATTTACCAAAGTGAATGCAAAAAGTAAGGTTAGAATGTAATAGACCTCTTAAAACCTAGGCTTTCATTTCATTCAATAATTTATTATATCTGTTTAAAACTTCAAAAACATCGTTCCAGCAATATGAGTTACAGCGGTAATGTAGACTAAATTACATACACTATAACATTAAACATATCATTAAGTAATCTAGTATTTGAGAGGAGAAAAAATAGGTATATATTTTGTTTGAAGATAAAAACAAGCTTGAAAGATTGTAAGTTAATTTGCAACTTACTTTGTTCCCACATGTCAATGTTCCGGTCACGTCCTGCACTCTGCACGCTGATTGTGTCCCGTTGGGGATGTCTGGATGTGGGATCACAATAATAAATATAGTATAGCTCATCACTAATGCTCATAAATTTTTTTTTATGGGTTTATACTCATATTAAAGAAAATTTCAGACTTTTAATCAATATCAATTAGCGATACGAAAGCTTAGGTCGGTTTTCATTAACTATTTTGAAAAATTTGTTCCACTACTGAACTCTTAATTAATAAAATGAATAATTTAAATTACAATTAAGGACAATGACAAGTATCAACAAAGATTGTTTGTGAATCTTTTGAACAAAATATAATTCCGGAAAAGTAGTTTAGTGTTACGATATAGTCTTCTTACTTTTAAAATTTTACATGATAACACTGGTTTTTTATAAAATAAGAACGCATTTGACTCAAGTATTTTTATTGAAGACTATTATTTATCTCACTAAAATAATTAAACACTTCCTAGTTGAGTAAAGGCTCAGCCATGTTTATGCTGTATTTAGGAACATTGTTCTGCCATCCAAAATTTGAATACGACTCGTTTAAAAAGCAAATCTGCAATAGTACTCACCGTTAAGGATCAGTGAAGTGATCACAGCCGTCAGTCGAGCTCGTAAAATTGCTGTAAAACTATTTTACGATATGTTTACCGTTATCAGTATAAGTGTCACCGCTTTATGGCCCACGCTAAACCTTCTTACTCACTCAAACTACATACCCCCATCTTTGGAAATATTGTACCTTCATCACGTGGGCGAGAAAATAGATTTATTTCTGAAAATTCCCTATTTAATACTATCACAAAAGAAGTAAGATACCATATTATTAAGTTGAGAGCTTTGAAGTTGTTTGTCATAAGTTTGAGATTTCTTTTTAAACGGAGTTAGTTTCAAAGTTTAACAAAATTCTCAAGATTGAATCATTGAGCGATTAACTCCGTTATGCTACACAGGGGAGCATTGAAATTAACAACATAATTATTTATTTTGCTCCATTAATTTGATGTATATTTGAAAGAAAAAAAATTAGCCTTGTGGCTTTACAGACAATAAATAAATAATTACCATTTAGTTGTCGCGCTCTTTTATATTTACATAACACAAATTTTTAATAATTATTTAATTTAATAATTAAAAAAATTGGTAACGCAAAGAATTGAAGTAGACCAGTACTTGAAAATCAAATTTGCAATATAAGGAGCCGATTTCGTCTCTGTAAAAGCGACGGACGATAAAAGGCATCTTTCAACAGTTTGTATAACTTTGTGAGCTCTCCCACACCTCGCGTATCGTGAGACGCTCTCAACAATTTATAGCAGCCTCTTTCAATGCACTTCACTGCATTCACCGCTTTTAAACAGATTAACAGCTCTTAACTGTTTTTAATCTAAAAGAAACAACTCTTTTTAATATTGTAAGAGGACGTAGCAGACAGTCCTTAAATATATTTTTCAATTCATGTACTACGTAGTTATTCAATATAGTTACTATAACCAGTGTTTTATTATTATTTAAAGCTATATACACTCAATATCAATTCATAAAACTGGAGAAAATAATAATATAATCTTCAATTAAAACATCACAGTTCATTATTTAATTATTTTTTGTCATATATAATTAATTTGTTAATTATATTAGTATATAAAATAAAATTAATATAATTGAAATTTGTGGCGAATTGCGTGCGGCCTCCTTTCTCATGTAACTCCTTGCTGCGCGCCAAGTTGAAAAGAATAATTCGAATATTCAAAAAAATCTTGAGAATTCGAGAAGGAGCCGCGACATAGAAAAACAGATGCATTCTATCATCCCGATCCGACTCATCGCCATCAATGTTGTATATATATATATCAAGATCTAAATTCCGTGTGTTCGTCATGTGTTACCCCGTTGTATATAGGAGTTAAATACAAATAAATTGTTATCAGTGTCCAGCGTATTATTTGGACTACCATGATGGTTCGTTACTACAAGAAAGGGAATTAGGAAGTCAATAATATAAAGATTACGAAGGCAATAAAATAATATAGACAAATAATTACGTTCACTCTTGTATACCTACCAGATACCAGACTATAGATGGTGAGTCCAAAGGTATCTTTTTACCCGGAGAGGCACATAATTCACTTGGAAAAGTTGAGATGTTTTAATGATGTGTTTTAAAATTTTAAGCAATAAATAATGCATTCATAATAATTATATTTTGACACGGAACAAAATCTCTCAACTTTTCCCAGTGATCGCCACTTTTTTGATGTGTGTACCTAGTTGTATAAAAAAATGATATTCACATCTATACATATCTAATAATATATACCTACTTCTTAGTTTCTGTGTTTTCTTTTCTGGTATTTCAATTATCTTCCTTGTGTTGTAAACGACAGCTGAGGGGTCATCGATACATTCAAGTGTGAAGGCAAAGTGTGCAAGGCCTCCATTAGGAGGAATGTTACAATACAACACTTATTTGCCCTTCATCTTGTTGCTGGCAATTTATTGTTGACAAAATGAACTTATGGATATCGTTACTTTTTACATAAAGATATAATCATATTTATTAAATAATTGTAATTGAACTAAGGATCAATTGTAATAATTGAACTAAGGTTCAATTACAATTCATGATATTCAGCAATCTCTTCAAAGCTCTTCAAATCTCTAAATGCTTATTTATTAGAGATAAAAAGAATTCTAATATTCCTTTGATAAGTTACAAATTATCGGGTTTTTGTTTCTTTACGAATATATAATGACAGATTATTTTGAATCGTTTAAAGGGATAAAGTGTGCAGGACGCAGACGAGGTTCGCTATCATGAATTACAAAATGCAATGTCATAATGTATTCTGCATCACAAACCGCCACATTGAATCTCCATCACACGACCGACATTTTTTACAATAATCTTTTGCGTTTCAGACCATGTCGCCATTATGTAATAAATCACTAGCTTTTACTCACATCTCCGCCTACGTGATCATTCTATTAATTACAATAGCCCAAGAATAAAGTTTCATGTCATTTGGCTAACATGACGGACTCATACTTCATACTTCATACAAACTTTCAACATATATTCCACCCTCTTGGGAGTAGCATTTTCAATCCTTCCTGCGTCTACTGTGTAGTGGTAAATGACCCAACTGACCATACTCAGTCAGTGAATCAGAAGTTGGCAGCCCATTTGTCATGTTCTAAATTTGATAAACCAGCTATGGAATCACTATTTTTAGCGATTGGTAGTGTTTAGTAGATAAAAGTAACTATCTATATTGTATAGTGAATTCTTTTATAACATCTTACGTAGGAATAAAGTTGATAATATTTTTTAAATTACTGCGATTTTTACGGTCGTATCGTGTGAATACTGTATGAACAGTTTAGGAACGCCACATTATACTAATGTTTTTTCAGCAGAAAATTTGCAACAACAACACTTTATAAAAATATTATGCAAATCCTGAAGTACTGAAGTTAACCACATTCTGTGCAACGTAAGACTGAATATACTTTTGGACTGTACAGTTTGTAAGTCAATAACTTGTTTTCATATAGTGAGAATGTAATACAAAAGGTTTTAAGCGTTTACCGATTATAATTGCGAAATAATAATACCTATTATTTTTTTATATGAATATTTACTAGATGCGGTACGAAATACAGTTATTTACCAAAAATAAATATATGGTATTTCTACTTTTTTTTGCCAGTCCTTACTTAATAATTGTCAAAACGGAGCCAGGAATAGAGATGACTGCGGAGGATTAATTATGAATCAAAGATGTAGTAAATATCTATCCTTAACCTCACAATAGATAATCAAATCTACTGTTTAAACTTAGCTTTCAATAACTTTCTGATATTTGTATTATCAAACCCCAGATAGACGTTTTATAAAAGTCATCTGGAGAGTGATCTGTCCTTAAATTGTGATAGGTATATCTTTTATTGATATGTAAAAATTTGGGGGAACTTAAGTAAGTACTTATATGTAGAGACGAGGTAGAGGTTATGAGCAGACACGAGGAAAATATAGCGTGCATACGAGAATGGAAAATTTGTCAAGCTAGTCGTACTGGAGTGTAATGATTAATCAGGTCTTTAAAAATTCTAAGGAAATTTTAAGATTGAAGAAAGAACAATTTTAATGTAATTAATGATTGCAAATTTATTTATATCTGCTCGAAGTTTTGGGTGACGAGGTGTTCGGAATAAATGGAAGGCGAATGAGAATTTTTAATGGACTCGAAAAAAATTCATTAAGTTGAGTGACAGCACCGCAATATTGATAAAGACAGTCTCGTTCTATAGTTTGTGGTGAGAACAATTCTCATAAATATCCTTGTATTCAACGGTTCGTGTTATTTATTTTTATTCCAGAGGAGATATTTAATCAAATTAAGATTAGCAGGTGTGCAGAATTTAGATGTTACCTTACTTTACTCATTATGTGTTCGGGATCGATTAAAGGTTTTGATTAAAGTAAGATTTCACTTCATGTTAATGAAGATTTCGATTCCATAATTTCAAAAAAAGGTACCAATCTATTCTTAATGAAAAAATTTTTTGTGTCGAGATAAATAAAGTCTTTGGTAGTAGGTAGGCAAACTGATTTTTTATTGACACTTGAATGAGCGGTAGGTAGAGGTTAACCGCAAAATCAGAGAGTTGTTAAAATATAAATCTTTTACATTATATATCTTTGCATGTTAATATGACATAATATTCACAGACTTTTTGATACGTAATAAAGGATAAATGAAAAAATGGTCTTTCCTGCATATAATACCGTGAACTTCTGTTATATGACCCTATGAATATGGAATAAATTAAGTACCTAAATAAATAATGTATTTATTTTGTTCTGTGATTCCCTAAATCCTATAGATCTTGTCCACAGTTTAGCAATTTAAATACCGCATAAAGTTGCCCGCTTTGAATAAATCCATTTACAGTTTACGTTTTAATCACAAAGAACCAAATTCAACCTTAAGCCGTATTGCGACAGTCTCAAATTGTTCGTAAATTTAGCAATTAAATAGGAAGTATAATTCCAACATTTTAAATAATTGCACTGCTTGGATATAACTGACACTCAATTATTTAAATTTTCTCGTAAAAATTTCAGTTTCAATTCTGCGATGGAGACGAATTATACTAGATTTTATTTTTATGTTAAATAGGCTTTCACAATTAAGTCGTATGTCCCGATTGCGTATAATTTCTAGTAGTTTATTTGTAAGTTAAGAGTTCAGTATACAGAGAGTTTAACGTGTATTAAGTGCAGTAGAGAAGGGTTCACATCAGGGAGCGCATTACATTGCTCTCAAGCCTCAATGTTCCAACAATAAAAGGGTTTTACTGTAACACTACACCGATACGTTATTGGGTAAGTAAGTAACGCGCAGCGACCTCACGTCCCATATCGGTAAATAGGCATTATTTACTGATACCGAACGATCAAATTAAAAATGCTATATTTTTATGCTATATTTTTCAACTGCTATCAAAACCGTTTTTTTATATGAACCAATTATAAAACAAATATAATGATTTTAAGTCATAGATACTACAGAGGCGTTTTGATATATATTATATCGAGATTAATCGTATATTTTTTGAAAATTTAACGAAATACCTAGTCGATATGTTAATAAAAAAATAAAAAATAAAACGACTTCACATTGTACTAAAAATTAAGAAATAAAACATAAATAATATTTGTACAAGACGACAAGAAATAATAATTCGAAAGTAGGTGAAAATCAGTAATACATATAACTCATAAAATAAGTAAATATTTTTACTACCGGTAGAGTTAAAAGTCTTCAACTAGCACTTAATAGTAATAACTAGCTTGTTTGTTAATGCAAAGAGAATATGATTTAGTATGAGGATAAAAATGTTGTTATTGTTGCTGTATGTTATTGTCAAGATGTTGATAGATGTTGAATAATTGACAATTAATCTATGAAGCTATAAAGTGGGCTGGGGGCAGGTGGTGTGTACACAATCAGCTAGATTGCACGACTCACATCACATACATCGACATACATTGCTTGTTCTTAGAATGCAATCACCATGCTTTTAAAATATTTGGAACGTGCATATTGCAAATCAAATTGCAAGACAAAGTTACACACTGTCTTTGCTTTACTTTAGCTTTAGCTTTTGTCAATCATGCAGTTGACGGTAATTTTTTCTTATAAATATCTGTATAAACTGTATGATTAGAATTTAATTTTTTTTGTCATTCGTGTCATTAAAATGACTATGAAAATAGTCTCTTTTGAAAGTTGGGTAACCCCTAGTACATAATCCATGTAATTCTTATCCACAGAATATAAAATACATGGTGTTAATACAAGATTGAATGAGGTGGTTACGGCCCAAATATCAGTGCTTCGTTTACTTTGTTTTTTATAGATCTACCACTATTGTCTGCACTCTACGTGTTGACCTCGCCTTGCCACCTCGTGTTTAGTACGTGTGGCTACTCCCCCACACTTCGAGCTAATCATAAAATGCACATCAGAAATAAACGGACACAATCTTCATTGTTAGCATTGTAAACCTGTATTAAGCTTGTGCAATTTCAGAACTTTTCGACGATGCTTATTTTTTCACCTTTTTTTAAATGTTTCTTTAGACTTCAGGATGTTTTGTGGTACATAGCGATACTTTGTGTGTAATATTATATTTAGATTAGAAAAGGTGCCGTCGTATTAAGCACTGAGTTCTGTTGATGAGGATTGAGGTCGTCATGTCGTCGACAGGTGGATACGTACTGTGTTCGGTGCTTATTAGAGACAATAAAACAGTTCATATTTCATCGTCACATCGCGTTTTGACGTTGCCGTCACTCACAGTGAGCAAATTGCTGTCACATGCCTTGTTACTCGCGTGGTACCATGTTTATAGAGCTCTGTTCTGCGAATATATTGAATAGTTTCTTTTTTAATTTATAAAATAATATTGGTTTGCTAAATAGCTTGTTTAAATAGGAAAATTTCTAAAAATAATTAATCTGTCAAATAAAACTAAAAACCCATAAGTAATTACAATTAAATTTGAATTATTATTAATAAGTGTATCTAATTTATTCAAAGTATATTAATATCAACGTTTGCACACAAAGCCCACCAATCACTACTGCTCGTAGAGATGTCGTAGACCGTAGAGGTGTCGTAGCACACAGTCGTTTTGTAGCAGTATAGCTGCATATTATTATATTAAGTATTCGATAAACTCGCAAAACGTCAAATATGTGGTAAAATAATCATATAAGCTCGAAAACATAAATTATAATAGCTTTTAATAATAATTATATATTGTGTATTTCAGCGCTTGTTTTGAAATTATTCTATATATTAATCGTTTAATAAATATGCAAAATGAATTCTAATTCTTTTGCAAACAGTATTATAATTGCTAAATTTTACACTTCTCATCAATCAAAGAAACTCATTCATCTGGTCATTATTAAGCCAGAGCTTAATTTAAATCTGACCTCTATACTTTTTGAGGTACGGACGGTATGTAACGACTTGAGGAAATGAAATGAAACAAATATCGACTCCGAATAAATGTTTATTGGACAACTCTTCAAGCCATTTAATACATCAACATTACTAATAAAATACAATAATTACATTATTTTTATCTTTAACTAACCTATGTTACACCAGCCCGTACTTACTTAGCTAAAAGTGTAATCTCCAAACATTTCTTATCTAACTAGAAGGTGATATTTGTACGAATTTTCTTAGAATAACTCATCAATTAACATTATTTTTAAATTTAAATTTACGCTATTAAATCGCTTACTTGTATTTTGTTCTTGAATTAAATATTTTTTTAAAGCCAAAATATTTTCATTGAGCTGCATTCGAAATAATGTTAAATACTTATTAATCAGGAACTGATACCGAACAATATTGAGAATAATACAAAATATCTAGAGGATGAAGGAAAGGTATAATGTCAAAAAGATTGTCATGTATCGTATATTATATGATGTCCCGTGTCTAGGCCTCGTCTGCTGCCGCGTTTTCTGTAAATACAAAAATATAATTATATGAAGAAGTATTAAGTTTAGGCACACCCGACTAATAGAGTTTTTAAAAATTAAATCGATGTTATGATCTATCAAAATAAATACATTCACTAAATGACACATTCCTACTCGTATGTGTTATGTTTCGAGGCAAATAATTTAAAATACCTACCCAATTTATTTACGTATGTTACACAATAAAATTCAGTCTGCAATTTATGCAATTAAACAAAACATTTTCAATTTTAAAATTATAATTTAATTTTATTTAATTAAAGTGTATTTTGTATTCCAAATTGTTATTTTATGTAATATTTGTAATATATGTAAATAAATAAAATGTGTAATTAAACAAGATGAGACGAACGTTCCGTAGCAACTCAATAAATTGGGAGCGAGTGTGGTGATCGGTTAAGCGATTGTTTTCTGCGCGTCATTGGCGTTACATATTGAGGCGATTTCGCCCCAAGCTGCGTGATGCCACCGCGGGTCGCTCGACAGCCTGATTACCCCATTTGTTTTACAAACGAGTACTGAGCGCGGCTCAATTTCATCTTAAGCCGAAACGAATAGAGTTGTAATAGATTTCTACTAATCTTAATGTTAGCCGACTGTCGTTTATGTGGATAATATAACAATGATTAATTTATATAGATGCTGATATTACTACTCCTTTAATATTTAGCGACTGTGTGTGAGAGATGTGATGAAATACACGCGGATAGCTGTAGGCAAGTATGTAAACATTATCAAGCGTTGTCAGGCCTCATTAAGACCCTCAAGAAGCCGCTTATTCGGATGGAACCCCATTCTCTTAACGACTCTAAGACGCCTTATTTCGATATAGGAATATTTCAAAATTATTAACATATTTTTTAATGTATACTTCATCAATGTATGCAAAATGTTTGAAAAGTTTCCGTTACGATACTCGAAGGCACCTAAAAATCTATCATAACGATTTGTGAAATAATTCCGTTATGAGATGAAATTAGTAATATCGTTATCTAGAAATTTATTATAAGTTTAAAGGTTTTAATATTCACGGTGTGCTATTGAAACGATATAGGCATTGTACCTTTTTGAACACAAATCTGAAATTTTCATGAATGACAATGAAAGCGATGAAAAAACAGTATGAACAAAAGGTTTGTTATTAATAAACTTTAACTGCTCTTAACTTCTGTCTTTGATGAGGCCTCCTTTTACATAACAAAATAATTAACATCTATGCAAATGATCTTGTTCTACTCGTTAAACGGAGAGCTTTGACTTAACGCCGGCTTATTTTCATTACAATTAATGTCACTTCCACCAGCGTTTAGAATTCGGGACGACCATTTTGATTTATTAAAGTAAAATATTATACACGTAAAGGAAAAATGTGACCATTATTATATGAATACTCTCTTTTGTAAGATCGGTGTATTATGTACATCACATTGTTGGTTGCTTTTGACATAGAAAATTATGCAATATATATCAAAACTATAAAAGTTATAAGGAATACAAAATGATATGTGTATGTGTCGATATTGAATTTAAAATAATATAACATCAGTTGAAATACAACTTTAAGGGATTAAAATGCGTATACATAATCTTATATATAAAATTCTCGTGTCACAATGTTACCTTACTCCTTCGAAACAGCTTTACTGATTTTTACCAAATTTTATATGCATATTCAGTTGGTCTGAGAATCGGCTACTATATATTTTTCATATCCCTAAGTGATAAGGATAGCTCACCTCAAAAATTAATATGGAAAAAAAAACGTTTGCCAGGTCAGCTAGTAATATAAATAATTTTGAATATACATATTTTATTTGCATAAATAAAATACATTATTTCAAAAATATGTATTCTATAGCTATTGGTAAAAGTGTTCGTATTGAGATTGTCCATCTCATGTGTAGTCGGGTTATTTTCCTTTCAGATTAACACGCCTCGAGCCGTCAACACCACGTTGACAACTTTTCAAAGTTATCCGGCGCCTGTCAACAAAGTTGACATCCAAAGGGCTTCTATTTATTTTGAACAGATTTGATGTAACACGCGGACCTTTTAAACACTTATGTTATACTGTCGAGAGGTCAACATGATGTTAAATTAATTATCTTTCAACATTTATCGATTCGGACGAGTAAGGATGTTTTTTATGTCTGTACAGGTATTCAAGCTACACGAAGAGTAAGTCATAAGAAAGTTGAAGAGCAGCAGCAGTAATTAATGCATAAAACTCTAAATGCAACGTAATGATTGTTTTAAAAAACTAATGATTGTATTAGACAACAATGATTTAACAAAGTAAGTATACCATAGGAGATAGTTGTGGTGGAGAAATTATTCCGGAGGAATCTAAAACATTGAGGTGATTTGCTACGTGCGGAAACTTTCTAAAACGTGCTAAGTGCTAATCCCCTAAAATCTATATCTAAATATGCGTTGGTGCAAACAGGTAGCATAACAGATCCACTAGACAGTTGGGATGTTACCGTGGTCCTCTTGCGAGAAGAGCGCTGCGCGTTTGCCCCACATGCCCCGCAGATTAGTCCAGCCCGGCTCGCGCTTCCAGTAATATGCTCCTGAGACCCACTTGCAAATTAAACTTTCTACTGCGACTACAACCCTAAATATGGCTTTATAAATCCAATGGTATACCAAACATGTATCAAATAGTTCAAATCTCTTCGTATATTTTTGAAGTAAAAAAAAACCTTCCTTCATGCTTGTTTCATCTTTATCATATTTTACTTAATATTGAAAAGTGCTCTGTGCATCTGTACCTATATTTTTTAATAGTTCAGAAATGACATTGCTCTCAAATTTTCAATTGCAAAATATCTAGGGTGAATAATAGCTGAGTAATTAATCTCAGATCGTAGGGACCTAGTCCAAGAATAAATCCCGGCTTTCATATCGCTAATTTATCTCTACGCCAGACGGGTATTATTGCACTTCTAACGAATTTCTTTAATATCACAATTTAAAATTTATTCTCAATTCAGCATTTTGCTGTACTTTTCTTAACATTTTATCGTTTAATAACAAACTCCACAAGTTTTTGAAAATCGATTAAGAGGATAATAAATGTGTGAGTCAGCGCGGTATTCAAGAGCTTATGTCATTAGATTTTTTATTTTTTATTATTTTATTTCAAAGTGGTATTTACAACTGAAAGTTTTAGTTTTAATCGATACTACTTAATTCGTTGCCTTAACTACCACCACCACCATTTCATGTTCACTTGGAACACCAGTTGCTATCTGTGACGTAGTCAGCAATTGGAATTAGGATGAAAATAACCTTAAGTCTTAACTTGAATTAAGATTTACCTCTATCCCGCCTCTAAACCTAAGTTTATAAAAGTTTGTTCGGTAAAGTGAAACACATTTTTGTATTTATATTAATAGTTAACATAAAGTGCCGTCAGTTACCGTTATTATAATGTGACTGCTTGACAGGTCGTTTGCCCCAAGCCCCATGTAATGAAGACCATGCTCGTTTTTCCGGTGCCTCAGCTAAACCTTGCGGCTCAGCTTCCAACTGTTACAAAAATCGTAATACAATTTTTATAAAAAATAAATTCAGTTTCCAAACTAGTGGGTGGTTTCCATCCTTTCACTTCACAATCTAAAGCTTTGATTTCTATTTAAGATTTTGTTTTTTGCCAGAAGTCATTTATATTCTTTGTCCGTCCGTTTGTTTGTCAGTCCTTTGGTTCGTTTATTTAAAAAACACGTGTAGACCCTACCTGTTGCAGTTGCTGCATCGGCAAGGTACGATCAGCGATGAGTTCGTAGTCTTCATAATCAGGTTCCGACGATCGCTTGCCCCATGCCCCATGTAAGTTCACCCAGTTCTGATAAAAATACAAAAAAATATTATCTACATGGCTGACATTATTTCTGTAATTTATCACATGAATAGAAGATCAATTTGAACTGAAATTTAATTAAATAAGTAGTACTAACCGGAGTCCGTTTGCCCCATGCTGAGCTCATGTCTTGCCAGCCACGCTTGCCCCACGCAGAGCTCATGTCTTGCCAGCCACGCTTGCCCCACGCAGTGTTAAGGTCCTGCCACGCTCGCTTGCCCCATGGATATTGGGACATATCCGTCCATCCCCGCTTGCCCCATGCTCCATTTAAGTCCTGCCATCCTCTTTTGCCCCAAACAGAGTTTAGATCCTGCCATCCCCTCTTTCCCCAGGCAGAGTTAAGATCCTGCCAACCTCGTTTACCCCATGCAGTGTTGAGGTCTTGCCAAGCACGCTTGCCCCACGCGGAATTGAGGTCTTGCCACGCCCGTTTTCCCCAGGCTGAGTTTAGGTCTTGCCATGCCCGCTTGCCCCAGCCGCCATGTAAACTTGTCCAGGCCCGTTTGTCCTCTTCCGTTAATTGTATATCGTTTTCAGTCTGTTGAGACAAAAGTCAGCAGTAGGTATGTATTTAATTTTTTACAACTGTATATAACAAAAATTCGTATCGTAGTTATGTATGGAAGGAAGTTAAAATTTATAGGAGTTACCTACTACAATCAAATGAGAAGTTTTCAATGTCTCTCCCTATAATGTCACTTCCAATTGAAATGAATTACTTGCAGACAGATAATTAAGGAAATAAATAGATTCTATATAATGTATTCAGTTACCGTCTAAACTAT
Organism: Aporia crataegi; assembly: GCA_912999735.1. Lineage (NCBI taxonomy): Eukaryota > Metazoa > Arthropoda > Insecta > Lepidoptera > Pieridae > Aporia > Aporia crataegi. The sequence goes on along the minus strand of OU538733.1, from coordinate 7,461,373 downwards.
CCGGGGGCTAAATCCATCAGATACGTCTTTGATTAAATCGAGATTATTTTAACATTAGAATGAAATTAGTTCAGCTGTGGTATTGGAAGAAATCTTTTTAAATAGTTGCGATCCTGGGAGCCGCTGACGCGTGAGCCAACTCACAAGTTGTTCAATCAAATTGTTTCTCACGGAATCTTAATCAGTTTTCTTTGTTGAGGTTTAAACACGGTTTTCATTCAAAATGTTTTATTAAAAACGATATAGACAAAAATCCCATTTTAGTAAGTATTTAAAGTTTTCGTATATTAATTTAGTATTAATTAGGTTTTTTTTATTTTTTTTTTTATTTTATTGTAGGAGAAAAACAGATACAATTGTTACAACTAGTTATAAATAAGCATTAAATAAGAAAGACTATACATTAACAATTGTTCCTATGGAACTTTTCTCACTAATAGTTAAAATTATTGGTTATGACAAGATATCAATTACTTCTGTCAAATCAACTGAGAATCCAAAAGTGTGTTTTAATATCTTATATATAAAATTCTCGTGTCACAATGTTCGTTCCCATACTCCTCCGAAACGGCTTGACTGATTTTTACCAAATTTTATATGCATATTCAGTAGGTCTGAGAATCGGCTACTATCTAATTTTAATACCCCTAAGTGATAAGGGTAGCCCACCCCAAAAATTAATATGGCAAAACAACGTTTGCCGGGTCAGCTAGTAATAATTGTAAAATTGTGTTAAAATACGCACTTAATCCGTATAGGCAGTTTTCTTTAAATGTAACACTCACGTAAATAAAAGATATTCCTTATTAGTATATATTGTAAAAACACGAAAAAATACACACGTTATTATATCGTCGGAATCTAGTATCATATAGACATTTTTAATTTTATAAATATAAAAAAAATTGTATTGGTTTGTACACCCAAACCACTAAATTAAGGTAAGTTATTCCGTGAATAGAAAAAATTACACTCATATAAGTGTTAACAGTTTATAATTTAGCAATTTTATGTGTCGATTAGACTCATGAAATTAACAGTTCGTGAAGAGATTAGAAGCCTGACAAGGTTTAGAGAAAGTGGAGAAATAAAATAGGCTAATAACATACGAGACGATCAAGGAACAGCCGGAGCGGCTGGAAAATTGTTTAACGACACTGATTTATATGCGTTTCGCATCGTGGTTGTGTACCTAATCTGTGAATATTTTAATGTCCCTCTTTATGAAAAAGATTCGCGATGTAAAAAACATTATACATTTTTGTGATGTATTTTAACGAATGAATAAGGAATTTTTAAAATATATCGTATAAGTATAATCTCAATAGATTTCTTGAATTATTTATCGTTTGAAAGTTTTGGTATGTATATTAGAAAAAGATATATCATCTGTAACCTTCAAGCTTGGTATGTTCATTGATAACCAGGAATGTCTTATTTAATCCCACAGGGAAAAACACTATATTATTAAGGATATAATTAAAGTACAAACGATACGGTCCTTCATTGCGATTATAACTTTACGTCTCATTCTCTGCTGTTAGCTGTTATATTTACATAAACAAATCAAAAAATTATTGATTAATTACTTAAAATATTTAAAAATAAATTATTATCTACGTTTGTGTTAAAGAAAATTATTTAAATGTTAAACTAATAAATAATGCATTCATTAATTATATTTTGACACGAGAAAAATCTCAACATAGTGTAAGTATATCTTTTAAAAAGAACTGATGCCTACGACTTTGACCCTTGCACCGGCTACAATTAGGACAAAGGTAGATATATCTTTAAACGGACATATCAAAATCAAAAACCTCAATTTCTGCGATGCTGCAGAGGCCTAAAAAACTAACCATCTCGTTTAAGCATTTTTAATATTATAGTTGAGATTAAGATGTTTAAGATGAGCTTTTTATATTTTTGTAAATATATTTAAGTACATTATTTTGTAAATAAATTTGTAAATTTATATCCTTAAAACAATTCTTCGAAAGTTTGTTAGATAAATTTCACTTATAACTGGGCTGCGAAAGGACTGTGTAAGTATTTTGATTTAAATAACGTTTTCTGTGAAGATGTTTCGTTCTGAATGAAGTTTCAGATACTCAAGCGTTTCGTTGACAGGTTTTGTATTACAATATATATTGTCTTGGCTTGCAAAATAACAAGGTTGCTCATTCGGGTCACGTACCATTGAGAAAGGGATGAGGGGGGATGTGTGTCTGACAGTTATTGTTTAAAACAAATCTGAGATTCGTTTGTCACGTTCACCTCAGCTCTAGTCTTACATGGAAATTTATGGATCTAGTACAGATATAGTTCAAGCTAAATAGTACCTGTGGTGGGGTATCCTGAACATCGGTGGCGCCGACAGCGAGCGTTGCGAGAGCAGAAAAACATAAAATAGCCACACAGCGCATCTGAAACAACAAAACATTTTTGTGTTTTTTTATTTTGTCGTCTATCTGATTATTTGCACAATATAAAGAAAATAACTTGAAGCTTTATGGTATTATAATACTAGCGACCCGCCCCAGCTTTGCACGGGTATAAAACATATATAAAAACCTTCCTCTTCAATCACTTCATCTATTTAAAAAAACCGCATCAAAATCCGTTGTGTAGTTTTAAAGATTTAAGCATACAAAGGGATATAGGAAAAGAAAAAGTGACTTTGTTTTATACTATGTAGTGATATAGAATATTGTCTAAGGAACAAAGCAACTTTAATTCCAATGTTATCAATATCATTATTTAAAAGTTCCTTAAGTATGCCATACACACATTATTCAAATTAATCAATACATTTTATTAAGCAAGTTATCAAATTATTTTTTGGTAAGTATTCTGAAAATTTGTTAAAGGTAACTTTGTACCCTTACCTACAGAAAAAGTTTGAGGTACTGAATGTTAATTATTAAATTGTACAATCTTTGGCCTTCGTTTTCAAGGACATTTTCTAAAGCTTATAGGTAAACTTATAAGTAAATAATATTGAAGTCGATAGACTCAGTTTAATATATTTATTGGTAGTTAAGATTATTCACCCATAGGTATCATTATTCAGATTTGGAGAGTTTTCAGAAGAATAAATATACCAGCGATGCAGCAGATGTTGGAAGCAAGAATTGTTTTAAAAGTTTATTTAACGGCCATGAATGGCGTTGATCGCAGACAAAATAAATAGTCGTCATTTGAAAAGGGAGTAAAAAGTCTGAATTCAAATCTGAAAGCATGTATTTTATGGAAAGTTATAAACAAGTATACATTGAACTCAAAATCCTAACGGTAACAGTTTGCATCCCAAGTATGAATAAAATAGTGAGAAAGTCGATCAATATTACAGGCAGACATACCTATACCTAGGTTTACTACATATACCTAGTTAGACTTTCTCTCTTTACCTCTGTTATAATTTAACTCTATTTAAATTTTAAAGTAGTATAATGGATTCAAAAGGAACGAACATAGTAAATAAAGCATTCAGAGCATAAATAATGCTTTGTTATGCAAAGCTTTGTTTGAGCAATTGAAAACAAATAAACTGCTTTAGTTTGCTTTATGACGAGAGGCGAAAATAGTTGCACTGATTGTTTCTATTACTGTAGTATATACCTATATACCACACGTATATACCTATAACTCATAATGTAGATATTACTTATTGTATAATCTAAAGAGAAATAATATAGAGATATAAGAGAATTCTATATTGATTTACAATAAATGTATCGAGAAGATTTTTTAGTTATCATGCCGTTAGAAATTTATTTTAATACTTGTATTGGAATGTAAAAAAAGACACTTCGAATTGAACCTCCCTTTTAGTAGATATTTTTGAAGGTCGGTAGGAAAAATGGTGTTTGGAAAAGTTACGGGGAATTAAATGGAAATGTTCCAACTGTGGTTGTAATTAAGAAAGCAAATAAATTCGTCGATTATCGGATCGAAGATAGATAGCGAAATGTCAGTACAAGCCGAGATAAAGTTTTGGTTTTAGTGTTCATTGGTGCCGTTTTAAGTTTATTTTTTTATTATTTTTAGCAAATAGTTAACAATCGACAAGTATGAACTATTTTGAGAAGCGACTTAATAATATTGATTTGATAGTTTCAGAAAACGATTCAATTTGCATTTTCTGGTCTTTTTATAAAAAAACAATTTTATTTATAAATCAGCAACGTAGCAGATACATGTCATGGATTAATACGCTAAGCCAATATAATCTATAAAAGTTCTAGTTCTTCTATCCAGTATAAGTTGAGCTATTGCACTTCAATGGGATTACTTGAGGTCGTTGTCGTAGTCAAACAGATGCGGCACGTGAGGGGTCAAGTTGTGATGGTCTTTTACCACGGGTCATCGAGTTGTTGGTCTTTACAATGGGCGATACGATATCGTATAGGCATCCTTTTGATGTAAATATAATACCTTTTTGAAAACCTTCTACTACCTTTTAAAGTAAGAATATTAATTTCACTATTCTCATTGAAGTAAACTTAAGCATAATCTAAATTAATAAATTAGACGCGTCTTTTATCTAAGATACTTTTTTACTAACTAATTTTTAGTTAATCAATATATACATGTATCGAATGCAAAATTAAAATATCGTATAGTACGACTTAAAACAAGCTTAGGTTTGTATTTATAGAGTGATATCGATTAGTTAGCTTATTAAGTAGATATAAATAATGATGAAATATAGGTTAGACCAAGACATATTGCGTCACAGGGTCAGGTTTTTTATGACGTATTCAATAAATTCTCTAAAGATTGTGAGAATAAAAATTATATTATAATAGCTCTGCGACGCGTTACCAGCGCCTACAATATAAATATTATTAATCACAGTAAAATATAGCCTATGTTACTCAGGGTGAATGTAGCTCTGAAAGAATTTTTGAAATCGGCACAGTAGTTTTAGAGTTTATTCATTACAAACATACACACATACAAATCTTTCCTCTTTATAATATTATTTTAGATAATATTACCATGTAGAGTAACTACAATGGTTTCATCGTTTTTGTTTCTTAGAATTTATCCAAAAGAGGGAGGGTAAGGCGAAACTGTTTAAAATGTTGTACTTTCCTTTTATCGAATGGACGAACCGAAGCTAAATAATCCGCTGTTTCGTAACCATTATTGTTTAATTAATTTGTCAATTCAATCAGAATCGATTGCTAATCCTTTTAGAGCTGACATAAACCATTGGACCGGTGAGGGTATTAGCGAGCCATTAGGATCGCACTGGATTTAGTTTGGAGTCCGGGGTCACTATTACAAGATAACTAAATATCGCTTTTCTAGTTTCACTAACTTATTTTATGATTATGAGCTACAATTTATTAGTATCTAAAGCAAAGAAAAATGTTACCGAAATTAGACATTTCTATGTGGACTGCTAATGAAATATTATTAATAAAAATAAATATTCTGCGTTATGGCATAGAGAATATGTATAAATTTTTTAATTCATTAACCACCGACGAAAAAGAGGGATATATCTGTGGGTGTAAAGCTGTTATTGACAGAGGGAATTATTTTGAGAATATGTATTTCTCCTCGATTTTTAAAGAAAAATATATGTTTTCTAATTACTTGTATGTTGATATATACATTAATTGACAGATATAAAATTCTAAACTCCTTTTCAAAAGATTACCTAATAGTTTTTGAATAAAATATTTGAAGATTATATGGCATTTGCAGTATGGATGCTCCGCTTCGGACGTGAACTTCAATATTCATCAGTTTGTACATTAACATTATGCAAACGTTTCTCTATATATTTTTCTCATGCTATATATTGCACCCTTAGAATGAAAGTGACTCAATTCAAAATTCCTGTAACACTCGATTTTACCATAAACTGACCTTATAAATCATATTCTAAAACCTTGTAAAGTAAAATTGACCTATATCTGAGTACAACAGGGGGCAGCGCATGCTTCGGTCTCTATATATTATTAAGATGTATTCAATACTATAATTTTTTGAAGACTTTAATGCTCATTTACCACAAATTGCATTTTTAGGATTAGGTCACTTTCATTCTAAGGATGCGATATGTAATGTAATGTCACTTGTACATAACGACTATGTGAACTCTTAAAGTCACCAGATCACGAAAAGGGTAACGATTTTGACCTTTCAACAGACTGTGAAAAATAAGAGATGCCTAATGTGCCAAAAGAAATGTGCTGATTTTTTTAAGTGGAGGAGTCCAGAAGACATCACATTGTAAAATTTATGTAATGTAATATATATTATTAATTACTATCAAATTATTATTCTATAAGTTCATTAAACTGTAATACGAATAAATTAATGATTATATTTGAGGATAAGGTAAAATCATTATAAAATAGTAATTTAAAATTTAAAATAAAAGTGCATTTAAATAGAAATCTCATTTTCGGGCACAAAGCGAACACCTCGTTTGTTCTCATCGCAGATTTGAAAGGACCCGCAACATTAATGACTATATTCAAAATCAGTACCAGTTTAATGAATCGTTTAATTAATTTTAACTCAGTATTCAGTCACAACGTTTTTCAAAATAATTAAGTGATGTTTATAAATACAGAAATTAAATCACTGGTGAATGACGACTAATAAGAAACAAGTAGTTGTAATTACGAAGTATATTATATTTTATTATATTTCTGTAATGTGTGTAGCTGTATTACTGTGTTTTATAACTGCAAAGACCTGTTTTATAATATTCTGATTAATATTATATCCAAATTAAACACATTACAAAAATCCGCTCACCTAACTAGTACCAATTACATAAAATAAATAAAATAGTTATTTAAATGTACCCTCTATTCGAAATACATATTTTTCGTAGGCTTAGTTATGTTCATTATAATTATATTAAGACAAATTTTGTAATTTAGGGCGTACAGGCACCTCTAATTATTAAGTACCGCGTAGTCGGTCGCGTAGCAATATGTAGCTAGCTCTACGAAAAGTGTTTTACATGTTTTTTTACAAAAGACTTGATAATTGAGAATTATTATTCAAATCAAAAATAATAAAAGTACTTTGCACTCAATCATTGTACTTTGTATTTCATAGATGATCGAAAATTTTCAAATTATTAGAATTTCATCAATTTTTGCGAAATGCTAATAGCATAAAGGTAAAGTGCTAATGAAGCATTCGTGAGAACAACGACAGTCTTAGGTAGGTCAAGTGCTGGCATATATAGGGACATTGGGTCGATATCTATGAATTACAGAACATCTTATTATCATACCTACATTTTTATATATGTTTATACGAAGGTACGATAAGTTATGAACATTATGATGTAAGTACTACTAACATTTTCATTATTATAAAGTGAGACCCGAGGGATCTGTCGTAGACAGGGCTCAATAACTTATAATCTAGGTTTAATGATAAACATTTAATTTCGATTACGGTCTGGAGGCAGGCTTAGCGAAGATTACGAGTTCGGGATGCAGGCTTTTTGTTTGTCCACCGCCTTACTAACTTTGTGTCGGAGCTTAGGTGCTACATGCTCGTAAAAAGCATTTCAGTCACTACTTTTTAAACTATTTCAACAGCTCTGTTAATAATTTGCCTAATATTTAATAGTTACAAAATATTAAGCTTTCCTGTACATTAATTCATATAAATTTTTGGTTGTATAAAATTTACCACTTTTAATGAAACCCACTTTACTTTCAAATGTCGCGGTGTATTTAATTCGTTAAGGTGGGTAGTATACTTTTATAAATATTCGGTTAATTCTTCAAATCGCGCTTTACAGATGTTTGTAAAACAAATAAATTATAAATAATGTTTATGAGTGTTTAATAGCGCGAGCCTTGGTGGGGCAGATTTAACTGCGCGCCTCGAGCTCGCTTTAACCTAATTTGTTGCGAGATTATTACAAATTGCCGGAATTATATTTCTTGTTACCTACATTTCCATTTCAAGACCGAACCTTGCGTCCGCTTTCGAAACTTTTAAACGACGAGTATTTCCTTTATAAATATTTTAGTTTTGAAGTGTACATTCAACCCAATTTAATTAAATAATCCTTTTATAATGTATGCGTAGTGTATGTAATATTTTTATTTTCATCTATTTAACCAAGACATTAAAATTTGGCTGACTCGTTTAGTAAGTCTCAATAAGTAACCTTGTCGAGCTGCCAGAGGAGTGATTGAGGCATTCACGCAATATTATCGACAGCGCGTACGTGACAAACACATAGTAATCGTATCACGCGGTCTTTTAGCACGCACCGGATTTGTCACGTTGTATAATGAGCGCTTATTGCTACATTATCAGTTTATTTAACAAATAACGAGGTTTCGGTATTTACCAAGTGATTGTTTAACAAAATAGCAGTACTTATTACAATAATGAAACATAAAATATTTTATTAGGAAGGAAATATTCGCTCTATATTGTTAAAAAAAGTTATTGGGAGTTATCCTTTATTTAACTACAATATATTGTTCACAAAATTTAACGGGTATAATGATTTTAATAATATTTGGTAAACAAACAGATAAGATTTATCATATTTTGTTATAATTTTATTTAAAAATTTATATTGCGTATTTAGAAATAGGTTTATGTCGGCTGAGAGGCCATAAAAGAATGCGGACGTCGGGTTTTTATTTTGTGCTTTGACAACTATTCCAAAAATTTCAATCTTTCTTTAAAATTCTGCCTGGTTATATTGAAAGTTGTTACAAAAGAATATATTTAGTTATGAAATGAAAATGAATTGTTTTAGTTCCTATATTTCTTTGAATTAGATATTTATTTTACGGAAAACGTATTGATAGTTTATATTTTCAAGTTGCATAGTTGTTGTTAAAGCGATAGTTAAAGTTTGAATGAGATCACTTGACGAGGGATAATCTACCCGCCAGTGATACTGTCGTTTTATTAGGACGGTTCAAATTAACTTGCGGTCTATTTGAAGTAAACTACTTTAGCCCATTTTGGGTTCATTATAGAGTTGTAACTTGACATCGTCATTTAATTTCTAAATGAAATTAGCAGAAATTTGAGACCAACGCCTTGGGCAGAGACCCAAGCCGTTGGTCTCAAATCAATAAAAATTATAAGATTTTATATATTTCTTTTCTACAATAGAACAGATAATTTATTTGTTTTACTTGTAAAAAATATTTAATGAAACTATAAATGCTTCATGTCTTATCAATGGAGCTTAGAAGCTATAGATCTTAGCAAATATATTTAGCTCATTGAGTTATTAAAAATGCAAGGGGCTTCAATCTTCTAATCTCCATCAATATCGGATTGGCCAACGAGGGCGGGCGGCGTTATTAAACTGTCACGTCCGTCAAGGTATCGCCAATCTTTCATTAAAAACTCTGTCGCAGCCATTTTTCATCTTAAATGATAATAGCTTTGTAAAGATATTATCATTCAAATGTAACTTACCGATTTAAGCTTCGAGTTAATACTTGTAGATATAATGTATACATTTTTCCATATTTACATTTTATTGCTATTTTAAAAATACATATACATTTATTTATTTAGGCCTACGGTGAAAATTTTGATGAATTTAGGAACAGAGCTCGGTGAGAATAAAAGTACATAAAATTAAAGTTTTAATAAAGTTGTTAATGGCATGTTTAAATGAGATAAGCAATGAGAATCATTTGTTCAAAATTATTTTTAATTTGAACAAATGATTCTTTGATTCTTTCTTTCTTTTTCTTTGATTTTTATTTTTGATATTTTTTTTTTTGAATTTTCTTATTAGAGTAGGTCGCGTTTATGAACAACTTTAGATATAAGTGATGTTTATATACCTACACAGATTTTCTCTAAAAAATCTGTGTAGGTTTATGAACAACCTTTGCCATTCTAAAAAACTTCAAAAGACTGTTAAAATAACATTCAAGAAAGTGGCTAGCGCTTTTCCAATCAAAAATTATATAAGTAATAATATAAAAAGCCCGTTAGTGACGACATTAATTACAGCGTCCTTTGGAGCAGAATATTATGTACTTATATTATTATTGGCGTGACATTATCTTTTGTTACTTCAGAGTTTTTGATTAATGAGCGATGCTAGGGTGAAATCTTATAATAGTTTGTAAAAAAATATAAAACTTTAGTAGCACTAGGTGTAATTAAAGCTATTGACACATTAAACATAAAAAAAATATGTTGAGAACATTTAGAAATACCTTGTCATGTTTTTGGAATTATTTAAAATTAAATATAATTTAGAAATCATAATAAAAACGCAAATGCTTAAAAAATCATAAATCAAAGCTACACACGAGCTACGAGTAACTATAATAGTTGCAATGCCACAACATTGCATCTTAGGAATTGGCCATGTGATTTAAGGAAGTAGAAGCGTGAGTCATTACACTGCTGAACACCTCTCGTACAATACACAAGTGTTCAATACAATTCACGCGCCACGGCACTCACTCCCTTGAAAACTTGACAATCTATGCATCTGCAATAGATGATATTTAGAATGAAGGCAGCAATGAGAAACGTCCCAGATTTTTTTGAACAGAGAAGATTATATTCATGTTGTGTGATTACAAACGAATTATGATATAAAGTTTTAAGTTTCTCATGATCGTTATTGGTAAGTTGAGCTACGACTGTAGACCAAATAAGTGTAGTTGTAGAGCGTAGCAGCAAAGGACACAAAATGAAAATTGTAAGAATGTATTAAAACTAGTATAGAGAAATATAATAACACATAGAAAACAATTTATCAAAGGCATTGTTGAAAGGTTGCGGTTTTAAATAACAAAGTTTAGCCATTCTGTCCGCGCGATACAATTACGAGAGAACATCAATCACCATACACCATTCGTCGCTCTTTAAATTATTTAACACAACAACATAAGGATACATATGCACACAAAGAAGATTTATTTATTCATTGGAGCAAAGCTTTGCAAAACTTTCTTGTTGTAAGGAGCTTATAAATTGCGAGAATGTAAATAAAAGTGCGAGGACTGTGCGGCGAGCTCATTAGTTGCTCATCACGGACAAATATAGCGTTTGTACCGAAATTATGAGGGACGACTCAAAGCGACTTTGACTAGGAATTGGAGCGAAGAACTTTTTTGCATAAAACGAGTGTGGTGTCCTCGCTATATTTTAACGCCGGTCGTGAGGTTTTAATATTCGTTTTCGTGAATTGTAAGTACAGCTGTTGTTCACGTGACGCAGGATCTGTATAAGCAAAAAAGCTTTTCGTTCTATTCGACGTAATAAAACGTAGTCAAATTTTTAATCAATTAACAAAAATAAGATGTTTTAAATATTTTTAACAACTGCTTCTGTAGACAGTAAGAAATTATTCTTTTATGTTTATCTTAATTTTATAAATATTATGAAGTATAATATAAAGGCTATATGAATTTGATGCTCTTACATATTATGATCCCAGGAATTTTATTATTAGATTAAACACTACGAACCAACTACTAGTATTAACTTTAAAATGAAGCTATGTATTGTGTAACCTATAGACCGTAGACGAACTAGTGAAGTAAGATTGGAAGCGCTATGTTAAGCATATTTACTATGCACAGTACTAATTACATTGGTACTTATACTTTTAAAACATTTAAAGTTTATTTTACAAGTTATTGCTGTCAGTTGAAAGATGCAAAACAAATATTGATGCGCATTATGTTCAATACAGTCCTAAATCCTAATCTATTTACATTTGCATTATTATTTATTTATTTTTTTTGCACTAATGGACTGCTTTTAAACTTTAATAGTATACCTAATAATAACGACTAGCAGCTTCTTTTAAATTATGACTCGTATTTGTTTAAAATACAAGTCATGGCCGCAGATCGCTTTGTAAAAAGTTTAACCAAAGCAGTAAATATACAGGCAAAAAGTCAACCAATGAATAATTGTCGAGAGTTAGTTGATGTTTTACTGCCCACGAGGGCTTACAATATTTTACTCTCTTTTTTCAATTAACACAAAGCGCTTCTAAAAAGGATTTACTGCTGATGCAGAACAAATATGTTTTTTGTAACATGAAACATGACGACATGTTTAACTTGTTGACTCCTAATTAATTTTGAAGTTAGCGCTGGTTTGGGGATCAAAAAGACTTGAATATCGGCATATTTTATCAAACTAGAGGTTTTTGCTTCGAGTCCTCATGAAAAACAATAAAAGACATTTAGATAGATAATACTTTCTATGTCGTCTGTTATCAAAGTAACAAACTATTTAATTACATTAAAACTAATTAATAAATTATTGTCTATAACTTTTACAGTAATATGCGACAGCAGGAACCGACTATAAATTATTAAAACTACGCTTTAAACTTGTAATAAATTGTCAAAGTGATATATTGGTGAATAATATTAGTAGCGCTAGTAGCAATATTAGCGATCTAATAAAATTAAGTTGAAATCATAATAAGAATAATCTAGTTACGTTATTAAATGTTTTTTTAATTTCAATAAATTTGAAAATAATTGTAACCTGTATAGTGTATACTAACTTAATCTTTAGTACAGTTTGTAGTCACATTTTAATAGTAGGTAAATATAGTATGAGAACAAGATCCTATTTGTATAAAAGTGCGCCGGAAACGGAAGTAGTGGCACAAGAGCCTCCATTTTATTGTGGCTCATTTGTACCCGATATTTTTTGCTCTTGATGCGTCTGGGCACGGAATATATTTTCAGGAAATGAATTTTCTTTGCCTGTTAATTTATTTTGCTTAATTATTCTCCATAAATGTATAAAAATGTAGATAATTTGCAATTTTTACAATCACAAATTTTAGTGCCTCTAACTTATTTCAAATCTTTTCTAAAATCAAATATATTGTGTTTATATATGTAAATATTTATTATGCGTGGATATATAATATGATACTTGTAAAAAAATTGCAATACATACATCAGCGATTTACGCAATACATCTTCGTTTTAAGTTCTTTAATATTAGAAAATTGAGCAAAACTGTATTGGAGTGACATATTTGGATACATAATCCGCTATATTGGTCGGAGGACACGGTGCATTGTTTGTTGCACCTGTCTCTATATACGGTTATAGGGCGAAAACTACGTCGTTGAAAATTTATAATATTAAACTTAACTGATATATTCAGTATAGTAATATTTTTAACTAAATGGTGCTAGGTTGTAGCTGAAGTAGAATATGAGACGACATAGATTACATAAAATAGCTTTATGAAAATAAAGATATGATATGAAGAAAAAGTGAAATCAACAAAAAAAAATTATAAAAATGGTTATTATAACTGACTATTTTATCTCATATTCACTTGTCTTCAATATATTACAGGAACAGATAATTACTATTGTATTGTATTATTTATAAGAGAATGTTTTTATTAGGATTTAATTATTATTATAATTTAAAACAAAGAAAAGTTCACACCTTCTCAATCAAGGTGTCAATTTGTGTTCTTGTGATCTGTATTTCTGAATTAATTGTTGTTGAGGAAAATATCAATTTACTCAAAGATAATCGCTAGATAGCATTCTGAAATGATTATAATTCGTTTTTATACGGTTTCAAAGGAAAATTGAATTAGTAATATTTGTAATAACATTTAGTATAACTATATTATGGTAAGTACGGTTATGAAAACTGTTAACTGTTTCAAAATACTAATTGTTAAGCCCTTGTTTCATGTAAATTTTGTTAAAGATGAGCATAACGGGGAAGTGACCGAGTGCCGCTATGTATATTTGAGAGCATCCAGACGCCCCAGAGATTATTAAAAACTGGGATTTAAAATTTTAATATCCAGTTCCCTTCACTTTCAAGTGTCAAACGGTATAAAGTTTTGGTCGTGAGATTTATACGATAAATTTTAGTTAAAATATAATAGATGCCCTTTCCAAGTGATAATTCTCCATTTAATAAAAGTCTATGCATTCTCAATTATCTTGAATTGTATTTTTAAAACCAAACACGATCGTTGGTTTATTATAATATTGAATCTTGATTATTATAAAAATGTTCAGACAAAGAAATATTTCATGAATAGTATCGAATAAAATACTAAATATAAAGAGTAATACGCTTGTTTCAAACAAATTCGAAAGTTTGCCGGGATCAAAGAAAATAGAAATTTAATGAAAATATTGAATCGAATGAGAAAAGCGGCACGTGTCATTTATTCTCTTTACTTGAACATTCCCGAACTGACATTGTTCAATCGTTACTTCATTTTTATGGGACTCGAGAAATTATTAAAAAATAATAATAATAATTAAATATTTTGATGTGTTTCATACAACTATAACACTCGTCTGTGGTTTTATTCTAAATGTGATCTTCATTTTTCTTTACGAACATTTCGGTTTGCTATTATCGTTGTAATAAAGAAACAGGAATTTTTAAGTTTAGTAAATAATAAATAATTGTGTTTTTTATTATGTGAAACCTGTTCATGAATATATTACTATAAAATAGGATAGGATTGTATAAAATACTCGGGTTCGGTATCTTGGGACATTCCACCGTGCGCTTATTTATGGCGGTCCAGCAGCAGGTATCAGAGATAAGAAGCTCAGATTGCTCTGTTGGATACTGAGTACCTATAATATACCCATATTATACATAGTTTTCCCACAACACCAAGTCCCTTAAGAATCTATTGGTCCTACCTCGTGCTTGATAATATATTACCTTGTTTAAGTTTTTTTGATTTACATCAGATAATATAAAAATAGTCATACATATCAATATGTCAGAAATGAAACGAATTAGGGAATTGAATGAAAGAGGAACTATTAAAGCTAACGACCGTGGTTAATAGCGACCGCGATTAAAAACTCACCGGGCATTAACAGGCAAAATAAAAATCAGCTGGAGGTAAATAAGGACAGTTAAACAAACAACGAGCGCAGTAATCAATTTACAATAAAAATTAAACAAAGCTATTTCCATATAAATGACGCCAGATGGCGCGGGGCGAGTTCAATTAGTGACCGGATTTTATATTAATACTTTTTGCTTTACTGCTTTTGTGAGTCCGTCCCAAATACCATTTAAGTGTACTTTTAAATTATGGAATACGTAATTTTTTTACTTTACTTTATTGTCGCAATATTAATGCTGTGTTTGTAGGAGATACGACTAATGAACGCCCCATTCCATTATACTTCACCAGCCACTAAGGTAAATAATGTTGTATTGAAGACGATACACATCAAACCACCAAGGAATTAGCTGGATAGTTTGATGTTAGCAAACACACGGCATTGAACCATTGTAATCAAATTAGTAAAATAAAAATTCTTGAAAGACTACTTACTTTGACTGATTTACAGACAGTAGGATACATTATCTGATAAAGGGATTTTGGGATTGTACCGTGTTATGAAAAGTGAGGTCTTTACGATAATTGCAAGCGAATAGCTGACTCCAGGTCAAACCCCGCAACAATAGCCTAAATTGAAGTTTATCCAAAATATTTTCATAGAGTCTAATGGTACCAGGTCCTCACAGTTCTACCGCAAATGCATTAATGACTTTTCCGTGAGATGGTAGAAATAAGTTAACAAGGTTAAATACTCGACTAAATAAATGTATTTGACGTTACAATAAAAATGACTGAATTTTTCAGTAAAATGGCAATTACATACTTTAAGTTCTAAAACCATATCTATAGAAAAAATGACAAACTCGCAACATTTGAAAAGGTAGTGTAAACCACATTATATAACATTTTTCTTTTAATTTATTAACGGTTTACCTACCTGCTTTATTAGTTCTTTGTGATGGTAATGACAATTTCTTCACTAAAATGGTTAAGTAATAAAAATGTATAGTAATCTATAGATATTTTAAAGCAATAAGAATTTGTTTCCATTCTCACATTTATGTCAAGGATAAAGATACTAATGATCACGATTGATCTGTTATATAGATAATATATCCAATGATCGATTACTGTATCTATTCAAATAAATAGAGAAGGGAGAATCAAAGAAAACAACGATTGAGGAATGTTATATGTTTTTGGAACGACTAACACAAGATTATATTTGTGTTAAGTGTATAAGATCTACAAAATATATCAACGATGACAGAAAAATACATATTTTATCAAACTAAAATAAAATTTAAAAAATAATGTTTAATGTTATGTAATATTTGATCGAATAAAAAAGCATTTTGCAGACGAAATCAAGTGACTTCGTAATTCTGTAATAATAAAATAAAAATAATAGTTCCAAGTCAATAAATTGTTATAGTTTTCAGTATAAGATAGTTTTATGTAACATATAAGCAATATTTAAAATAAATTGATAACATCGTTGTTGACTAAGCGTCCAACGTCAGAAGGATATTAAGATGCCATTACTGGCTCAAAAGCACAACGTCTGTTGCCTTTGATTAAATCTGAATTATTATCACAGTAAATTGAAATAACAGGGAAATTACCCGATTACTCCAGCTGAATCGATTCCCTGTTCCCCGCTGAGACATAATTAATCTACTGTTATTAATACTTCACAATCTCCTGATATAAAAAGTTTTAATTTTTCTCTATTCCAATGGGACATTTTTCTTCTGCCTGTTATTAATAATAAAATAATTGATTTAATAGTACTTATTTTGTATCTTATATATTACAATATCTAAGTTTGGTTTTAAACTATAAGTATTTATGATTTATAAACTATTATAGTTTTATAAGTCTAAACTAATCAAAAATAGTCTTAAAAGCAATTGAGTTCATTAAGCTATTAGTTTTAAACTACAACGTACCTGAGTAAAATGTTATGCAAAGCTTTTAGAATTAGGAATAAAGGTGTTGGTACTATATTATTCGTAAATAATACACGATAATTAAGTAAATCAAGTAGGTAGTGTGGCAGGTGGCGCGTATTTGTTTGAATAATTTGACGTTTCTATTGTACAAACCTTGGCGACGACGCGGACGGTCTGAATTAATTAACTGTTATTTTAATAGCTCCTCACTTAATAGTAATTTAGTATAGATTTATTTATATCTAGGTATATGTGTTTATATATATATATATTTGTATGTTTATTTTTTTATGTAAAAGTCTCTTAAGAAGTCATTAATTACTTTTTTTTATTAAAACAAGATTAATGATTAGTAGGTATATTTAAACTATAAAACCTACAATTTATTCTTTTTTCTGTACTTTGAAATTTAAATACAGTTAACAGATTGTTAAAGTTATTGCTTCTTTTGTTTGCAAATTTTTCAACGTCACTTTGGAAATCCGTCAGCCATGAGTACTAAAATAGATGAATTCTTTAATAAATGAGAAACAATATCGAGGCGAAGTAAGCTCTAAATTCGACTTCTGCTCACCAATACAATAGGCTTTTGCTGTCTTTAAGTGCTAACAATTTATCCCGAAACAAAGGCACAATGGGTACCTAGGTACCAGATTTCCTATCTACGGTTATATTTAATAATACATTTATCTAGTTACTGGGTGCTTTACTAGTACCGACTTCAAAAGACATCCTTCTAGTGGCTAAATGCTTTAGGCATCTGTGTGCTGCGGTGGAGACATGGGTTACAAATAATAATTGTTTCTTTATGTCTGCTCCATGCCCTATACACAGGTCACGAGATTTCACTCACAGTAATCGGTGTTTTTTAAAGGATCTGACCGTACATAAATGTGATGAAAATTAGTCTCAAAATACCTCTCCTCTGCTTCTGTTTTTTACTTAGAATATACTAATAAAAGTGAATTGTACCTATTTTACATAGTAACAATATAAATATAATACGATCTGTGTAAGCAAAAGCCATTTGTAGACATTTCGTAGATCTTCGTAGACCCTTCGTATATGTATGCTACGCAGTTATTTTGTTTGCTCAGACGCCCGATATTGAAATCGTTCTATATTGAACCTCTATTTTACATAGTAATAACAATTAATAGCTACAATGGCAACTTACTTTAAAATCAAGTCATATATTAAGTGTAATAATAAATATCAAGTGATCTGTAAATTAAAAGAGAAATATAGAAAAATATATAAAAGTAGATGATTTCAAACGAACTAAAATCGTAATACGTAAATAAATAAAATTATGATCATCACAGCAATTATTAAGACTTAAGCAATTTAAAGATTATGTATTAACAATCAGACTTTTCCAAGTCGTATCAACCGCTCGAAAAATCTAACTGTTTTACCAAAATAATACTTTAATTTGTTTTATATTTTGTGTTTTTCTTTTCATACGATTTTAAATAAGTAGTAGTAATAATGCAGAGATAAAAATACTTCAATCGAACAAGAGGTCCTGTAATGTATTGGTTTGTAATTTAGAGTGACAAGAGTCAGTGTAATTTAGAGGGAGAACAATCTCCTTTAGAAGCTGGCGAATATTACAATTACTATCTGATGCCCGGGAAATTATCTGTAGAGTATAATAAAATATATTCTCTCTGAGTTCCGTAATTTCGGTCCTAATATCTGTGGTAACAACCTTTTTTTAATATTAAGAAAATAATTTTGTCTATAACAGCCTCATAAGAACGCTCTGAGTGTACGTTTTTAATTTCCCATTTAATCAACAGATTGCGAGTTTTAATAAATGCCTAATAATACACTTTTCTTGATATTAAAATTATGTTGTATTATGAGGATTTTGAATAAAATTTCATATTACAACAGGTAAAAAATATCTAAATTAACATCTAGACTCACTATTTAAAATGTTCCATCTATCTACTTTTATATAAAAATATTTTATTGTAAGTATCATATTCAAGCCATTTCTATATGTATATTTTAAATAGTAATATTCAGTGATTCATATATTACATTTTTATTAAACCTTAAACATTACCACACCAATACACACTCAGTCCACATGCAAAACACTACTTACCTTTTCAAAATGTTTGTCTAAAAATAATTTTATGTTACATACGTCAATGGGGCCTGGTGTCCTATTGTACAGGGTTTCTTAGTGCAGGCAACAGTCTCTACCTTAGCCTAGTTTATATTTTAACTGTAAGCGCAAAATTTAATCAACAACTTTGGTGGAGAAATAAACTTTATTTTTATTTTATTTTATTATTTAAAAAGGCAAAATGAGTTTTAACTAACTGAGATATAGTTTAGGTTAATACTACAAATATAACTGTACTATAATAGACAAATGTTTCTTTGTAAGAAACAAAATATAACAAAATATAAACATTATTGACATTGACAAATATTATTTTTGAATGTAATATCTTTAGATTCAAAATTTTCTCGTGTAGGCCTAAAACGTTTACATAAGAGCAAGTAATATTGTAGGTATATTCTGCCAGATATAGATATACGTGTCTGGAGGGAGATTATTTAGAGAACTAATGAGAAATGAATTATTCATTAAAATTAATCTCTTGATGAATAACCTAATCTTATAGAACGGTTTATTACAGAGGTATCTACTAAGATTTACGATTTTTAAACGCTTTGATGGGAAAATAATTTCGGGTGTGAAAAAGAAAGATACGGCTTCTACGTTGATGACATCACGGGCATTTAAGTATAAAGTAACGTATAATATACATAAGTAACGTATCCTGAATCACTAACTGACCGATTGACTTATATTGTGTGTGTAGTATATCAAAGTTGTGATAGAAAAAGCTTAAGGAATAAAATTATATTGTATACCATTTTAGTTATAGGTACGATATTTATTGTCTCCCTTTTTTAAAACGCTTAAATATTCTTGTTACGCAAATAAGCCATCATTTTTTCACCTCAGTGCGAGCAGCGAGGTATAAAATAGTAAACCATAATCGTTTTAAATAGTTAAAACTTTTGACCTTTGTCTTTTAAATAAGGAGTCTATCGATTGACACAGTGATATCAAACAAACGGTGACTTTAAAAAAAGTTGGCTTCAAAGATAAATTCGATTCTCAACAACACTCTAAATAAAAGCCATCTTACGCTTCGACAGTACTTTACAAAAGTAGAAGTTTGTGAGTCAAAGCTGCCTTTATACTCTGATCAAGTAATTAGAATATAACAAAAGGCGAAAGCATAAAAATCTATTATTTTCATACTTTAATATTTTCGTTCCTTTAAGAGACTGGGTGAATACGAGTTAGCCTGTCGATTTTTAATAGAAATATTGACGAGCTTAGATAACCCGAAAGCTGTCTCATTTTTCGGTTAATACCTATAGCAATACAACTCATGCAGCCAGTATTATGAGTAGGCTTTGAAGAGCCTTTTGTATATTTTTAAATATATTTAGGTACATATTTTTGCCATTCATGTAAAAATTATAATTATTTCAATATAGTGAGTGTGTTTTTATTTTAATTTTTTTTTTTGATAACAAAGACGAGACTTTTTCATCGTTTGAAGTTCATAAGATTGCAGACATTTCTGCAGGGTTTTATCTAAAAATTAACAAAAATAATAATGTGCCCATATACCTAAAGGGTATTAATTGATTATGTTAAAAATAGGTTTTTTCCTAATATTCTTTAACAATATTAAGAATAAATTGTGTGGTTTTGTGCCAATGCTTTAATTAAATAATAAAAAATGTACATATTGTTCACTGTGATAATTATTTTTTACATTCGAATTAATAACCTTTAATGTGTTAGGCATGTAATATTTTACATTGCTACTTACCGTTTTTCTTCGAGGTAAAGTTTGCGACGTTAGGCGGCACTCTCTTGCCTGAAACACGGTGAGGACTGATACCCTTTCAGCCTGAAATGCTTTATATACCCGTTGGTTTCAGGAATATGATAGGCGGAGCCAATCAGCGCATGGCATCCCAGGCTCCACCCATTTTTCATAAATTCTCATGACGTCATTGATGACGTCTTTAATTTTTTTGATAATCAAGTTCAAATGGTAGATGGCAAACATGTTTCAGTATGAATACGCTCGTATTTCTTATAACTTTGTAGGGGTTTAAACAGAGCTACCACAACTCATTGGTTGTGTTTAACACAATATCTACATCTTATGTAATTTAACTAATTTATTATTTTTACAAAAAAGCGATTTTCAGTTCATTATGCAACATTGTTACCACTGTCAACTGTGTTCGTATAAATTACGTACGTTGAGCATTTGCATTGTATAATATTTCAAATAATTCTCCTGAAGATATTTCCGCTTTTACAATCCCATTACTAAGCCTCGAAAGCTTAGTTATGAAAGTTTTGTTTTGATAATGAGCTATCAAATTTTATGCAAAATAAATATAATTTAATTATTTAAATCTAGATCCTTTTACGTTCAATGCATATTTTTTAAAAGTCTAGTTCTCAAATTTGGCATTTATTTTATATTATTAAGTGGAATTAGGTACCTACTAAGAAGCGACAAACAGTAAATATATTTCAGGCCTTATGCCAAAAATATTATTTGCCACAAAAGGAGCCTGATTTTGTGTATATAATATAATCTGCAGCTGTTCTTAAAATAAAAAAGATGTACATATTCTGTAATATTTATATGTTTTTTCTGGGTATGGCAAGAGGGTGGGTTATTCGTAGGTGGTTTATTACAAAACTTCCGTAAACGTAGGTGATTTTTTTACTATTGGAATACTGTCAATGCCCAAGTAAGCTTGCGTTAATCGCTAGGGCACTATTAGATACATTTTTCATACAAATATTTTACGCAATATGAAATTGCCAAATATTACCAAAATCGTGCTTAGAACAAATACTGCAAACATTAATCGTTAACTCCAACGTCCAACAACCGACCCATAGTCATGTCCATTTTTAAACTTTAGAACCAAAGGGCTCCCAGAGTTATTGAATTCAAATAAATACTGAAAAGTGTAGGGTATGGTTATTTAGTCACTGCGACCTTTTTACTTATTGTTATAATTTACTTACAAAACAGGATAAATTCCTAAAAATAAAATATACTAACAATCTCGATACCGTATATAATGTATATAACCTTCGTAGTCAACATTTAAGTTTTGTATCAAACTTTCCTTTCGTTAAGAAATAAAGTAATAACAGTTAAATGTGAGAGTCCATAAAGCAATAATTGTTGGCGAACTGTTAACGGGCATATAGT
Source organism: Aporia crataegi (assembly GCA_912999735.1). Lineage (NCBI taxonomy): Eukaryota > Metazoa > Arthropoda > Insecta > Lepidoptera > Pieridae > Aporia > Aporia crataegi. The sequence continues at coordinate 7,439,277 of OU538733.1, read as the reverse complement.
CGTAAACTGTTCACTCATAAAGTCCACTCTATACAGTAGTTATTATTTCCTGTGTTATCACTTATCAACCTTCAATTGACAAATAATAAAACCTATCAAAGTTTAACTGTCTTAGTTTATTTTATGTAAGACTTTCAAGTCAATAAAATATACCCTATGACAGAACAATATAAAATATAGGTAGGAGTGTAACTAGAAGAAGTATGTCAACGTATTCGTATACTTAATAGATATGTTGAACTAATATTTTACATACTGAGTAACTTACTAAAGAGTACTTTAAAGAGTATGTTTAAATAATATTCAATAGGTCGTAGCTGAGATTATAATGAGTGTTACTTTTTCTAAAAAAGCTAAGAAATTGTTATTTGAGACAGTTTTGTTAGTATTTTAATTTTCATAAAAAACTTAATTCACAAAGGTTTAATTATGAGTATTATATATTCAACAATTATTAAACTTATTTTTGGCAATTATATTTTTAAAGTGTTAACAGTATTTGGCACATCCATAGTTTTAATAATAGAAAATATCTTATAAAAAACAATTCATTCTGAAAATTCAAATTTGAAAAACAATATTTCTAAAAATATGTTTTTCTGTCTTTGGCTATTAGTATAATAAGCAATGAAGTGTTTACGTGACATCGTCAATTAGTGGGGTGTAGTTAGAGCCATTTTATTTACTACTGTAGTTAACACTCATTGACGACGCGACGAATTAACGAGGTTAGAGCTTAAAACTTTATATTATATGTATATAAAAAGTGAATTCCCGTAACCCCTAGTGGGGCATAGGGTAGACATATTTATGTATCAGTCGATGTGACAGGCGATCAGTCTTCTGTGCCTACCTAACCGAAACATTCATTTGTTTCCCCGGGATTCGAACCGAGGATATATGGCGTAACACGCAGACTCGTTAACCACTTAGCCACAGAGGCGATTATATGTGTGTAAATATTTCAGTTTTTTATAATATACCATATACCTAAAGAATAAATCATTTACAAAAAATAATTGAAGATAACAATCTATTATTTTTTACATACACACTTTAGTATAAGGTCATATAACTATCACGGTACATTTGAGGTTTATAATGTAGGTACTTCTCAAAGATTAAGACATCAAAATTAATTTATTTACCGAAAATCAAACCCGGAAACTTTTGCTTTGCACGCATTAAATGTCACCATTACCAACTGAATCTACTACGTAAATATATTTAAATTCACTATTTATTGCAAATTAATAATTTGCATCAATTTTGAAATTATTATAAATTGAATCAATTTTCTTTTCTCAATTTGAAAATTCTTAAAGATTTTATATTTAATTGATAAAAAAATGAATTAAAAGTTACTTGTAAAATAACTAATTGTAATAAAACCAATGTTTTGTACATTTAAGAAATTTACAAGTACCTTCACTTAATGAGACAATTATTTTGTATTGGCAACACATTTATTTTCATCTTCGGAGCAGTTTACAAATATTAAATTGCTATTTTAAGTTACACGTAAGTATCACATATAAAAAATCATATCGCCTATAAACATATTAAGTGGGTGTGTTGGTCAAATAAGGTTTGATGTCAGTGATGAATGAACAAACATGCGTGATGTTTGCATGCCAGATTGGATCGGGATTATTGATGTAAACTTGTAAATAGATACATCATTCTATTTAATGACAAACCTTACCGCTCAAGTGTCTCTTATACCTTTTATCTATTTTTTGACTTTTAAAAACTGTGCTTTTTATATTTCCTTTTTAAAAATCCTAGAAAAAAGTTATTTTCTCCATACGCTATGTGTTGATCTCCATAGCGCGGTTTACTTATTTTATTAACGTTGGTATAATGTTTCCATTGTATCTACAAATATAATATTGTTTACTAAGTAATATTGAGAAAATATTAAATAGCAGATATTACGTAGTATCGTAACACAAGTTTGCTTCTAGCGCGGCGTATATGGGATACCTATTAACATGAATTACTGCTATATCCCGTAATTACGCTCTTAATGAAAACTTTTGTTTCGACTCGTTCAATAAGCTCTAAAACTTCCAATCTAAGTTCAGGAGATTATTAATTGGAATACTGATATTTTTACTCCCAAACTAAAAGAAAGGGTCATTATAAATTTGACGTGTGTGGGCGCCTGGAACATCGAAGCACCTAAACGAAAAAATAATAATAATAAAGATTGGGAAAGGCTTTTGTCCCAGCTAGGGGACTAATAGCCCATAATTGGTTTCTGGCTTTACGATCGCGTTACAAAATTGAAATCAGTTGAAAACCAGCGGCTCATAACTAAAAATGTAGGATTCAGTTCTGATAGTAAATGTTATTTCATTTATTTAAATTATGTAACTACATAAAAGTCGACTATACGTACACTATATCTACCACGACACTATTTTACAATACTTATAATTGTAATCCATCACGTATTTATTATTTTCAATGAGACATAAATTTTATTTAATCTTATCGGGCGATATCAAATATTAAATTACTTCAAATTATTTTATAATCACTAAATACCGGCTTTTCCATGTAGATATTTTACACTAAGAACGGATTTAAATCTAATGTAATGTCTAGTTGGTTTTATTCACGAAATTGTACAAAAAGAAAACAGAGGAAATATGCATTTCCTCTGTTTTACAAAATTAAGTGAAAAGACAGGCAGGTTTTATTTATAAATAGATTTTGTTTTCCAAAGAATGTTTTTTCATCGTTTTATGTAAGTAAAATATTCGTGGATTTAACCGATCGATCTCTTTAATATCTGTTCGCATTAAATAAGTTCGTTCCAGTTTTTATATGTGTAACGCTTCGTATTCATATGTGTAGCACTTTAATATTATCTTAGATAATATGGATACAAAGCGATAGCGTAGAGATAGAGGGGCGGCCACTGAACGAGGATACTCGTTTTTTCAGAATTGTAAGTACACATTAATAAATAAAAACCTTATTATAAATTAATATTAATTAATATTAATTTAACTTAATATTAATTAATAAATATTATATTAGACTTCATAGCGAACAAACGATTAGGTTGTTGTTGTTCTACAATTATTGTTCTCAAAATATCAACACTAATAAAACAAGCTAAACTTCAAAAATATATTTTGTAGCTACAATATTGCATTCTCTAAGGTATTTTTAATCAATTTATAATTCTCTGCTTTGAAAATTCACAATGTTCCAAGTTCATGATTAGTAGGTCCCTACCTACTGAATAGCCGGTAGCTCTAGGTAGGTCTCATTGTAGGTATGTACATTGTACACAGTGAAAAGTCGGAATAATTATAATAATTTCAATATTCTGTGTTCGTTATGCTTACTTAATAAACATATTATTGACACCAGTTTCTTTTGCTTTACAAAAGTATCTTGATTTGTAGCTTAAAACTGCTGTTTTATTAACATAATATTTACCCATTTATTTAATCATTTTATAGTTATTAAACATTTTCAGCAATATGTCCGAGACAGCGAGGTATAGTCGGGCAGAAGTATCGGATAAAAACGGTCGAAACGGAGCGCCCGTCTGGATCATATACAAGGATTCTGTATATGATGTCACTAAATACGTCAATGAAGTTAGTCAAACTTTTATTTTCTTCTTTATAAATAAATTCTTCGAATCATCTGGTGTGAAGTTAATGTTAGAGATAGATGGAGAAAAGGAGTTTATTATACTTGAGGAGAAATCTTTTTAAACAAACAGTATGTAATTTAATCAAAACCTTTCCCCAACTTGTTCGAATGAAATTACACACTGGATATAAATTGAAGATTGACCGTTTTATCTCAAAACTACGTTAAACTCCGTTTTATCTCTATTATAGCGCTCCTGCCGATTGAACCTCGGTCTGGTCCAGCAAGAATCTCAATTCGTTTCTATGCTTTTTGCTTCTAGCGTATTTTTTATTACAAATAAAATCTTCAATGAAACTGATTCATACATTAATCGACAAAAAGGTGAAAAAATATAAGTAGAGTACCTACCTATACATTAACTTAAATAAACTATCGACTATTAGTCAATACAAATAAGATAACTTTGTATCAATAACACAATGTCTATAAATACTTAATCGTTGATTCAATAATTTAAAAAACATTGATTTTTATAATGCTTAGGCAACTAATATTATAAATATAAATGCGTCTGTACGCATTCACTCCTAAAGACTTAATGTTACTAAAATATTTCGTAGGTTGAAAGAATAACAGCTAATAATCACAACGAATAATTGGAATGTCTTAAATACTATTTAAAATTAATTCACAATGGTTACAGCATCCAGGCGGTCCCGAGTTGGTTACAAACGAGGCAGGCACCGACTCAACGAAGGTCTTCCATGAGGCTGGTCACACAGCCGATGCATACACAATCCTCGCCAAATATAAAATCGGAGAACTACATGACGTTAGTATGGCATTTAATTTTAAGAAGTTTTAGGTACCTAAATACAATACGGATACAATACAATTAAATTTACACTAAATTACCAAAATAAAATTAGTTCATTCATCATTATAATTTTAACTATAACATTTTTTTATAGAATTTGTATAAATTTTATTAACGTTGTTGCTTTTATATAGGTACGTTTTAAAATAGTTATTATAATTTTAAACGTACCTAACTTTTATAAAAGAGACGCTAAAGATTGTCACGGTAATAGATCCTCAGTGAGTTCTATTTAATTTTAATGGACTATTCTAAAAATACGCTTATAAGTATCCGCTTAGGAATTTTAATGTTCTTTGTGATAAAAGTTTTTGTCATTCTGAATGTCTAAGTATCCATGTAATTATGAACTTCAAATTTTATGTATTTTATTTCCGTTTATATTTTTATTTAACAACATTTAAACATAAGTACCCATCTATTTATTTATTTCAAGACCATCTGCATTATAGTTAGAAGTTTAGGATCAATTGATGTGTCTATGTAGCTACTAGGTACGTGCGTAAGTTGAAGCGTGTTCTAATATTGTCACTTCATACCTACAAAAAATGTTCGTGATGTTAGTCTAGGAGTCCACACTCTAGAAGTTTGATAAATAAAAATTATACACAGATAACTAATGTTAATTCAATAACAATCACATACCTAAATTGCGCAATCAGAATACTTTTAGAATTTAAGTAATATTTATTTTTGCTTTACTACTGCCTCATCACACATTCTGTGCACATTCATTCAATTTAAAGATTCGGGGAACAGCTTCAAGGTTAGAGCAACAATATTGTAATAACAAAATGTTACGGATTCGATAGCGCAGAAGGCTGTTCAAGGTTGAAAACGATCAGTGAGAGACATAGAAATGTGTTCTCTGTCTGAATCTGAGTAATTATTCTATCTTATTTAAGTCTTTTCATTTTAAGCGACATGTTGAATTTGTCGATTCCCATCTGGCGTGAAAATGTAACGCCTAATGCCTTATCGTTCAATTTACTTACTGTAATAACGCAAAAAATGCAATGCAATAAGTAGGTACCTAGTTTGTAATCATCTACACATTTTTTTAAAAGTAACTACAAATTAGTTTAATACTGAGACAACAATTAAAAAAGAAAAGAAAGTTAACATAGACACAACGCTTCTTTACAGAATGAAAAACACTATGACGCCAATGGAAAAAAGAAGAAAAGAGTAGTAGCGGTCAAACCTGATGGGGAATCTAGAAGCTGTTTGAACGTAGTCACGTGTGGTCTTCTTGGATGATATATATACATATAATATATTATAGATATTTTTAACATCACTCGTTAACCAAAAAGAGGTGTTCTATAAGTTGTAATAGTAACGTACTGTCTATCTTTCCATAGGATCTTAACTCCTAAACTAAGGAATCGGTTTTGTTACGTTATTTTCCATTTGTACGTTAAGGTGGTTCGATTCGGTCCCACAAAACGAATTGGAATGATTGTTTTGATGTAACAATATTTTTATAGAGTGCGCGAAACGTATTTTAATGTATACAAATACAGTGATAATTTCACAAAAAAATAAAAACTAGAAATTTGTAAAAGTAGCGTCATCTAGCGAGCTTTGAGGTTTGTGGGACCGAATTGAACCACCTTAATGTAAGTAGCTAATCAAATGTATTTTATTTAAAAAAATTAAGCAAACTACTATTCTGGAAAAAGTCGGGGTTAATTCAATTCCTTGTTGTTTAAATAACATAAGAAAATAAGTTATCAACATTTTATCCTTAGCTTATTTACTCTTAGATTTTAAATAGCAATTGCATTCGGTTGTTAAATTTGTATGGGATTTATTTAATGATTTCGAGTCAATAAAGTATTTTCTACGTCATCGATATTTGTATTTTTGAAAAGACGATCGACGTTTTTATTGTTTAACATAATTAAAACAGGTACGACTTTTATAATAATATTAATACAATCATATACATATAAAAAAAGATAAAAATTATGAAGTCGCAGGTACAAGTCAAATTTTATTGTGCAAGTGCCATCTAGAGTAACAAAAAAATATAATGAACATTATTTTCAAATCTACTATAGTTTATTCAAAACTGTCGGAGAGGGCAGGCATTACTTAATTTGAAAAGGCTTGAATAACAGGCAATTGCGCATAGCGCCATCTCAGGGCGCATTGCATAAATTGAAAGTACCTAATTTAAAAAGCATGGTAAGAAAAAGCTTTTTTTTAGTTGACGGAAATGAGTAATATTTTGTAGACGGAACTATTTAGGTACTACAGTAGTATATCAAGTCCAAGTGCATATCGAATGCGAACATGACACTGCCAAATGCCCTCTATATTATGAAACAAAAAGTGCTACGTTATTTTTGATGCACATAGGTAAGTAATAAATGAAATCCACGTTTTATCCAAATCATTTATTTAAGCAAATGAACAAACTATAACATTACCTACTTAATGATATTTACATTCTCTTTCTTACTTATTACTCTAAATAATCTAAAATACAACTAACTTAACTTCCATTAAGCAGAATGTGTTTTCAGTTAGTTGAAATACAAAAATAAAAAATCCAATTCATTCATATTTCGCATCGTCCTACTATTAATTTTATAATTGAGATTTAGTTAACAAGAAAACATACTCTGCATTAATTCTTTATAATATATTACTATATTATGTCAATTATTACTTATAAAAATAAGAATAAAATATGATATTAAAACAATTTCAATCCTCCACATATATTAGGACTCAGGAGTAGGCATATTTAAGCTTTATTTATACAGCTTCCAAAAATATAGTTTTGGAAACTGGTTAAATATTTTTCCGCGCTTTTAAGGTTAAGTTTGTTTACACTATGCCATGATTGTAATTCCAGTTTACTTTGATAAACCAACCCAAATAAAAATATAGGAATATGATTTGAAGATTTGTCGTATCTAGTGTATATATAATTATGACATTCACATCATATTCTATTCAACTATGATAATTATCTAAGTGTAAAACTGTTTAAAACAAAAATATGTGCATGCAAGAATCAGCCAGAGTCAAGAGAGACACAGACTGACTGAATATGATAGAGTAAGACTAAGATCTCACGGAGCGGTTTTCGTCCGCGTCCGCCACGGTGGCGCAAAAGCTGTATTATTTCAAAACCCACGAAACCTGCTCTTATTTACGATAAATCTAATAAGCGAGATGCTCTATCGCTTGCCAAAAAACCACAGAGCGCGCGGACGCAAGCCGCCGAGGCTGCGGAAAACCGCGGCTCGCGTGATTCTTCAAGTTATCCGCCGGTGCAGCCCAAATAATCGCGGACGCCGAGAACGAAAAACGCGTCGTGAAATTTGAGTTAATTATTTACGTATATAACTGCATTTACAGAAGATGGGGGCCCGCAACCGAGGCGGACGTGGAAAAAACAGCTCTGTGAGTTCTTACGTTAATGATTTAACATCAACTATAAAACGTTTGAAGAATAACATTGAGAAATTTTGTGATATAAATTGTATTTATATTAAAACTGAAATAAATAGTATTTTTTTTAATTTCGATGATAAATACACTTTTATAATATTGATTTCTGTTTTCTATTATACTCAGTCACATTAACATTTTCAGAACAATAGTGTCAACATAAAGATAGCCTCTGACTAATATCGTAATTTAGCTGTTAGCCTGGACAAACACTACCAAAATTAAATAACTACAACGTTAACAATGGCTTTTCATAATAAAAATAGTGAATTTTTATATTACCATAATATTATTGTTGTGAAAACAGTTGCTGCTATCAAAATAGATAATTTTGTGAATTAATAGCGTATTTGGCATTATTCAAAATAAAGTACAAATTGTGGTCATCCTTTTAGAAAATAGTCTAAAAAAAGCATATTTATTTCAATTTACGTCTAAAATATGTTTACTTTTTATAAAAAAAAGTTTTTTAAAATATTATTATTGTTATGACTGATGACATCACAAGCAAGTAAACAAACTGATTGTTAGTCGCGTTTAGAACGGTTTGCTTTCTGGTGATAATTTTGATCTCGTAGCGTTAATTTATCAGTTTCTTATTACTTTTACATTCACCCAGATCCATAATAGAGTAATAGTTGTAGCTGATGTGAAAATGACACAAACTTTGTGCAAGCTGACAATAGCAATTTTTGTGGATTTTTTTATCGACGTATATATTGTACAATTACAAACCATTTTATTAAATAAATTCAAGAATAGCAAATTCGCTTCAGTTGTACTGTTTGCTTACTTGCGTGTGACGTCAGAGGTACCACGTGATCAGCGCAATTACACAAGATATCGTTCTTCGCTCCATTCTGTATATTTAAACTTTAAATATTGTTTTTATTGAAATTATGTTAAATATGAAGAAAATATAAAAACAGTGAGCACACGATGTATCAAAGAACAAATTGAAATGGTTTTTTTTACAGAGTCAACCCTATTCTAACTGAATTGTGTATTTGACACATTCACTATAGAATAAAGTTTTTATTTATGCACAAAAATAAACCGAAGTGAATAGGAAGACAGGCAAAATTCAAATACTTTGATTACAAGTTTTGTGTGAAGATTAATGGAAATAAATGTTTCTGCCCAGAAAAATAGAATGATCACATAAGACCTTTCAACAATACAATTGTTGCATTTGCATTTTTTGAATTACCCAACATAATAATGTTATATTATATCTTAGTACACACATGTTTAATAAAAGTAGGCCACAGATAGTTTCTTGTGTGAAAAGCATTAAAGCAAAATAAATTCAACGATGCAACAACATTTTACAAACTTATCACAAATAGTATGCAGAAATAGATGTTTATAGTATGATATTATTACTAAATGAAATATTATATAGCAAAAGAAGATTATGGTTTTGTAATACAAAATGTGGGTAATTAAAATTAATTACTTAAGAATTCACTATAGAAAATTCACCTTTAGTGATGGAATAAGACACTCAAGAACACTTCACTGTGTTTAGCCATTTCACTGCTGCTGACCTTGCTGTGACTGGCTTGCAGATTTTGTGATAACTATTGTCTGCTTGTTGCCTACCCCTGATTTGGCCAATTGCAGAACATTTGATGGCAAAGTTATAATCTTATTTCCACCTACAGTATTTGCAGATACAAGCTTAACAATAGTAGCTCCGGAAGCAATTCCCTGGCCCTGTGCCCCACTCGACACCACAGGTCTGTTCTGTACCATAGCCATCTTAGGCACAGTAGCTACTGACATGCCAGTTGAGGTCTTTACTAATGTGACAAACTGTGCTGTAGAACTTGCTTGAGCATTTGCACCTGGTGTCTTCTTTATAATGACAGGTATGCCAGCATTACTACCGGCTTGTCGTAGAACTGTTGCACTTGCACCTCCAGTTGCAGATGAAACAACAGTGCTTTCACCAGATTTTGCAGTCACAATCTTATACACAGGCCCTTTACCACCTTGTCCAGTTAATGCACTACTAGCAATCTGTATTGTTCCTCCGCTGCTGCAAATGACCGGCAAATTGCCAGTCCCTAACTTTACAGGGACACCTCCTGTTATTTTTGTCTGGACACCAGTTTGAATGGGAACACCTGTAGATTTTACTAAAACATTGCTTGTTCCAATTTTAACATTTCCAGCACTTAACTTTAATGGAACATTTGAGGTCGTAACTTTTTGAACACTGTTTGCAAGTTTGCCCTGCAGATTTGCAGTTCCGATTTTTAGGGTGTTACTGGCTAATTTTACAGTGTTACCAGCACCAAGTTTCACAGGAACTCCTGCTGTACCAGTTTTAACTTGTACAAAGCGAGGTGTGCTAGATCCAACAGGAGAGCTGAGAACTATCTGTGCGTTTGACTGTGGGGTCGAGACACGCACTGAGGCGGGTGTGCCAACTCCACTCACGATTCTTGTGACTCCTTGTGGTGTTACTGCTGCTACTTTAATTTGTTGAGATGATCCAGCAGCAGGTGACTTAGTGACTGTTTTTACAGGATACGACTGTTTAATTGATGGAGTACTAGGGGCAATCTTCACTGCAGCAGGTTGCCCTGGTACTTTAATTGATCCAGATACTACTTTTTGAGGTGTAGTGGGTGCAGGAGAAGTAGATGCAACAGCAACTGAAGATCGGGCAGGCACCTCCACAGGAAGAGGTAATGTTGTAATTGGTGATATCAATCCGAAAGCTTTAGCTGCATCAGGTTGTGATGCCACTGGTGATGCAGGTGGTTGGGCTGTTATGGGCTCAGATACAGATGGGAACCTAGCTGGTGTCACTTTTCCACACTTTTGAACCTGCAGCAAATAAGTTGTAACAGTATTCATAGCCGGCCAACATAATTCTAGGGATGTTGTGCCAGCTCTCACTAGAGCCACTCTACCAGCTTGTGGCGGTACTCCTACTTCTAAGTACCACAAATCTTTGCAACAAATCTGATTATTCCATGTTTTCCTATACCCATCGCGACCTGACCAAATATATAATCTTGTTTGTATGGCCACTGCACTGTGTCCAGCTCTAGCTCTAGGCACACTTTCCACAAAGTTGTCAAGAGAGATATCATCCCACGTCATAGTCTCCAAGTTTAGTGAAGCAAGAGTGTTAGTACATTTCCATTCTTTTTCATGAGTAGCTAATTTAGATTCATCAGGCACTAGTGGAACCCAACCTCCATAGACATACATGTGGTGTCCTATAACAGTAGCTGTATGTAAGGAACGTGGTAGTGGTGATATACCTCCCAATTCAGGTCGAGACCATGACATACTATCTACATCAAGGACCCAAAGATCTCCAAGACGTGATCCACTCATACCTCCATAGATGATCAATGATGACTTTCCAGTATTCTTATCAGTATAAGCCACACCACTATGAGATTCGCGTGGGGGCGGCGACTGACCATAGGTTAGTGGTAAGTCCCAAACAGTCATTGAAGAATTCGGATACAGTTCTAATGTGTATAAATCATTAAGGTAGCTCGGAATATTATTCTTAGGGTCATCACTTTTATTCGCAAGACCGCCAAATAAGTAAACTTTTCCATTAAGCAGGGTGAAACTATGACCCAAACGCGGGCACGGTGGTAGTCCCTGTTTTGGTGGAAGGGGCTTTAAATGCTTCCATTCCCATCTAGAGGCCTGTAGTTCATAAAGATCGTTAGAATACTTGCCATACTCCACCATGCCGCCAAAAACCAGAAGTCGCGTTCCATCCACGACGAATCCATAGGCAGCACATCCCGGAGGCACCTCACCTTTGGTAACTGGCACGAACCATTGGTTTGTAGTAGTATTGAAGACGTGAAGCTCATGAACTATCCCTTCATTTCCGCCGCCGAAAACTATCATCAAATCCTTTATTGCGACCGCACGATGGCCATGCCTGGGTCGTGGTTGGGGTCCAGTAGGATTGTACACTTTTTGCCACTTAAGTACAGCGTTTTCCTTCATTTTTACTAAACATTGGTCAGTAAATGCTTTTTACCGTATGTATCGCTCAGGATGCGTATCTAGAGCATAGACAAGGAGAAACGTCGTAAATGAGCTTTGGTGAAAATATTCGGTTAAGTTGAAGCTGCTTAATGTAATGTATATCGACTCTCTCTTTCGCACTCACGTGTCTACCCTATGAGTAAAATAAAATCACCTTATGGAGCTTCGACTGTACAACAAAAATGGCGTTAGCAACAGCAATAGTGCAACTTACAGAGAAAGATGGCGTCCAACGTCAAGAGATTGTCTCTGATATTACATAGATTAAAAATATTATCAGCCAGGTATTGTTTTTTTTTTATATATCCGAATACAATACAATAATAATTTTAATTAATTGAGACTGCCTTACTTTAATCAAAAAGAAGTACTGTATAGACAGCTTTTTTAAAAAACATTTTAATAGAATTCTGTTGATAGTGTACATTTACTATACTTACTGTTGGAAATGTTTAGAAAATAATACCTACATAACATTATTGAATGTAATCGTTTTTTGATTATATCATATTTTAATTAAATATAACGTGCTTTGTGGGAGTGGAGACTGTAATAATTTTTTTGAGTATAGTCTATGCATTTATAAAAATTTTACATCTTACAACACTATAGTATAAATAATTTTTTCCTAAATGTTGGTGCCTTCCATAAAAGCGCGGGAAAATTATCTACTATAATTATTAATCTGTGCTAATGATGTATAACTGTCTTCCTAGTCTGTGATATCTATAATTTAATCTGTATGCTTGCATCATAGCCTATACCGTAGTCCGTAGGTATATTTGCAAATTTCTTGGACTACTCAGAACTTGTTCAGTGTTGCCATTTGTACGGCAATTGCCGTTTCGTACGGCAATCAGGCTCTTTTAAGACAAATTGTACGGCATACGGCAGAGTGGTCATTGCCGTACGCTAAAATACGGCAATCAGGCAGGCAATCTTAGCATATGGAAGTATTGGCAGTAAGATTTACCTTAAACGAAAACAAATGAATTTGAATAAAAAACCGTCTGATTATGAAAAGAATGCCACTGAAGAAGCCTTATTAGATGAAGTTGTGGATTTGATGGGAAGAGAGGAGTGATCTGTAGTGCCTTTTTCTATTTAGAATCTATATATTCAGTGGCATCTTTTTCATAAACAGGTTTTTTATTTGTTTGACTTCGATGACTATATTTTCTTTTTCATGTAACTATTAAAATAAAACAATGTACGGCAATTTTTGTTTCAATACGGTAATTTCATCTTTTGCGTACGGTAACCCTGTAAATGACCAGCGGCAACACTGAACTTGTTGAATGTGTCATTCTTTTTAATAACGTCAATTGTAATTTACTACTTATTATTACGTCCAATTAAGTCGATTTTGATGTTTCGAATTTCGATATATCGGTGAAGTAAGGCGAAATATTGATATTTCTTGTTTAAAACCATACTGAAATCGTCGAATCGAAAATAACGTTTACTAATTTAATAATTAAACGTTTATTGATTATATTGTATGTATGTATTTTTTTTATATTATATAATCAAATGTTTTTTTAAAATAAACTTATTAAAAAACGTTTATTTCAGTATTTTGTACCAGCTATCGAACTTAAAAAAAAAACTAATAAACTGCTTCCTTGTGGCTGGTTTTTGCTCTGAATTAAAGTGGCTTCTGACTTTGAAAAAAGATGTTCTGAAGAAATAGGTACTTGTTGCCACAATTGGATGACTCATATACACTTTACATCTCTTGCCATGTTTCAAAAAGGTTTTCATTTGGAGTAGGTATTTACAGGAGCACAATTTGGATCAATAATACCAACTAGATATCGGTCGGCGCAAAAACACACACACGCTTACAGAAAACTACCTAAGCGTGGGACACTTTTTCAACTTTAATTTGTAGGTGATTGTGTATCTTGGGTTTATTATATCGATGGAGCAGAAATATATAATGTAAGCTCGTCGTCACCGTCAGTTTTTTTTCTTTTTATTTGCGTGTGAGCCAAAGATTTGTGGTGCTTCAAAAAATCTAATTCATCTTTATCTTTATTTTTTGAAGATGTTGATGAAGCTGTTGAAATGAAATTTCTAATTCCTGATATTGTTTTTGCACATTCGTTAGATTTCTTAAAATTGCATTGTATTGCATTTTTGAAGCAAGTGTAGCAACGTCGAAACAACTAACAATATATTGCATTTCAGTTAGCCGAAACGCATTCCATTTTCAGAATAACATTTATCTTCAAATCTCCAGAAATGATCGAAGCGACCCTCAATTTGTTGTATTGGTCAATTGCACAACTCATAGTAAGTTACAACTTTTGAAAAAGTAACAATGTTCGGCAGAATCCTCGTCATTGCTTCCAGTGGTCGCATAATATGAGTCACATCTTATGATGTCTCATGTAGTTTGAATGCAGCTCAACTGCAGTCAGTATGGTGGGCGCATCAATGAAGAAAATTTAGAAAATGGTCATCATTTTTACAAATAGTACAAACGGCGTCACCATCTTTTTTGAAACACGACCACAATTTATTTATCTTGATATTTAACTGTAATTGCAAATAATATCAACAACCAACACGTCACGCTCGGTCACATCGCCATACAGATGCATACAGATGCTGATATTCCTATTGCTGAGTGTTAAATATTAAATGTTGAGGTACTTTGAATTGAGACCATTCCATAAGGAACATAAAGAAACTAAAATGGAAATGGACCGGGCACATGATGAGGTCAACAGATAAATGGACAACAGTAGTCACTGTGTGGTAGGTACCCAAGGACTGGTAAGCGAACGCGAGGAAGAACACTGAAAAGGTGGGAAGACGCTCTAGCCTCTACCATTGGGCTGGAGAAGGTTAGCTCAAGACAAGGATGTGAGGAGGGGACTGGAGGAGGCCACAAAACCAACAGTATTAGTAATAATAGTTGTTAGTGTTTTCTTTTTTAAGTAGGTATGTATCATGTATGGTCAGTGAATAAAGGCTATTTATTATACTTAGTACCACACTTTGAAATTTGATGAGAATTAAAATAAACTAAAATAATAAACATTATTATTTAGGGGTCGTTAATATGTAAACTAAAATGTCTTATACTGTATTCTTGCCAGATTAAGTTTCTAAAATTTTAAAACGAGAAGAACTCAGTTTCAAGTACCTATATAATATTTACTTTTCATAATAAATCTTTACCATCTTACACTACCTACACACAAAAAACAACGATGATTATCGAAAACGCTTTGTGAATGTATAAAAATTAAAACTCAGTCGCAGGAGTATTAAATTTTAAGACGTAAAAGTTGATGTTGAAGTGACGTCGTAATACCGATTAAGTAGGTAAGTAGTACGCGTAAAAATTGAATGAACAACTTTGTTCAAAATCCTATATTTCTGAGACGTCAAAAGTCTAGGTGATAATATCAAATTTAGCTATCCAAAATACCTACCTATTATATTAACATTTAAATAGGGTAACTCACTCTTACTTAGAAACTTTTAAATGATTTTCAAATTGTTTATTAATAGATCGATGCTTAATAAAACCACATTGTTAAAAAACAGAAGATCTAGTAGTCTAGATCTTCTGTTTTTAATTTAATTAAGAATTTGAATGATGTTTCCGCTTGAAAGATATTTGTGGAACAACATTGTTCAAGTTAGCGCCTTCCTAACTTCCTGCTCTTCTAACTAGTAAGACTAACTTCCCTACTATTAAAACTAAAGTTTTAATTAGATATTATATTATACTTGAAAGATACACGCTTACAGTTACTGATTTCACTAGAACCGGTAAAATAGTATCTAAATATTTATTATTTTATTTTAAGCCATACAGAACAAAAGACGGTTGAAAATACACCGAATAGGTACAATGAAAATATTGAAAACGATACGGGTCGTTTCTCCACAAAACATTTTTTCACAAAAATACATTTACCAAACATTTACTAACGATTACACTAATAATATTATAAGCATTTCACTTGTTACAAAAAAGAAAGAAGCCAGCTACGTCTTCAGCTGAGCGAAGATTTTTAGTAGGTAAAATTTTTCTAAAGGCGCAATTTACGAAAATGTCCAAATTTTTGCTTTTATCAATATAATAAATGTATCATATTCGAACACTTATAAAACGATAACTTGTTGAAAGTTTTTATTACGAATATATTATTAGTTATGTACTTTCTTATTTAATTAATGGTAGACGATCTAGTAGGTACTTTGTGGATAATTTTGTAAATAGTGAGATCAGACTAAACGGCGCTTAAGGTGCGGGGTTATTATAAAGTGAAAAGTGATCAAACTTACTTTTGATAATAAAGTATGTATATACTTTGTTATAAATGCAGTTTTTTTAAATTTTGAGTCCGTGTGGAACCTAACCTTTGAGTTTTACATGTAAGCATATGAAAAAATATGCCTCGACTTACGTCGTTTCGATTTACGTCGCGTATTTCGAGAACCTAACATGCCGTAAGTACGAGGACTGCCTGTATACACAAATGTTTAAGCGCTGTTGACCGAAACTTACAGCGGTAATTCTCCGAACATCCGCAGTAATACCAACACGCGTCGCATCGGATACGTTCTAAAACTGGGTTACAATTTTTTTTACAAATGCTTTGAATTTTTAATACATTTTTTACTTGCGTATGCAACTGATTAGGTAACAAAAATAAATCAAAGACATAACTTTTTTTCACTAAACATGTATGATAAATAATAAATGTTCGGAGTTGGGATTCTCCCGTGGGCCCGTGGCATTTTGCCGACTTGCCGCCCTGTAGTTACGCCACTGGAGGAAATCATACAATTGAACAGTACTCTAGTGCTGATTCTCTAATATGTATAATAAGGCCAAAAGCCTGAAGAGAACTCAGCGTTATATTATGCTCTTTAAAAGAAAGTTGTTCCTTAAACATCACTTTTAAATCTTTAATAATTAACAACCTTTTTAACTGTTGACTTGGTAAGTTGTAATTAAATGTTTTTTTAAAATAATTCGAATATTAATTTGGAATAAGTTCTGTAAAATGTAATAAATTTTAGACTCGTGCAAAATACAGGTCTAATGAAATTAGCAGTTGTGTCGCGAGTTTGACAACTTTTAATGAATCCTCGGGAACAGTGCGCAGCGGCTGAACTTATAATATGTACCTTCGAAGAGACAATTAGATATCTCAGTGTGGACAGAATAAAAGGCTCTGCAGTATGGTAAAAAGTGACCCATACACTTTGTATGATAGGCAGATAGTATGTTTAGATAGTCTAGGTTTTAATGTCAATGTCAGCGGTGCCATGACAGTCTAAGGCTTCGTAGGCTGGGTGAATTGGAACAGAACATACAACTCAACGCCCATAGACGCCCTCAACAGGCGTTGAGGGTGTCCATGGGCGGCGGACTCTTTCTCGTAAGTGAGCGTTCTGCCCGATTGCCTCCTATCTTATAAAATAAAAATCCCCGAAAGGTAAATCAAGAGAATTGTTGTCGTATCTTCGGTAGCATAGCATACACCAAATAAAAAATAAATAAGAAATCTATGGAGATACAAGTTAACAATACTGAGTATGTACACCAAGTCACTTTTGCAGTTCTTATCTAATAACTCGCTCTTGCCTTGACAGAAAAAGTTTATGTTTCAACCACACTGTTGAATCGATGACGTTATATTGTTATGTATCTAGTATCTACCTTTACTAGAAACGAGTACATTAAGCCTGTGAAATTTTTTCCAGGGTAAAAGGCCTATTGAATAGACCGATACTATGACGTGTTATTTAATTTTTGCTGGATTTTTTGATGCTCGTTAGAGCATATATTACATGCACAAAAATAGACAGACTTTTTGCTATAAATCATTAAAACAAAGAGGTATTAAAAATATTTTTATAACATTTGTTATAATGATGAATGATCAAACAGTTACCCTATCGCTTGACACCTCAGTCATCCAAATCGTTTACGGATGGCGACGTTCGAGCGAAACATCTGAAAAAAATACACGTCGAATTGATAACCTCCTTTTTGGTTTTTTTGAAGGTCGGTTAAAATTAGATTCAGTACAAATCGTTGCCACTTTAACTAAAAACACTTAGGCGCTTCTCCGCTGTTACAGAATAAAGGTATTACTTACATTGTAAAATCAAACTGCAGCTATGTATGATAACTTTGTGCTGTGTGTGTATTACTAAGTATCTCTGTTCAATGAAAATAGGTGCCTTCATAATGAAACTATGATGTAATAGAATTTCTAAATTGTAAGAATTTGTCGATAATAAAAATTCAATATCACATGTTTCAACTTTAAAACATAAATATGTACCTATAGGTGTATCGTGGCAATATTTTTTGTTAAAAAATTAATCATACACAGTTTTAGTTGAAAAAGTGAACCGTCCGCATGAGTGGCTTCGTTTTGTTTCGACAGACGAATAATGGAACTTTGATAGAATTTTAGAAAGGGATTATTTTCACGAATGTCGTACAGTTAGCTGTGAGCTCTAGCATTTTAATTTTCTTCTATTTTTTAGAGCTTAGCATGTTTGGATTGTGGATTTATGTTTGTTAACTCTCAATACTGTTTTAATTCAAAATTATAATAATTGGCTATATCAAAGCAGTAAACTAATTACAAAAACGTACCCTGAGATCTATACATTTATTGTCAGATAAAATCTTATATTATTTGAGCATTTACAGGACGTACCAGCCCCTGCTCGTGTTATCATGAACATCCTTGCAACGTTTCGCAACTGGATGTCTTGGATACATTGTTTCAGAAGACTAAAATAGGGCTAAAATAAATTCGGTAATTATTTGTCTTAAATTAAAACAAAATAAATATAAAGTAAGTAATAGTAGTTGTGCCTTCTAAAACTAGGTTTGCCGTAAATCAGGGTTGTAAATCCAGAATGGTGCAGCAGCCATTTAATTTGAGAGGAGTGACCATATGTGGAACGGAAGCACGAAGGAAATAAATATTTGCTAATAAATAACTAGTATTGTTAATTATTTAATCCTGTGCCTCCTCCTTCTAGTACATTAGCCTCAAAGGCTATTAATATTATATTTTGTGCCTGAAGAGACCCAAAGATTGATGATGGATGAGTTTTATTCCTTTAAATAAGAACAAAGTGCCAATAAAATGTGCTCTATTCTGTTTTGGTAATGAGAAAGAAATGATAAAATCGAGTCTGAATAAAATATAAGTACCAAATAAGACTTTTGAGAAAAACATCAAAGTAAATTAAAAAAACTTTACTGTTTATATATAATTGAATTTCGCATATTTATTCTCAGAGCTGTCTACACCATTTCACAATTTTTTGACCATTTTTCACATCTCCGAGTGGGGCATGGAGCAGACTTATTTTTATTTCATAATAACGGAATTGAGGAATCCATTGTGAAATAAATCCGTTAGTATAGCTAATAATGTCCCTGAAATTACTCCAAAGGTGTTTAACTTAGAACAAAAGCCAGAGGCTTTGTCACTAAAGGGCTACTATTGTCCCCATGATTACTATCCGTATAAGCAAGCTGTGACGTGCATAGAAATAGTTTGGAAGTACTTTCAATTGCAGAACATCTAAATTCTAAATCATTTTAGATGTTTTTATTACCAGAATATATATTGATCAATAAACCCAGTCAAGATTAAATAAATAATATTAATAATAAAAAAAGTTAAAATATTTTATTTTTCTTTGTA
This sequence comes from Aporia crataegi, assembly GCA_912999735.1. Classification (NCBI taxonomy): domain Eukaryota; kingdom Metazoa; phylum Arthropoda; class Insecta; order Lepidoptera; family Pieridae; genus Aporia; species Aporia crataegi. Next base: position 7,419,549 of record OU538733.1, on the reverse strand, counting down.
ATTTTAAAGCGTATCTGAAAAAATCTTTTAAAATTGATAACTAACCTAAATGGTTAAATTGTTGGTAATTATGGACTTCAGAAGCCGTACTAATCCAGTCGGTTTATTAAAATTTATATATAAACGAGGTGTAAAATGTGTTTCGATGTTTTACATGCTCTCCAAGTACCAGTTACAAGATGATGACCGTAAACATGCTGACATGTAATCATAAACCGCTAGTGAGGGGTAGAAGAATTCGAACATGTTCCATGCACAGCCTGAGGTGCAGTGCGTATTGAATGTCAATCGAGCAGCTAACTTACGCTACGCAGGCAGTAATTAATAAACGACATGTTTAAGTACTATTTGGCTTATTTGGAGGTTGGCAGCCAAATTCCTACAATATGAAATGAGGATAAATTTAATGAATTGAAGGAATACTGTTTTAAGTAACAAACTAACCATAATACAAAATTACAATTTGTACACAAAAAACTAAATATAAATGTGTCCGAAAGCTACATCGATGGACCGATTAATTGTAACCATATTCGGTATTCCTTTTCAGTTCTGCAATCGGGTTATTTAGCTGCGGTAGATAGCAGTGGTTTTGTTGAATTCAGTTTGATCAATGAGTTTATAACAGCGTCCATTAGACCCAGGGCCGGATTTAAATTTGTGCCGCCCTTGGGCACTGAAGAAAATTGACTTAAATTTTATTTTAATAGTTTTGATATCTTATTTTTTAAGAATTAGAATAACTAATTGATTGCAGGAAATTTATTGTGTATTATATTTTATTTATTATACATTATGTTTGATTTATATTTATTCTTTATTTACTCATATATTATATATTATTTATTTTTTACTTTTGTCCAAAGCGCGTTTTCGGTACTCATATCCACTTAATTTTTTGCGTCCATCAGCCATATTCAAAAATTAATTTCAGATGAATGCTCAACAAAATTGAAAGTCTTTGCAGGTTAGATTAATCTAAACGTCAAATATAAAAGAAACTATATTGCAACTGTCAATGACAGTTGATTTGATTCAAAAATATAAAATTGTTCTTTTTAATTAAAATTAATTAGTGTTATTGGATAATTCTCCAATTTTAGAAAAATTCATTAATCAATAAAAGTTTCTGTTATCAAAAAGACATACATAATTTGAAAATATTTTTAATTCTTCAAAAAAAAACTACATAAATTTATCAATTCCAGAAAATAAAAATATCAACTTAAATTTTTTCAAACCTTTATGGAAATAAATTAATTAAACTATTTGAATAGTTTTTACTTAAATTTCCTATATTATAATATACAAAATTTTAATTAGATACATAATACTTAAATTATATTTCTTGAAAGATTAAATGTTTATTTAAAATAATTAGTTAATTATATATTGTATAGAATTTTTTTCTCACTTTCCAAATTTTGCCGCCCTAGAAAATTTGTCGCCCTGGGCACTAGCCCTGACTGCCCCTAGTGTAAATACACCACTGTTTGGACCTTTGAAACTGCCTGATTATTTTTAATCTAGCCAGTTCAACTTCGAAAGTATATAACACGATTATTTAAAAATAATTGCCCCTAACGAATTGCAGGAGAAAGACGTTATTGGCTTCCATACTCTTCATCTTATTTGTCATGCCTTTGAACCTTTTATCGAATGCTAAAATGGAAAGCAATTATTTAGCATTGAATTATAACATATTTAATAAACACTAGTTTTTGTGTAATTATTCTATTCGTTAAATTAAACATTAAGAAATTAACCTTGGAATTGTTTTTCCCAAATTTATTACTTTTTTAATTGTTTAGCAGTAATGAGTTTTTAAGATATGAATAGAACAAAGTAAGTGTTATTGTAAATTAATGTCTAGTTTGTTTAAAAAACTATATTCGTCTTGTTTTGTCATTGTTTGGATTTGCAGTAAAGGCGTGGCCAGGATCTTACTTTTTTACTTCTTTCATTAATATTTACCTAATACTGCAAGCGTAATCTTAGCAACGTTAATTGTTAAGAATTTAAAGAGCAATAGCTCTTTAAATTTTGGCTCTAAAAATTCAATTAATAAATTGCTTTTTGATTAAGTGTCACCTTAAACTTCATTCCATAGAAAATGCATGAACGAATTTCTTCATAAATATATTTTAGTGATTTTTTCTACATTTTTAATAGTTATTCTGCTATTCTCACATTAGGCGAATCCAAAAAATTAAACATCAAAATAGATCCATCCGTTTTTGAGTTATAAATGGTGGAAATAATCCGACTTTGTTTTTTTTATATATTTAATATATAAGATAGAATATTTGTAGGTAATTCTGACGTAAAATTAGTGATTTTGGGTAGTTATAAAATAGTTTCTGTTGTACTTATTAAAAATTATGTTATTTCTTATTTTATAATATATTAATTGTAATATTATAAATGCAAAAGTAGATTTTTTAACAAAGAAACGTCTGACTTTTAAAGTACAGCAATATTTTATTATAATTAAGTCACGTACAGAATATTCAGTGTAGAGAAAGAAGGTTAGGGGTATAAGATTATGTTAATTGGCTGTAAAATTTTATAATCGTTAAGCAATATCATCATTTAGGGTATATTTCTGTTTTTAAAATATATTTTTGTAAATTTATTAAATTAGGCCTAAAATAAAATTAGTACATAGTGATGCTCACTCTTTATCTACGGGGAATAAGAATAAAAACTATCCTAAAACTAACTAACAGAAAAAAATAACACATGGCAAATTTTAACCTCCTTTGGAAAAATTCAAACGCGCGTGATAATTTATTATATTATTTCGCGCTTAGGATAATTTATTGTAGGTAACTACTATGTTTCTTGATAAATAGTATCCAAACATTTAATAAAATTATAATAGAAGAAATAAATATTTAAGAAAAAAAATTATGAGAAGCAGAAGGGAATATTTGTTGTGGTATGTATTTTTTTGATGTGGTCTTCTAAGATAAATCGAAGAATTGCGAAGTTTATACACTACCTTCATTAACACATTATCTAGGATTTATCGGTGTTAAGAAATAATTATTGCTTTAATAAGTTGAAATTCTTCCTTATTCGTTAATTATTAGGGTCAATATTAATTCCTGTTATATGTAGTTTAAGAGACACGAGATAAAACACAATATAGGACCGTGACCACATGTACCTCCCACTTCATGCCCGGTTTGTGGTTTTCTCTTAAAAGTTCACCACAAACAAAATATAAGGCATTAAACATTAAAGCCTAGTTTATTTACCTACTATTTAATAAATAAAACACTTTGTAGTTATTAACGAGTAACTTATATTGCTGATTAAAAATCAAGCCTGTATTGACTTTCAGGGTAACTTGTTATAACACATATAGGATGTTAAATAATCACAAGCTGTTCGTAAGTAATATTTATTTAACCATTTAACTTCAAATTACCTATTTTATAGAGATGATTTTAAAATATTCCGAAGATGATTCGTTCAAGCTTCAAGCTGATACAAAATGTAATAATTTCATTAAATTTCAACTACTTAATCGTTTTTATTACGAGAAGAATCCAACTATTATTTAAAGTCGGCGGTAAATCTATAATAGACTGATTTTTATCTACAGTAACATAATGAATAAGTTTAATTAACGTTAAAATTTGTATAACTTATACATTACCTACAATGTTTAATTATTTAACTTTGTTTTTTTTCAAACTTAATTATTATTTTTTAATCAGTCGAAGAAAATTCTGTATATAAACGGGCTGTATATTTGAAATTATATATTCAGCACCGCATAATTTCCGATGAGTTGTGTCATGAAAACATTATTTATTCTGCTTTTGGCAATATGGGGCATACGAGGTAAGTTTTACCTTAATAATAAGCTGCACTTGATATTTCTAATTTTGTTTATGAAGGCTTTTCTTCCTTATTTCTATCATTCCTTTGGGTTTATTTTACTACTTGTTATGTTTTTGGAGTCGTTAAGTCGTCAGGATTGCTTTCTCTACCTGAGCATATTTTTGTTTTGGTGTCAAAAAGTTACATTTTTAATTTTATGTAGAAATAAATGGAATCATTATAAGAAAGTCATATCTTCCAGTTATCATTTTGTAATAAATATAGGACATTTTTGTTATTGTACTTCGTATTTAATGTCAACAGTCAATTTAAGAATTTATGTCATGATTGATCAGGTGATAACGAGCCTCAGACCCGAGTGGTGGGCGGCAAAGATGCAACCGAAGGCCTGGCGCCTCATCAAGTCGCCCTGAAAAATAAAGATAACACGACCTTCTGTGGCGGCGCTGTTATCTCCGAGAACTGGATATTAACAGCTGCTCATTGCGTTCTAAAGTAATTATCATTATTTCAAAGTGTCAGTATCAATTAATCTTCTTCTTCTATATATATATAAAAATCAATTGCTGTTCCGATATAAATAAAAACCGATTTAGCTGATTTTAGTTTTGTTTGTCGTAGTCCAGGGAAGGTTTAAACAGTGAGAAAATATGTGAAAATTGCGAGGAAGATACTAAAAACAACAATTTCATTTGGCCATATACTGTTCTACCTACTTTCCTCTCAAACATTTAACGTTCGATTCCCATTCTAGCTTTTATAAGCGGTACGAAGTTCGCCGGGTCAGCTAGTTGGTAATATTTACAAAACTAACAGAAATAGTATATTAAGGCCCACGGGTAAGCGGTCTAATAAGCCTACCGCGAAGCGTGAGGTATCAGGTTCGATCCCCGGTCCCGAATACAATCCATAAATTCATTTGTATTTGGTCTCTGGTAAGGCTGGTACTTGCCGGACGGAGTGTCATAAGTGGCATGGAGGAGTGGTTGAATTTCTACAGGCTTGCCTGAAGAAATTCAACCAAACCAACAATAATGGGTCTGACAAACGTTTTTTTTACTTTATATGTCAAATAAATCTACAAAAAATTACGAAAGAAACTGCGTTTTTGCTTTTTTCATATCTTAAAAAATGGCTGAGTTATTTACGATCAAAGTGCATATTTCCGGCCGTAGATTTTTAAAAACGCAGGCGGGCGCTCACCAGCCGATGACGTCACACCCCCGGTCATTCGACAGGCGCGCTCTCGTTCGTGCGCCGGTGCGCAGTAAAAATTAAAATTATAAAGTTCTCTGTGGTAAAAATGAAAAAAAAAACTGTATTGTGCCTTGGTGCTTAAATTCAACTGTTAAAACATCTGATAAACTCTTTTTTTATGTGCCTGAGGACCCAAAAATTAGGAAAAAGTGGATGACAGCCGTAAAAAGAGTTGATTCAATAGGCCCTAAAACTAAAGCGCACTGTTGTGAAGACCATTTCGATGTAAGTATTTGTAATAAATTTGTCCTTCTTTTTCTCTACTTATCTTTGCCACATTTGACCCACTTAACGTACCTACTTGTCTACTTTTGATAGTCTAAATAAATAAATATTTCGCCTACTACCTAGTACCTATGTAAATAATAGCCCCGAAGAAACACTAACTTATTAGAAGATAAAGTGTTCGCATACTGAAAGGCTCAATAATTTTGATTACGAATCATTAGGTATGTTTTCACTGAACTACCTATATTTTAAGTGCCCAGGCGCGGACACGGCGAGCTTTGACAAACGTTTTTGTTCATAACTATTCATTGTGTTAAAAAAGGCATTTGCCCATCTGTGTACTTTTATGATTGAACCCGTTAGTGCCACACTTGCACAATATATTCAGAAATAACAAGAAATTTAATTATTAACAAGGATATTAAGGATAATTTATACTATTTCAAAGAAAATGAAATGAGACGCGCGTAATTTAGTATGGTCAACGCACTGACTGAGCGCCGCGCCGTGACGCGGTCGCGGCTGAACGGGGGTGTGACGTCATAGTCTAAGCGCGCGTAATCTAGGAAATTAAAAAAGGGCTTAAACTTCTCGTCGTTATAACTTCGCAAATACTGCATGTATTGAAGTGAAATAAATCTAATGTAATGTACATGATCTACGCTCCGAATTTAGGTGTATTTGATAGTAATATTTTGACCCTAATGTTTCCCATGTGGGTTACCTGGAAGAGATCGCTGAGTAGCAATATGGCCGACCGTTGCACTCCATTGCAGCAAAGTGTATAACAAAAAAGTTTTTTAGAAAATTATTGATTATAAATTATTTTCTGTTCATTTATTAAATTTATAATTTTTTCTAAACATTAATTTCAGCCAAAAACCATCGGAGATTCTTGCTGTTGTAGGAACTATATCACGAACGAAAGGTGGCACTCAATATGAAATCAATAAAATTATTGGTCATTCGGAATACGACGAGCCGACTTGGTTTACCAACGATATTGCTGTTATAAGTACGAAAAAACCTATTGAAATGAATGACAAAGTTAAAGCACTACCATTACCTAAACAGGCTACGCCGGGTGGCAAAACATGTTTACTGACTGGCTGGGGCAAACTGGTAAGTTAAGAAAACTTTTTTGAAGTAGGTTTGTTTAAAAGAATAGCTTCCCGCCATAATTGTATAGTAAATTGTCTGATTTTTTGAAAAGCTATAAAAAGAAAACTGTTTGAATAGATTGCGGCGCGTAAATCTAGCATTATTTTATATGGTTTTGGACGTAAGTACATTTCTTAAATTAAGTTTTTCAACTGATCTCAAAAGGAGTTTCTGCGGTTTGTTACACAAATGTGAAGCCAATTGTGAATTTCCGACATATGTCTTCAGAATTATCGAGTTTTTTAAATAATATCTTTAGTGTTATATAATCAGTCACTAAAGATAATATTTAAAAAAATTATAATAATATTTACCTGTAGGACCTGGGTTCCTAACCTGGGGTAATTACCCCCGCGGGGTAAATCAGCTATTTTATAGGGGTAACATTGAACCTATTTATTAAGATCGTAAAATAAACAAATATATTAAAAAAGTTAAAACAACAACAAAGGCTAGAAATCGTCTCAATGTGGAACATGACTTGAGATGCACTTTAAGTGAAATTGAACCAAACATTAAGAAACTAGCGAATCCAAACAATACCAACCTTCACACTGAGCAAACATTCACTAGTTTTTTGTTACAATCAATTTCACTACTAACCCATATAACTTTAATTAACCCATATAACTTTGTTTATACGTAAAAATATGTTGAATATGTAAGGCTGTTGTGCAAATTATTGTAAATAAATTTGCTTGTAGTGTTTGTTTTGATAAAATTTTAAAGGCGGGGTAAAATAAATTTTCCTCATAGGTCACAGGGGTAACAATGTTGAAAAGGTTAGGAACCACTGCTAAAGGAGAATGTATCTGTGGCGAATTGCGTGTGGCCTATTTATAGAAGTACGAATATAGAAACTTTGCTATGCGCTAAATTAAAAGATTAAATTCAAAAGGAGTTGTGACTTAGTTAAATATTATCTCAATACTTAATTAAAATTCTGATTTCGGATAAGTAGTAATATATCTTTAATATAACAAATTATTGAATATACAAATTATTAAAATATGTTAATTGAGCTGCTGATGTATAACTATAAATATTTGGATGTTTAATCGAAGTTGCTTCTCAATAGAATTTTATATATAGGTAGCTATTGAGCTATAGATCTTTTAAAGTAGCAGAATTGTATTAATAGAAAATTTTCGATATTTTAGGGCGAAGATAAACTACCACAACCCGACAAATTACAATACCTCTATGTAAAAACGTTAACCACCCAAGAGTGCTACAAATACTTCGAAGAAGATAGAGGAAATCCTGACGTAAAATCAAAAAAAATTTGCACTCTTAATAAAAGAGGAGAGGGAACATGTCAAGTGAGTATCTATTTATTATTTAATACGTTATGTTTATTTAGTGAGTAATTTGTAAATTGTAATACTTAGTAGATATATTAACATGGTTAAAACTTTTTTTAAATTCTGTACTATTAGTTCTATAAAATAACATTATTATCTACTTATTGTTAAGTATTAAATATATAATTAAGTTCAATTAGTAATTAATATTATCATTTAATATTAAATCAAATTCACTTGGTCAAAATGAACATAGATAATACCTATATACGATTTCACATTTTATTGTAGTTTTGTGTTAATTCTACGTTTGATGTTTTAGGGTGATTCTGGTGGTAGCTTGGTATGCGATGGTGTGTCAGCGGGGATCGTGTCTTTCAATTGGCCTTGCGCAAATGATTTCCCCGATGTGTACACCACCGTCTTCGACTTCCTTCCCTGGATTGAAGAAAATACAAAGTCACCCTAGCTGGTGTCTAAAATAAATTTATTTTGAATTATTTAATTATTTATCAATTAACATCATTTCCTATAAATTTTCAAGTGATCTGTACAGAGCTATATCCACTATTCATTCCATCTCTCTATTTAATCAATGTCGCTGGTTTGCACCATCGTTGTCAGTATAACAAAAGAAATTAACAATGTAATCCAGCTAAGGGAATTAATCACGTGATGTGTTTTGAGTATTTTTTTAACCCCCTCCCACCCCTTGTTGATACGTGGTGAAGTAGACTACACTACAGGCAATACTAGGCAATTGCTTCTACAACAACTGCTTCTGCGCGGCTGCTTTCTAAGGTTCGTGCGTGTCAAAGTCAAAATATTAAGACAATTGTCGCCCTTTTGACTGGCAAAAATTTATGGCAAACAACACACAATTTAATCAGATGAATTTTAAACTAGTCTAAACATTTTACTTATTTAACATGACAGTCTTAGGTAATTTGTCTATAACAACTTTATTTATCTCAGAAATCAACTACTCACCTACGTATAGATAGTTTAAATCATAAAAAGACAAATAGAACATAGGTATTTATATCTAAATAGCTTTTATTCGCGACATCATCGGTGTCAGAAAATACAATATAGCCTATGTTACTCAGAAGAAATAGTATTGAAATTTAGTATTGAATTTAGTACTGAAAGTAAACCATCAGTTTTTTTAAAAACAAAAAAAAATCTAGTAATATTCGTCCATTCTACTCGTGTAGAAAGATAGAATGGGAGATATAATTACGTTTAGTTTATTGGAGTTCAGTCATTTTTTTAATAAATTTGTAGTTGCTTACTACATAACCGTATTCCGTAGCCCTTTCTCAGAATTACGAAGCCATAGTAGAAGCTCTCGAGTTCATTGCTCACTTCTCAGTTCTCAGTCAGTATACCAAAGCTTGCAGAGTCGTGCTTACGCGTCGAAAGCTGTCACTCTCGCTTCCGATAACTTTATGATCGATTCCATAGTTAATATTTGTTTTCTAGCCTAGAAAAAGTGGGTGTTTGAATTAATAACGTTAATAATTGTGTTCAATAATTTTAAAACTGATTCTGTAATGATAGACTAAGCGTTTTCCATTATATTTTATTAAAATATTGGGAAAGAACAATTTCAATGTAATTAAAATATAAAACATTTCTAAAATGACAAAGTTATCTGACTTGACGGAATGATATTGAATTCGTTTTTTCGATTAAAAAGTAATATCAAAAGTCAAAGAGCTAAAGCTGGCTATTCTCTTTTTATATTCAACCAATATGCAAATAGTTTTTCTTTAACAATTTTATATAATATGCATATTGCAAAGATGTTATTGCTGTTAGAAGCTTAAAACACCAATTATTTAAATTACATCTTCGTAAACTTTAGTAGGACATGGTGCAGAGTCAATTTTGCGTATAGATCTGTGTTTTGTTTTATGCTTACATACTAATTATGCTGTGACAAAATGGAGGAATTTTTGCGCGCGAATGAAACTATTGAGGACTTCTATTCGCGATGTACGAACTTAAGCGTTTTCGACTGTAGTGAAGAAGAGATGTTATGGTGCATGATGGGCCCCAGGCGACTTCCCTTGTTGAGAATAATTCCGATAACGGTGTTTTTGTTGGTGATATTTCTGACTGGTGTGATAGGAAATATGGCAGTGTGCGTGGTGATAGTCCGCCACCCGGCGATGCATACGGATACTAATTACTACCTATTCAGCCTGGCTTTGAGCGATCTACTCCTACTGTTATTTGGTATGGATTAAGTTATATTTTAACTATTGTTTTTTTTTTCATAATTAAGAAAAATCATCAAAATTACTTCACTATTGAAAATCTAATTGTAACAAGGATCAACCGTTTATTTTTACCCGTATCTAGAAATTATATTAAATAATTTAGCTATAAAATTAATATTATTTTTAAATAAATACAGAAGGGTTCAGCGATTTAAAATTCATGGCTCTGGAGAAGGTGAGGTTCTTTATTTCTTTTTCTCCTTTTTGATTTTTTGAAGGTCGGTTAACACATGCGTTTTTACTATAAATAACACATAAAGTACATACTCATTAAATACTATTTTGTATGGAAAAACCTACTTTAACCCTAGATTCAATTAAGAAAGCCCGAAAGCTCGGTCATATTTCAGCCAACACGTTAGTATAGCGATATAACGCGGCAATGTAGCCAGCATTTTGGGTACGCACCCCAACGGCTTTGATGAGCCTTTTGTATTTTTGAAAATATATTTAAGTACCTACATTATTGTAAATAAATTTGTAATTTTGATTATTAAAGTTAATATATTAAGAAAACAATATGATACTTAGATACAAATTAAAGGATACACTGCTATAAGTGCCAACTATACCAATTTTTTAATCGTATTTTTGAAAATAATGTCATATTTTCGGAGCTTAATGCAAGTTGGAATCCAATAAATCTATTTGTGACGGTTAAATATTGAAATGAGAAAGACGCCGATATCTAAAAATCTTTTTTTCTCTACTATATTTTCTTCTTTAATTTAATTTCTTTATATTTTGACAACTCTAACTTTTTAATTTCTATAAAAAAGGTATTTTAATTTGGCTAGTTTTTAAGAGAGAATTTATTTTTTGTATAATAATAAATATAACAGTTAAAATATATTTCGTAACTATAAATTGAAATACTCCTAAAACGTTTTAGCAATTTAAATGTTAGCTTTATAAATCTTTGATATAGGAATGGTATGGAAGTTTTAATGTCTTAAAAGTAGTCAATACGTGAAGGTGCTAATTAGGACCGGTTAAACAGAAGCCCAGTCACCATTAATGGTAAGGTTTTTTTGTACTAATCTATACATGGATATTATATAATTTAAAGTAGAGTTAATTTCATAGGTTAAGGTAATAGAATATATTTCAGAGAAATTACTAGATATTAATAGACATATGAGATATTCTAGAAATTAAAACTAGCGTAAACCCATAAATAGCATATTTCTTTAAAAGATCTTATAAAATTAAAATATATACTATATCTACTAAGTTAAACCATACGTAATATGTATATTTTGTGTTAAATATTATGACATAACATCGTAATTTTATTGAAAAATATTTACTGTTTATACTACAATTCAATAATTCTATTATTATTGTGTATAATAATATAGATCATCGATTCATTTCTAGTAGTGAAATACCTATACAGACTTTTCTATTTCCTTATTTATGAGATATGACGTCCACAAATGATCACGTATTTGAATTTAGTTGTAATAGTTAAGTGCATTAAAAGATTTTAAACTTTGAATATAAATTTATATTTTAATTTGTACTCAAATAAAAAAATAAAAAATTAGACCCTGATTTTATTGTTCGACTCTAATATCATATCTCACTAATTAACAATTAACGAAGTTTCATAACCCAACACTTTTACAGTTCTATTCCCTTCCAATTTTACAAACATTACAAAACGTTATATTATAATTTCTAAATGTTTTGATTAATTTCATATTTTGATGAACCGTTTTCTTTGTTTGATGGCGAGGCAAGCCTGCAAAGCTCGCGAGAACTCAGTCATAAAATCTAATGGTAAGATTTGGAATGCCGGGTTAAATTCAATAAATCTATTTCATTTCTATTTTTTGTTTTGCAGTTCTGACGTCAAATTCAATAAAAAAATGTTTACAAATCATATAGATACACCGTAAACGTCGTCATATCAATCAAATCATAGCTAAATATAAAATGGGCTCATGTAAACAATGGCAGATATTGATCTTTAGTGTTATGACCAATCTGTTTAGATCATACTTGATTTTGTAGCTTTAAAATATACTTGCTTATTTTTCCTATAATATGCGTGTTAAGGATTGAATTTTCAGTTTATATTTACATCTGCGTAATAAAATTAGTGCTAACTTACATTTAACTAAAATCATTTTATTTGTCGAGATTGAGAAATGATGTGCCTAGCAACGCTTTTTATTACGAACGTTAATATTACCGCAGTTGCTTAAAGTAAGTTAATACACCTTTTGAAATAACCCAGTTGTAACATGTGCCTCTTAAAATATATTTCGTGAAATATTACCATCTAACTTATAAATGATGTGTCGCTGTCTCCATGGTGAGAACGAGAACGAGATAAAATACTTTCAGGCAAGATTTGATTTATGTTTACAAGTAAGGAGATAAATCATCAGCGTCCAAGTAAAATCTGTTATATAAAATCTCGTGTGACGGTTTTTCTATACACTTCGTTGCAATGGAGTGCAACGGGCGGTCTTAACGCTAATCAGCGATCTCTTCCAGGCAACCCCAACTTTTGTTGGTTTTGGTTGAATTTCTTCAGGCAAGCTTGTAGAAATTGAACCAGTCCTCCACTTATAACACTCCGTCCGGCAAGTGCCAGCCCTACCAGAGACTGAATACAAATTAAATGATAAATTGAACCCGATACCTCAGGCTTATAAAGACCGCTTTGCCATGAAGTTTTTGTGTTCGAAGTTCGTATTCCTCAGAAACGGTTCAATCGTTTCTTATAAAATTTTTAGATGTGTTTTGTAGGTATGATGGTCGTAAAGTACATTTCACCCTCCTACCCAAACCCAATTTTTATTTAACCGTGAGAGCGGTTGAAACCACAGCATAGCTAGTATTTGTATACAAAGTCAAAGTCAAAGTCAAAATATCTTTATTCATTGACATCATATTTGATCATTTTGAATCGTCATTTGTTTTAATATGATGTAGTATACAAAAAATTTATAATATTTGGTTTTATTAAGACATAGTTAGAGCAGGTTCATTCCCAAGCTTTTTTATCATCTAAGTAATCCGTTATTTTATAGTATGCTTTTTTATAAAGTTTTCTTTTAATTGTGTTTTTAAATTTATTCACTGAGAATTTAAGCATATCACTTGGGAGTTTATTATAAAAGCGTATACATTGCCCTTTAAAAGATTTACTAACTTTATGGAGCCTACTAGTGGCAACAGCGAGTTAATCTTTATTCCTAGTATTAAATTCATGACTATCACTGTTTTTCTTAAACAAGTAAATATTTTTGTGTACATATAATATATTGACATGTGACTGTCATAAATGTGAAAATACATATGTTAATACTAATATTAAATAAACATAAATTACAAATGTAAAAATTCAGGCTCAAATGGACATTATGGGATTGATAGTTGTCGAAATTTAGAAGGATTTTATGCCCCGTTTAGTATTAAGTAAAAAGTTCGCCTCATAACGAATTCTGAAAGAACGCAGACAGACAAAGAAATTTAAGAATTCCAGAAATCGTTACATTTCATATTAGTAAACAATAAATTATTATAAAGCCTTTTTTTAAATTACCAACACAATGTTTTTTAATGAATTTTGTATAATACAATAAAATTGTTTTACGTGTACCATTGCACAACCATGGCGTAAAATGAACTTGCCCTAGCTTCGGAAAACATAATCGTAAATTGTTTCAGAAATATTCCGAGCTTTTGTTTTTGGTATTTGAACGAATCAAATTCTTCCTATTGATTGCCTAGTAGCGTGATTTTCGTGCAGACCAGTAGCTCATACCTAGTAGGATACGGACACTTTCGGAGTTCCGAAACAATTTTCCCTGTTAATCGAATAAGGACTAACACAACACGTATTTTATGACCAGACATGCATCTGATATAGTTAATAGATAGAATGTAGTTGGTCAACTTGGTTAAAAGCTTTGCCTCTTTGCAGCTTAGTTAAATGAAACCGCGCCACCCGCTGTGGGCATAACCACATGATCACATAAATGATCATAAACCTAATAAACTCAGCAATTTACGTACGTAAGTATTATTTATGGTATGAATTTCTTCATAAAGTCACATTGCGATTAAATATGATAAATGTTTGCTTCAATACCGTTATACAAGTAGTTTTCTCTTGACACAAACCTTCTAACAAATGAAAAGGTTGTATTTCTAATGAAGTAAAATCAATATTTCCATCCATATTACAATACAACTATACAGCTTTTTTTCTCTTGCATAAGTAGTGTGTTGTAATAGCAATAGCATAATTAATCTGTGTAGGAATACGCGTTAGCGAAATTACATAAAAAGCAATAAAATCCGTCTTGTAATTACCAACAGTATAAAGAAACATAAAATGTTTTAAAACCTCGCTGTAACTAAAATAGCACGCACAAGTTTACGAAAACCATAAAAATTGCATTTTTGTATATAAAGATAGTTGGATTATTTATACCATTTATAACTCAAGAACGGATGAACCGATTTTGATGAACTTGATTTGTTGGATTCGTTTAATCCGAATAATTTAAAATATCGCGAAATCTCGAAAAAGTGTTTATGAAGAGAATTCGTTTCCTCATACATATAATATATTAGTAGTCAGTAATTTCCAATACTAGATCCACTAGTAAATACTAAATTAAATAATATTATTAAATAATATTTCAAATACTCTTAAGATTCTCGATTAACTTACAAATTAGTTTGTTCTGAATAATTATGTACCTCAATAAATTAATGTTTGTTGATTTTTTAATAAATAAAAATTAAATTGAAAACCATACAAATCATTTTTTTTCTGTAACAAAAAATGGAATAAAGGTATCATAAGAGCCCCTTTTACTGAAAAGGTCACATTAATTGATCGAATTAGTTGAATTAATCATGTTCGGTGTATAGAAAACGATCGGTGAAACTACATATCTATGAAACAATTCTCGGCAGTTCCGGAATTGGCGGATTAAACAGAATTCGGGTACAATTAAACCCTGTGGATTGCGAGTCTGTCTTCAGTCTCAGATGCCTTGACGCAACTAGTAACAATGTACAGAAGTTATAAGCTAATTGACAATAGAACAACAAGCGAACAATTGTATAGGTAGTGATCACGAAATAGCGATACATTTTTTACGAACAAATGGACAAATAGCTTGCAGGCCTCAGTTTTTTCCTTCATTCCGCCATGTTTGTCCTGCCCTGGATTTCACCTATTTATTGATTTTTGGATCTCTCCTTTTTACCTTATCCATTTGTCATTTTTACAAATTAACACAAAAAAGATCACTACCAAATTTTATTAATCACGTGACACTAACGATTTCCAATCAAATCACACCAACGTATAGTAAAGACTTGTTTTTTCTTAAATAAACATGGCTAACAACATTTAATATATAAATTCTTCTAGATATTGAAATGTTAACTTTCATAAAATATTAATAGTATACAGTTTTTCAAAAGCAGGAAATTATTTGCTTACCGCTACATAAATTAGTTTCTTTGACGTTTGCAATTGCGGTCTAAACCAATCGAGTTTACGAATTTGCTGAGCCCTTTGTATTTTTGTAAATATATTTAAGTACAGTATTGTAAATAAACATATAAATCATTGAGTTTTTAATAAATAATAAATTTATATTGGTTTCGATTCATTTAAGACCAAAACGTTTACATCAAAATTCAATAACATCGCTAAATTGGTACTTTACACGAAGACCATTAGATACTCGTAGTGGTCCGGGTTTTAAGGACTATTTTCAACTGATTAGGTACCCATACAATACTTCTGAATGTTCTATTAAGCTCTTGAATGGAATCATAGAGGTTAAACGCTATCCGCCTCCGTGGCATTGTAGTTTACACGTCTTCGAATCCAGACCAAAGATATAAATGTCGAGTAATCACAGAAAGCCAATGACCTATTAACATGTAAAGAAGTGAAAGAGACGCAGAAATGTATCTACCCCTTGCCTTACATAGGGTTTATAGGATTGCATTTCTTTCAGGCCACTTTTATGTATAAGTACAACCAATAATAAAAGGCGCCGTAAAACGAAATAAATTAAATTTTCTTTCGAACTGTAATAAAAATGATATTGATTAATTATTTATTCGGGAATGAGTTGAATTAAGTAGGTACATAAAATGTAGTTTAATATCAATCAAGTTTTTGAAAATAGCCTACAACCCACAAATTGATACGCTTCACTTTTGATTATAATAATGCACTAAGAATATTTAAATGCTCCGTTTTCTAGATTGTTGTCTATGGTCAGAAAGAATGAACTAAAGTTCTTTTCTAAAGTGGTCTTGTCACTTTATGTAATGACCGAAACATGTGGGAAATAGAGTACCAAAGCTAAATAAAGATTAAAACCAGGCAAAGACTATAAATATTGAAAAATTATTTTACAGGCAGTTTACAAGAAAAGATTACACACGAATTGAATTCAGGACAACCCTTTGATAAACTACGGCCTGTATGTAAAAGAAATGTTTTTGTGAAGAATTGTTCTTTTATATTAAAGTTCTATAGAATTAACTGTAATTTGTCTATACTTTGAAATAAAAGATGAATACTTTTGTTTGTTCGATTGGTTGAATGATTTAATTTCAGGAACAATTGGTTCGAATTGAAAAATTGTGTTGGATAGTCCATTTACCGACAATGTATGTCCATTAAAAAATAATAAAAACCTTTAATATTGATTACAGTTATTATTGTAATTTCTCAGCTTGTGAAATTGTTAGTTTTTGATGAACGATTACATGAATAAATATTCGGAGTTTTCTATTCAAAACACATAAAGGTACCAATACTTTTTCAATCATAAGTACACACATGGCTGTGACACGAGAATCAGGGAATTTGTATGGAAGTAATTTTATATTTAAGCCGTGAAATGCGATGCATAGAAATGAAAAACATTTCTTAATAACAAACATTTGAATGTGAGGAAAATTGTATTTAACATACTTAAGAAATATAAGGAACTTGAGCAAAATAGATTATTCAGGTATATAAATTTTTTTAATGTAAAATGGTGCATTTAAAGTACTTTTTAGTTTCTATAGAGTATGTTAGTGTAATAAGCAAAATATGCTTATAACTTAATGGATACATAATGTATAGTAATGTATATAGTATATGTAACGAGGAAATGCCAAGGAAACATTTTGTTATCAATCACCATATTGTATCGCCGAGTTCCTCACATTTCCAAGCGCCTGAAACAATTTATCATGATGTTTTAAGGAAGGGACAAGTATGTGGAACAATTTTCTGAAAACCAGACTGACATTTTCTGGACTGATAATACCCCTTTGTCCATGGAACATTTTGGACGATGTGTTTCAAGGACGGAGCTTTGTGTGAGGGAGAAAAAAGAAAACAACAATCTGACGGCGTCAGACAAAGAAGGAGCGAAATCTAAATGGTATTGGCGATTGTTCCTATAAAATCAAAGCGAACTACGGCTTGAGACACTACTTAATCCTTAAGGATTAAAATACAAGCAATCCTCGTACTTATGGCACGTTAGGTTCTCGAAATACGTGACGTAAATCGAAACGAAGTAAGTCGAGAGTAAAACTCAAGGGTTAGGTTCCACAAGGACTCAAAATTAAGAAAAAACTGCATTTATAACAAAGGATATACATACATACTTTATTATCAAAAGTAAGTTCTTAAAATAATTATATATGTACTTATGAAATTGCTAGTTATTTTTGGTATTTGTGTGTTATTAATTTTAATAATAATGATAAAACTTTAATAATCAAAATATGTAATGAGAAATAATAAATTAAACTTTTGGCTTAAAGAAATTATCAATTCTAGAATTCTTTCTTCTTGCTATCATATTGGTCTTGGTAACTCTGATAGGCTACACAAATTTTGTTACTAACATTAAAACTTCTCTCAAAATTAGGATCATTTTCTTCAAAAATTTTCTCAAGTGAATTCTCCTATGCCGGAAATCGAAACAATTGATGTATGCTTGAGGAATAGTGTCAAAATATCAATGTAAATCGAAACGATGTAAGTCGAGCTGCCTGTGTTCTCTATTCATATTCCACTAGCTCGTAACATCGTGCCATCGAAGTAACCTTTAAAAATATATTATTTAATATCATAGTTGTGGTACTTGGTTGATTTTGAGTCTGAAATTCATAGACAGTCAAGTTCAAGGAAATACATACGATTTATAAACTTAAAAGTGATTTTCGGCCATTATACTTTGAGCTTAATGATCTATTTTTTGTTGTAGATATTTTAATTCGATCATAAGTTTAAAATAATATCCTTATTACCACAAATAAACTAATTTATTAGAAACTTATTATCTTAGAATATTATTTTAGTCAGCGTAAACATGAGATGGCAATAAATTATTTTCATTAAATTCATATAATTCATAAAACTTTATTAGCGCGTTCCTTTAGTAAGTAACCCAAATTCTCATAACTAAGTTTTCGACTTTAAAGTTTGACGTTTCAAATAATTAAACTGAGTCTTTTGCTAAATATTTAATGCATTCTATTATAAACGTGAAACTTTGTTAGAACAGAGGGACGAATGAATTTCTCTTTCAAGTTCCATGCAAACGCTATCTAGGTACTGAAATAAAATTGATGAAACATTACTGGAACAATTTGCACATTCGAAAAATCACTACATAGTATAAAACAAAGTCGCTTTTTCTTTCCCTATATCCCTTTGTATGCTTAAATCTTTAAAACTACGCAACGGATTTTGATGCGGTTTTTTAAAATAGATAGAGTGATTGAAGAGGAAGGTTTATATATATGTTTTGTACCCGTGCAAAGCTGGGGCGGGTCATTAGTAATACATAAAATGTTACTTAGGTCTGCATCCATTTCTAGTAAAAGATTTAAGCCATATCGAAATAAACATACGTAACATGACAATCCCCTACGTGTGATGACGTAGACCTTTGATAGACGGCATTTATTATTATGTATTACCCTTATAATTTTAATATAATAATGACTCTTAATGCTTGCAAAAACTCACGGGAATTCATTAATTGCCTTTGTAAAATGGGACGATTCATTCCGATTAAAAAAACAACGCTGACGATCTGACCTAATTCATTTTATTTTTAATCGTTAAATCGATTTTAAGAAAAAACGAGATTAAACTTTGTTTACCACAACTTGATGATACGTGTGGTTATGTCTGAGTGATATATTTAAGTTTTATATTGTTAAAAATCAAACATTTTTAAGAAACCAATTTTTCCAATGTTCCGTGAGCATGTAAGAATTTTTTTACAAAAAAAAGGCTTTTATCCTTACCTAAAATGCCTACGAAAACTTACTATACAAAATATCGTCAACATCCGTTCAGTAGAATTCTCACAAACAGACATTAAACATATATATACACACGCATACACGCGTTTATATTTATTTAGAGCACATGCCACTTACAATTTTCAAAATATTGTAAGTATGTACATATAAAAGGATTAATTTAAATAATTTGTTAACAGGTCTACCCAATGATCTCTCAGTTTATTGGCATCAGTACCCCTACAGTCTCGGTGTCGTATTTTGCAAGCTTCGAGCACTCATTTCTGAAGCGTAAGTACCTTTACATTTTTTAAACATAAGAGTACCATGATTATTTATTTCAACATTTTAAGCTACGAAGACTGAATAAAAACTTAAAATCTTGTTGTTATTCCAGCGTGGAATTTCCGATTAACACATCAATTAAGAAAATCAGTGTAGGTAGAATGTTCAGAAACAAATTACGCAAGTCGCAATTTATTGTCTTCTACTATGACGGAGTCCCCGTGAATTCCTGATCTTTTTACATTTATTTAGACTTTCATCAATTCAATTACGTCACAGTTCCCACGTTTTATAATCATGATAATAATTTGATTATTGCCTACGTCGCATTGTATAGATAAGGAATGTCGCAGATCGTTATTATTATTGTATTAAAGTGAATTTAACTTTAATTTGCACACACAATTTAGCTATGAAATTACGGCCTTTATTAATCGCTGCTGTAAATCTTGTGCCGGTTTGAATATCTAGATGAAGTCTTTTGTAAAATACTGTTTGGTGTTATTAGATATATGAATGAAAAATATCAGAGGTTGAAATTTCCACTTGAACTAATCTCAAGCTCACATTTCCGACATCGTTTAAATTTTTACCAACATATTACAGATATGTTCGTGTATGCGATGCAGTGGAGTGGAAAACATTGCATTCTTAAACACCTACTTATATTATGTATATATTATATATTAACATCACACATTATACACATTATAAAACAATGATTCTCACCGCGACTTTTTCACTGTTGTGTACTAATCTCAAAATCACCGATAGATAGTGATTTCCTGGCAGGGTTGAGGGTATATAGTTTGTCAAGGCTTTTTGTAAATTGGTTGAAATATGGCGATGATGTTTATCGGAAGCGCAGTCTAAACCTTTTGAGATATAACAGAACAAGTAGAGAATAGTAAGATTGCTTCAATTTTTATAGGCAGCCAAAGGTTACGTAGAAAACCAAAAAACCCGCAAGGACACATGTCTATGGTTTAAGGAGAGCTTTCTAATACATTCTTGCTTAAAAAAAAATGGTCATATAGAATAAGGTCATTGAAAATAATTTAAACGTGGATTTGACGCGAACGTATAACAACACCCACGGAATTGGGACGCTATATCCACATAAAC
Organism: Aporia crataegi; assembly: GCA_912999735.1. Taxonomy (NCBI): domain Eukaryota; kingdom Metazoa; phylum Arthropoda; class Insecta; order Lepidoptera; family Pieridae; genus Aporia; species Aporia crataegi. The sequence goes on along the minus strand of OU538733.1, from coordinate 7,398,725 downwards.
ATTGGTTCATAAGGTGATAATTGCCGCTTATGAATTTGTTTTCTAAAATAATTTACTAAAATCAGCATGTGGTAGATAAAGTTGACTTCCTATTAGATAAGATGAGAAGATCGTATGTCGGCCAGATGCCCCATTTCTCAAAAGAAGCTCTCTGGCGACTACGTATCATATTATCGAGATAAAAGTATCTTTATCATTCCCCAAGGAATAATCTATCTTTTCCAATCTTAGCGAACAATGTCTCATTTGGGTAGAAGCGTTTAATTCCGAACACTGATTTAAAATTACGACATAATACAATCGATGACTTTGATTTGGTAATGGTTTAACTGTTGATTTGATGACTTTTGGTATGTAACAAAAAGTTTCTTAGAGTAACTATCATTTTAACCTCGTCAAAGCCGACACAGATTAATTGGGAATTACTTAGTAGATAATGATATAAAAACGTCAAGTTTTCCTGATTGCTCCATTAGCTCATCTTAATTAACTATTATTATATCTTAGTCAACAGTTGCGAGGAAAATTTCAGTTTGTCTTATACATTATTACATTTTTTTTTATTTAGAAACCAAACAGTCATTCAGTACTTCATATACATAATACAGAAATACTTAGCAAAATAGTAGTAAAAACTACATCATTAATTTTTTTTTAAATAAAACCAGATTAGAAGGTTCTTTTACGGTTTAAAAAACAACGTTACATTAAACCAAAAACAAAAAAGAAAACCTATGAAAACTTAAAACTATGACATATATTATCTGATATGTTCGATTCTTAAGATTTATTTTTAAGAAAAAGTGTTGTTTAATAATTAAGAATAAGTACGATGGTTAAATACTTAATAATATTTTTTTATATAAATACTCCATTTTTAAAAATTAAAACTAGAAAAAGTACCTCACGTTTTCATGTTTAGTCATAATTTTCGTGCGAAAATCTTCCTTCAATTAGTCCTAAATGATCTTATTTTCACGAAATAGCTGAATTCATAAAAAAGGATATACAACGATGTTTGATTGGACAACATTCATCTCTGATGGCTCCTAATTGGTATCCTTCAATCAAGCTGTTGACGCCTGACGGCTTACTAATAATACCTTCCTACTATAGGTTCTACTATTGAACATTCTATCGAGGCACGCTTGATATTCGCCAATTAAATCTAAGGCTAAATTAATACTAATGTGAGTTTCATTGAAAAATTGTGTTATATTGTGGTATAGCGATTACCTGGCTTGTCGCCCGTGGTCGGCACTGAAGCAGCGCGTAATATAAACCTTTTTTGGGCGAAATTTCCATTCACAGATAATTAACTTTTATCATAATTGGATGAAAACAACAATGATGTGTTACAGTAAACGTAGTATTTAGAACGGTTTACATATCACTTGCATATATTTATTTTAATATTAATTTATTCTATATAGTTTTATATCAGATAATATTAAAATTTCCCTTTTTGAATCTGTCATTTCATTCAGCGAATTTTTATAAGAAATTGATACGTTTATATCAAATTTAGCATACCTGTGGTATAGTAGGTATATTCTTAACAAGATTCGTTTTGAAAAACCATTCGAATGTCAAATTAAAAAGAATCACTACATAGTATAAAACAAAGTCACTTTTTCTTTCCCTATATCCCTTTGTATGCTTAAATCTTTAAAACTACGCAACGGATTTTGATGCGGTTTTTTTAAATAGATAGAGTAATTGAAGAGATAGGTTTTTTTATATGTTTTTTACCCGTGCAAAGCTGGGGCAGGTCGCTAGTATAATATGAAATAAGGTTGTTTTTTTTTTTCAGTTAAAAACTTCACCTGAACTTTTGTCTGCTATTCGAGTTCCTGTTAGAATCATGTCTACGAAAAATGATTGAATTTGTAAATATCTACCTAATCTACAACAATAGCCTCGATTCAACATGATTTCAAACTCGTGGTCATTAAAATAAAATAAACATTGTTGTATGTATATTTTTTTTGCAACGCTAAATCATTGCTTTTCCTAAGGGAAATATAGGCAATAAAACAACGCAATGGATAGTAAATGGTTACATAAATACGCAGAAAACTTTCAACGATTCGTTTACGACGCCTCAAATTGTTTCCTTTATAAAACAAATTTCTAGATTTAAACAACCAGGCATTTTAACTACTATATAAAATTTATTACTACCTATTGGGTACAAATCTTGGATAGCACACATATTTTAATGTTTGACACGTGACCTATTTATTTGATAGAGGCGGTTACGAATGTAAAGAATAGAAGATATCTAAGTATCTATTTTTGCAAAAAGTAACAACATTAAATGGTCATTGACAGCGATTCCTATAAAGAAAATCTGGAACGTAAATATATTGTAACATCGAGAACTTTCTTATCTTCAGGTAAGGTACTTCATAAAGTTCCTAAGGTATAAAATGCTAAACTGTTGTTGATCGCTATCATTTAATTATTTTTGTGTCATGATTTGAAGAAAATAGGTATACCTACACTGACATAAATATAGTTTTACAAATTTCAATTAATATATTAGGCAATATATTGAGTTTATCACCAAATATGTACCTGCTTCACTATACAACAAACTTATCATTTGTTGTTAGATACTTATCAAGAGTGGCGAGGAGTAGATAAGCGATATATTTTTTGCTAATGCGTGACAAAGTTGTCATTGCTTATGTAGCCGTATTATGTATGGTCACAGACGGACAGAATAGACAATAATTATATGACACTCCTAATATTTTAATACTAGCCATTTTTAACCAAATTAAAAAAATGACAAATCTGACAAAAATCTCGCTAATCCGTTAGCATAGTATTTAGCTTCTTGGTGCATGTCTAATTTATGTCATGACTTGAAAGAAAACATGTTAATAGTACCCAATTAGAAAATAAATTTCGCTTTTCACCTTCGTGACAAACAATTTTTCTCATTGTTCTCTCAAAATAGTTAAGTCACGAAAAGCATTTACAATACTCAAACGTAGTCATCATGATGAGATGTACCTAACGGATTGAAATTTATAGCCTAAATTAACTAAAAGTATTAAAGGTAGGTAATGAAAATTTTTAAGGTTCTCTTTAAATTATTAATAAGACTATAATTTTAATTTAACCAATTGTCATTGGCTAAATATACTGGCCATGAGCTTAATGTAAAACAGTTACTGGGAAAGTCGATGCCTTTTTTCCTCAGTGTTTCAGGACAGAGTATTTATAAAAATACCTCCACCATGACAGGGTATCCTACTGCCATGACCAGAATTCAAACCTAGGTTACTACGGCCACAACGTAGGGTCCTAACTACTCGACGATCTGTATATCATTATATAGAACTAGTGGACCTCGCGAACTTCGTATCGCTTCAGAGTGCCGAATAATGTGTCACCTAAAACGTCATTCCATAGAAAATGTATGAGGAAACGAATTGGCAATAAATTAAAATTGCGACTATAATTTGAGATTTAAACTATCCTATCTCTCAAGTTGGATCGAACTGCACATGGTGTGCGAATTTTATTATAATCGGTTAAGTGGTTTAGGAGTCCATTGAGGACAAACATTGTGACACGAGATTTATATATATTAAGATAAATTAATATTTTTCTATGATTATACACTACATTATGTAGCTACTATGTATAATATAGCACATATTACTTTATAATAATTCGTTCATATTGGTCTAAACTCTAAAATCTAGGCTCTAGACTTTAGAGGCTCAAGCTGAAACGTATTTTTAAAAGTAAACTCACTTTCACATGAAAAATATAAAGCTAGTATTAGTAAGGACATGATATGAATCATTAAGGGACTTAAAAGCGTATGTAGAAATAATGTGTCCCTTCTGCTTAAATACAAAGATCCTGTTCAGCCGCTCTCAATTCACATTTCCATATAAATGACGGTTACCGGCAAGGCTTTTATGCATGGGCAAGTGAAAAGGAAGCATCGCAAAAATTGTATAAAAAGATAAGCTTTATTTTGTTACGTAATAAAGCAAAGATTAAAAAGTTTTAAGATTCATTTGATTGCACATAATATATTTTTAAGCAAGTCATTAATGTTCTGTGATCAAAATATTTAAAGATAAACTCGAAGAGTTACAGCTCCAACGACTCGCACTTATAGTCATGTATCTTCAGCAACATGGACTCTTTATCACAAAAATAATAATGAGTTTACTTAAATGACATATAGTCTAGCACCTAGAAAAAGCCAATGCTATGCGATTTTCTCTTTCCAACTGCAAGTGATTTCGCCAACATTTTTTATTGTTTTGGGTTAAATCGTTTTGATCAGTGTCAGTTACACGCTTTGAAAGAAAAAGATCATTTTCATAGTTTTAAAATGAAATCAGCGATCGCCTTTGGAGTGAATAATGTTTTGTAAGTATGAATAAATTAAGACGAATTATATCTACATTACTACACTAATTACTAAGTACTTACATTAATACAAAATAAAAAGTATATTTATTTATGCATCAAAACTAACATCATAACATTATTTGAAAATACACTGGGACCACACAAAGTGACTTACTTGCTGTCATCAAGTTCTTAATGATTTTAAGTAGTTATTTCTACTTACGTTCCTTTGAGATTCTGCTCGTATTTCTACTTCTCGATTCAAATTCTAAAGTTATGCAATTTAGGAAACCTTTGAGCTGCGTTACGTCTGTTCACAAGTATGAAACACAAACTGAAAGCGTATTTAGTGAGTTTTAGTTTTTTAGTCAATTGTAACTTCAGTTCAGTTAAAAGCAAAATTGTATAACGATTCCAGACTTTTGTATGCTTACCATCCACTTATGAAAAGTTGTGAAAATATTTAGTACCTATCAAGTGCAGTCAGGTAATATCATTTTTTGTTTTTGTTCTTAGACATCAAAGACATCAAAGTTTGAAATTCGTTTGAAATTCATGCATTTACGGATAAAATTAGGAATTGTATTCACTGATTAGTACATCCATTCATTTACTAAACTTACTCTTTCACTGTAACAAATATAACAATATATACCAATATTCTATAAGTACATATTCAAAAAGATAAAAATTATAAATAAACATGCTATTTGTAAAAAAATAATGTTTTTCAGTAAAGATACTTCTTATTATTTATAACCTTTATAGTACTTTTTATTATTTATTTAACGACCGTTTGGCGCAATTGGTAGTGCTTCTGCCTCCTTCCCCAAAAGGTCCTGGGTTCGAATCCCCGTAGGTGCATTTATTTGTGTGATGAGCACGAATGTTTATTGCCGAGTTTTGATTGTTTATAAAATTGTATGTGTATTTATTGTGGTACATTCGTTGTATCTTATTACCACAACACAAGTGCTTCAGCTACTCACTCTGGGATCAAAGCAATGTATGTGAGTTGTGTCAATAAAAAAAAGATCTCAAACAAACTGTAGCCGCCCGGGTAAGTGTAAGTGAATTTACTCGAGTAAGTGAATTTTTAATTATTCCGAACTAGTTTTAACTTTTTTGTTGTTTTAGTTTGTTAAGTGCCCATTTCATTAAATGAGTTAAAACAGGAGTAAGCTCATTTTGACATAAAAACGCGTAACTGTAAAACTGTACACTTTTTATTTAGTTATCACTACAACTCATTGAACCGTATTATTTTATTTGCCTAAAATATAATTACAGTATACCAGGTATAGTAAAATTCAGGAGTGAAGTGAAGTGAAAGTGAAGTCCCGTGTCCGCTAGTGGGGTATGGGGCAGATGCATTTCACATCTGTTTCACTGATCGATTTTTTTTAGGGGCAAGTAGGTGATCAGCCTTCTATGCCCTGCCAGACCAATTTTTTTTTATTATCTCCACCGGGAATCGAACCCAGGACCTCTCGGTTGTAACGCTTACGCGCTTACCACTAGACCAAGGAGGCGGTCAAAAATTCAGGAATATGTTTGATAAATGAAAGTAGATGAAGCAAGAAGAATGCAATGCAGAGGAATGTAAATATCAGAGCAGGATTGGAATTTGTAATATTGAAGTAAAATATAATTATATGTAGTTAAATTAACAAAAGACAAAACTTATTTCAATAATATTTGTAGTTGTGAAGAGTCGAGAGTCCGGAACGTGCCCTGTTGTTTCAATTTAACAATGTGTATTGGAGTTACTGCCAAAATACTCGGAATATGACATTGTTTAGGAACTTAATATTATAGGTTTGTAATATGTGTCTGCATTGGCTTATTAAAGGAATATTTCTTTAATAAGCAAATACTTAACTAAATCAACTATTTGAAACTGTCCTTCTTATTAAATCGAAAGGGTGCTGTATGAATAGGTCAATCTTTTACTCCAGTATATATATCTTCATAATATCTTATTAATACGATAATAAGGTTTAATACACTAGACTCTAGGATGTACTTTAGTGACTATTAATATAGGTACATGGAATGGACCGTGGCCATTATTATTATACATTCTTGTTCGTGAACAAGAATGTATTTATTTTTTAAGAGAAGTTTACATTAAGAATGTATATGCTTATTAATTTTTCTGTTATAGTAATATTTAATTCCATATAGAAACGAAACTTATTTAATAGATTTTGATGTCTTTGAAGTAACGGAAAAAGCCGAGGTGTTTTTTCTTTTGATTTAAAATGTTATAAAATTTTATAAGAACTTTAAAAGATACTGAGATCTCTAACAAAAGAATTGCCACACTGATTTTTAGTCAATTGAAAACGATGTTTAATAAAAAAATATTTCTAGAGTACATGGAAAATGTTCTAATTGAAACATTAATGAAAGAATTAAAAAGTGCGAAAATTTAAGAAAACTTTTCTCATTTAAATATGACTGTCGTTTTTAAATTATTATGCCAATTCGAATTCTTTATTTGAATATATCAAAGACGTTGCTTGATCTCTTTGAGATATAACAAAATAATACATAACGGGATATTCCTCTTTTAGATGTACAAAAAAGTCCTTGGTAGCATATATATACCTACTTTTCAAGGATAGCTTACTATACCCATTTTATCTTTTATTGGCGGTACAAAGTTCGCCGGGTCACTTTTGGGATGAAAATCGGTAGATATGTATAATTGATATTAACTACAATGATATCAATGAAATGAATTCTGCTAAACATCCCATAAAAATGTAATAAAACCTGAACAATTTAATTACGCCATGGTTACGCCGCAAAAATCAATGCATGCACACAAATCAGCAAGAATATAAATTATAAATTACGACCATTAATTACTGTTCGAATCACATATGAATTTTGCAGTAAGTGCCAGAAATTTTATACAATTTGCGATTGTTACGGCAAAAGAGTATATTAATATTTAAGTCTTACCTAATATATTTAGAACTATTCTACATTATTTAAATGCAATTTTTTTATTTTTGTAACTTCATGGAAAAAGTATAGTATATAAATAAATCATCTAAGATTAATAAGGGTTTTAAAGGCCTTTCATATACCTTAGGTATACTGAAATACTTCATGTCTAAAACAGGAATAATCACAGTCTGGAACTTAATTAAATAATCTGTCTCCAGGGCATCTTATGTCTCTGTACTTACGATTGTGGCGTTCACCCTGGAGCGCTATTTGGCGATTTGTCATCCGCTGCACATCTACGCTGTAGCAGGGCTACGTCGAGCTTTACGAATCGTGCTAGCTTTGTGGGCTCTTTCTCTGTTGGCAGCCTCTCCCTTTGCGCACTACACCACTGTCAACTACCACGAGTATCCTCCAGGTAAGGTTATAAAAGGATTTTTCTAATTCCTACTCTACTCACATCATGTGAATGAATAACTGAAAAAAGTGGATGGAATTTTAAAGTATAAGTAGTGTTTTCATTTTTAACTTAAATTCTCTATCCATAAATTATGATTTTATTTAAGCATCCCATAAGTTCCCATTTTTTTCTTGCTTCGTTCTTTTTTCGAATTTCTTAAAATATTTTTTATTAATTTCATATATACAATATTAAGTTCTCAGATAAGATCAGTGAAATCCTTTTTTTCGGCTGAATATATTTTAATCAACAGAGATAAACAGATATTTTGTTAAAGCTGATTAATTAACACAAAATTCTAATAAAATAATTCGCTTAACCCTCTCAAAGGAATTAATTGAGCTCTCGACACAATGCCGCGCCACTGCCTACCATACTACGCTAAATTACTTAATTACGATTTACAGTTAGTAATTTTCTATATTGTCAAGTAATTAGTAATAAAAAAGTGATTATTATATTATACTCTAAATAAAAGCAAAAATAAAAACAATTCACAGATGAATAAGGAACATATTATGCAAAGCTGCTTACTTTTCTTGAATGTTTCAAATAGTCTTTTGTGTTTTAAATAAGGCATCTCGGATTCTTTACATCAATAAATCTTACGATCTTTTGTTTCAGTTTCTCTCAAATACAATATTATATACATCTTGCCTTAAGCTGTGTTCTTTTAAGCTTTATTGAAGTCTTGCTTATTGCTCTTACCATCGTATGTAAGATGTTCTTCTTTTATCATTATATTAATTTATATGGTTTAGCCACTCCAGATTTGCTGACAGCAATATCGCTTTTCAAGAGTAATTTACACGCACAAAAATTTATTTTCATAGAATGAAAGTGTATAAGAAAATAAGTGTTTTTTAAGAGAAAACTATACTATGATAGTTCTTTCATTGTTGTTTCCGAAATTATTTATGTTTATACAACTAATTATTACTGACCATTATTAATTTATTAAGTACTAGTGGACCCCGCAAACTTCCTATCGCGTCAAAGTCCCGAATAATAACGTGTCACCTAAAACGTCATTCCATAGAAAATTTATGAGGAAAATGTTTTTTCTTTTCTTTTTTCGACAATTTTCCAAATTTTTATCTCCCTAAGAACCATCCTCGTACTTCAAGGAATATCATAAAAAAAGAATTAACGAAATCAGTTCAGCTACTCTCGAAATTTGCGCTTACCAACACATTCAGCGATTCATTTTTATATATATAGAAGATAAGTACATTGTTTGTTTTGTATATCTGATACCCACGATTACATTTTCGTGAAATTAGAATAAATATTTATACCGACTGGACCTGATCCTAATAAAGCAGGATGACTTATTCAGGATTAGGCTTCTGAATAATGTTCTTATTAGTTACATATTCAAAACGGTTAAGTGGATTCAATGTACGAAGAACGTAATAAATGGGATCTTTTTCGTTTAAAATGGCTTGATTGCAAAAATAAAAAAAAAGTGTATTTTACACTACGTGTACTTAACCTAAGTTTCATATGAATAAGTCCGCGTTAACTTGAAAAAGTTGTGATATTTTTTCTCATGTCAAAATAAAATTAATGAATGCTTTCATTTAAAACACATCATTTTAATGTGAAAATCTCTATATTCTTTTTATTTTTCTTAATAATTGATTTTTAAATATTTTAAGCAATTAAACAGCAGTTTTTAGTGAACGCAGACTTTTTTTGTTGTGTGTGTTTATAAAATTACTCCTATAGAAGTGTCGCATTTTAATTAAATAATTTTATTATCTATATTCAGTATGGCTTAAATCCATAACTGAAATAATTCGTATGAGTTCAAAAACTGCATTGTCAATACAAATTCAATCAGAAAGTATTAGCGCATGTGATATCTACTTGGCAATATACAAGTAGAATGATCCATAACAAAATATTAATCATAATAATATACACCAACTTCTTCAAAAACCCTTCTCACACTCGAAAAAGTCAGACTTATTGGATAATCGATCACTCGCGAGCACGGGGAGTTGTTACGTCTAAGAAAGAGGAATATAATTAATGACCATTATTCATTCATATCGCGAAAATATCTTTACATATCATTATATAATTGCATATGCATTATGCAGGTTGACAATATAAGACAACTTAATATTTCTGTAACGTCTGTCAGGGCAGTGGTTCACGAATATGTTATTACACAGACTTGTAATATGTATATTTAGGCAAATCTAACTTAGAATATGGGTAAAAGCCAAGTAGATACTTAATTCTGCGTATAAGTTTACAAGTTTTCTTCGCTTAGCATCGGGTAATGCATCCCTGGAGTCAGCATTCTGTGCGATGTTGGAGCTACCATCGTGGTACATCTGCGAGCTGAGTAGTTTCTTCTTCTTCATCCTGCCCGGCTTCATCATCCTATGTCTATACGTGCGGATGGGATTGCGTATTAGGTACGTCATGGGGTATGTATTCCATGCCTATTGGGACTTAGCAACCTAAGATGCTTATGAAATCTTACAAGACCAATATGAAGTTTGATTGGCTAGCAATTATATTGCTAGTAATAAAGCTATAATTTTTAAGAAAATAGAAAATAAAATAAAAAATAAATAGAAAAAGAAAATGTTCACTGTTTGTTTGAGAGTTTTTATAAAACAGTAAATAGTACCCAAACAAAAAAAGACTTTTTAACATCAGTGAACGTTATGTTTAACTCAAATAACTCAATTCTAAGAGCTCAAAGGTCTTACAAAATCTCCAAATGTTTCACATTTACTTACTGTTCTTACTTAACTTAATGTTTGTAATATACGAAATGGACATTACTTGAGATTATGATTATTTATTATGTACCTATAAGGTAGAGAGAGATTTGAAAACTCTTTCTAATGTAATTTGGTGAGTCCATTCTGTCTCGGCGTCGTAAATTAGGATTATATTATGCCTTGTATTGCGGAATTGTATTGAAGAAATAGCTTTCCCAGACCTAAGGGTTAAGGGTAATTTGTTTGGGATTGACATTTTCTTATGCCAGTCTTTTATTAGCTTGTGTGTATTGAATACCTTACATGTTATTCAAGTATAAAACATAATATATAAACAAATAATAAGTGCCTATAGAAAAATCCACTTCATTTTATTAAATTGAAAAATTTAAAATACTTAAAGTAAATTCATCAATATCCATAGAGTGGATACGCCGTAGCTTTGTTTCTACGCTGCTACGTCGTATCTACGTCTATAGTTACGAGCTTTCGTTTTTTATAGACGTATTTTTAGAGTAGTTAATTCTACATTATAGATAATAAAAGAAACTTTTAAATTCATACATATAGACTTATGAATAAATGGCAACACATTATACTGCTTATAATTTTGCGTAATGTACCTAGACATAATTTAATGTTACTCCGTCCAAAATTAAATCGTTTTAATGGCACTTAAGTGCCCAATTTATCACAGTCACATGTAATGAAGATCAATTCTGTGTTGGGACACCTGTTTGTAAAGGTTGATACACTTACTGTGAAAGTAAGTTATCACAATACAAATATCAATATTTTTACATTATTACGCTTAATAAATCTAAAATAATAATTTAAAAAATTTAACAAGCTCATTTCCCAAATAAATCTTTTTTTTTAAATATGTCAAAGGTTAAGTCAAGTTAAATAACTTAAAGGTTAAACAATTTTAGAAGAAATTATTGGACTGGTGATTTGGGGTCGATATTTGAAGATAGAGCAATTAAATAATCTTGATAATTAATTAAAAATATACTTATTGATTTCTTAAGAAAATGGGATTGTTATATATAACCGAATTTCGCACTAGTAGTCACTCAGTTAATCTACAACTTGTACGGACATATAATAGAATGTTCTTAATATTCTCTTAAATGTGGGCTTTTTAAATGACAAAGTTAATTAAAGATTACTTGAGTTTAATTAATACACCCCGTATATAATGTTCTGTTAAGTTAATTCGAATGACTAAAAGAAGTAAAATAATAAAAAATTCAATCAAATTATAAGCGATTTCATTCATCCCCTTTAATATAGTACTTTATGCGTTATATTTATAGGAACGTTGATTAGGCTTAACTTCATAGGTATTATACATAATAAGGTTTATATAGAGTCCAGAGTGTGTGAAAAACAATATAGCTACTTATTAATTGTTAAAAATTAATTTTAAACAAAAAAATAAAACCGACCTCAAAACGCACTGAAAAGTAAAAAATAATTTTTGTATTATAAATGAACTTACTATAAATAAAAGACGTAAATAGCGTTGATAAATAAAATTCGTGTTAAATTCAACAAGGGCATAAAACTGACATGTTGTTCTTTGAAACGCGGCGCCAAGCCATTCAATTATTTTTTTTATTAAAGTCCAGGAATATTCATTCAGTCTTTTTATTTATATATTTGGCACCGCCTTTCAAAAAAAAAACCAAAATTTTTTGAAGGTCGGTTAAATCGATTGAATCGGTGTTTTAAATTAATATAAATTATGGATTTTAAATTATAGCTTAACTTAGTCTTTTATACCTTATGAGTGAAAATCTATAATGCTTTTCAGTATAATCTATTATATTCATGGCTTTACTTCTAGTTTGGATTAATGATAGTATTGTCGGGTATTAGCCCAGTGGTCGGAGCGCCAACACTGGGTTACACGTTCTCGTTTGTTTGCTCACGTAAATATAAAGCTGACTTCTAACGGTACAATTAAATTATTTTGGTCTAACCATCAATACAAGGTACAATATACTATGTAATTGGCTATTTGATACTGAATCTATAACCGCACCCTAACGTTGACCCTGTTTAATTTCAACCAAGGTTAATACGTGAAACCTTTATACAGGTATAGTATACAATAAAATTAAATAGATATGACATTAAAAAACAGATTTATGTCTATTAGTTCTATCAGTAAAATAGTTAAATGTTTTATAGTAGTTGGAATTAAAAGTTACGAATTACAATTTCAAAATAATTAAGTATTATCTAAGTATAAAATTAAAATATGTTATTAAAATTCAAATACGTGGGTTATAAATATTTTTTATCAGTCATTTAATAAATCTCATAAGAATCACAAAGTAATTACACTAAAAGCTGGCGCGAAAAATCTAAGGCTCCAATAGGTTTTAATTAATTTTAAAGCTTTGATCCCGTAACATTTGATGGATCACGTTTCGACGGTGTTGGGTGGACGTGACCGGGTTTCGCAACCGATTTTTGTCTATATACCACTTGCGGTATTAATAAATTTTGGACATTTCAGTCAAAATATTTCTCTGAGGTTCTAACCCGAGTCCCTTACTTTTAGCCGCGATTAGAAATGAGATGTAGAAATGGATCAGCTTAATCTATCTACTTAAGTATTTTTGTTATATTAATTAATAATTTTGCAGGTCTACTCACAGCCACAACCCTGGGAGCCCGGGTACTTTAAATGGAGTAAATGGAAGCGTACATGGCGAAGCAAGGCAGGCACAATCGAGGAAGAATATTATACGAATGCTTGGTAAAATAGAACACCCAATTACAGTTGTGATATTCTGATGCATAAATTTATTTCGCTGTCGCTGAAATTTTATCTTTCTTCTTAAATCAATTAAACAGTGCCAACTCAATTTTATGTGAACTCGTCCGTAGACATTTGTAATACATGTACAATGTCAGAAAATCAGTTGAAAAGATTATTTTGTCGCAATCGTTGAGCCCTGTTTATAAAATATAAGCGATGTGGTTTGCAAAAGTTTTAGTACTAAATCTAACTTTGCCCTGATTACGTATTATAAATTAATTAAACTAAGTTTCCATCTATTTCTACATGAAAACTTTTTAGTTTACCCCTCAGTCCATTGAATTTCAATAATTGAGAACTTCTAGCATACTCAGCAGCTAAGTAGTCAAATTTTTTCAATATATCAATGTAAAATTTACATAGCTTTATTTACTAATCGGTTTTTAAAATAATTTTCAAACAATGAATGTTTCTCTTATCATAGTATCATAGTAGCGATACGATAATCTTAGATATATGTATATGTATATTATAATAACATAGAATATATGTTCTTTTCGTTTTTTATATATTCTACAAAATTAATAATATCTTTGGTGGCAGGACAGGAAAGGTCATCTCTATTTTTCATACAGTTTTTTAATAATCATCATGTTATTGCCCTCCGCCTCTGTGGTTAAGTGGTTTACGCGTCTGCGTGACAAATGAATGTTTCGGTTGAGTTGGCATAGAAGGCTGATCACCTACTTGCCTGTAAGGAATGATCAGTGAAACAGATACTGTGTCTGTACATGTGTTTGCCCCACTCCTCACTTGCGGTTAAGAGAATTAACTTTTTTATTTGAGAAAAGTGTAACAATTTTCTCCTCAGCGGCAGTAGTCGTAGCATTCTTCGTGTGCTGGGCCCCTTTCCACTTCCAGCGTCTGTTTTTCATATATGGCAGCAGCGCAGCATACTACCACACAGTTAATGAGTATCTTTTCCTGGCTGCTGGTATCTTCTACTACATATCAGCCACCGTCAACCCAATTCTCTACAATATTATGAGTCATCGGTAAAATCACTTCTCAATTTTATGTTTTAATTTTAAGTAGACCTAGTAATTGTAATTAGCATCTCACGTGAAATAAAATATGTTATCAATTCAGTACCTAACAACTAACTGTGAGAAAGTCTAGTCTAACTAATAGATTATATGAGACATATAATATTATACAGAACTTCACACTTCAATCACTAATATGCTGGAATGATTGCAAAACTGTTAAAACACCGTGAAAAATTTACACAATGATTTACCTTACCGAGCTCTGCAATCTTTGACAATTCTTTATTCTATTATTGAATCATAAATCATCAATTAATTTTCATAAAGTCTGTTTAACAAAATGATTAATGAAACAGTGTAAATTCAATAACTTCCAATTAATTTTCCCGCATTTTCATAATAACATTTTAATTACTTATTCATTGATTAAATACTTAATCCCACTCTTAATATTTATCTCGCGCTTAATTAATTGATGTTTTTCTAAGATACTTTTCAATCAAAATTTTACCATAGGTATAGAATAGAAATAAAAAAGAATTAAAAATTTACACTATAGGAACAAGAATACTTATACCAGTTTTTATATACACATACATATATGATCTTAAAAATCACTAAGGTACGTTAAATGAAAATTCTATGCTTATAAAGCTGCTGACGTCAAGTAGCTAATAAAAGATATCATGTTATATATATGTTACTATTTTGTATAAAGGTTAACTGTAAAAGTAAAAACTTTTAATGACATTAAGGATTTTTTTCTATTTAAACATTGTGTTTTCTCAGATACCGGATTGCGTTCAAGGAGACGTTATGCTGTCGCAAAGTACGTCGCAAGAAAAGCCGTTATCGGGAAACATCTAGCGTTCGTGAGACCATGATCAATCACACCTCGGAAGGTATTCTAAACCTATGTTAATGTAATATGACAGCTAGTCCGCTTATTACGATTAAAGTGGTTAACCTAGTTTGTCCTAGTCTATCACATTGATTGAACCTTATAATATAGATAAACATTCAAACCTAATTCTGCACAGATTTCTCATAAGAGACTTAATCCCCTTATGACGATTATTCTAAATATAAACTTATTTTTTAAATATGCATTTTAGCGTGGACAGTGCTTTTATATTCTTAATTTTATTGCACAGGCATCCAACTAGTTCGTGTGCGATCGCAAAGTCATGAGCGACGGTCGCGCGTAGAACGCCCGCGTCGCAACAGTTACCATGAGACAGAGCCGTGCACACATGACCGCTGCAGGGACAAGAGGTCTAATGGTCAAAGATCTACTACAAATGCACGCAGGGATTACCGATTTGTTGATTAAGCCTTTTGGAACGATGTATCGACCTCCAATTTTGTACTAGGGATAATTGAAAGATCAAATGAGTGAATTGAATTATATTCAAATACCTATTTCAATAAATAGTTCTATGGTTAGGCCTAACAATTTATAAGTTAATTTATTTATTTCAAAAATGCATACACAATAGAAGACGGGTAGAATATACAGGATTCGGAAAAAAATTGGTCAAGCGCGAACTTTCCCCAGAAATTCCAATTCATAAAACAATATTTCATAAATCGAACCAGTTCCAAGTCTAGATCAAATCATGGTATAACAGGAAATAAATCCTACTACAGGAAGTTGGTGAAGTTTTGGAAAACTTGGTGCCATACAAAAAAATTTTCTTCATAACGAATAAGAATGTAAATAGATATTATTCAAATATTTAAACAATGTTAAAATTAAATTAATGTAACAGACCTATTAATTATTTTTAAAGATGTTCTTTGTGACTTCCATTTACAAGGTTAGTTACAATTCCTATTTGTAATCAACATTTTAATTTTACTTAAATTTAAAACTGTATACTGTAATGGATAATTGTTTTCTCTGTATAGTAATTTCTATTTTAAAAGCTTTTACCGTAGTCACTTCTTACAGTAAGTATTTTGAAAAAATAAGTAAAACTGTAAAATAAAAATTATATGTAAACTATGTACTTTAAAAGTATGTTAAAGTAGTAAATAACGAATATTTTATGAATATTTTAATTGAATAGAAATAATATTTATATAGTAAGTAAATAGTTTATGTAAAAGTAATGTTTATCTAATCTAAGTAATGCCGGCCTCACACAGTCATACTGTGACATTGTAAGGAATTCATGGCTTTCTGAATTAAGAATCTGAATTCAGAGGACAATAATTCCGGCTGTATTAGGCCAGCCTTAGATTGTGTTTTACGTATTTAAATGTAAGAGTAAGAATTACTTGGAAATTTGTTGTGTAAATACATTATAATATTTATAAATATGCTATGTAAAATAACAGGAATGTCTTATAAATATTATTTAAATAATAAAACTATTACTTTCATTATGTTTTAACATTTATTCAAAAAAATAGCATTGTTTAAAAAAATCCGCCCATCCTCAAAATATATTATTTACAGGATATAGGAAATAATTAACAGAAAGCAGCAAAGAACTAAAGATCTATTTAATATATAGTGTAACCTTAGCGTTATTCCGAAGCGAATCTGAAATTGAAACAAAATTTATGATTGAATTATCATAATCGTAAACGAGATGCACCAATGCAATAGTTGCGTTATCACCGTGCATTACCAACACTTCACATCGCGATGCAGATGCAGTTTTATCTTTTATTTATGCATCTTGAGGTATTTCTATTCTGTTATTGACCGTATACTACTTGACATAACTTATCATTGTCAATTTATATTGCAGCGGAACATAAACCTTTGAGTCTTATAAATGGCTTAGAAATTTGAATCCTAATATTTATTTATCATTATTATTTTTAGAACTAAAAGTGAAGTCACGTAACTCCTAGTGGGGCATAGAATAATCACATTTCTGTTGTCTGTTTAACTGTTTATTTTCGTTACAAGAAAGTAGGGAATCAAGCAGAAGGCGATGTGCATAATATGCAATCAAATCATATGTTTACGTGAATTGAACCCATAATTTTCTGAGCAGGACAAAAGCAGTGAAATTGAAGCGATTTACAGTTCAAGTACTTTTCCTGTACTTATGAACTCAGTAAAATTTAAATTATTAGTATAAATTTGAATTATGTCCTACAAACTTACTCAAAAACTCTGAATTTTAATATAAGATGCGCATAGAATTAAGTAAGCAATTTATTGTTTCTTATTGGGGTGAATATAACTTTCCGAGCAGAAGTATTTTTGTCTTCCACAACATGGCTTTAGCGAGTCTTAAATTGTTCAGAGAATGTTATCACACAGTAGGCATATACCGTTAGCAAGTTGTCAGAGACAGTTTTACCATACAAATAGATTTGAACGTCTCAAACTACTGAGTTCTATTCATGTTATATTATTCTTTTGAAAGTATTTTCTGTGATCTATTTTGTAAGCTCTGAATAAGAACAGGGCTGAATTTCAAACACGCCTATGCTAATGTGACATGAATGAGTAATAGGGCCAATCCAAAATCTTCATTGACTAAATTAGCTAGCTGAGTAAATTTGATAAGAATGTTATTACGTTTTTAACTGATCATATCTTATATACAAAAACCTTAAAACTATTTTACAAAAGCCAATTCAATTATAGAATAACAAAGGAAATTATATTATCAAAGAGTCAAATTAAACGGTGAGATAGCAATTTACTTACTTTTATAAGATCGTTTCTTTAGATTATTCTACTTTATTTAAGTGAATCTATTTCTTGTTTTACATTTTAATGTATGTGGTGACGTTGGCACTTAAACAGAGTTATGCCTTGATCATTGAAATAATTCGTAATAAGAATAATTTTTAGGTGGCCTGCGTCATGAATATAACACTAGGTATATGATTATCATATTATTGTGTAATAGCGTAATAAGTTTAATTATTAATCACGCTTCCATGCTCAACATATTAAACCGATTTCAATTTGACTAAATAATATAGAGATTGTTTATTATAATAGACATATATAAATAGAGTTAATATTACCAAGAAAATTATTACATAAATCCATCTGTGTACTGTCTTTGTCATTCATTTGATTATTCAGTGAATATTGTGTGTTTTGATTACATCCGTGCGTCACTTTTTCTTTTTGAATAGTCAGAGCATACATGTCATATATATCACAACAACAACAGTCAACACAGTCTGATTTATATGTATCACTACATAGTATAAAACAAAATCGCTTTTTCTACCCCTATATCCCTTTGTATGCTTAAATCTTTAAAACTACGCAACGGATTTTGATGCGGTTTTTTTAAATAGATAGAGTGATTAAAGAGGAAGGTTTTTATATATGTTTTATACGCGTGCAAAGCCGGGGCGGGTCGCTAGTATATATATATATAAAACGCGTAAAGTACACAGTGAATATCTAGGAAAATGCTATCTAGAAGTAGAGATAGGTAGATAACTCGCGTTGACATATTATTGTTCTAAGAATATCAGAGGAACACTAAAAAAATTTCCCAGTATAATTATTATTTCTGTTTTATTTATTACTTTTAGTGCACCTTGAAGACTGAAATAAATTTTGCATTGCATGTTGCGCTGACTGAGTAATTCAAAATTACATTTTTTATAAAGTTATAGCAAAAATTAGATATTGAATTAATTCCCAACTCTCATGGGAAGTTCAAGAACATTTATGTGATATCTCATCGAATCTACTTCCTCCATAATGTCTCAATAGAGCTTCGGTTAAAAATAAAAACCTACTATTTATTCTTAATGGTTCGGCTTAAAGATATTGAATGAAATTTTAATCAATCCTGATGCTGCCTTTATATAGAAATGTATAAAAATAAAACTGTACGAAATATAGTAGTGACGGAGACTAGAGGTACTTATTTATTTAAAACTGACTAATACCAGCTCTTGGTCGTATATTACCGGATAGTGTCGGGAGAAAAAAATATACCGGTACTAAATTCCTAAATATGGATATAGTATAAGACTAAAGATGTTTTGTCCTTAAACAATTCGTACTATTAACTCTGCCGAAGGTCATCGATACACATGTATCTATAGGTAAGCCAATTACACGCGCCGCATTAATCGGTAAGTCCCTAATAATATTCCCGGTCATTTCTGCAGTTCCATGGAAATAATCACTCAGTTAATACACTCCTGGCTTGGCCAATATGATTTGTAACCATAAATATGTATGCAAAGAACATTACGGAATGTGTAAAATTAATTAAATCTTTTTTTCTTCCTCATTCTAGATTGTATTATCTAAAATACGACATAACGTAAAGATATCAAAGTCAAAATCCAGCCTCTTATCATGGTTAATATACAATGATGATTGTTAACATTCTATAAACCCTAGGTGGTGCAAAGTGCGTTTATTGTCTAAGAGTATAATATACAATCAGGACTAACATATTAAAACAAGGCTCGGCATTTAAAAACTTTACCTTTAAAATTTTACACACTTTTCCTGTAATCAAAAGATTATTATTTTGCTGAAAACAAACTTAAATAAATCTAAATTACCTGAAACACAAACGGTTGGTAAACTTAATTAACTTAACCCGTTCTTTAATTATCTATAAAACTTACTTTATGGGATTTTCAATTATTTAGGAACGTTGATTCCCTAAAAACGGAAAACACCTTTTCTATTTTCTTCTAAGAGCAATGTTTTCTTTTTATTTCCTGTAAAAGCCGAAGATTTTCTAAGCTTAATTAAATAATATGTTAAAATAGCTGGGCCCCGCGGCTTCAACCGCATGAAATACGTCATCGCGTGTTGTTTTGTAGCCTAAGTATAGCTTTTCTCTAAAATCTAAATGGACTATCCAACACAAAAAATAAGTATTTCAATTCGAACCAGCAGGTATTTTCCGAAATTAAAATAATAAGTATAGATAATTAGATCTAATAATTTAACTATTGTTTGTTGTAATATCATGCATCTCTAATCTTTGGAAACAATCCTCTGTAGCTTATTAAGCTACGGATGGTATGCGGGTTGGTTGTAGATAAAATAAACTGAATCATTTATTTTTATTTCAGATCGCTTTCGCTTATTGTGATACAAAAGTAAGTAAATTCTCTTCAATTCAAGACGAATCGAATACAGGGAGCGTCTTAGGTATCAACTCATCAGCGCCATACGTGTAGGAAACCGAAACGGATGTCGAAAACAATTGAAAATATTGCGTGCGTACCTTACGTCACGACTCACGTACATAGTTGCCATAGGCACAATCCGCCACTTTTCTCATTTCACTTAGGATTATTACGGAAGTGGACCTGCCTCAGCCAGAGCATTTCTTGTTTTGAGCTAAAGCCACTATCAGAAAATATTCTGTTAAAAAAACACTGGCATATGATACATTCATTGATTTCATAAACGAGGAACATTATTTATAAATATTTAACTTGGATTCAATGAATTACAATATCCACTTCGAGGAATAATCACCATCATTTTACTGTGTGGCTCTAAAATTAATAATAAATTGATATGTAGTTGTCAGTCAGTATGAGTGAGGTAGAGGATTATTGGGTACATAGGTACTTTGGTATAAACTGTTTTTATTCTTAGTAATGGATTTTGTATTAACGGTAAATTTAAATTCCACAACTGTCGATTATTCTTTTCTTTAGAATCGCACCCGTATCATTCTGGCAATTTGTGGAGGATTTATATTTTTTGCTTAAAATGGAAATTACGGCTTACCCTTGCGAAAATGTTTTTGAAATGAAACATTTTATCTTCAAAAATTACATCAAGATTTTACTTAAAACACATTAAAATAACGAATATTTAGATGGACAGACTACTTTTTATTTTGTCTCAAGACTTTTAACTGACGGGTGACGGTTGGTGAGCAGAAAATTTTTCGAAAAACTAATTTTTTAATACGCTAAAAATACCTATACTTACCACTACTTACTTGAAAAATACTTAAATATGAAATTTATTGATAAGAATTTGATTTAAAAAGAAGGATAGAATATTCGATATTTCCACAAAATTTTCGGTATTAATGATTTCAAAAAGGACAACGTGATGAAACTCTTCAAGTGTTTCCAAATAAGAAATATTACGTGATTCTGCATTCGTGACGTGAGCGAAATTATTCTATTCCCTTGAAACTCGACGTGGGTTGAAAAAAAGAAACGTATGCTAAAATACAGTGACGATGAACATAATAAAACGTATAATATTTTGTTATTTCCTTTCTTTTAGTGTATCGGTACAAACTGTTCTTCGGGGGTAAGTAAATAAAAATGAATAACTGAAATTTATGTAAGCGCATAACTTCCGAACGACTGCACCAAATTTGATAATTATTTTTTTGTTGTGTTTGTTATTTCCTGGAGAAGGTTTCTATGAAAGAAAGAATCAAGAAAGTTGCGCAGAACATTAGAAAATTTAAGTAAACTTTTCTAATGTAATCTGATAGCGTTTGACATAACTGTTAGCTTTTTATTATAATGCCAATTCGAATTCAATATTCATAGTTAAGACAGGACAACGTATCTCGGAGCTTTCATCGAAGACGCTGCAATTTTGAGATATAACAAAACAATGCATAACGGGATATTCCTCTTTTATAGATGTACAAAAAATGTCCTTGGTGGCACATATGTACCTTTTTATAATAGCTTACTAAGTTACTACACCCATTCTATCTTTTATTGGCGGTACAAAGTTCGCCGGGTCAGCTACTTATATTATAAAGAGGAAAGATTTGTATTTTTATCGACAATTAATAAACAACAATCTCATTTATGTATATCGATGACTAAACTAATCACGACTTCATAAAATGTTACTTCTTAAATTATGTATATTCTTTAAAAGCTAAATACAAGTTTATTACATAATATTTGAAGAGGCCTTTTCATTTTTGGTGAGCATATTTCTCCTTCTATATATATAATCAATCATTCATGATGTGTAGGGACATGCTCAATTATTTTTCAGGTGACGGATATACATGACTGTTTTGCTCACGTAAGTAGTAAAATTATAAAATATTAAATATCAACTTAACATTAAGTTTTTCTTAAGTTTTTTTCAATTTGCAGTGTAGCGAAGACAGTTGTTCAGTTGAAGTAAGTAATAACTTATATCATATTATAACTGTTAAACAGATTTTGATAAAATACAGTAAAATAATAGATCAAAAATGAGAGGAGATAGTTTTTT
Source organism: Aporia crataegi (assembly GCA_912999735.1). Lineage (NCBI taxonomy): Eukaryota > Metazoa > Arthropoda > Insecta > Lepidoptera > Pieridae > Aporia > Aporia crataegi. Next base: position 7,376,149 of record OU538733.1, on the reverse strand, counting down.
CACGGATATCGGATAGTTGTTTCCTATACATTTTTTTATTAGTAGAAAACAAAAATATAATTATGTATACACATTTGAAACGTAAGTCTATGGTATAGTCTACAAATCAGAATAGATATCTCAGGTAGTCTATTTCTGAAAAGAAGTCATAGTAGTGGCACTATTATTTACTGATTTTGTATTATTTTTTCAAATTTGTATTATATTCGATTAAATATATGTTACACTAACAGCTGCGGCACTTCTTTCGTAACAAAGCACTATATCCGTAATAAATTTGCTTAGTGTCATTAAAACCGTATACACAAGACGAAGGATAAACAGAGCCGTAATTTGCCCTCTTCAGAAAGTGCCAAACTGTCACGTGAAGCGGACAAGAAAGAGTTCAGTTTTCCACTCTCCATTATACTAATTTACATCCCTCTATGTACTTAGCGGAAATTTGTTTGGTAACAACTCTTAAGACTATTTTAGGCTTCATTATAATCGAAAGGCTTGTGAATTTAGGATAATTGATCTTTTTTCTATTTTATCGTTCCGACGATGAACCAAATATGTACCTAAATAAATTATTAGAATTTGTTATTAAAATTACATCACAATGTAGTAATGTTAATTTATTACATTTACGTATTCAATTTACGCAACATAATATACACACAAATACAGTCTCTCAGACTATATTACTATAGAAATCGATCACCGAATACATACATTAATTCTATGGTATTATCTCACGGGTAATCTCCCTAGGGCAATGTGTTAAAGTTAAAACAGGCATTGTACTCGATGTACAAAGATGTCAATTATAAATGTAATCTCGAAGTTTAATTAAATTTACTTGAAGATTTTAGGGAAAAGTGTTTCAAAATACAACGCCTTATTTGTTTCATTCAATAATACATATAGGCTATAGGATAGGTAGTATTGTCATAGGCGCCGGCAAAATTAATTTCCAGGTGGTGCAGATTTTAGTTTTCTTACAATCTTCGCCGTATTTGATTGTTAATAAAAAATTGAAATTTTAGTCGGAAACATCTGAAGCCCGGTTTATTTTATGTTCGAGACATTTACAAATTTCTGACTATTCATTATGAATTTATTTCAATAATTCCTGTTGATCCCGAGATTCCCAAGGGGTGCAAGTGCACCCCCTGACACCCTCCTGCCGGCGCCCATGAGTATTGCCTACAATATCCAAGAGGCCATAAATCCAACAATAACTCTAATGAAGTGTCAACTCCAGTAAGATGGGCTTTAATTAATCATGTCCACTTTACGAAAAGGATCAAGCTTTACATTAGTCATACAAAGTGTCTTGTACTTCACAATAATTATATATCATCAATAAAGCTCAATAATTAATAGTACCTATACATAAAACCGCGACCGCCTCCTTGGTCTAGTGGTAAGCGCGTAAGCGTTACAACCGAGAGGTCCTGGGTTCGATACCCAGTGGAGATAAATAAAAAAATACTCGGTCTGGCAGGGTATAAAAGGCTGATCACCTACTTGCCCCTAAAGAAAAAATCGATCAGTGAAACAGATGTGAAATGCATCTGCCCCATACCCCACTAGGGGACACGGGACTTCACTTTTTTTATACATAAAACCGTGGCTTTTGATAAACTTAATTTTTTATTACAGAACTTTCAAGGAAAACTTGTTTTATTCATATTATTAACAAACGTTCAAAATCAAACTAAGTATAAATAACGCTTTTAATTCTATGACAATAATGTTCACACACAAGAAACACACACACACATTAACATCACCAATAGGCTAAGCGAACAGAAAATCACGAATAAAGTAAATGATCACGTATGTGATCCTATTTGAATAAATAGACTTTTTGAGTTTGACTGTACTTACTACAGAAACATAGTGACATTTTAAAAATGATTGGTTTCAGTGCGCCGGTGAGGATTGTGCAGCCACGGTACATATTGTGAAATTGAATATTTTATTTCTATCCAAATTTCTATCTAAAAATATAATTGTAGTATACAAAATATATAATATATTATTTTATTTACTTTATACTACATATTTTTAGTATATAAACACACTTTAATTAAAACAAAAATCTTAAATTACATTATGTTTTTATCATTTTTAGTGCATGGGACTAATGTGTCATTCGAAGGTAAATAATTATAAAAAATCTTATATAACTAAACCTTTCAAATGATTGTATAATTTATGTGATTTCAGTGCAACGGCGAGAAATGTGTGGCAAACGTAAGATTTACATATATAAGATATAGTTTTCGTACATGAACTAGAGAACAATATAACCTTAATTTACATAACGGCAATAATAAAAATATTTTCAGTGTACTGGGTTGGGATGTGACGCTAGAGTAAGTTTCATAAATAATTTATAGTGGAAAATATTTGAAGCAATATCTAACAATATGCATTGTTTTAGTTGAAATATTATATACCTACATAAATAATATTGATTTTGTTTCAGTGTATGGGTACAAATTGTAAACAATTCGTGTTGCTCTGGTAAAGGACGAATAAATTTAATCTTAAAAATAAAAATATTAGGCTTTTGGGAGCGTTTTGTGAATTTAATTCTTTGAATATTTTATTTGCAAAGGTATTCCCGCAGCGACTAAAGAATTTATAACCATTGCCCGCGAAAGCAGATTTCTATCATTTTTTTCATTATAATTAATTAAAATTCTTTCTGTTTGGGGAAAATTTACATTCAGCAATTAATTTTATTGTATAGTGATTACTTGTGGATGTAATTACTTATCTAGATACACCTTATACCAATTCAAGAAATATATCAATTTCTAGAAACTGGTTGAATAGACAGGGGATATTCAACGTACCGTTTGGTTCGCGAAATTCAATAGACAGTGTAATCCAATCGTAGCAGGTTCAGATTAGCGAAATAATAATGGTGATTTAAAAAGATTTCATCAAAGGTTTAGAATTTAGTAGTAGGTATTAGTCATTTAGTAGTATATGGCACATAACTTAGGGTCAGCCTTAAATTATAAAAACTGAGTATAAAATATACTAATAGTCACTAAATTAAAACAAAAGAATTATATTATATACCTACCATTCGCGACAATTATAAATCTAACAAAAGCTTGCGTGAACAAATGCACAGCCTTGGTTCGTACAGACATGTGGATTAGTATTTTTAGGTACTTATTTATTTATTTTTTTTGACAATGGAATGTGATGGGTGGATGGATTCTAGCGGTTTTAAGACTGACTATTTACAAAAACAAAAATACAAGAAAAGAAACAAAATCTCAAATCTATATGTAAAGGTCTATTGTCTAGATGTAAAAAAAGACATAACAACTCACTGGGTAACGACGCGGCAGACGAACTGGCTAAAAGGGGATCAGAAGCTATAGTTTATGGACCGGAACCATTACTACCAATACCCCAAGCAAAAATAAAAACATGGCTGCTCAACAAGACTGAAGAAACCCATCGAACAGAATGGAGAAACAGTGAAGTATGCAGGCTAACGAAAAATGCAGTTCCGGAAGCATCAAAAAGGCTGACCCGCAATCTCATCAAACTGAAAAGGGACAAAATCCGCAGCATGTGCTTGTAGAGTGCAAACGCGTGGCCGATCAACGGGCAAAATTTCACCAATCTACAGCATCACTCCCGGAAGCCTGCAGCAGCCTTGGGAAGCAGTTCGGCTTTTGGGACAGCCTGGGATGGTTGGAGTAAGAAAGATACCAAAAAACACGCACATTGGCCCAGTCAAGAGGCTAAGTGCATACTACGCCCCGAAAAACTAACTATATGTAAAACTAATATATATTAATTACATATGATCAGATCTTCATTGTTGTCCACTTTGACGTAATTCATCAGTGACGTAAATTCGCCAATAATGGAATATTAATTTGGATTGAATCACAAGATTATTACATCGTTGAATAGAGGAAATTACATTTCCAATATTGGTTTATTCCTGACGATAATAATTGACAATAGGTAATCATTAATAGAAGGTGTTCAATAATCAGGTTTTTGGTTTTTTAGTAGACTAATTAAAAAATTAAAGATATTATATACTATGGTAAGCTCGTGGAAGTAAATAACCCACTAGCCCCCTCAATGACCGAACAATAGGTAAACATAGGTAGGTTTACCTATTGTTCGGTCTGTATTTCAATATATTAAGCACACGCACACTTTGAAAAATTCTCTTTGCCTTTTAAGAAAATATATTACATAATTATTTAATATTATGGTTTCACACCACACCACTTAATAATAAACAAAAACAATGTTTTGGTAATGATTTGCAACTCGAACGAAGACTACTAAATAATATTAGGCATGTCTTCCTTCGAGTCACATAATATGTGAGTTTAGTCCAGTTTGTGTTACATTATCTTTTCAAATTGTATCTTGTGTTACACCAACATAGTTATAAGTAAATTATTCAAAGTTATTTGCAGATGATATCAATAATTACAAAAGTTTGACATAAGACTGTTGGAGTTATGGGAGGCTTTGTGTAAAGAACTCGAGAACAATTGTGTTCTATTACTTAGTTAAATCAGAAACTTTAATATTGACAATAGAAATTACAGCTTTTACTTTGATTAATTGCTTCAAATTGAGGTTAGCTTTGGCTTCCCTCTTATTATATTAGCAGGATAGTAAAAATATATCTTTTAAATCAATACAAATTTTATAATTTGGGTCAAGTTTGGGTGTAACAAGTTTTTCTTATTTTTCTACAGACTAAAATCGATTTGTTTTATGACACCTACTTAAAATATGGATTATGAATTAAATTCATATCATCAACTAATTTTATTTAAATCGGTAATTACCTTTTCGGCCACTTTTTCCACTATTTAAAAAATCACAGTTTTACAATCAGAGGTGGTAAAACTAAAACGATTTCTGTTAAGTGGCTGAATATATTAATAATTATGTTTGAAAGTTCCGTATTTAGTTTGAAACGTTCATTGGGTTATTAATTATAATGGAACTTGTGTAGTGTGTACACTGTTAGTTCGGTATTTAAACATTCTTGCAGAGTTAAGTCATAAGTGTCGAGTTTATAATACTTTAAACATGTATTAGAAATTAAACAAAATAATCGGACATAATAAAAGAAGAGTGGACTATTAAATAAAGTTAATTAGATAAAAGTATCAAAGATATTTTTCTTAGTAGGTATAATCGATATTTTCTATTTTTTTTTTAAGTTTCCCGCGCTGAAGTACAAGTTTCGTTAGTCAGACTTCTTAGTGATTATGATTGATCTGATTTTTGAGAATGACATTGTCACTTCACAGTTGTCACTGACGCTAACTTTGGAAATTCCAAATTTTATATTACTTAGGTACATTATATCTTTGTTCCCAAGGCTGGATAAGCGACAAAAGCATGTGATAGATTAATTTGTGAACGAAAAAGAAGAACGATTAATGTTCTTCTTTTTGAAACACGCTGTCAATTGTCATATATGTATCCATATTTTATTATATATTAGTAATTTAATTTGTTAAATTGTAAGATGTCTATTGTCTTTAGCGTAATATTGTTCTGTGAGAATCGTCAATCGTCATTAATTTGTCATCAATGATTTTCCAAAATATAAATTCCAATTCGAGCCTTCAGCCTCGACGTTAGCCACTGGCCTTTTATAATTTTGTTATGATTTTGAACGTGATGTAAACAAAGGGTCTAATTAATTAAAATTTATCATAAAAATATTATTGGCGTGTTTTCAATTTTGTTATACCAGCGTTGAAAGATTTATGCTCTGTATTTAGTAATTTCATATTATGTATTCTCATTTCTTTGTTTGAACTCCTTCATTCTCTGGTGCAGTGGGCTTATTTTGTTAGTTCATGATGGAATTTAATTTAGAGCACGAAGATTTGCTTATAAAACTTCGCGCAAAATTAAACGAAGGTAAAATAAAATTATGGGAACCGCCTTATGTTTCTACTGGAGGTGATACCATGCAATCTTTTCAGGTATGTATTTTTTCTTTATTATGTCGCATAAATGACCAATTATGTTGTTGTGTGTTATTGATGTTTTTTTATGATTTTTAAGGAACTAGCGAATAGAATAGCATCTGAGTTATCTCTAGATGTGAACTTAGTTCTAGATGGTCTCCTTGAACTTCAACAACACTCTGTAGAACGATCTAAAGCTAACAATGAATTCAAGGAGACAGGATGTGCAACATTCCGAATAAAGGCCACTGGTCGAGGGGAGAAAGGAGTATTCAATGTGATGAAAAAACTGAATGTCACAGGTTCAGAACTGATTGATACTGTTGCTGAGGTGTTAGGAGTGGAAAACACAAGGTTTTAATTATTATATTTTAATATTTAGACTTTAGGGTCAAAAACATTACTTCTTCACCATTAAATTGTTAACTTGAATATTGATTGACTTTGTTTTAAATTAGATGGCATGGAATTAGATTATAGACATAAAAAGTTTCCTAATTCTATTCATAATAATAATTACTTAATTATTTTATAATAATTAGTTAACGTTAGATATTATGTTACTTAATTTTTCCTAACTGTAAAATATTTAATGTATTTTAAGAACATCATATCTTCACATTTTCAGAGCAATGTATGTATATGAGTTGTCCCAATCACATTTTAATAAAAATATTCATTCACAAAAAATTAAATTTATCGTAACCATTAGCTAAATTTTCCATAGTTTGTTATCATTTACTAAAAAACTGTTAATATATTTTATTTTATTAACATAATGTTTCAAATGTGATCTCTGTTTTCCAAAATTCTTCTTTAAAAAAATATAAAAAATTTCAGGTTAAAGTTAATATTTAATGGAAAAGTGATCAATCCAAATTGTAGTCTTGAGGAACAAGGTGTCAAAAATGGAATACAAATCATGGCATTAATAATGGCAGGTCAGTTATGTTAAAACTTTTTTTTCTTGATATTCAGTTATTAATTTATGTAAAGCTTTATTACTAAGAAAACATTTTTCTTTTATAAAGGAAAATCCTACAAAACTATTTCTTCATCATGCTCCACTAGGGATTCCATCTTTTTCTTGGTACTTTGGTCATAATTATTTTCTGATAGATTTCTACACAAAGGTTCAAATCAATGACATAATTAACTCAGCAATAAAATGCATTGTTAAAGAGTCTTGTCTTTAAATTACATAAATCTATATAATGCAAAAAAATAAGAAAATTGTACTTGTCTTTTTGGCAATAAAAGGCTTTGAAAGTGAATATAATGCAAAATCCTTTTCCAGAAAGTCCTGAGGCAATAAAGCAAGAGGATGATATGTACATGCAGATGAAGGCAACTTTGGAAGATGCCGCACTGCTCTCAGAGTGCTACGACGATTTTGGTGAAGAGTCATACTTGAATGTTAGCTTTGCACATCACATTTACTATAAGCTCGAATTCATAGATTGATAAATTTTTGACTTTGATGAAAAATAAAGTCAACCAAAAATATCAGTCACAAATCAAACTTAGCACCCTGCCTTTTTCGTTCAGCTTAATAGTTTATTGTCGCAATTTTGAAGAAACCCCCTCTTGGGGTTGAACGACAGTATAGCTTTTGCAGCTCAAAATAACCTGATTTTATATTAACTATGATTATTTTAAGTAAATAGTTCACTTTTTTGTATACTAGAAAATAACACCTATTTAACACAATTCAATGTTAAAACTTGCTTTACATAACTTAAATTTATCAAATCTAGTTATTCCTCATCTGTCTATAATATTGATATTCTTTTAACTTTTAGACATCTGAATAAGATGATCAGTGAAGCAAATTCAAAAATGCTATATGTCCTAGTAGTGACAGTGTATATACACTAGAAAATCTTAATTAGTAAAGTTTTTCTTACTTAATTAATTAATATAATTAAGTAAACTTATTTTTTTTGTTTTGGAATTACAATTTTGCTAAACTTATTTCTAATTACAATCAATACTGCAGCTAATAGCTTCAGCATTTTAACGGATAACTTCTAAGAAACAAACTTTTGCGTGTAGATTGTTAGTTGAGAACATTTAATTTCAGTTAGAAGACCAGACAGGTAAAACAGTGGTTTTACCTAAGTCGGAACGGAAGTCGTTATTTATCGGCCTGGCGCTACACGACCGAGGCCGCACTTGCATCAAGAGACGAGAATATTCCTTCGCATTAGTGCTTCTACTGGAAGCTGATAGACAACTCAGGTAATGAGGGCTTGGAGAAAACTTTCTATACAATATTTAATTAAATTATACTTCCACTTTTCCATTTTTTTTGGTTCAAAATAGTACCCTCGATGCCCTCGCGACTGCCAACGTCGAAACAATCACAGCTTTAATATTTTATCACTACCGTTAATTAGTAGATATTCTAATAGTTAAATTATGTTTTGATTTAATTATGCTTAAATATAAGCTTGGGCCAAAATGCTCATAAATTAAAACAAACGAACGAACGAACGAACTGAGCGCTCACGAATCCAGCAGATACAATTAACTCCTTACAACAAAGATAATAAATTCAACATTTTTGTAATCAAATATAAGAAATCACAACACTATAATGAGGGGTATAAGAATATGATGTTTTGTAGTGCCAATAGAAGCAGAGTTATCCATAAAAGTTGCAGCCCCATCTAAAGGCGTCGCTAGTGAGTTCTAATTTTGTATTAAAAATTTTGAAAAGTGAATGCTGTGCTCAAATCCTTAACACGGTGGACAACTACGGAGTCCTGCAACTGGACATAGCATGGTGTTACCTCTGCCTACGAAGCCTTCAAGCCGCCAACGATGCGGAGGCGCGACTTGCCAAGTGTGAGCTGGCGTTCATCAACAGCTATGGCCCTGAACAACAACGCCTTATCGCCCTCAAAGGTACCGATGGTAAGTGGATATTCTATTTCGATTTGAATTATGAAGGAGTTCGTTACAACATTCGGCACTGGCGTACATATTTTTTGTGGACTTTCAGCGAACGAGCGGGTGTTATTCATGCGACTATACCTCATGCAGGGGATCGTAGCCTATCATCAGAATAAGAGAGCTCAGGCCAAGGAGTTACTCGAAAAAGCTGAAAGGGAGCTCAATAACTTAAAGGTACTAAGCAAGATGTCCGCGAATTTCTATTTTATATTATACTAGTGGACCCCGCGTGTGTAATAACGTGTCACCTAAAACGTCATTCCATAGAAAATGTATGAGGAAACGAACGTGTGTATAAACCGACTTTCTTTTATATATTATTAAGATGTAAGATATCCTATCTTTTAAGTTGGATCAAACTGCACACGGTATGCAAATTTGATTAAAATCGGTTAAGTAGTTTAGGTGACACGTAATTTATATAGATCAAGATCAACAGTATATTGTAACGTCGAAATTTGGTTCAAAGCAAAGTTTAAAAGGAGTGCAGGAGTGCATTATCGGTGTAGTTAAAGAAATCATATTGTTCATTATGTAGTTTAACTATTTTTATTCTTTTTTAATCATTTACTAACCAAAAACTTTAAGTTGTTCGTTTCTCCTTTAAAAAATGTTAAAAGTTTACATAATTATTAATTTATTTGTCAGCTGTTCTTTTGGGTATCCGAAACCATTAGTGAAAAACTCATAATTCTGTTTCGACGAATATTACAACGGATTACTGGATTTTTTAATGTCACTGTCCATCAGTGAGTAAATTTTTCAAATCCGTCCAGTAGGACATACAAAATACAAAACTTTCTCTATAAGTAATATAAACAATAATAATGCTTTGAAGGTGGATGAGTCTTCAGTCCAGGTGCTGATGGAACTGGGCTGGAGTGAATGTCAGGCGTACGCGGGTCTACGGGCCGCGCAAGGCGACGTCAATCGAGCACATAACTATCTCGATACTGCGAAGCGTAATAGGGAAAAAGAAAGACGCGCCAATAGAGAGCAGAGGTAAGATGGGAAAGAAGACTGATTCACTCTCATATGAATATGATAAAGAAGTAAATTACCGTAACCAGTGTTAAAACAGTTTTTATCTTGTTCTTATGTTTATTGGACATAGCAAACCGTTCAATATGTACTGCAATTTAAAATAGTTTCATTACGTTTTAATTACTATTTATTTCTATCAGCAGGATCAACACAGCAAAGCTACCGCAGAACTTCTCATGTGAAATGCTTTTTTTCATATTTAATAATCAATAGTTGTTGTTCGCAATTTTGGGTTGATGTTTAAAAGTTTAGTTACTTTGAGAATAAACAATGTCATTTCATATTTTACAAACCTTATTTATATATTACAGAGAGCAACGTGCCCTGGGATTATGTGAGGACGGCAGCCCCGTAAACAAACAGCTAATAGACAGTCTTATGAACATGGGTTACTCCAGAATCCTGGCTGTTGTAGCCCTAAGGAATGCCAATAACAATGTCACCGATGCAGTTAGGATCATCGAGGAGCAACCGGAACTGGTAAGAGTAAACCAAGCAACAAATAAATTAGGCTATCTAAAAAAATAGGTTGTTAAACATGATCAGTAGAGCTTTGTTCTAAACAGGCAATAAGGTATATATGTTTAAGTTTTTTTTATGACATTAATGCCTGTAAAGAATGTCTCTGTCCGATGACTTAGGCATAAATGCCATGTAATTACTTTCGATTTTCAAATTAAATTTCTCTCCTTATTTAACATGTTTTAACAATGCTTAGCGATTTTTAGACAAGCTGAACTTATTGTAGAGTTAATTAAAAAATTTCCGTAACCCCTAGTGGGGCATGAGGCAGACACATTTGTGTATATGCTTCACTGATCAACTTTGGAGGCAAATAGGTGATAAGCCTTCTGTGCTTACCCAACCGAAACATTCATTTGTTTTCCCTGGATTCGAACCAAGACTTAACACGTAGACGCGTAAATCACTTAGTCACGCAGGTTAAAGTGTTAATTAATAAAATGTAAATTGTATAATAGCTGCAAGACAGCGACCTCTCCGTGGGGGAAGAATCTACAGAGTCCGTAGAACTTGATAATCAGTTGTTATCTGAGGTAAGGTTATTTTACTACTGTATACGAGTTTTATTCAATATTCTTAATATTTAATTCAATTCCTATGTCAATGTAGTAAGCTAAAATGATATTTTTAATTTGTCGAGAAATTTATCCGACGCCACCACATTGTATAACCGAGGTGAGTATGGTTTATGCAGCTGTGTGTGCGAGGAGGGTTTTAATACCGTGGAAACTAATATTTCGTCTACGTAGATACAGGATTCTAAAAAATTATAAAAAAATTATTGTCATTGATTCAATGAACGCGCAATTTTTGTTCTTAATATGTAGATTTTACTACGTATGTTTAATATGCACAATGGCCCAATCAAGACGCTAAGTGCTACGCTCCGGAAAACTAAACTAAACTGTATAGATTTTACTACGTAGTAAATGTGTTTCCAAAAGTTCCACCTAACATCCAGATTCTAGAGGCCAAGTACAACTTGAAAAGCGAGGCGTCAGAGCAGGTGTAAAAGATAAAGATAAACGTATATTCCAGTTATGTTCAATGGGCTTTGAGAGTGAAACCGCAAAGTACGCGTTACAGCTGAGTCGCAATGACCTGGCGGGGGCCTTAGATATCATGCACAATGACGCACCCTGCACTGATGAAGGTAGTAAAGTCAAATTAGAATTTAATTAAAAAAAACTTCCCTTGCTCCTAGATATTAAGAAAGTACCTATAACAAAGTGTCTGTCTCAATTGCGTCTATTTTACTGAAATAGTTCTTAAGGTAGGTGATTTACTTCCTTCTAAACTTTTTCCTCGGGAATCGACCAAGGAATTTCAAGCTGCACGTATTGAAATCCAATAAATAATGGAGTTGGTCTACGAACTTATAAACGGCTTTAAAAAATGGAACCAAATTATACATGCCAGAGTTTCGTAAAACTATCCTTAGCTAGTCCCTAATATGCCTATATTCAAATTTCGAAGGTGACACAAACAACCCGTCCACTAGCACCGGACGTGATGTTAACCGGAAGAGACAGAAAAAAGAGAAGAAGCGGCGGAAGTGAGTACTATTTGTTTTAGTAGCTTATTAATTTTATCATTTTCAAAAATAAATTTAAACTCACCCGGAAGCTATTCGTAATTTATTATTGATTTTAATGCTTAGCTGATTGCTCGTGGTTGCATAACTAATGTTTAAATTCAACAAATCTTGCGTTTTGTTTGATTTTCGCTTAAAGTATTATTGCTTCATTTCATCTAACCATGCTTCATTTAAAATGTATTTGCAATGGTCTTGTAACTCTACGATTTACGCAAGTACTGTACAAAAAAAAAACATTTGAACGGATAACGGAATGATCAAGATTCACGTTGAAAAGCATACAAAATATCGTTCTAACGATTAGGTTAACTTGCTGCATAGTAAATTGCTCCCTATCTTTTAAATTACTAAAATTAAGTGTACCAGAGTGGAAGACACTTGGAGCTGGGATACAGTTCTTACTAGAACAACTCCTAACACTCAGTAGAGTGTTTACATAATATGCTGTACAAATATTTAAATATGTATATTAAAATATACTATTTGTGATTTGAAATAAATGAATAATTATTATTAACTAAATAGTTATTTTAATTTAAAGATGCAGTGTTCTATTATTTTTCGCCTTCTGTCTTGCTGCAATATTTTTTATCTTAATGATATATAATATAACAAATCATGCTCACCTCTAATTGTCATTATGCAATTACTAATAATATCATTGTAATACTACGTTTTAAGGAAAAAAGCGCGTGAACAAGCAATCCATCGATTGCGCCAAAATATACGTCATGAAGAAGACGATTACCTCGGTTCTACGCTCTCTGAGGAAGAACATTTCCTAACTCAGTATAAGTCTTTATTGTAAACAGACATAAAATGTGTAATACATCGCTCATAGTATGGCATTAAGATTCAGTAGTATTTTTCTTAGTGTGAAAGTTCATAAAATTCAAATAGTTTAGTGACATGTGGAGGTGGCAATCGCCAGTTCATATTCTTGCTCAATATAATATGTAATTTATTAGGGTTGTTTTAGAGTCACGCTGACCCTCGGCGCTGACAAACTACACGCTGAGCTGTCAGCGTGACTCTAAAACCATCCTTATAAAAATGTGATTAGTTTATAATGTACATATTCAATTAGTCATTTGAAATAATACTATATACATTATTTATTTAAAATTTATATTATTTTAAAATGAAAGCATATCGTATTATAACGTTACGTTCCTCATAAGAACGTCCACCACCATCTTATCACCTTTGGACAGAATCAACACTATTTCCTTTTTTTGATTCATTGCTAAATCTGCTCACAGCTCTTTTATATCTAAAGCGTTATGATTGCAATGTAACTTTAAAGGTGAATGTAGAAAATTGATTATTAATTTAATATTTTAAAATGCTATTTACGTACAAAATCTTGTTCATTTGTCTTGTATTTTGAGAGTGATTGTACTTTGGCAGGTGTGATTACTATATTTTACATATATACACACCAATTTTATACAATACGTACTATATACTAATCGGAACAGGCATGCGTCTCAAAAACTGTGTCCAGTTTTGTATTTTTGTATATATTATTGTGACAACTCACATACATTGCTCTAATGCCAAAGCAAGTAGCTGAAGCACTTGTATGGTAATGAGAAATAGCGACTGTACCACAATACATATATAAGTTTAAAAACAACAGACTCGGAAACAAACATTCTTGCTCATCACAAACTAGAGCACTACCAATCTCGTATCGCGGTGTTTGTATTCGTACCTTCTCCACCAAAACGGTCCGCCCGTTTTTTTTTTGCACAATTTATTGCACTGGAGTGCAACGGGCGGCCTTATCGCTAATCAGCGATCTCAATTTTTTGTTGGTTTGGTTGAATTTCTGCAGGCAAGCCTGTAGAAATTCAACCACTCCTCTGTACCACTTATGACACAACGTCCGGCAAGTGGCAGCCTTAACAGAGACCGAATACAAATACAAATTAAATTATAAATTGTATTCGGGACCGGGGATCGAACCCGGTTCCTCAGGCTTCGCGGTACGCTTATAAGACCGCTTAGCCATGAGGCCTCTATTTTTATGAATTCAATTAATTTTTTTGGTGTAATTGGTAGATATGAGAATAGACAGTAAAGTATATTTCACTCTCCTACTCTCACCCAAAATATGTGTCGCTAATTTTCTTAATTGCAATGAAAATATCAGCTTTACGCATAATGGAACCAAAATGTAGGCGGTATAATTCGAAAATTCGTATTTTCTACTATATATAGCGATGAAGAAAATTGATGTCTATTATAGGTACTATTTAATTTATAATATGTAATAGTTGTATGACTGTTTTCAATTATAATAAGCGTTTATTTAAATAAAACTCTTTTTGTGACATATTAGTTTTATTAATTAGTTTTAGAATTGCGATAATAACAAATTATCTTTTAACAAAAGTAGAAAACATGAATGTTTTAAATATTTTTATAAAATTAATAGTCTAAAATCCGAAGAGAGGTCGTTCTTCACCGATCTGCTTACCAGTTGAAAAGTACACGTACGCAAGTATTGTTTATAAACAAATATGCCATAATTGTCTCTTGTTTGACTAACGAATTTAATAGAAATCGAAATTTTTAATCGTATTATAAAGATAAACAAATACATAACCTAAGTAAGTTATACGATAACATTTTATCTAATTATGTTAGCCTTAAAAATATTAAAAAGTATTTAGTCATTAGACTATCACAGATATACGTGGGTAATAAAAAATATTTGTCGTACATCGAGGATAATGTAAATACGGTGAATATTTTGTACTTTAACCCAACTATGTACTAGTCTTAAATGTCGAGCTAACATCACTTACGTAGTATTAAAAACCAATTCTTAGAAATTATTAAAATTCATCATAATAAGTTTTACCTTGAACATCGTAAACCATTGTTAAAAATATACTTGAATTATTGACTTACAATAAACTCAAAAAACATAACATCGTTCTTAACATATTCAAACTTGTCAAGGCTGGTGTGTGGTATAAATATGTACTGTCTCTTCATCTGCATGATGCCCTGGTCCAGACTCTCGGTAGACTTGGTTTTCTCTTTATTGTCTTCATAGAGTTTTGTTATAGATTTCCGTTTCAGCTCAAGCGATTTTACTATATCCATTGCCTAGAAATATCCGCTTCTGTACTAAGGTTTATACACCACTGATTTTAGGGTAGAGACATAAAATGTTTGTAAAGCAGATCATTTCCCAAAAAATATTAAAGCACTAAGCTTTACTTGCAATTTAACATATACGTGGGATAGATAAACAATAAAAAACCTATAAAACATATGTTGAATAATAAATGTTCTAAAATATAGTCTCTTACATCTTGTCTCTTAAATGATTATTTGAGTTCCATTAATCATTAAATTGCGTCGCGCAATTAGGTCTTCAGTTTAAATAACATTGTTTTGGTAACGATTATTCACAGGGTTTCGTCTTAATATATATTTCTCTAAAATAGGTTACCTGACTTCTATTAGCTGGTTGATCTTTCAGCACAATGTTGATGTCGAGGTCACAAGGCCACTCGAGTAGCTGATCGTAGGGCCCAGGTACCAACCGCACAGTGCACGTCATATTACGACCTTTCCACTTCCCTATACCGTTCAGGTTAATTTCCGCCTGGAAAGATTTTATATAATAGAATGGAATATTTAATCGTATATATCATATTTTCTACTATTAAGCAAGATTATAAAGGCGCAAATTAAGTTATTTATTGTGCTTAAACATAATGCGCCTATGTACGAGTTTTATGGCTTCAAACAGGACAAGTTGCGGGCACTAACTAGTTTTTATTGCTTAAACTAAAGACCTAATACCTATAGTTTCGAATAATTACAACATTGTAAAAATGCTTTAACGCTATAATTGCAAATTTTTCAAATGCTTATTGTTTTTAAAATATTTTCCCAAGTATTAAAGTATCAATCGTTTCGTTTGTATTGCACAATGGAAGGAAGTCTTATGATGTTTTGATTTTAAAGGCTTTAAAGAGCCTGCTTAATAGTGTGTGTACGTAATTGTTGTTTATTATGGATGTTACATAACAAACCTTCAATGTATACCCATACTTGCTGGTCCGGAAGAGTGGACTGGACAGGACGGTGTCTTTTTCCTTAGCGTCCTTCATACGAGACGAAAACTTATCTATCCTCCAGATAAACTGACCTATAAATATTCTTAATATTTAAAACTGGAATGAATACCGATTTTATCCTCAGATTGTCGCACTGACAAAACATAATTATATAGTATATACCTAATTTAACCTTTAAAAAAATCTCGATTTACTTTCGGGCAGTAATTAATAAAAGTCTAGGGTAATAATAGAACTAGTAGAAATCGAGGATAACACCTAATTAATAAGTCTGTATATACTCGTAATTAATAAAATGTCTTACCCGTATCGCTGCCGCTCTCTGGGTTTTCCAAAGTCATTCTTGTCTGAAAATCTGCTAGTTCGGCTCTTAACTTATTGTAACTCTTAGTAAGAGCGCGTAGATCTCGCGAAACAATGTCCATCTTATTCGACTGCTCTGCTACTTCTGCTCTTGCGTCTGCTGTTGCGACTTCTAACACAGCCAAGCGGTCAAAACCCTGAAATTATTTAATTGCAAACATAAGTATTTAAAAGCTATAATAGTTTAGTTTATTAAAATTTTAGCATTGCCGAACGTGTAGGGTCTTCTTGTTTATATAAACCGTTAAAAAACCTGCCTTGCTTATTTTTATAAGAACTTACGGGGTTCTCCGACGAAGCAGCATTTTGCAGCTGTACTCTGAGGGCAGAAAGCTGTGCCAACTGCTGAGAAGACCTGCGTGCTTCAATTAGCTCAGCTTCTAATGCTGCTTGGTTCTCAGCATTGCGTTGTCCTTCTTCCGATATAGTCTGCTTAATATATTCGATTACCTCTTCTGAAAAATTTATCATTTTAATTGCTTAATATCGTTAAATATAATGGTTAAACTACACACTACAAACGTAGGTAGGTACTATTTATCTTGTTAAACAGAATGTCCAGCGAAAGTTCTTATAAATATTCTTTGCCAAATTCGAAATTTCTTCGCAGATCACTATAACTTTAATGAAAAATATTGTATATTTTTGGTGTTACCCAGGTTATTGATAGTTCTTATTCTATTGTCATGTTGTGTAAGCGCCTGCTCCAACAGTTCCCTTTCATTCTGCTCATGTACGATGCTGCTGATAGCACTTTCCAACCGCATAGTGGTGGTCAACTGCTGGCTTTGAAGCTCCTGTGGTAATATAAATCTATAAAATATTATACAAAGATAATAAACCTAAGTATGATGGTAGCGATAGTTTAAAAGAACACTATAATAATATGTCGAAATTCAACAGCAAATTTGTCCATACTTGCAAGGCCAGCTGCACATTAGAAAGGTCGTGTTTGAACTGCGCCGCCCAGTTTGCTGACCTCTCTGCCTCGTCATCTAATGCTGCTCGGAGAGACAGCAAGGTGGAAAGAAAATGTTGCGCTCGTTCTTCCACCAGTACCAACTTGGAGCGAAGATTCTCCAACTCTGTTGATTGGATATCTCGGCTGCTAGATTCTTCTGTTAGAACAAGTCTAAAACAAATCAAGATTGTACAAAGAATATGGCATGGGCAGATATATTTTTATGTCACCATCGTTTTATAGGTAGATCCAAACCAAGCCTTTTTTGTTTGAATTCCTAGAATATCAAACCTGAATCTGCCCAATCTTTCTAAGAAGCTAGCGTGTGATCAACTGATCAATCTAGGAAAAAAATGTTGAGAAAAACATATCATTGTTGAAATTTGAGGAGGTAAATAACCAATTTTCGCTTTGTTTTTTCCTTAATATATTACATATCTTGGTTTTAATCAGTTTAGTAAACCTACAGTTACCTATGTAATAATGTATAATTACTTGATATTTGTTAGTTCCTTCTCCAGATACGAGACGCATTCCTCTAACGGCACAGCCCTTGGGGACCACGTGTGGTTGTTAACAGAGGGAGGTTCAGGATCTGATACGCGCACGTGGCTGGGAGATACGGTGTTGCGACTCTGAAATAGAGCTTTTTGAGTCTCATTTTGGCTATCACAGAGGAGAAAGAAAAATATACAAAAATGTGTCTGTTACGTTTTTTATTCTAATGCTCCTGTTGCGTTAAAAAATATTTTTCTTCCTCGCGTGTTCCTAAGTAGGATCGATTTTTCAAATCATATTCCACAATACACTATTGTCTATCCCACTTTCACACAGTCGCTTCACGTTTACTCTTTTATTCTTCCCACCCACTCATCCTCGTCCGTTTACTTCGTTACCCATAAAATAATGTTCTAATAAAAAATTTGTTTCATTCCATATATTATAGAGCTTGTGATTATCTAACTATATTTATAACTAATACATATAAGGAACATAAAGAAATTAAAGATATCTGGAAGATATCATTTAACAGCAAAAGGTTTATTGTTACTTTTTAATTTAAATATTAAGCTTAAGGATTCCCGTCATCCCGTGTGTGTGACTGTTATGGCGAGTGAATACCTTCTCCATCATGGGACATTCCTTTACATGGGTGGCCTTGTGTTTCCTCTGAATCCAGGCACCGCAACGCAGCGGGCACTGCTCCAATATACTGCCGCATAGCTTTAAGTGGTTCTAAAAAAATTGATATTTTGGTATTCGTTTTCTAAAATATGCGTACAAGTATATAGGTAAATAAGAATAAGTAATCTCTTATATCAAATAATTTGAAGGCTCAATTACTATTTTATTATAGTTAGGTAACGCATGATAAATTTCTTTCCGCTATATACCTACTGTAGATACTTAGATAGCCTAGAAACTACGCATTCTGCGATGGCGTAATTTTCTACATTCTATTTAGTTTTTATTTCTCTGCTCCTCGTATACTGTCTCGGCAATCATTCATATTTTTAAAGAAATATTTTCTTGGAAAAAATAAAATTTGAATGACCCAGAAAGAGTTCAGTTGTCGTTGAACAATAAAACATATGTCGAAATAATAATCTTTAACTCCGCTCCTACATTTTTATCGATATCTCTAAAGAAATACCTAGCAAAGATTTATTCATCGATAAGGATAAAATATTTACTTCAGTACGTGAGACGTGCTCTACCCAACATAATCCCTGAAAAAAATCTTCGTAGGGTCACGTACTGATCTAAGCAACCTTCGAATGTTGGATTCTTTCGTTTTTAAGTTAATATATGCAATTTAGTTTCTTATATCTTGGATATGATCCGGCAACTTACATTAAATACTAAATATAGATTATTTTTTGTTTATTAGGTACATTTGAAATTTTGGTATAATATGATCAAGTTAATGAAACACTCAAGCAACATGCAACGAAAGTTAGTCATTTTAAACAAAATAAATTACTTATACTTAAATAAATATATATATTTTATTAGAATAAGTTTGCAAAATAATGTTCTTTTATTGACAAATCATTTATCATTGTTACAAAATTCATCCAAATAGGTGCCGCAGGTTACCCGAAAAATGTTTTAAAAGAAAGAATAAGTAATGTTAACGTTTAACAATCCTTGCTCGTTCTAGCTGACGCATAACATGGTTGGTTTCATGGTTGCTATAGATGCTTATGGTAGCTACTATATTTATTTTATTTTATATGCATTGTATTTATTCCATTTGTGCATTTAGTTAAATTTCGAAGCATAACTTACTTGTAACTTCCCCATTTCGAATAATTCGTTGCAGAAATAGCAGACACTGTCCCGCCCCTCGGTTTCAGTGATGTCATTCTTTTCTGTCTTAGTTAAACTCATTTTCGACCCTATTTTTGTCACATTTAACTTTAAATACACAACATATAATACACCTTTATGACCACCGAATCACTTTTTTAAAGCTTTCTTTATTTGATTCTTAAAATATTTTAAAATGTTACATACACAATTTTAACACACAAATCAAATGATAAATACATCAATAATTAATAAAAGTTAAATGATTAATATTTTATTGAGAAATTTTATTAATTATAATCACTTGCATCCGATTTGAACAATAGTTTAGAAAAGACTAGAGTTGTGAGTCTTATCAGTGATATGAGATATCCGGCAATGTGCTTGATAACAACAACAGATATTAAACATTTATTTAGTGGGTCAAGGTATGTATCGATTGCTAAAAATGTATAAATTGTCAATTAAAAAGTTTGTTCGGTAAAGATTAAGCAATAAGAACTTATAAATTATCACGTGCTCCTGAATCAAATTATAATATCTAATATAAAGATATCTTCCTTGGAGATAACAAGAGCAAAGCATATACTTAGTCATATTACGGGTCATCCATTAATCATCGTGATGTTTTTTAGCAACTTTGGTGATATGCGGTGAGGTTTTAAGCTTAGGTACGTCTCCTCCACTTCTCTTGTATATTGAAAACTTCAGAATATTATCTTTTAATACAGATATAATTTGATTATATTTTGGAACATTAAGCATCGTGATAAAAACGTCCAGATAGACATTAAGGTTGCAGGTTATTTTTGTTGCTTTTTTGCTTGCTTCTAAAAAGCTCAACTTCCTCTTTTAATAAGGTGGTTAGTTCAGTATTTTGAAATTCTTTAGGTACATATAATTCGAGATAAATTTTCTAATTGCAATTTTTGAAGATTCGTTAAGGAGAATATATCCTTCTTTGTGAATGATGTCGAGGTATTTTAAATCTTACTCGTTAGGCTGTTAGCTTCATAAGGACACGTAAATTAAAAAAGTATTTCTATGAAGTTTCGTTGATCCATTGCTTACGGAAGTCTGTATAACGTATGTTAATTAAGGATACTCCCTCTTTTTTTATGCTGTATGTAATCACGTCTTCCTACAGCAAGTGTGTAGCCCATCGCCGCAGGCTGGTAAAGGTCATCAACTTATTTCATTATGCAAATGTACGGAATTGCGCTCGCGCAAGATGTTTGCTTAATTTGTAACTTCTGCAGTCACCATTTTGGTGTAAAGGTGAACGGACGTGTGTCATTAATGAGAAGCGTATTCAGTACTCGAAAAAAATTACAATTCACCTGTGTAAAGTGATAACGTTTGAGTGAAACAAAAAAGGATTTTGGTGTAAGTTATTTTAAGTTAATGATATACTAGAACTTTTTTTCTTCAGTTTAAGTCGAATAAAAATTATTCTTTCGGAATTAAAACTGGAAACTTGCTAAATATTTTGCATTAATACCATACCCATATTTTTATCTATCCCCTATCTTTTTTCTAAGGACCATATTCTAAAATACATAAAGTTCCTTAAAATAGCTTTATCAGTCCAATTAGTTTGAATATGTAAACATTAATATTTTAACTATAACGTTTATTTGCTTAAGACGAAGATTGAAATTTGAAACTATATTCTAAGCTATTAGCAGATGACTTGCGTCATATATTTTATAAATCTGCGATTTTGAATTTTTTTCTAGCAGGACAGAAAAAACAATAGATTTTGGTTCCCATGGCCTTGGCTGTACCTATATTTGTAAATAACTTGCAAATAGAACAGGGATAAGTACTTACGTAACAATAAAAATTTATAGAATATTTCTGCAAATGATAATATAATCTCAACTAGGAAGTTATTCTTCCAAGAATTCTTATAATAATGTTATTTACCTACTTGTAGGTACTTGAATTTCATCGCAATGAAGGTTGTTGTTTAATTTCATCGAGAAATATAATTCACAAAACAGCAGATTTTATGGAACCTTGTAAAATTAACTTAACGATGGTATGATCTATTATTTGTGTTTTCGGGCGAATATTACAATTAAAAATTAACGCATTAATGTTTACTGATAATTTTAAATTATCAAATGTTATAGCGATTTTTATTTACATACAAAAAATAATAATCTCTTTAGTAACACTTCACTAAGAAGCAGTATATTTTTTACTTAATTTATAATGCAATATTAATTAACTTAAAAATCATAATTACGACGGGCTTATTACGTGATGCAAGAAGACAATAAGTATCCGAGGTTTATCTTTGTAAAAACTCGTTTATGTTGAGTGTTGAGTATGGTACGTTTAGACTTTTGTATCTTTTGCACATGGACGTAATATACTAAATGTATTACATGATTTCGTATAGTACGACAATGGAAGATTTTAAATAAACAATCTGTGAAACATACCTACTATTCACATATATAGCATAATATATTAGTAATCTTACATAATTAAAATCAGAAAATCAAAAAATAACATCTTTATACATAAGGCTCTTCCAAATAATATTTTTTTAGAATAATTTTGTTTTAACTATTTATTACTTTTAAGTGTACATAAATTTTATTAAAAACTAGCTGACCCGACAGAGGTTCTGTCTTAATAGCTATGAATATTGAATACGAATCGGTATAATTAAAAATACCAAACGACATATGACAGTTAAACATTTAAAAACTGACAGTTACTTATGTCATACGCTATAAGATTACATTAGAAAAGTTTATATTGTCAAAAGCACTAAGAAGGTGACATTAGAAAATTTGATATTGTCGTTAAGTTTTCTTAAATTTTGTAATGTTCCGTGCGTTCATAAGAATCTTCTCCAGACAATAACAAACACAACAAAAAAGGAATTATCCAATTTGGTGCTGTCGTTCGGAAGGTATGCGCGTAGGTACCTACATACATTTCGGTGATTCATTTTTATTTTTATAGTTATGTTGTTTGTTAATCAATTCTTAATTTATTAACATCTAACTCGTTTAACTACATACCTACTTTGAATACATACGGTTACTAATCCCTGTAAACACAAGAAGCCTTAGGTATAATAATAATTAAGAACTTGCTTTTATTTTTAACTTATACATAAATGCCTCCTAATTTAAAGACATCTCTTAGGTATCTAGCAATTATTATCTCTAAACATCTGATCTAGCCACGTAATGTCAACTGTCAAAATCAACAAAAGAAAATTGTTTAATTTTTTTAAATTAATATTGCACAGTCGTCTAAAAAATACATAATATTGCTTAAGGTCACTTAAGTAGCTCATACATAATAATTAAGTATAATGTAATTGTAAATAACCTGTTCCACAAGACATCAATCGGAAACATTATCGCTCGATATATTTCTATTAATTTTTAGCTCTTCTCATCATTAGGGATATTATCTGGGTTCGCACCAATATGCTCTTTATACTTGATATTTATTGATTCTATTAGGTAATTAAAACTTAAATATTTGTATAGATTTACGGGCTATGATAAAACTAGGTCCTAGGCGACCTAGAAGGAAAAAGGAATTAGTATTGAAAATATTGCGCGTGCGCTCTTTTGTATCACACCCGAAGCACGTGCTTTATTAGTTTGCCATATTATGAATAATCAGACTCCTCAAAACCGATGGATCAGAATCCATTGATAGTTTTCTTATATCATAATAAGTATTTAGATTACAATCATTATTAGATATATTTTACATAAATTATCTATACTTAGGCACCTAGCTCTATATATTTGTAAATCGAACTATCGCAGACATATTCTAGTAGACAATAAATGGTTATAATAAATAAAAAAATTATATAACCTCGTCGCATTCTTCAATCCTCACTCTCTTTACTTAAATAAAGTAAAAAAGTAAAATCAAGAGTTCTTCGTTGTTAATGAATTACCTTGACCCGTCATTGGTACGACGATCAGTCGAAATTAAAAAATAACTCCAAAAAATCATGTTCTAAAGAATAATAAATTACATTTCGAATTGACTCGCGAATTAAGCCGTCCAAGAATAAAGTTTAAAAAATACTTAAACATTAACACAAGGCAAAACTTAGCGATGTTTCTAAAAATAAGTTCGTCTGTTTGTTTTTGAAATGAATTTTTTGTTCCATAATATTATGAAGTTAACTTGATATATAATCTGTCTTCGTTTGCTTTCTTAAGGTAGCGGTTGGCGTCCGAGACCGCGACGCGAGACCGGTCCGGTAGTATCTCCGGTCGCGCTCGAAAAGCAGATGTATTTAATGTTTATAGAACAAGAAATGCAAATATTTAAATCTCTCATTTGGCATTACAAGATTATTAAGGGTATATCAATAAGGTATATAATATGTTATTGTTTATATAATAATATTATAATAATTATTATAATAATAATAATAATTAGCTCTAAAAATGACGATACTTCCATAGAACATTCATGTCGCTTGTCGCGGTCTCCGGTCGCGGTCTCGGCCTACAGTACATGCCGAAGAGACCGAGACACTTGTCGCGGTCTCGCGTCTCTGTCGCTGCGTCAACCGCTACCTTTAGTGGTCAGAAATTGGCATCAAAAGAAAATTGGGACAATTCATTACTAGAGTTACCAATAACCCCAATAGGTACCAAGACTTTTATCAGAAACGCATTATCAATTATGTAGGTATGTTTAAAATACAACAACTTTAATAATAGGATAAACTATAACATGTTAGATAAACTCTTGAAGTTCTGGTTAAAATAATGGATTTATTTTTCTCAAAGAAACAAAAAAATTGTTCATTGAAACAGCAAATAACAAACGATGGAATTCTAACACCTGGTAATGGTATTTATTATGAGGAAAATGTTGTCGCGATAATAAATTATAATCAAAGCAAAATGCTGCATGTAGTCACAGAAATAGTATCCTATGTTCTTCCTTTAATCCCTAATTTATAAAAAATCTGTGTTTTTGTTAGATGATTCTCAACATCTAATCCAAGATTACAAAGCCCTGAAGTTTATAGGTAGATATATAATAAGTATGTAAATTAGTGTTAGCAACGTTCCAAGAGCAATTAGGCCGCTTATAAGTACTTACTCATTCTGTATTACTTATTATATAGAAAATCGTAAATTAAAATAATAGTATTCATAAAGAGACGTAAGTCGTATGCCGGTACACATCTAAATAAACAAAGGATTAATTACAAATAAATGTCACGACTCCACAGCTCGGGTGAATGTTTTTACTTAGTAAAAGTGTCTGTGGTTTGTTACTTGCGGCAACGTTAATAGAAAAGATTTCGACATAAAGTAGATTTTTTTTGATGGAATATAAATTTTATTTTAATTTATTTTTATAAATAAATATCAGTATCGTATCTGTATGTAATAATACTAAAATTATATACGTGTCAAACCAAAACCTCCGTGTTTTGTGTCCGATAAAAGATCATGCTGTCTGTGTGTGAACAGTGCGTTATTAAACAAACACTATCAAATTTCATTTCGCCTCTACATGTTATTAATTTATGCTGAGAATTGCGACATTGTGTTGTCGAAAAAGACACGTAAAAATGAAAAATACTATTTCTTATTATCAAAACGTCACTTTTTCTTTACATGTCTAACCCAAGCTGTGTGTACGTTAGTGTACAAAGTCCAAAAATACGGACTTTTCCATCAACTCCAAAAAAATATTACACCAAATCAAACTACATACAGAGTAAAATCGTTATATACGTACAAGATTTTATGAATTTTATGCATAAAATTTAATCACTGTTCACTGTGAAGGTTGTTTTTTTTTCTAAGTTTGGATTTTTATGTGCGTCTCAAAATAAGAATCTGCCGCGAACTTCTGCATGTAATAGCAATTAACGTGCGTCGTAATTAATGATGTTCGTAGCTTTGTTGGTTATACTTTGAACGTTCAGTGCATGTAGCGCGATTCGATTCCAAGAGAAAACTTATCAATTTCAGATTACTAAAATAGATAAATTGAAATCGAAACAGTTACAGAAATGTATGTTTTGTTATGAATTTTTTACCAATTATTATTACAATTACATACCTTTGCATTTTATTTATTTAAGTGCAATTAAATAGGTGCCTTAAAAATAAAAGAATAGATAATAAATAGCAGAAAATCCGAATGCGAAGATGAATTTATTAATTTTTTTCACTAAAATTACTGAATTTTAGGATGTATAGGTAGATAAATGCTAGAATGTAGTATAATATCATTTAGTAACAAAATATATTCTTTGAAAACCACCCAAACTTTATTATAACCACGAAATGGTAGACTTGAACTTATTTCTGTATCTATACATAAAACTAATATTTTAAGAGTAACACCAAGAAATAACTCCAACTAATTAATGAATATATGTTAGCAAAAACTTTCGTTTTAAAATTTAGATTCACCTTAATTCTTGTTATTTCTATGAATTCTGTGAATTTCATAATAACACTATGTGTTGTATGTGTATCCTCACGTAGGTACCTAAGCATTCTAAAGGACCGAGTACTTCCTTTTTGGAAGTGACCAATGAATTGTTTAAAAAAGATACATAATAATAATAAGCGGAAAACATAAAATAGTACTTAGTAACTTTAATGAGAATAACGAAACAGTAAATATTGGGTTATTGGATCAATGCGTTCGTTCTCTAGAGCTATGCAGATAGATGTCGCAACAGACTGCAGTTTCGTTTCATATCTACCTGCTTCTTACAATATAATAACACTGAAATAATATTCATCACTTTCATTTATTAGGACTTATTAAAATCTGAAATTGTTTGTAGTAAAATATATTTATTTATTCAAAGTATGTACGCTTAATGTCTATGCATTTTAGATATGTCATGGAAGGAGAATCTTATCTGATTCTTGATATCTGGGCTCAACAATTAGTATGAAGACATTTTTTAACTTTAAATTTTTAATTTTATAGGAAGCCTCTTGAAGTTGAACCTTTATATGTTTTCACGTTTGAATTGCACTATTTTTAGGAATTTTAGTACCTACAAAGAATTTAATAGAAGTAGGATACCCACTTCTATTTTATAACATTGTATTATAACATTCTTGTTTATTTACGTGATAAAGTTGTATTTAATAATCGAAGGTTATGTAATATTGATCAAGGGCAACAGGCATCTATATGGCATTTTTTTCGCTTAACTAATATTCATAGATACAGTATTTTTGTTAAAAAATACTTGTTACTAAAAATAAAGTATAAATAATCATTCTATACGGCCTAATTCTTTTAATTTGAGGTTTTAACAGAAACCAGTCCATAACTGGCGGCAAAATCACGTTACAAACTGAATATTAGTTTAGATAAAAAATCTTTCCTCTATTGAGACAAAAAATGAATACATATCTACTTAAGTACAACAAAAACACGTGTTGTGAAAAACCAGTTTACGTTAGTACCTAATAATTTAGTGAGTCTGTATTAACGTGATTAGATGATGGGCTAAAATTATCTTCAATTAGATATACAATACCATGACGTGACGACAGAGAATTTTTTTTTTAAATTTTCCATGATTAGCTTAAATGTTCAAGAAAACAATTTTTGTGAATATATCCCCATATTATGTAACTTTACGTATTATTACTTACTGTGATTTCTTTAACTAAACATTTTTATTACCGCAAGTACCCAACTTAAAAGTACTTATTTAGATTTAAAAAAATTGCGTTTTCCGTAGCTCGTTGATTCAGCCTTTCGTTTGTTTTAACGAAGCTGTAGGTAGTTCAAATCCCAAGAAAGAAATATATTATTTGGCAGTTGGGAGTCTCTAGTGAAACGGATTCAAATACGATTAATCAACCACATTTCTTTGATTGTGCTCAATGGGTTATTTTCTGTCCCTACAATAACTTACTAGTGCTCGAAGTTCGATCATAATTCAAGAGTTAGTAAGGTATGTGTGTGTGTGTATGTTGTGTGTCATTCAAGGAGTAGTGTGTGTAATGTTTATTTTAATGTTTTCTAATGCATTTTATATAATCTGTGTCAAATTTCACGTTTATCCGTTCGCGCAATTTTCTTAAAAAAGTGTACCTACAAAGTTGTCGTTTCGCGTATAAATATGATATAAGTTATAAATTCATTTTCTAAGTGGAGTTAGCAATTACGATTAATTCAAATTGATAGTTAATTGACTATGATTTATACATCTATGGCATAACCAATACATGTAGGTAATAAAATACATTTATGAATAGTGTAACAAGTTTAATATTTTATAACCATTGATGTTTTGGCTGTGGTTTTTTGGTCTGACCGGTTTAGCGCAATCTTCGCATTTCATTAGAATTTAGTTTCGATTTTAATGGCAAAACAAAAAGTTTGACATTTTTATTTATAGGTGTAAACATACCAATGTTTTTCAATGCATACTTTACCTTTTTTTGTTTAGATTTTAGTCGCAGAATTGTTTTAATTTTTATATTATATTAGACGTCGAAGACGGCTGGTTTTGTACATAAATTTTAAGGTTTTCATTCTTAAATAATTTTCAATGGAACATCTAAGACACAGATTTCACAAGTGATAAGTAAACAATACGAGTTATAACACCTGGCTATTGCATTTAAAATAATGCTACCTCATTTATTGCGGAGTTTATCATTTAAATAAAGAAAATTAAAAAGATAAATGATAAAAATAAATAAATGTATATTTAATTTTAAATCAAGTTGCAGGAAATGGAAATTGCCCAACTTTATGATTAAAATTTTAAATATTTATCAAGATTAAAACTATATATATCTCTACAAATAATAAAACCCTAGAAACTGATGTTCTTCGAGCTAAGGTCATAAACGACTCAATTCCTTGAACTGATATTTTTCACTAATACGTTATGGCAAGTTTCCGGTATCATAAAAGCATTTTATTTCAGTCGCTTAGCTCGCATTTGAAGTTGTGTAAAACAGCTAGAATAATCTACTTACATCTATATGAATACGTATAATATTTGAATGCGACTGCTGATCTTATTTATAAACGTTGTTTATCACAAATGCTCTGTTACCTTCTTGTCAAATTGATTTTTTTTTTTCTAGAAACGAGATTAAACACTTTGAATACGATCAATTTAAAGAATCAGTTGTACCGCACAGTATTAAAATAGTACATACAAGATTCACCTCAATACATCGCATATCTGTTGTTTTAGTCTCTCAGTTCCCAGACGAAGCCAAGCAAGCACTTGTTACTTAAAATTGTAATACATACAATAATATTACACCACTATATGACTAAACCTGGGCTCCGGGTCCACTAGGGGAATTGTCCCAAAATTATGTCATTATGCTCAATTTTGATGTTATGGATGTCTACTGCTCCCCTGTTTCTGAAGCCGGTATAATGATTGCCCTTTTTTACTGACCAATTTAAATATCAGTAATACTGGGCGCTGGATTGGTTTTTCCAAAAAAGAAAAACAGTTGGCTAAAGCTGCATCTACGCTAGGAGAGCCGAGCACGAGTTGAGCACGAGCCGAACACAATTCGTCTAGTGTGGACCGACTTACAAGGATCGAATGAGCACGCTGCGAGCGCGAAGCAAAT
Organism: Aporia crataegi; assembly: GCA_912999735.1. Lineage (NCBI taxonomy): Eukaryota > Metazoa > Arthropoda > Insecta > Lepidoptera > Pieridae > Aporia > Aporia crataegi. Next base: position 7,346,678 of record OU538733.1, on the reverse strand, counting down.
CCCTTTGTGTTCGTCAATAAACCGACAACAGGCGGAACGCAGGCGAGCACGAATGAAATGCTCGTAGCGCGCTCGTTCGAGGCTTGTAAGTCGGTCCACACTAGACGAATTGTGTTCGGCTCGTGCTCGGCTCTCCTAGCGACGCAGCTTAAGATTTTGCAAAAATGTGTTCAGTTTATAAAAACTTAGGTGTAGTCTGTAGAAATGAGATTTTCCTAGATTAAAGTCTTAAGATGTAATTAAATAGATGATGACATTATATAATTTTATTGCAGCCAAGTCGGGAGCTAATACAGCCTCTCATTTATTAGATACATAGTAAAGATATACTTTAAAACATGTACTTACAATAAAAAGACATTATAATTATTATAGTTGAACTTGATAATTGTCTATGGCGATTCTCGGTAAGTTAATTGAATAAATGTCACACGTATGATTTCTGTTTAGGTTAACCAAAATTTATGACAGTTTCACGTACAATGCTAGCAATTTCTTTTTAATAAAATTGGTAAAAAGGCGGCAAATTCTATTACAAAGTCCGATCTAGGTATATCTATACAACAATGAATTAGAATAACCGATTTAGTTTATTTTGGAATTGGTTAAATAAAAAGTATGAAATTGGGCAGATACAATTCTGCGACTGTCACACTGATCATTTTTTTACAGGTCAGCTTTGTATTAGCCTTTCCAACGGAAATATTAACAGCTGAGAGCTGCTCATTGAGGCGTAACCTTTGCTTGTCAGTTTGTCACACGGACAATGAGTGGTACCGGGGCATGTCATTTTATGTGACAACAATACGATTTCACGGAAACTATGTTACGCAAATGGCTCACACATGGTAATTATATCACCTGAATACATCTTAAGAGCAAATACAATGTATAGGTAATTATTTAAATAGCAATTAGTGCTTGTTCATTATAGATTTCCTTAATAGATGCTCTAACAGGATCACAGGATAACCAATAGTACAAAACTGAGTAATTAAAAGTAATCTTGCCCAAAGATTCGTTCCCTTTACTACAATGGCTTCTATGTATTTCAATAGAGCTACGCAAAGCATTTTATATGAAGCTGGTAATATAGAAATTTGTAATGATAGAAACGCGTAGATTCGTGGTACTTAATATATTACTCGTATGTAATAGAGAACCTGGCCATAAAAAACACAACGTTTTTGTCGTCAACGAAGGAAACATTTTAGGATCACTAGGTAATTAGACACTTCCGAAAGTATTTAAGGTGTATTGGTTGCTCGTCTGCTTTTAATTACTTTTTTAAACATACTACAAAAGACGATAGGTAATTTAATTGTAAGTAGATATATTACGTACCTAACCGTATATACGTTATGGTATTTACTATATGAATATACAAGATAATTACATTTTTAAAAATAAAGTAAACACCAAAGAGTCGAAGGTAAGAACTTTTTGGTAAGTATCTAACTTGGGTAATATGATAATTCATTGTTAGGATGCCTGCTGACTTCCAGCGAAGCCGTAAGAGAAACCTAGTCGTAAAAATCGTTAAATAGTTAATTAGTATTGGTATCCGAGCTTTTCAAATGACACTAATGACAAGTGTTAGTCTGTAATGACAAGCTGTTCTTGCCTTATCATTTCCCGGATTGGCATCGCATGTCTCGCCACCTGTTATTTTCAAAGCAATGAATGCCATTGTATTTTTTAAGCAAGTACTTTAATGTATTATGTATAATATCTGTGAATTGTTGTATTGAATTAAAAACCCTAACGTATAAAAAATAATGTTTTAATTTTGAAGTGTCTGTCTGTGTGTGGCATCGTAACTCTTAAACGAATGGATCGATTTTGATCTACTTTTTTGTTTGAATGAGATCTCACCCACAATTTATAAACATCTGTTTATCCATTTGGGTTTTTTATTGGTATTACAGGTCGAAGTTTTTTTTTTATTGTCCTCAACAACCTTACAATTTTTGGGCTTCATCAAAGTACTCAAATGTATTAGACAATATTATTTGATAATTTATTTACAGACCTTAATTTTTATCCTGACATTAAGGTGTCCTAGTCTGTTTCCAACTATTTATATTGTGTTTGTCTTGGTTATGTTGCGTTGCAATAAGATTTAAGTATTTTTCCACTTAGCAGAATTTATTTGACTTTCTAATAATCTTGTACATCCTTGACATCTCTTACATTATAAATCACATCATAATAAATTTTTTTAGTTTCGATAACTTAAATATAATAATTATAACGAATATATTTAAGCTGTGTGGTAAAACCCTGAAGTTTAATAGATAATTTAAGTTACCTTGCTGGACGTCAATACCTATTATGAGATTACTGATAGGCAGATTAAATCATTATTATTCTGTGTACTATAGGAAAGTTAAATTATATTACAGGACTTTAAAAAATAGATACTGTTTAGGTACTATGGTAAATTATATCGCTTCAAAGTTGATCAAAATTAGAGAAAGATAATTTTATTGTAAAGGACCCCTAGTTTTAAGTCTGGGTTATGTTTTTAAATTCAAGATAGGTACAATTTTAGTGGGAACAGCATTTGCAAAGTCCATCTTTGTAAGCTATTGATGTATAAATACTAGCCTCAAGTCTTGAGAGTCGCACACACGAGTACGTATGTACCCAAAACAAATTTCGGTACTGATTTCTGTTAATAATTTATGCTTATGTACCTACTTATTTTACATGCAAGGTCAGACTTATTTGTTATTTTTTATCTTAAAGTAATTATGTTACGCTAATCAATATATTTAATTTTTGACAGTAATGTTGCCGAGCGAGCTATAATCCACACGCAAGATGGCGAGTGGTCAGCTGCGGCTGCTGCTTTGGAAGGACTACCTCATGAGGAAGAGGAATCCGGTAAGATGAAAAGTATTATTCATCAAAGATCTTTCTTAGCCGCTCTCTTGGCTAAGTGGATCGCGTCTAACAATGTGTGTTAGGTACGCAGAAAGTCCTGAAGTCAGGGCAACATAAAAATGCTTCAGTTTGGTAGGGCTTTATTTACCTTTAAAAAAACAAAAATTAGGCAATTGGTCGCAAAATTGTGTCTGCGCTTATTTCCGGGTTTTCTATGGCAGAATTTCACTTGGGGGCCTACAAGAACATAGTGCTTATTTCTTGAAACAACGTTTGGTGCCGTTATCACAATGACACGTAAATTTGATTTGAATATCACCGAATATTTTAACACTTATTTTGTGATTTAAAAATAAGTGGATTTTTATAATATTAAATAATATTTTTAATTAATATTTTTTTTCGGTTTAAGATAACGGTCGCTGGTATTCTGTGGGCTATAGGTGTCATCTCCACAATTTGCATTGTTCGATTCAATATCGATAATCAGGATTTTCCTACATGTAAGTAAATTGTATGTTAACCATAAGTCTGGATCGAAATTTTTGACAGGTTTTTAACTATTGGAAAGCTGTCAATTCCATAGTGAGGGCGCTGTAAAATACGAGTATTCCATACAAATGTTAAAAGCAGCTGCTATCAAAAAATACTTGACCAAAGTTGTGGTAGAGATCTTCTGATTAATCATTGACTACTATGTTATTTTATTATAATTTTTTTTATTAAGTATTTTAGGATTACTAAATTAAAATTTATATTAAATTAAATAAATTAATTAAATATTAAATTAATACTATACCGTATTTACAGGTCAGTTCGCGGCGCGGGCATTGCCAAGTGCTGGTCTTCTAACGTTTCTGCAATCGTTTATATGCAACGTGAACAATGAGTGCTCAAGTATGGACGACTTCCAAGAGATACCTACATTTGAAAAATCCAAGTTAGTCATTTGTTCGAATGCATTTGTGTTCTTTTCAACAATGCACTTATCTTTCTTTTCCCAAAATATATTCTAAACGTATTCAGACCAATAAAACATTAAATTGTGTGGAATCTACGAATAATAATATGTCTAGAAGTGTAATTCAAACTCAAAAATGGCACCATGCAAATAGATACCTTGGTACATATTTGCGTGGCCTTCGACCAATCACTTGCTCACATCGCCTTGACGCGACCAATCACTTGCCCACATCGCCTTGACGCGACCAATCACGTGCGAACGTATTGACCTTGATGTTTGTCAAAGTCAAACGTTGGTGGGTTCATTTTTGAAGCGCTATCTGTCTGAGAGTTACGTTTCTAGACATATTATTATTCGTAGTGTGGAATGTAACTTTTATCGATTTAAGAAGAAAAAGCGAATAGTAAGTATTTTACTTATTGCCAAAGCATTTTCGAAACATATAATTATGAACATTATAATCACGTGGAAATTCTTTGCCACCATCAATGTGCATGTTGTAAAAGAAAACATAATGACACGCTATGACGATGTGTTTTTTCAGATTAACCCAATTGAAACGTCAGCTAGCGCCGCTAATATACAACGACAGCGTGGTAGAGATAGCGGGTTCTATTCCCGATGCAATCAAAATACTGGCCACACTAGCTGACGTGGCAGACGAACCAAAATTCTTGGATATCACCAGTAAGTTTTAATCTGTGATACCACCTATTGCTAGAATGTTAATTAGCCTAAGATAGCGGAGGGGGGAGGGGAGGAGAGTCTAGTTCTGAAGTAGGCTGTAGTCAGAAACTTGAGGTAACAAAAAAATTCCGGTTCAAATGTTCGCGCTAACAACGTATAGAAATAAACAAATAATAATGTTTGTTTGATTTTAAATTTTCATCCACGATGATTTATACATTTTCAGAAAACGGCCTCCACGTAGCCGATTTATTTAGAAATCCAAAACGCATCAAAATTTATTTCGTGGAGAGATTAAATATTCAGGAAGATGTTGTAGATAGTATTATTTCTGCGCAACTTGGACTTGGTGTAAGTGCTTATCTCTGTAATATGTAGGTATATTATCCTGTGTCTCTCTTATAAATATAATTAATGTCTTTGTATTAAAGAATAGGATAAAAATTGGTTATATTTTTTCATCTTTTTGGAAATTTATCTTATCAGCTATTCAAGCAACGTTACTTGATCTTTTTTTTAATAAGTCTTAAAAAAATATAAACTTGAACTTTGACTTTACGTTATTCATAATATAACATACAATTAATGTTGTGCTTTCAGATCATGAATGGCAAAATTGACACATGCGACGCAGATTCTTTGGAAAAAATTATAAAAATGGATAATACAGAGCACCTTAGTTTATTTGTGAATAAGCTTTGTTCGATCACAAAGGATGAATTACAAAAAATTCTCATGGATTTGGTCTGGGAAATGGATATAGGAAAATTTATAACAATGGTTAGTGATATGTCCTGAAATTGTTTTTTTATTATTATTATTTTTGTTGCCAGGTAAGATAACTGATTAGCAATAACAAGTAAACGCTAATGTATTCCATGCTTGTTTCTCCACTCCGTCAAGAATACAGCGGATAGCTTTAAAATGTCTCAGATGTTGTTTTTCTCAGTTTTCTAATCGGGTTCATTTTATTTATGGTTTGATGCAATGCCACTAACCTTTTTGGGTCGGAAGTTAAATGCGTTTCGTTTTTTCTGCAGGCGGGCAATATGTACGCTAAGTTGTCGGATGACAATGGACTAACCAAATTAGGTGAAATGGCTACCGCAGCTCTACGCATGTTCTCCATACATAGTTTCATCCCACCCGAAGTCAATGGCATTATCTATGGCTCCGATGATAACTTTTCTTACGTACCATTGTCTATGTTTGTATCTTTATATTTCTTGGAAAATTTTACTTGTAATTGCAGTTTATTTTGGATCACTGAAAGAATTTAAAGTCTGTTGCATATTTGTTAGTTTGTTTATTAAAACAAAAAATCAATCACTAGTATTTTGTAAAAAATTATAATTTTCGTCTGTTTTAGGATAAATAAATTTATTAATCTATTCCAACCCGTCTTTGGTAATACAGACTCATATAAATCAGTAAAGGACTTTACAGACAGTATTATAACCGGTGTTAAATTTTTAAAAAATATTATGAAAAAAGGTGATATAAGTAAATACAATGAAAAAGTACCAAGAATCAAAGGTACAAACAATGCAGGGGACGTTGTTGATGAAATATTTGATGGTGAAAATAACATTGACGCCTTTAACATGTAAGTAGTTATTTAAAAAATGATTTATATTTGAATACATATAAAACAATTCAGTTAATTTATGAACTATCATAAAAAACAACGACTCCTTAAAATACAATTTTTAAAATTTTTCTTCTCTTTTCAGAATGGCACGAATAACTAATTTACTACTAAAATTCCTTTCAAAAAAACAAAATCATGACGTTCTATTGTATTCTACGTTACTGTCCAAGTTCATAGAGGTAGCAGACAAAATGGTCGAGATTAACACTAACATAGAACAATTGATCTATGATGTCTCCCTGCGTAACCCCAAAGGAATAAGAGTTCTGTTGGGCTTACCTTTGTCTGTGGTCACGAAGGGACTAGATGGTTTAGCCGACCCAGAACGAGCGCAAGTTTGTATAATATATTAATATTAAATTATAATCCACATAACTATGAAATTTGCATTCACAAATATTATATAAATGTTTAATTTAACTGATAATTAAAAAAAAAAAGAATTTGATAGATTTTGTAATAGTAATTTGTAATAGAAATTAAATATATTTAAGAGTTTTTCTACCTTCCGGTGTGTACAAGCATTTATGCAAATCGTAGAACAACTCTGCGGATTTGGATATGTTTGTATACCGCTTACAACAACTTATGCTATACTAAAACCTTAATAGAGAAATATAAATTTATGTTAATGTAGTGTAGTATGGAAGTACTTAAATTTTAAACATATTTTTATGGAGGTGGGGTAAGGAAAAACAATAAATTTATTGATTTTTTTCCAGATAATTACATCGAATCTTGAAAATCCAGGGCAACCATTCTGTGATTTACAAACAATTCAGAAATTTTTCCTTGTACCCAAAGAAGAGGCAATCAATTTAAAATCACGCCTCTGTTCAGACGATTGGGAAATTTATGTGCACGATATGATTACTTCTTTTGGAACTTACGAGGCAAAAGATAACGTGAGTTTGAAGCCCACCAAAATTTCATGGTGTAATTTTAATTTTCCTATAGACGAATTTTTTTTAAAAATCTCTTACGACTTCTCAACCGAAACATAAAAAAGCTGCAATCCAGGTGCTGTAAAAGTTTATACCATACTAGTGGACCCCGCGAACTTCGTATCGCGTCAAAGTCCCGAATAATAGTGTCACCTATAACGTCATTCCATAGAAAATGTATGAGGAAAATGTTTTTCATTTATTTTATTTTTTCGAAAATTTTCCAAATTTTTCTCTCCGTAAGAACCATCCTTGTACTTCAAGAAATATTATAAAAAAATTTTTGGCCAAATTGGTCCAGGCGTTGTTGAGTTATGCGCTTACCAACACATTTTGCAATTCATTTTTATATTATAGATTGTGATTTATCGTAAATAAATATATTAATACCCAATATCTTCTGTAATTTTATGTCAACGACATAAATAAATTGTTTTGAAATTTATCAAAGTCCTTAAATGGCCTCATATATTTTCAGATTAACGCAATTGCTTCACTCTTTGTAATGTCATCTTTGGGCAGTGATGTATCAGACAAACTCTATACAATAGATAAAGATTTTGAGATTTTTAAAAACTTCACGCAACGCATCGCAAACTTAGATAAAGTAAAAAAACCAGAACTAAACTGGGATAAAATATTTAATCAAGAAACAGATGCAGAATTTTTAAAAGTTGTTAAAGAAAAGGAAAGTCTCGGTAAACTTATCCTGTAAGTAAATTATCTTCATAGAAAACACCATGTTTGTGGTGTACTTACATATTGACAACCGCTTGGTGCAATTGGTAGTGCTTCTGCCTTCTGCGCCAAAACGTTCTAGGTTCGAATCCCGGTAGGTACATTTATTTGTGTGATGAGCACGAATGTTTTATTTCCGAGTCTAGGTTGTTTATAAACTTATATATATTGTGATACCCTTGTTGCTTATGATTACCATAACATAAGTGCTTCAGTTACTTTGGGATCAGAGCAATGTAATATGAGTTGTCCCAATTATTATTGTATTACATTCTAATAACTTTATTATTTTTTCATCTATCTGTGATCGTCTAATATCTTTGAATATTCAATAAAAATTGATTTGGATTCAATGAACCTGAGATAATAAGTACCAGTCTCCTGAAATAAATATATTTCGGTTTAAAAGGCACTGTTTTATATAACGGGAAAGCTAGTTAACTTATATTTACGGCAAGTCAAAAATACTCGTAAAAGTGAGCTCAGATTTTTTTAAAACGCTGTTTTCAATCTTAGATTGACAGTTCACGGATGTCTGGCGAAGAAGGTAGTTAAACAAAACACATTGTTGGAATTGAAAGTGAGCCCAATACTGAAGGATATTACCACAATGACAGTAGTAATTAATGATCAAATGAAATCATATACGAAGGAAACAGCCAAAAGGGCAAAAGCGAAATATCCTGAATTGCTCAAAGTCCTCGCAATGACAGCCCTTGATGAAAACAAGGTAAATTCATAATGTTAATGCTTTAAGCATTGTTCATCATAACCCCTCCACACGTGGCCTAACCCACCCTTAATAAGCTATAAGTATAGCTCTTTTATTCAGTAGGCTATAAACAGAAATAACAACATTTCTCCTTATGTCGGTTTGTCGATTTGTACGTGAATAGGTACACATTGGATTTGTATGCGCTTTTAAGACCGACTAATCTATCATTATATCATTTAGGTCTTAGTGCGCTTAAAAGGAGTTAACCGTAAATACACTGTGAAGCGCCATGGTACATAACTATGAATTAAATTTGTGAAAATCTTTTGGAAATATTGATATAATACAGACGGATAGAAACACGTCCACACATAAACACACACACACACTAACACACTTTAGTATTAGCTATTAAATTAAGCCTATATCATTAACAATTTTGTTATTCAGGAAGAGTGGGGTCTCATATCACATGTAAACCTAATTAAGTTCTTAAAAGGAGATCCCCAGCTGTAATATTGTAAATGTTAGAATTAGTTAAACGAAATAAAATATTTTTTTTATTGTTTGCAGACCTATAAATCCTTATCAACTCCAAGTGAAGAAATTTTTTGCCGTGGCTCTGAGAATGCCACACACTACCTAAATTTTCCAGCTAATGTAGATACAAATGATTTCGTGGACATCCTTTGTGACGTATCAATAGAAATACAAAAGGCATTAAAGGCAGACTCTGTTTTTTCTCAAGGCGTAAGTAACATTCACAATCACAATTTCACTTTCACAAGTAAAATGTAGGTGATTATCTTTGTGTGAAGTGTCCAATTTAAATACTAATCGAAAACAATACTAACAATTAGTTCTTGAATAAATATTCAATTTGGAACCAATTCAACTAAAATCTAGTATTTTTCTGATTTTTTTTTCTCAAAAATACATACAGAATAAACCGTCAAACATTCTATACTATACCATTTTTAGTAACATGTAAAAAAATTATAGATAGCCGCCATAAAAACTGCGAAACACAGTATGCTAGAAAAAATTAATTGGACGAAACTCATAAAAGGACTAAAACAACTGTATATGACTATAGAAGACGATTACCCCTATGTTTTGGAGTTCCGTAGCTACGGCATGGACAAACAGACACAGGAAGAGATTGGACAACTCTTCAGCGAAGCTCAAGACTATTGGTTTAATTTAAAGAGTCTGAAAAGAATGGTTCTCCTGGCGTAAGTATAATTCGATATAATATATGTATGTCTTATATAATTATACATCTATGATATTGTAACCTGTTATTATTTTTATATATGTAGTTATATATTTTTACACAGATTTGTAGAGATGGTGTAATTAAGTGGAACTGCCCTCACTTTTTGCCTTAAAGAATCGGTAGTTGCGCTAGGACAAACAGTCTTGTTGAGGGACTCTATCCCTAGTATAATTTTATCCAGTTGAAATATAATTTCTAATGTTAAATATAATAAAACTCCTTGACACTTTAAAATTGACACTAAATGTCGAATTCGTTATTTTTCCAAAGAAAAATAACGAACGACCTAAAGTTTAGACTCTAAGCCAACTAGTCCATTACAAATGCCTATATTGGCAGACTAAATTTCATTTTACATACGATGTACAATGGAAAATATTTTTTGTTATTAAAAACATTTTAATACGAAGAATTTGATTTTTTTTTTAGAATAAACATAGGATTCCGTGCTTTGGACCTCCTGGACTACGAAGCATTTGGTCTAAATCAAGATTTCTGGCTTAAGATCAAGTATTATCTGGCTATAGTGACGGGTCCTTTCGATGTAATCAACGATTTTATATGGTTTACTTACAGTAAGTCGTTGAAAACTACTAGTTATCTTATTATGCAGTCATTTTCGATCGCCTCAAACGTGTTGACTGTTGAAATATTTTTTCCCAATCAATAATGTAATGTTGGATGTATAAAATCTAAGTTAAACTATTCTAACTGTTGTTATACATTTCAGGTCAACCAAATAAATATTCAGTTCAAACCGATATTCCAAAAGAGACGTCTGCTGTTATTTACAGAGTAATGTCGAATCTACCGCAACTTATCGTTGAATCTGTGGATGTCATAGTGAGGAATGACGTTGAAGTGAGTCGAAAGTGTTATCGTATGAATAATTTTATAATCGCATTTCTATGATGTTATTTTACACCGTTCGTTAAATCTAGTATTTTTGTCTGTTGTAACTTGCATAGCTTCCAGTAACATCTAGTGGAACATGGAAGAGACATCTTCATAAGTTTCACTGATATTTTATTTCAATCAAGGTGATGTTGATTGACCGCCTCCTTGGTCTAGAGGTAAACGCGTAAGCGTTACAACCGAGAGGTCCTGGGTTCGATGCCCGGTGGAGATAAAAAAACTCGGTCTGGCAGGACATAGAAGGCTGATCACCTACTTGCCTCTAAAAGAAAAAACTAATCAGTGAAACAGATGTGAAATGCATCCGCCCCATACCTTTCTAGGGGACTTCACTTTTACCACTTACAAGGTGATGATGATTAGTCTTCCGTGCCTTTCCTTGACTTTATTTTGGTTTGGTAACCCAACCTATGACCTATTCCGTAATGTACAGGTCAGATGCGTGATCAAGAGATAAAAATAATTAATGTCTTTCCCAGGTTGATCCAATAATAAATGTGCTAAATGCTGATACCTGGCCTTGTAACCGAAGTCTTACAGAGTTTGTACACTTTCCAACCACTGAGCAGGTTGTGACGTCTTTAGAAAGCCTTATCTGTTTTAATAGAACATTTCAGAACGAATGGAAAGAATATTTAGAACAGAAAAATGTCACGTTGTATGTAAGTATTTGGGCATAGTTCAAAAAGCAATAATTTAAACATGAAACGTATTAAGTTCCTCAGAGTATCTCTTTGACTTTTCCTCAACATATCTTGTTTCACGACAGTCTGAAATAGAAACACGCACACTATTATAGCCTTTCTTATAAGTATCACTCGTATAGAACAATTATTTTACAGAAAACTGCTCACTGGAATATAACTACCCTAGCCCCACACGTCTTTCTTACATTCTTGTCAGTTTTTGATAGAACCATTGATAATATTAATGCAATTGACGGCATCATACACAAAACCTTTGAGGAGTCAGACAATGGCAGTTTGAATTTGAAGTCAGCCTGGAAGTATACCATGGACACTTTTAATACTACAGAAGGTGAAACAATATTACGGTGAGTTATTTTACCTACTATTACTTGATATGTTAAAATAAGGCTACAACTGCCTTGAAATTATTTTGACGTATTCTAATTAAACTAAAGAACTTAAATAATCCAGTTATACTAAGATTCATAGGCTTCTGCAGCTTCTGGCATTGGGAGGAGCATGTCAGATTTTTTAGTTCGGATCATCCGCGAAGCGAAAAAGTGAAATTTAAGCGAAAAAAGTGTCCAAAATAAACTAACTTTATTCAAACAAATTGAACTCCATTTAAAAAATTTATTAACTTTAAAATATAACATTTATTCATAGTCTATAACCGAAATAAATAAATCTTTCAGGAGTTTTTTCACTAAAGTAGATTCTGTATTGAATTCGATGGAGACAACGACACCGAACAACCTTACTCTAAACACGCTGTGGAAAAACTATATAAATTGTTCCGCGGAAGTGTATATGAACGAAGCGTGTACAAAGGCGGGGAAAAGCGCGTGGATTAACTTGTTTAAATATATTTCTATGGTTGTTGGCAACGCAACTCACGATTTAGGAACTTACTTGAAAGAAGCTACTGGTGAGTTTTGTTTTTCTTAATACAAAAGAAAATTTATATACCTCCGGATTATAATCAAGTGCCGTAATATCTCGTTAAACCTAGTATAAGAAGTCAAGTCTTATTTTTACAAGTGATTTGACTTTCTTGATGTGTTCAAAACTAAATTACATTTTAGAATATTGCTAGTAAAACTTAAAATAACAATAAGAGTTTTGACTTTGTTTGGACAAACCTTAAAAAAATATGTAATGATAAAAATGTATGTATATGTAATCTGTGTGAAGTCCCGTGTCCCCTAGTAATCGATTTTTTATTTTGGGACAAGTAGGTGATCAGCCTTCTATGCCCGGTCAGACCTCTTACGCGCTTACCACTATACCAAGGAGGTAGTCTAAAAAAAAGTATGTAATAATAAAAAAGTGTGTAATAATAATAAAATAAAGATAATTCTTTATTTATCGTAATACATATGGCGTGAAGTAACAAAAGATTCTCACTTTAATGTGATGGTCGTCCAGTTGTCTTTAATTCTAAAATCCATACTTAACATTGTACAGGAGAAAATTCAACAATACTGCAAGTTTTCGGCTTCACCACCAAAACAACACTGTATATGATGTATGAGAAGGCACCGGAATTACTCGGCGTTCTTATCAACTCTTACTGGGATTTAAATTTTCTGCAACAGGTATTCACTGTTTTCATTAATATATGAATGGTTCTTGTTATTTCGTTTAAAAATTAATATTAATATTTATTTATTTATTAATACTTAGCACAAGAAAGACAACAATATAGTAAAATTAAATAAATAGGCGTGCAACAGGCGGCCTTATCTTTATCAAAAGATCTCATCCAGGCAACCTTGATAAGGAAAATTTAATAAGATGTAGAAGTGAAAATAGTGCGAAATTTACTAGATCAAATATTAAAATTTTAAAATACAAGCATACAAAGAAAAATTAATTTTATAATTATTTAAATAAACTGCTTTTTGTATCTTAACTAAATCATTAAAATTATTTTTATAGTTCAATATTGTTATTTTTGAGCAAAAGAGTTATTTGAATAATCTATATAATAAGGCTTATCAATGTGCATCTATGGAATATTCAGAATGCGTCTGGTTATTCGGCTCTGATTAACTAAAATCAGATTACTTGAGTGAACCTAACATGGATTTTTGTAGGAAAAAAATGTATTTATTAATATGGTACTTATGGCTTTGCTGAATTTTCTGAAAGTAGTAGAAGTACAGCAAAAAATCTGTTTCACTGAGCAAGTATGTGTTAGCCTTCTATGCCCTACCGGGAATCGAACCCAGGACCTCCTAGTTGTAAAGCTAACGCGCTTACCACTGAACCAAGCAGGCGGTCAATTTTCTGAAGGTAGTACAGCAAAAAATCACTGATAATATGGTATGATCACATAACGTAATATTTCTATTCAATAAATTGACTATTTTCAGGTCCGTCGTGCATCATTAACCCATTTCTGGGACTGTGAGGCCGTGCTCTCGTCTTTGACACCAGGCCCAGGTAGTACTATTACTGAAGATATGCTGCATGACTTCCATCCTCTCATCTGTCCATCTATATTGTATTGGTTGTCCATGCCTACGGGAGCTAATTCACTGTTCGATGTTCTTACAAAACCGGTACGTATAACAGTTTAGCTAACAGTCTGATACTTTTCATGTTATCTTAATTTAGTGGGATAATATACTATCATTGTGTGATTATTTTAATTTAATTTACGTGCCTTAAACTTGTCAGTTACATGGGAATGTTTGTATATACAGACTCGAACATGATAGTATGGTTGAGATAAAGTTTATTTCCGATATTATTTTAATAGGTAATAATTGTATATAGCCTTAACGTTTTTTCAGCAATATCTTTTTTTCACACTGCATGTGGCGGACTTTGGAAGTGTTTTCGAGCAGGCATATGTAGCAGTTACAGATTTTTCTAACACTCTTGAAAATTTGTCAAAGAATGATACAAAAATCGATTTATCCATAAACAACCTTAAATTTAAATTAAAAGCAACCGTTGATGAAATGATTTCTTATAAAATAAAGAAAGATGATCCATCGTACATAGCATTCAGTAAAGTTATGAAAACACAAATTGTATCGTCTATATATTTAACCAGAACGGTTGCAATTGTAAATAAAATATATGACTTGCTTAGTAATTTAAGCACAGATGATGTAGTTACAAACATATCAGACACAGACAAGAAATCTATAGAAAATGACATTACTTCGCTAACAAAACTATTTAAAAGAAGAGCTTCCGATATTGTTAGAATACATTTTGATGTAATAACAGATGTTGTGTGGACAAATAGAAACGACTACAAAATCACAAATGCCTTAGAAGTGATGTGTAACAATTTAAAAAAAAATGACACTACCAAAGAAATTCTAGGTGATAATCCACGGGTCAGGGGTATAATATGTTCTAAGCAATATAAAATTATATATAATGCCGTACAACACGTTATGGATGATGACTTTGCTGATACCAAAAATAGTTTACTTAATATAGTTACAGTACTGAAAGAAAACACTGACAATATGGATAATATTTTTACATTTTTCAATGAAAAGTAAGTAACCCAATTACTATCTATTCATTATGCATTAAGCGATGTTATAACATGGTGAGATTTTTATGTTTTGGTTTCATTAAAACGATCTGGTCCGGCGGCGTCGTACGTACTAATACAGCATACAGTAATAAAATAAAATAAAAAGCCTATATTTCTTACAGATAGGTTACATTGGTGGTGTTAGTATCGGAAAAAAAAATTTAAGTCTAAAGTGTTAGTAATTATTTTTAATGATCTTAATAGATATGTTAGATTTAAAATTTATAACTTAAAATAAAACTAACTTATATTACTATTCTATTTATAATCTGCAAGAACCCCTCTACGGGTAAAGGCCTCCTCCAATGCGCGCCAGCTCTCTCTGGACTGCAACTTGCCTCCAGTTGGGGCCCGCTATGTACTTTATCTCGTCTTCCCATTCTTATTGTCTGTTCTCCTATTCTCTTGCCTATAGGTCCCTTCCAGTTAGTGACGCAGTTAGTCCATCGCCGATCTGTAAGCCGTGCCACATGTCCAGCCCACTTCCACTTTAGTGCAAGAGCGTGGGCTAGACCGTCTGTTGCTTTGGTGGCATCGCGTATTTTAGAATGACTTATTTTATATATCTTTTTACATTCATCATGCTGCGTTCCATTCCGCGTTGGCAAGTCGTAATCCTTTGTTTGACGTTTTGATTGAACTTCCACGTCTGGCAAGCGTAGTAACATACAGTACAGCATGCAGTAACTATGCATAATTTAGTTTTATTGATGCATTTTTCAAGTAAGATCCTTTTATCCACTGTTATTTCCTCTCCACCCAATTGCATCAATATCAATTTAGAGAAACAAAATATACACTGCCTAGCGAATCAATTGGTGATTTTTTCTTCTTCTGACATTAATTAAGATAGGATTCGTACATATATTGACTAGTTATAACTGAATCATAGGTATTCATAAATAATTATAAATCTTTTCAGTGAACCCATGGTAAAAGCGTTGAAGAAATCGACAAAATACGCGTCAGAGTTAGATATATCCATATATCTAAAATACTTGGAGAGTAATATTGAGCACTATTCCGTTGTACTGAAATTTCTATCCGGCAATGATTGGTGGAAAGAATTGAGAAACTTATATAGTGGAGTCAAATCCTTCTTTGATTCTGCTGAACGGAGCTTCGAAATTACCAATGATATTCTTAATAATTTAGACAAGATACACGTAAGCCCATTTAATATTTATCGAATTTGTATTTGTAATCGTATCTAATTTGTAACAATTAAGTATTAATTGTGTCTGCTTTAGTAAGATACCTTACTTAGAAATAGAATTGTTCCCTTTTATCATTATTTTCCTATTCCTTGTCTCGTTTGATTTTAAATTTTTAAAGTTCTTTTCGAGTTTACTGGTGTCTTTACAACTTAATATTATATGTAAATTGCTATGGTCTGATATTCGTTTCAGACGAAAGTTTCGACGTTTGAATCTCGAGAAAACGAAAAAATTGCTTTGAACGCTTTTTTAAGAGTTAGGGGAGTTCGATATCAATAATTCTCGCAGACGAAGAATCGTTATCAATATTCAGAATATTTATTAAATAATCACTCTAATTGATTAAAATTACAGCTAGTGAGACTATTCCGCGATACAAACGTCAACGACACAGAATCATTTTGCCAACCCAACATGACGCTATCAGATTACATTCCGGATGGGACAGGTCTCTTGTCAACTCTTCACCGGCAACTTTGCGGGGACAAATTGAAATTGTTCAGGGAGATACCCCCTCTGTTGTTTGCTTCACAGGTAAATCTAACTTGTCTTACTGCTAATTGGTAAACGCAGGCAGATTTTCTATGCTCAAAAATGCCCGTAACTTCGAATGCGAGAAACTAGAAAAGCAGAGGAAACGAGATAGAACTATCCTTTTTCATAATTTACACAAAACTGCGCATGGTGTTCAGATAATTTAAATGGTTCATTAGTTTATCGCTTAACAACGTGACTTGAAATTTTTATATTATTTAAATACCTAACCGACTTGTGATTGTGATCCGATTTCACATACTTTATAGAGTTAAAGTAAATAAATCCTCTTTTGGTAAAATTATTTTTCGACTATTATTTCTAGGGTTACGAGGACTCCCTGAAAATTCAGCCTACAATTAATTACCATCAGCTAAACATCAAATTATCTTCAGCCGAGACCAGTCTCCCAGGCATATTTGAAGAGGTTCAATCACCAACGAGACCAGAATGGGTCAGTGATGAAAATATCGCCAACTTCAGGAGTGCAGTTCTTAACTTGTTGTCTAAAGAAACTCTTACTAAAATCGCCTTTAGCATGATGAGCAACTTCGTAGACGGTAGCACCCTGTATCTGAATGAAACGTTAGTTGAAATAATGCATCTCACATATATTATATTATCATCATATATGTAAAATTCACCAATTTTGTTCGTCATACATTTTATTTAAATATAAATCATCATCATTTTCTTTTCATAACGATTTATAGCTCACTTTTAACAGGAATTTTAATTGGATAAAAGAGTGTAATACCAAGAAAACAAAAAAAAAATTCGGGAAGAGATATTAATACTCTATGATTTATTTTACCGGTACATATATTAATATTGTAGAAATATAAATATGACTTATTATTATGCAACGGAGGCTGCGGGCTATAGGATATTTCTATTTCTATCAATATAAGTTTTATTCCTACATACATACACATACAATTTTTGTAAATTTCAGATATTGTGAAGCATGTTCCCAAGTGACGAGTTGGGTGAAACAAATTACTCTGCAGTTGTTCAAGAAGCAGGAATACGAAGACTTATTTTGTACGATTCAAGAAATGTCCCCGGATCAACTGCATTACGTCATCAAGAACACCTTTCATTGGGATATGGCTATTGGTGAAGTAAGCTAACGAAATATTACAAGCAATATGAAATATGATTTGTCCTTTCAAGACTTCATTAATAATTGCAACTCATTGTGAAACATAATCAGACACTGATGATAAAATAAAACTATTGGTTCCATTTTGGAGTCACGTGCATATTTTCCGATATTTTCTACTTTTTTTTGTTTATTTTTGTAAATTTATAATATAACATATTAAGTCAGGCTTCCTTGTAAGTAATCAAAGATACTTGTGATGGGAATGCCTCGCTCTTCCATTAAGGTAACAAAAGATTTACTGCTTATAGTAACAAAATTTACAAAATATTTTTTTTAGTATTAATAAAAGTTACAAGGTTAACAAATTGTGTTAATAAGTATTTGTATTCGTCTAAGTATGCATATCTGTGGATGTGTGTCTGTGTATTTGTGCAGTAGTCAACACTTAGAGCACAAATCAATAAAACTTAAAGCAACATTTTATTTTATTATTAATTTGTAATATTATATGATTTTACGTTCCAGCTAATATCAGTACGCAATTACACTAAGTATGAACTCAACAAATCATTGAACGAATTTCTGGAGCAAGTCAAATTAAGTCTCTTGGAGGAGATGAACCGTAACTCGAGCACGTTAGAATGTCTCGCGCCTGATAGTGATAACATTGGCCAAGTCTCTTTGTGAGTATAAAATAACTTTGAATTAATGATACCACTTGCTTGTCATACATGAACATTCGTGTATTTTAAAACAACCCTGTTTATAAAAACTATAATAAAATGAACGACTTTTCTTGACTTTTGTTAAAGTATAATTTGTGAATGTTAGAATATGAAATACAGACGCACTCATAACATTGGGAACAGATACTTGACCAAAAAAAACTCGGACAAAATTTTTAATAAACGTAAGACAGTATATTATTTAGACCGCCTCTTTGGTCTAATGGTAAAGCGCGTAAGCGTTACAACCGAGAGGTCCTGGGTTCGATTACCGGTGGAGTAAAAAAAAACTCGGTCTGGTAGGGTATGGAAGACTGATCACTTGTACACCTACTTGCCCTTAAAGAAAAAATCGATCAGTGAAACAGATGTGAAATGCATCTGCCCCATACCCCACTAGGGGACACGGGACTTCACTACTATATTATTTAAAGAGATAAATATTATGACTGTGCCATTAAAATATTTTAGAAATTAATTTACGTTCAACTTTAATACGCGGAACAAACACAAACTAGCTGTAGAATCTAGCAGACTCCACATGATTAGTAACTCTTAAAGGAAAATGTCTTTATGACCAATTCCCAAGCGAAATCTGTAATCTACCCTTAATTAAATTTAAAACATGGGTTAAGCAAAAACTCGCCAGTAGTGCAGAATTTTTTATCATCATAATTGGCTGTAAAGTCCGCCATTCCGACATTGCTCTAAGATTTTTATAGGCACAAAATTTTGTATTAACTAGCAGCTCACTCATTTCCCCCCTCCATAATATAGCTGGAATTTTTTTTCAGCTTATTATGATCACAACTAATAATGAAAAAAGTTTCAGCCTGCGTACTATTTCTTTATTTTCTTTTTTTTTCACTTTCGCAACGCCCTGCACCCGCACTCACCGCGGTTAGTCTTTTATTAATCATTCGAGATATATTGAAAAAGTTGGCAATCGACCGGCTTAAAAAACACCACCTAAAATGCAAAGCTACCGTTCCGATCTTTAAAGTTTGCACCTTCTTCACATTCTATTTCGGCTATCTGTTGTTAGAATTAACTTATTTTAATATTAATTTTTATTACAGGATATGCAGGATTCTATCCGGCCTTATAAGAATGTTTACAGCAGAATTAATCCACTTACAAGAAGTGGACGGTTTCACCACACTTCCATACATCCTAAAACTGCAAGCTCAAATTGCGTCTCATATAGAAGTCCCTATCTCCTTAGAGGAAATTAAGAAAGAAAAGGCTGTATTCGATGATTTATATCATATGAAAAAAGGCTCTCGTATACCTTTCTGCTACCTCGACTTGAATGAGGTGAGTGAAAAACTACATTTTTAAATACAGAATATCGATTACTAACTTTCTTGTGATTTTGTGTGCGGTTTGATGCCCACGCAGACATGCACTTTGTCACTTAGAAAGAGTGAGCAACAGTGAGTGCAATGAGTGTGCACTATAGCATTTCGTCAGTGATAAATGTTTAGTAATCTTTCTAGTAGTTTTTGAGTTTATTCGTTATCAAGCAAAAACAAAAATACAAATCTGTTTTTTATGAAATCAGTATAGATAATTTTATTCAGTATTTTAAGTTTAGTATTTAAAATGAATGTAATTTTTATCAGGTCAACGGATTTCCTCTTCAGAAGTCGATGTTTAAATGTCGTAATCTATTTTGCGAAGCTTTTAATTGTACAGAAGTTATATCAGACCTAAATTCAGGTTTAAATCATACGAAAATTGAGGAAATGGTAAGTATTGTTAAAAATAATTTAATACGTTCGCAGTGGCGCTTATAATATCGCGGTATGAGTAGCGTTTGAGTGAGAACATTGAAAGACTTATGTATGACATACTCCCGCTGTAGTTGGTGAGTAGAACATATTGTAGAACTCTGGCATAACAATTAACAGTGCGATTTTTCCATGTAATTTTTAAATATCAAAAGATTTTTATATTCGTATACAATAAATAAATAGTAATATTTCATATTTTGATTTTCTTCTTTAGCGAAAGTTTAAAAAACTAAAATAAAGAAGTTTCGCTTGATAAACGTGTTAGTTTAAAGATCATATTTTAAAGTATATATACTTTGTCTAGCTACATCAGTTACCTGAATTACAAACAAAAGAGTTCTGGCGTTTCCAATTCATCTCAGATATTTTGGAACCAATAGAGCAGGTCCTGAAAAATGTAGATCCAGTCCTAAGAGTGCTCAGCAAAATGGATTCAGGAGTGATGGAAGGAAAACTCACACCAATGATTGACTTCATAAGGAAAATGCTGATTCATGATAATCTGAATAGTTTTGTATTAGGGTGAGGGATATTTTTTTAACAATAAAGATAAAGCAATTATTTTATGTTTACTATGGTTTTTCTATAGCAAGTAAGATTATTTTTTCAGTATAGTTAACATACTTTATGAAATGACGCCACTTCTACATAATACGATCCTCGAGAGAGACATATTAGCCCTGACGAATGGATTAGGAGTGTTATATAGATATAAAGAAAACATTGTTACACAAGATTTCAATAGTAAGTATTTAATATATATTTTTTGAAAGTTTAGATTATGAATAGAATTATGTAACAACCGCCTTCAAAAATACTTTTTAAAAGTATACTAAAGTAATTTTTTTATTTATCTTCATGTTTGTGGAGATGAAATAATATCTGTAAAACCGACGCAGGAATTTACAATGCTCAACGAGGTTGTTTTATCAATTTTATCATATGTTTTTAGTAACGCTGTCCGGTGTTTTCAAGAACCCTGAAAATATAGAGGCATCTCTTAAAGATATTGGAGTGAACAATACGAGTTTCTGGAAAATAGCAGAAAGTTTGCAAAATGGAAAAATACGTTTAGGAACGGTAAGACATATTTTTAACAAATCTTCTCATTCTAAGAATTTCCCCTTAAGGTCCGCAGTTGACTTAGAGAAACGTAAAACTTATGTTACGTTTCTAAGTATAAATCGACGTAAAGTACTAAAGGCCATCGAGACGACATAAAAAATGTAAACCCAACCTGTATTAAGCTTTATTTCGTGTTTTAGTGTTCTAGCATTTACAGTGGCTTAAATAGTTTCAAAATATTGAATTAATAAATAATTATCATTGCAGCTAATGTCTCAGAGTAACTCCAGCATTAAGACCATTATGTGCGACCAGTACCAGCTCTCACAGATACTTATACCCAGTGAACTAAACGATTTCACATCAGATGAATTTTACTCGGCCATTACAGATCAATTCTGTGAGATGCCGGATGGGCGGGCGCGGAAAATTGTGCCGATTTTGATTGAAAACATTAATATTTCTTTCGTGTTTGATCGGGTAAGTATCTAATGATTTCTATCTCTCTTCGTAATAGAGTAGTTTAAAAGTACTCGTATTTCGGAGTTTTCAGTTCTAGTCAGTTTTGACTTTTAGCCTATCATTACCTAGCTATGAATACTAGAATGTTTTCTTTGATAAAGATGATCGTTGATTAAACTTTAGATATTTTTGGATGGTTTTTGATATACTGATAGACTGATGATAGACTACTGTCTGTATGGCTGGTTTTTCCATTATCTAGAGCCGAAATAAAGTAATTTAAGTAAGTCCTTATGTTGCTCTTAATCTGCCTACATTCAACAAAAAGTAAATAAAAAAACTTGATTTATTTTGCAAGTATTCCAAGTTGTTTGTCTTTAAGTTGGTGGTTTTTAGATTTTGTCTGCAATACCTATATTGTAATGTTTATTTTCTGGTATAATACAGGCATATCTTCCTGCGTTTTGTATATACATTTATATGGGAAATAAATAAAAAATATATACTTTGAAATGCTTTTAATATTAACAAAAATTATCACATCACAGGTGAAGTCCTTCTTGCTTAACAAATTGTATGCAGCATCTAATGTAACTGCTGAGGAGGGTAACACATTATTCAGTAGAGTATCTGATATGGCAACACTATTGCCTTTAGTGCAGCAAAGTGTGGCTAATGTGACAAACTCTCTGGCTAATGAACCCTTAATACAGAGACTGAAAAATGGCTTCTCCATCGGAGGATTTATGTCCTGTAAGTATTTTTTAAATATACGATGGAAATATTAAATGGAATATGGTTTATAAGTTACAAAGATTCATTGTAATTGCTATAGTCGTTTCTGCGCGAAAATGCATTACTCATTTCAATGGCCTTATAAGACCAAAATGGCCCTACATAACTTTGAGTTAATGTCTGTAAAATAAATTATTTTTGTGTTATACTGCGCAACTTATGATTAGATTATTCCTTAATTTATAAATGTTCAATTACCATTTAATGTCCTATTAAAATCTTCTGATCTGTACAGCACCAGAAACTATGGCAGAGGTTGGCAATATGATGTGCGGGAAGCCATTTTACAGTGGCGTTAGTCGATTCTATAAAAGCATCGTAAATAGTATCGATCTCTCCTCGAAGCCTGATGAAGAGCAACTACGAGCGTTACCAAGTAAGTTTCATGTGTAGCTGAATTAGCTAAAGCTATGTAGGTTAAGAAATAACCTTTGCATTACGTATTTTATGTTTAACGTTTCTATATTATGTTTATACGCTAGTTAACGCAATTTCTAACGATTACGCGTATGTAAATATAATTTGAAATAACCAGCGCTATGATTGTCTTCAAAAATATTCTGAATGTTTGACATTGTCCTGAATATTGCTTCCAGAGCTATTGGTCACATATATGACCTAATTACTCAAGATCCTATGTTCATTAACAGAGACTTTAAATATATCTGCTTAGAAGACGATGAAGGCTCGTCGCTAACCTGATAAGAGAATCTACCTGCACCATGCTTTAAAAGGCAAAGGCAGAAATAAAAATATCTACATTACCGGAATGTGTTTTTTTAAAAAACTGAATAATCTAGAAAAAGTTAGTTAAGCTAAGAAAAAGTAGGTTTGAGTTTATTCGTTACACACATTCTAAAATACTAATTTTTCCACTTTATGATATTATAAACATAAAGAAAAGTTTTAGAGTATAAATGTGTAGTTGTAAAAAAATCAAAAACATGAATTATTGTTACATGCAGCGGACTTCTGTCGATCGGTGTACACGGATATAGTGAGTATGGAAGGTGGCAAAATTGTATGGAGTTTCATCAAACCACTACTTATGGGAAAGATACTATACACACCACATCATTCCGCTGTACAAAGAATCATTGAAAAGGTATGACATTTTACTTATCTCATTACTTTATGTTTCTATCAACTATCAATAATAGTTTTATTTTGATATTAGTTCATAAGTCTTTTAAAAAAATCTGTCAGTTTAAAAAGAGTTTATTTCAGGCGATAACTGTTCGTAGAAGATACTAGAGTATTCAGATTAAAATCCTAGATTTTATCTTTAATTCAGATCACAAGTCAATGTGATAATTTTCAGAATTTTCTTCCGTTAGTTTGTTCGTTTGTTTATCCTCATACTACGAATTTTCTGTACGAATATGCTGTTTTTGCTGTCGTATTCTTGCAGGTCTAATGAGGGAATAAGTTTTGTTGTTACACCGAATAAATACATAATCAATAAAGTCACAAAAATTTATAGCTTCTAAAATTTTTATTTTTTCAGGCAAACTCGACCTTTTCCCCAATGGTAAAAATGTTCAACCTAGTTCATTCATTTGCACAAGCTTTTTCATCTATTGATAAAATGTCTACCCACAAGGCTGGGTTGAAGGCGCTACAACATCTATTATCGGCTGAAGAAATAAGAATAACTCTCCTTGGAAATGTGTCAGTGCCTCAAATTAATGTTGATGAGCTGATTTCTGGGATCGATTCTGAGGTAAAATATATTTAACCCAAGACTTGTTATCTCATTATTAGAAAGATGGAGGATCTTCATACCAAAAACCTGTTGTGTGGTTTCATTTATTACTTTATTCAATCTCAATAATTTGTTTTGTAAACTTATGATAATGATAAAATGATAGTTCAAAGTTGATGTTTCAAGCAACAAAACGCCTGCAGGGCGCCAAGCTCATCGCCGCATATTAATTTAAGCGGGCACTGCCATCCATCAATATTAAAGTTTATAGAGACAAAATTTTTATGAGTATGCTTTCATTGTAAACCTAAACGTTAAGTATACTTTCCAGGGCCTTGGTCGTTTACTTACGAAATCATCAGACTTAATACGTTGTATTAATCTGGATAGATTTAAGGCTGTCACAGATGAGAAGAAGTTGACGGAAGAAGCTGCTAGGCTTACTAGGATCAACGAGTTTACTGCTGGTATGAAATATCTAATTGCAATGGATTTTGACTTTATATGGGGCACATGACTTTTTTGAACTATGATAATTTTTTCCAATACAATGTTTTAGGTTTGGTCTTCTTAAACATGAGTAGCAACGAGGATGATATACCAAGGAACATCGAATATAAGATACGTATGGACATAGAGAACGTGCCAACCACTAAACGTACTAAAAATTAGTAAGTTGAAGTTATTACATACATATCGAGGAAAATCTAATTAGAAGCATTAATCAGTAACCGATTAAACGTAAATATAAACGATACGACGATAAATATAAACGATAAAAAGTAACAGCCAGAAGTTTTTTCTCGTAATAAATAAATAAAATATATATAAACCTTTATTACAGTTTAACACCTTAAATAAATTTACATTCTAAACTAAATTACATTTACATACTAAACTAAATATGCCGAATAGGCATCCGGTTTGTCTCAACAGCTTGTTTTTTGACAAAGGCCACCTCTAAGGCCTTCCACTTATCTTTGTCTTATGCTGCACGTCACCATATTACCGTTTTTTTTACCATATTACGTTTTCAGTCACGATTTTGGTCCATTTCGCTTTCTTTTCATTATGTCCCGTCCAACGCCATTTCAATTTTCTGCAAACTGTTTGAACTTTTTTGAACTTATAGTTCATTCGCGTTAAGAAAATAGTGACTCATCAGTGCAACTGCAGGGTAAGGGTGTATTCATAATGGAGAAAAAAATTAAACATTTTTTTTTCAAAACATTAAATAAGTTTAATAGAAAAATAATAAAGTATCAATGATTTTAAACATGTTAAAATATTCCTATTAAGGTAATTTTTAATGTCAACTTAAACGCTATATTAGTAGAGTAACACATATTTGGATTAATGGTAATAAAATAAGTACTAAAATAAAAAAAATACAAAATTGTCTTAAAACTAAGTACTTAAATCGCTAATCAGTATCGCTAGATTCTCCCGTTACATTTATTACGAATGAATTTTGTTCTGCATGTTCCATGACGTCATCCAAACCCCACATGGTATTTTCTTCGCGTATCACGTGGTCGCAGCATTTCTTCCACCGATTGGCGTCTACTAACGCGATTGCGTCATAAAATAATTTTTTTACGTCACTCATTTTGAATGTAGTATTATTCGCAGCAATATAATTTTTTATTTGGGCCCACACCATTTCAATCGGATTTAATTTACAATGGTAAGGCGGCAGACGAAGAATTGTAATGCCATTGTTTTTAGCAGTCTCATCTACTAAATATTTATTATATTGTGGGGCGATTTCGGCGACTTTCAATAATAATTCTTTTTTCAAATAACTCATATCCATAGATATGCCTTTGTTTTGCAACCACTCTAGTATTTGCTGCTTATTCCAACTGGCCGTGGGTATTTTTTCAACTTTTACCGAATGGTAGGGAGCGTTATCCATGACAACCACACTTCCTGGTTCAAGCTTCGGTATTATACCATTGAACCAATTAAGGAATCTTTCACCATCCATTTCTTCATGATAATCTTTTGTAGATTTAGATTCAAAGACTAGTAAACCATCTTCCAGGAATCCTTTTTCGCTGCCAATGTGCAATATAATTAACCTTTTCCCTTTCCCTGTCGGAGCTTTTGGGCCGGTTGATAAGCCATCTTGGAAAGCTTGTCTTTTATTCTTGACTGTTGTATCCAACCACACTTTTGTTTTTACGTGTCCGGCGTTTACCCACGTTTCGTCGAGATAGTAAATGGTTTTATTAGCGTTTCTATATTCTTTTATTTGTCTTAAGTATTTTCGTCTCCATAAAACAATATCTTCTCTTTCCACTAACAATGTTCTACTATCTTGTTTATTGAAATCAAAACCAAGCTCGTGCAGTATTTTGTGAAGTGTTGTACGTTTGAAAACAGGAATATCTTCATCAGCTTCGCAAAGTGTTATTATTTTGTCCAATGTTGGATACTCGTTATTTAAATATATAGAGTGTACTTTTCTCCTTATTGCACATTTGTCTAGTTCATCTAATTTATCGACCGTGGATAGTCGAGCTCTTTTTTTCACAGGTGATTTCAATGTATTCGTTTCTTTTTGTTCTTTTATAATTTTATAAACAGTGTTTTCGGACACACCGCATGCACTTGCAGTTTTAATTACTATGCTCTCCACAGTCTCATTTAAATCAATCTGTTTGAAATACTTATAAACATTGTAAATTACGCGTCTCTCTCCACTATGTATAATTGATCCACTTTTATTTTTTTTAATAGGTGAGATATCCATTTTCCAAATTTAATTTTAAACAAGTAGTACGCAAAATACACAACCGATCAGTTCGAAGGTCTGACTTCAACTGAGCACTGTGAACTCGCCTTACTAATTTCTAGCGTTTTAATTGGCTAGGGGGCGTGGCTTGGCCGGCAGTCGGTGATGAGTCACTATTTTCTTAACGCGAATGAACTATAGTTTTTCTTTTTATCTGTTTCAATTGAAGTGATAACTTATTCTTACGCCCAATATACTTTTCTCTATTCCATTTTGACATATATTGAGTTTGTTTTGATGTTGATCAGTTTGACAAGCGTATCTTAAGCTTTCTATTTTTTGGACATTGGCATTTCATTATTTCACTTAACGACCAAAATCTCTTCCCCAAGTGTTAGCAATTCTTTTTTCATATAATATCTTATTAAATATGGTCTTTCCAATAGTCTCTGGACTCCGGGTCCTGAAGCCAGTTTCCTGGAGAACATGCGCTACTTCCGCGGCTTCATTCAGATCCAGGATATCGTGGAGAAAGCCATCATCCAGCAATCTGCCTCCAGGAGATCTAAGAGACAAGTCTCTGTTCTTGAAAACTGGGAAATTTACACCCAACAGAACCCTTACCCTTGCTATAGAAAGGATTTGTAAGTTCAAAGTTAAAGCTTCTATATAATTATTGTTTGGGGAAGCCCCTCATTAAATTTTCCTTTGTTAAAATATCAGCCAGTTATGATTTTTTTTACATTACGTATAGATTTTTAACAGGCATTAAATTAAATTATTTATGTTTTCAGATTCCAAACATCATTATACGAGTCTCAATCGCTGATAGTAGCGTTCTTCTTCTCATTTTTGTTCATCGTAACCTCAGCCGTCAGGTTTATTCTGACCGACAAAGAATCTGGAAACACTATGGTATGTACATTATTTCCTTTTAAAAATAATTTTTTACAAACTTTCCTATGTTAACTTCGTCGCCATTAACATAGTGCATATAGATTTATCTACTTTGCCATGTAATATTCAACAAAATCCCGTTAGTAGGTACCTACTGTTGCTGTATCGTAATGAAAGATGAGTTAGAGTAATAAGGTTTATTACTTAGGTCATGTCGACCTGATACTAATTAACTCTTTATTATAATAAAATCTTGATTTATATACAAAATAGCCGGACACCAAAACATCATTTTATCGCGTATATATAAATTCACCTAAAATAATCTTACGCAGTATTTGTCACATAATGCTGTGTAGCCACTTCTGTACGCCGTACCACTATCAATAAATTAATTTTAAACAAAAAAATAAAACCGACCTCAAAACGCACTGAAAAGTAAAAAATAAATTTTGTATTATAAATGAACTTACTATAAATAAAAGACGTAAATAGTGTTTGTTGATAAATAAAATTCATGTAAAATTCAACAAGGGCATAAAACTGTCATGTTGCCAATTATTTTTTTATTAAAGTCCAGGAATATTCATTCAGTCTTTTCATTTATATATTTGGCACCGCCAACGACGTACGAGCGGAACAAAAAAAAATACGCGTCGAATTGATAACCTCCTTTTTGGTTTTTTTGAAGGTCGGTTAAAAATGAGATCACAAGTCAAATCAATAGTCGATTAATTATGAAAACCCATTATTTGGTGAGTACTATAACGCGCGTACGTTGCCAATATTGACTACTAACTGATGATCAAATTCTTATAAATTTTTCTCAATTACAGCTGATGTCCGTAATGGGTGTAAACCTGAGCTACCATACTCTATCCTGGTTTCTGAGCTCGCTAGTTGAAATAACAATAACAATGGCACTCGTCTCTTGCGTTCTTTATTATGGACAGATCCTGCCCCATACAACGCCCACACTAGTGTTCACTTTGCTCTTCATATTTGGCCTATCTGTACTTAGCTTCTGGTAAGTTAATTTAACTTATCGTGGTTTTTAAATTAACATTTCTTTTGTAATATATTGCGGATACAGGATATAAATTGGCATTTCGTAAAAACAGTAATATTTTTAATATCCAAATATGAAATTGTATATCTGATCAAATATTATCATCATCGTCATGAGAAATCATTAACTTCTAGCAACCTGAATTTGATTCAATAGAATTTGAATAAAAGCTCTTAAAACTCAAATTTAAGAAAATTGACGGATGGAACATAGGAATGTTCCATCTATCTCCATTCTCCATAGCATAGCACCCGCTTCATCCGTTAAAAAAGGACATAACTTTTATGATATTTCAATTCGTTCGTATGCGTTAAATCAATTCTATTTCGCAGCTACTTAATGGGCAAGCTGTTCAAATCCGCAAGTGTTGGTGCTATCTGTGCTGCTCTGGGGTATCTCACGACATTTATGCCATTCATCCTTATCCTCTCGCTAGAAGCTGTACTCACCAGCAGCCTTAAACTCTTTGTGGTGAGTAAATATATTGATTTGCATAATTTATTAGGTGGACATAAAAACCTGAACAGGTTTATGCTCTACCTTATTTTATTAGTCGTTTTTAATTAATAAATAATTTAATTACTCTATCAGATACTGTATATTTAAATAATTATTTCATATTCTGTATAAGTACCACAAAACATTGTTCGTGTGTATTTTATACCTCTTTTCCACTCATAAGTTCATAGTTTTACTTTTATGTTATAAATAGACGGCTTAATCTAAAACAGAAAAACAAAACTAGTTACTAGTGAGTATTAGTCTAAAATTTGAATAAATTTGGAAAAAAAAATAGTAATTATCTAAGCTACTTAGTGGACGTAAAAGTTTTTAAAAGTATCGCACTATCAAGTGGTGGGATGTACAAAACTAAGTAAATTTAAACAAAAATTAGAGATTATTAATGTTATAAACAATTCAGTGTAAGCTTACAGTTTATTCTAAAATTTAAAGTCTACTTTTAAACTATTAACTTCTAGTCTACCAGTGTATTTACTATGTTCTGCAGAGTCTGTCAATGTCATCGTCATTGTGCTACGCATTCCTGTTCATATGTCGATTTGAAGCGATGGGGGTAGGCGCGGGATGGTCTCAAGTGTGGGACTCGATTGATAACAATGACATGAACATCGGAATCGCGGCTGCTATGATGATATTCGACGCATGTCTTTACTTCCTCATGGGACATCTTGTGGAAAAATTCTGGGGTTGGTATTTAAGGAAATAAAACAAACAGAGTACTTAAATAATTAATAATGTATAAAAATCGAAGAAGGCATGAAAAATGAAACAAAACTTCCGATTTCCGATAAATAGAATTTAGTTTACGGGAATTCACATTTTACACATTATTATACATTATTATAAATGTGGAATTAAAAGCTGGATTCGCTACACATAAAAATGTCCGATACATGGCCAAATGAGCAATGGAGGTAGCTTAACTTCGCTATTCTATAATATATACTATCTAAAAGTCTTATCCGGACAGATATTTAAAAATGACCTTTTTTCAATTAAATACTTACTCTACTATTTTGTTTTCTTGTCTGTGTTTTCTTACTAGGTTCTCTGAGAAACTGAAAATGAAAATTTTACTTTTATTCAGGTTTGAAGAAAGTACAAAGTAACGTAACCAACATAGCTTCGACTGACGAGAAAGCGGGTGTCAGTATTATCAACATTACCAAAGTTTACTCCCGAGGAGCCAAACCCGCACTCTCTGGAGTTAATGTAGAATTAAGACCGGGACAAGTCACCACTTTGCTAGGACACAACGGTGCTGGAAAAAGTACACTCATGTATGTCGCAAATATGTATAAGCGTCACTCATTAAATTTTGAAGATTTTAATACGAAAGACAAAATATTTTATAAAAAACTATTTTAGATTTTTTTATTGATGGTTTAATGAATAACATGATAATATTTTTTATTTTATTTTTAGAAAGCAGTTGTTGTATATAATATTATTGTAAAACTATATTCAGGTAATTGTTAAATGATTTATTGATTAATTTATGAAATATCCATATAGCAACATTCTAACCGGAATGCTAAAGCCAACATCCGGTCAAGTGGTAATCCGCTCAGGTTCGAGTGGATCTACAAAAGTGGGCGTGTGTCCGCAACGGGACGTACTCTACGAACACATGACCGCACGAGAGCACGTTTACTTGTACGCAAAACTTAATAATGCCCCGAGTACAGATGTCGACAGGTTAGTTATTATCTAGAGTAAACGAGCTTTTACGACAATTTGCTTACGTTATTGCACTATCGCATTAAGCGCAAGGATCAGAATTTAAAATCGTTCCATAATTTTTTTCAAGCGGTAAATTTGATTTGGTTTAAATTCCATAGCAATGAAGTTACAATAATGCATTGTAAATAATAGATTCTGTATAATTTAAAGGATGGACTTTGTATTTTTTAAATTCTGCAATTTTTTTACGACTGCTAATATTAATACCAATAAATTAACTATTAATTCCAGTATTCTCAAAGTAGTCTCTTTGGGACACGTATGTGACGAAATGGTCAGCAGACTATCAGGTGGCACCCGGCGTCGTCTGTGTGTAGCGCTGGCCTTCGTGGGACAACCGAATCTTGTCACTCTCGATGAACCCACATCAGGAGTAGACCCTCAAGCCAGGAGGTAACATAGTATCTCAAAGTATATTATCCAAATGCCGTGCCTTTACACATTCAGCTGATGAACTAGCTCTCTTACTTTGAAATTTAGCATCGGTGATCAATTCCACAGAATATAGATGACCCCTTGTCGATAACGTGAAATTCTGTTGAAAAGCAAGATAAAACACTGTTGCCCTGTTACGTATTCAGATTTGATTTAAACATCATTTCTAAGTAGGGGAATTATAATACCTAATATTATAACAGCAAAACTATTACACATTCACGCATAAACTGTCAATGATGACCCAATATACTCGATCTGTTGAATTATTTTCGTAAATAGACTTTATTTAGTTAATATTGTTTGACAGAGAAATCTGGTGCATGATAATGAAACTGCGTGCGAATAGAACAATTCTTCTTACTACACATCACCTCGACGAAGCAGAGTTACTCAGCGATCAGGTCGTCATTATGCATAAGGTCAGACTCATCAAACCTTTTAGAAATAAAATATTTTAGTTATGCTTTCAAAACCAAATAATAATGTAAACTGTTAAGTGAAAAAATATTAAAATAAGTTAAGTTAAAAAACCAATAAAATGTTATCTATGATAAAGGATTATTTCTTTTTCAAGTGAAGTTATTTTTAGTATAGTTTCATATAATCACTTGGTTAACTTTATAGATGAATAACCCTAATATTCAATGTAATACTGGGTAAACACAATTATGTGTCTATTAAAGAATTTTAAAAAAATCCCTAGTAATCAAACTCAATATACATGAAATAATGTCATCGTATAACATATTTCAGGGTGAAGTCCACACTACCGGTTCTCCAATAGACATCAAGCGAACTCTTGGTTCAGGGTACAAATTAACCATAACATACCCTGAATCCCAGGATATAGAGGAAAAGACCAGACAAGCTCTTGAATTGACCAGAAGTATTGTGAAAAATGCAAGCCTAATAGATGTGGCACGTGAAGAAGTGGAAATTAATGTACCATTCTTTGATGAGCACGGAGTCAGTACTGAGTGAGTAAAATGCTTTGAAGAAAAATTTAAATTGTAGCATTTATAAACAACTAAACAAGTTAGCGATCGTGGGTGCAGATTACTTTTAACCAGCTTATACTTTGCAAATATGGACAAGCCGCGACCTTGAATATGGGCCCGAGGGATTAACTAGGTGCAATTCAAATTTAGTTAAAATCCGTATAGTGATTTTGGATAGAAGTTACAAAAACAAGCACAACCTTACCTACGCATTAAATTTTGGAAAAATATAAATTTACCAATGAATGTGTTTTTAAGCACATTCAAGCTTACAAATTTTGTAACTCTCAAAATTAAGGCAAATAAATAAATGTTTCCAGTTTCGAAGCGCTGTGTTCCTCTATAGAAGAAGGCTCCAGCAGGCTTGGGTACCAGAATTACAGCATGGAGTGTACCAGCCTTGAACAAGTCTTTTTCAACATCTGCCACCAGGATAAAGTTGCCCTACATCATGATTCTTCAGGTAAAAGGGATTTCTACACTTACTTAAAATTTATTTCTTAAAATTCCGCATCCTTAGCCAAGTTGATCACGTGAAATGCGTGATGCAAGATAATATTTATGTAACGAGGAGGGTCCAGCTTTGAATTTATTGATTGAGTATAAATAAAAGTACAAGGATACAAATCTGTTCTCTTTATTATAGATTGTATAATACTCTTAAATAATATTAATTTTATATGAAATTGATCCTTTATGTTACAGCCATCGACACGACATCTAAAAGTGCATCCACCTCAAGCTTGAAGGCCGATAGCGCTCCCTTGGTGCTACCCGAGGGCCCGCTTAAGGGCTCAGCCAGCGAACAATTCCTGGCACTGCTATTCAAAAGATACACTCATTATTTAAGAAACAGGTAAGTTTCATGTGAATTAGTTATTAGTAGAGACTAATTCGTGAATTGAAGAGATTTGTAGATTGTAAATGTCTCGATTGAGCTTAAAAGATAGATTTCTTTTATCTACAATTCATGTATAGGTTATAAAATCAATTCAACAGCTTAATTTATTTGAATATTTTATTTTGTTCCGTTCACTATAGTAAAATATTTATATATGACTGTAATTTTGTGGCAGTTCTAATTCAAAATTACCACATTTGAGTAAATTGTCAGAAAAACAGCTATCGGATAAGGATTTGTATCGCTAGTTGGACTTTAATACATTTTATATTGTTTCAGATGGCTATTATTCTTGTTACTAGTGCTGCCATCTTTGTTTGTGATAGTGGCTATGGGTTTCGCCACTATTAGACCTCCTGCAGATAATGAGGTGTCGCTTAAATTGACTCCAGCACTGTACGAACCCACTACGGATTACTTGATGTAAGAAGATTAGTTTCAATACTTATGTTTATGTGACTTAAAATCTTTAGTTTAGAATTTTAAGGAGATCGTTAAGTTTTTAGAACTTGTTAGATTACTTAATAAGCTTGGTATGCTATTATTTTAATATTTTTTCAGCTCGCGGCCATCAAATTCTTTATCTAACATACATCTCGCAAGTCAAATTATGGATATATTACGAAAAGAGCAAAATTCACGCAACTGGACCGAAGAGGTAGGTCATATATTGCTATATCCTACAAAAGAATATAAATAAAAATGAAAGTCTCCTATAATTGATATTATATAAAGATTGGCCGAAGTGCTATCGATTACATAAAAATTGAAAGAACGTAGGTAATCCAACGTTAAAATTTTGTATGGCAATCAGATTTTTTTTCTGTAATATTTCAAAATATATACAATATTCAAAATCTATCAGTTTACTTTACTGTATGATGAATAAAAATGTTAAAAAATTAAATTATATGGAATTTCAGGATTCGCTTACATGTGAGTGTGCGGACGCAATACAACATTGTAAAATACCTGAAAACGTAGATCGACCAAATATGATGCTGCTCCCCGATGTTAACACTCTTAATGCTTGGCTCGTCACATCGGAACAACTTTATATTGAGAAAAGGTTGCTGGTGTTTATATATTTTTTTTAATATCTGGCGTAAAATTGTTGTAAAAATTACAGTAACACTCTCCCATCTGACTGTATATGAACTCACAATTTGTAATGTGATCATGTGTGGCTAAGTAGTTTACGCGTCTGCATGTTGCGCCAGAGTTTCTGATCCTATATCCATTAAGGATTACTTAAGGGTTACCTAAGTCTCACCATTAGCATACTTTATTGCACTGGAGTGCAACGGGCGGCCTTATCGCTAATCAGCGATCTCTTCCTGGCAACCCACAATTTTTTGTTGGTTTGGTTGAACTTCTGCAGGCAAGCCTGTAGAAATTCAACCACTCCTCCTCCGTACTCCTCCGTACCACTTATGACACCCCGTCCGGCAAGTTGCAGCCTTACCAGAGACCGAATACAAATACAAATTAAATTATAAATTGTATTCGGGACCGGGGATCGAACCCGGTACTTCAGGCTTCGCGGTACGCTTATAAGACCGCTTAGCATTGAGGCTAAGCGGTCTTATAATATTTAATCGTTTTTGTAGATATGGTGGCTACTCATCATCTTTAAGTAACAATGTGTCTCAGCTGTTATCCTGGTACAATAATAAGGGACACCACGCCATGCCAGCATACCTCAATCACCTTAACGAGGCACTTTTGAAGGCTTCTGTGGGGAATGAAGCTACCCTTACTCTTTATACGCACCCTCTGAAGATATCCAACGAGCAGCTCAATAAGGATAATGTGTATGTAACTTTCTTCAATCAAATGCTTATGAAAGCAAAGGTTTCTATTATTAATAAGCCCTCTGAAGTAAAACAGAGGTAGAAAAAGTTAAGCCGCGGGTAGGATTAAAAAATACTCATGAAATACTATATGTAATTCTACATTTCACTTGACAGGAAGTGTAAAATGTGACCCATGACCATAATATAAAAATCTGGCACATTGACATAGTTAAGTACTTACCTAAACTTTACCTGAATGTTCAGTCTCGACTCCGGCGACCCCGTGTTAGTGAAGCGGCGAACTACTTAGTACTTACTATTACTATTTCAGTAACTAGCTTTTTCCTAAACTGTTTTTTTTATTTTGTCAGTTACCAGCACATAGCAGACGCGGGTATATCTGTTATCTTGGTGATAGGGTACAGTCTGGTGAGTGCTGGTGCGGCCATATACCTTGTTACGGAGCGGACGGAGAAACAAAAGCGACTGCAATTGCTGTGCGGAGTCTCGCCAACGATTTACTGGTCTAATGCTTTGCTCTGTGATATGATGGTTAGTAAAAATGGTAATTGTCACAGTAAGACTAAGGCAGGATCCCCAGCGGAATTATAAAGGTTCTAAGTTCTCCAGGATCTAAAAAGTCTTTTACAGTTACCGTGAATAAGATATTATATGAATGATATAAAATTCTGCAAATATTTTACTAATTTGTTTGCATTTTTGTGGACGTGTGGCGTGTGGCAAGTTTTCTGTCTTTGTGACCTTAATGTAAACATCAGCCAATAAAACTTTTTTCAATTTTAGTCAATATGTCAATCAAGCGAACCATTTTAAACGTTAATGATAGTTAACTAACGTTTATAAGTAAAGCTATTAGTTATATATTCTTTCAACAGGTGATACTTGTAAACTTGGCGATCACTGTGGTTATTCTGAAGATATTTAACTTCCCTGTGTTTGTGGCGAGAAATAATCTACCTGCCATTTGTGTACTCATTATTTTATACGGGTGAGTTGAATAATTTCATATTTTTCGTTTGTTGAAATTTTGACATATTTAAAAAAAAATCAAAACATGTTAAACATGAAAGTTATGTAAGAACTTAGAATCAATAATTTTTATATTTCTTTCTGTTCATAATTTATAAAAAAATTAAATGGACTAAATAAATTTCAGCTACGCGTGTGCCGGCGTAGTGTACGTTTTAGAGAAGCTATTCACAGAGGCGAGTCTGGCAAACATGATACTGTTTTGTGGGAACACATTTGTAGCTGTCAGCGGAATTGCCATACTATTGGTTTTAGACATCATTTCAGATTCCGATGTAAGTTTATTTCTTCAAAGAACGAAACTACGAAATTTTAATACAATTTCATAAACCGCATAACCGAATTGAATATTCATAAAATAAATCAATAAAATGTTGCATAAGCTCTTCGTCTTTCTAGAATTAGAGCTTATGCAACATTTTATTTAAAAAAACGTTTTTAATAAGTCATTTATTTTTAGGCAATGGACCACGCTCGCTGGGTGCTACATAAGATACTTTTGCTGAGTCCTCAATTTGTTTTAGGCGACGGACTTTTGGAGATCGCCAAAAATACTATACAGTATCAGGTATAATAGCGGCCGATGTTAATCTCTACGAACTTTTGCATATAATTTGTTTCTGTACTGCGTAAAGCGGGAACTTTTGCATAACAGTAAAAACATATCGATTCAATTATTGATATTTAATTTCAAATTCAGTTTTCACATATTAAAATAACTCGAGTTTGGAATCCATGATATCTAGTCCAATTATAACGATTAAAACACACGTTGATAAGGAAGTGAATGAAATTATCAATGATTTTCTCT
Organism: Aporia crataegi; assembly: GCA_912999735.1. Classification (NCBI taxonomy): domain Eukaryota; kingdom Metazoa; phylum Arthropoda; class Insecta; order Lepidoptera; family Pieridae; genus Aporia; species Aporia crataegi. The sequence continues at coordinate 7,309,267 of OU538733.1, read as the reverse complement.
TGCATGTATCTGTTTTTTCTTATTCTCATATTTGTAAATATCAGGTTCTTGGAGCCTTCGGTATGGATACATACCGTGACCCTCTGTCCTCTAATCTGGTGCTGTACCATTACATCTCATTACTCGCCATTGGTACTGCCCTATTCGTCCTTAATCTTGTCATCGAGTATGGCTGCTTCGACGCTCTACTTACGAGGTATTTTATCTTATTATGTGTTATTGCCGTTAATAGGAAAAGGATAAATTACAATAATTATTTTATTTCATATTTTAGGAATTTTTAATCCATAATTTGTCGTTTTAAAGTGAAAAATCCATGTTGGTATTACAAAAAAGGTATAATTTTTATTGAACACGAAAATTATTATTTTTTTTTTTTGCTTTCTAAACGTCTCTGTAATATTAATTAATTGATAATAAAATGCTTCTACTTAGATTCACACTTCGATACACAAAACCTCGCAACGACGAATCATTGGAGGAAGATGTCTTGCGTGAAGAACGTCGTGTGTCTGCCGCGGTAGCGCCATTGCGACTACGCACCATAGGGAACATTAATGCGGGTAAATTATTCTGATATTTCCACTAGAAACTTCAAGCTTGAATGATTTTTGCGAAATATCCTATGATTATTATTACATTAATTAATAAAAAGTGATTGATCTTTGTTGCCAAAGTCCTATTTATTCCACCATTTATTATACCAATAATTTCTTCTATTTATAAATGTTAGCGTAATTAACAACAAATCCCTTATGCTTTAATAGGCATAATTAAAGTATAGGGATGTTGTCCCAGTTTGTAAACAAGTACGTTTGTATATTTTAGGATTCGTAGACTCCAAAGAAGACCTAAAGAGCAATTCGTTGAAACGTTCCACGCTGAGTGTGCACGAGAGTGACGTCATATCGTGTTTGCACGTCAGCAAATTGTATCCAGCTGTGAGCGGCTTCCGGGTTGCAGTTGATGACCTTACCCTGGGAATACCACCTTCCGAGGTATTATTAATTAGAATTTTTGGAACAATAGTACATTTGGTTACTTGTACTGTGTACAGTCCCAGCAACGAATCTATAAAATTAAATTTCATATTATAGTTTAGTTTCATAAAAATCTAAAAGCTTTACTTACTAAAAACATGGCGTATTTGTATATTTGATGAAAATAATTAGTATTTTCTTTATAACTTGATTATATTAGATTAGTATTTAATGTTAGCGGAACAGTATTAGTTCAGGATATTTTCCTATTAATTCTAAATTTAGTTTCGATGATTTGAAAGTTTGAGTTTAATTTACAAACTTGTCTTTTCCGAATCTTCAATGATCTTACAGATATGTTTTCACGTAGTTTCTTAATGTCTAGTGCACTGCATTACTGGGTCAAAATGGCGCGGGCAAGTCGAGTACATTCGGAATGTTGACGGCGGAACTGGGACCTTCTGCAGGACAAATTTATATCCAGGACCGCGCTGCTCGACAAAGGGACCTTTGCCAGGGACTCATCAGTATGGCAATTTAACCATGATTGTATTCATCTTCAAATAAAAGGCTCGTCTATTTATATACAAAAATCATCAAAATATGGTCTTCTGAGCATGAAAAAAACAGAGTAATTCATTTTCGTATTTCAAATATAATGATAGATTGAGTTTCTGTTGCTACTTTCCTCCTAGCTAATCCTTTGCTCAACCAATTTACTTGAGATTTACTGTAGGTACTTATTAGTGTATCGTATAAAATAATAAAATATAGAGAAAAATTAATAATAATTTCTGCTTCAGGTTACTGTCCACAACGGGATGCGTTGGACTCTCTGCTGACTGTTAGAGAGACATTGCAGTTATTTTGCAAGTTGAGAGGTCTTACTAACCACGATGAGGTACTTATCATGTTTTAAAATTAGTTTCTGTGAATCCTACTAAATAATATGAAATATTTATGAAAAAATGTATAGGATATGTAATTTAGTTTTGGTATAACTTCTTGGCTGATTACTAAATAATTATTGTCGTATTATCAGGTGATAAAGCGTACCTTGGAGCAGTTTGAGTTAACTAAATATACGAACAACCGATCTGGCGTGTTGAGCGGTGGCAATAAGCGAAAGCTTTGCACTGCTGTAGCTTTTATGGGACGAAATCCTCTCATTTTGTTGGACGAACCCACAAGGTATCCTTACTTTATATATTCAAGAAGCATTCAATATAATAAATGCGTTTATAACATCGTAATTTAGTAATGTACCAATCTGAGAGCTGGTGTAATTGAGAGTATTCTAAAAAATATATATTCAATCCTACTATATTAATAAAATGGTTTCAATTCACTTTTATAACCACTTAAAGTAGTCTAAAGTAAATTCAACAAGGTTTATGTTGTTGCACCACGCGATCACCTGATTTTGTATATATAAAAACCAGTGTGGTGTATTTTAACCTTATTATTCCAGTGGCATGGACCCGGGATCCCGCGCTTGTGTGTCCCGTGCGTGGCTGAGCGCGTGTAACGTCGGTCGAGCAGTCTTACTTTCGACTCACGCGTTGCACGACGCACGACGCGCTCACCGCGTCGCACTGCTAAGGGACGGGAAGCTGTGTGCGCTTGCGCCGCTTGATCGTAGTCTTGCCAGGTAAACGAATTTGTTTAAGCTAGCTTTTCTTAATTTCTTCTGTTTGTTTGAATGCGCTATCCGTATACAAAGTCTAGCTAGTCTTATTAATTGAAAGATAATAACAGTTGAATAAGGTTTATAATAAATAATATGAAGGTAATTATTTATTCGTATTCCAAACTATCACAAATTACAATATAGTCTAGAATAAGTAAATCTTCATAGAGTAAAACGCTTAAATTACTATGTTGATCTGTTATATTGTTTTGGTTAATTAAGTATAGCTTATATTAAACCATACCATTTAGTGTTTTGTTATAAAAATAAATAAGCAACTATTTTTTTGTTTGTTTTCAGATTCGGTGGTGGCTACGTAGTATGTGCGCGAGTGTGTGAAGCGAGTTCGAGCATGCGCACGCTTTGGGGACGAGTATTAGAGCACGCTCCACACGCTACGCTCACTGCAGCGCACGCTACTGCCATACACTTTATTGTTCCTACACTCGCTACAGGTTTGTATTGCAGAACTGACACTACGTATATATTTCAATTACATGTCAAACAAATTTATTCAGTCGTCAAGTGTATTGACTTGAGTAAAACTATTCAGTAATGAACAGACATGTTAGCTAATGCTGTTTAAGAGCTAACCAAGTAGCTGAATCTATAATTTTTATAGAAAGTTTAAGTAAAGAGATAGGACTTACGTAGCAAATATGTAGTTGTCCATAATTCTAATATTTAGTAATTGTTTGATTATAGTGGGTGACAAAGCAATAGAGACGCGAGTGAGTGATGTATTCCGTGTGATGAGTTCGTTGCAACGGGACGGCCTGGTGGAGGATTTCACGCTGAACCAGACATCACTCGAACAGGTATTTAATATATTTTTATATTTGTTTTAGTGCAGTATTTGTCTAGACTTGACTGAGCATTTCATTGTTTAAAATGAAACGGCATTTATGTGACTTTATAAGTAAAATTATGTTGATATCATGTAATATAAATTTTTATTTCCCAGATGTTCCTAAATTGTACTGGCAATGCAGGAGCATTCAACCTAGATCCAGAAAACGAATACTTTCCCTCACCATCATCTCGAAACAGACGGGACAGTGATGAACTCAGCGTCGTCACGGCTCTCTAATCACTTACCGACTTAGTCGCCACTGACCACTCTCTTCTCGTATACCAAACGCGAGATTTCATCCTTATAGGGTATAGGTTTTTCAAACAAGGTCGTAATACCTTAGACTTTAGAGGATCGTGTTACTCAAGGGCAATAAAAAAACTTTAAAAAATCTATATTGATCGTATTGTAGAAACAATTATATTAAAAAAAACTACCGCCTTTTCCGCGGTCTAAGGTGAAGAGTATTTAAATGCCCCATGTAGGCTGCAGTTTTAACTTAAGGACTTGAAGAGTCTATATAAATGTTGGAGTTGCGGTTTCAAAATGATTAAAAAACATTGGTATAGAATATTAACAGAGTATGTAATAGAATGGCATAAATGCGTTCAGAACTCCATTACATTACATGCTTAGCGGGGATAAGATATTGATTTTTCCTAAAATTGCATTTAAAAAATTCAACATCTGGTGGCTTAATTAGCTGAACCTTTCCAGGAAATTAAAACAAAGTATTTACATTAAACATTTTATTTAGAACAATTCACTTAATTACTTATATTTTATTATCAAACATATATTTAAAAGATATAATTAATGTATAAACAAATGTTACCAAACAACTGTAATAACTCCGTCCATTTTTTAAATCTAAGAGTTGAATATCTATATTAACTTATACATCACAATATAAGCAGAACAACAACTCGACCAATTTTAAATCTTTATTCACTTTGTAACCTTCTTTCTGAATGTCATTCCATATGTAAATAGGAAACTTGCTCAAAATTTTCAAAGAACATTTTGAAGTTCATTTTATATGTATGTAAGTATTAGTGAGAATGCACATGACAATGTATGTTCCTAATTACATATATTTTGTATGAGGGCTGGTTTACCATTCTAATATGTAATCATAAAATTAAGTTTAAGGATTATAAATTGATGTGACAATTATATTTTGTTACAAAAAACTGAACAACATTTAAACAATACGGGAAATGTTGATAGATTAATTTTAGTAAATATTGTATTATAATCATCAAGTAACTATTGCATGTTTTGTTAGTTTATCTATAACGTATAATTATATAATCGATTAAGTGACATTTGATTGCTGTGATACAAAATATGTAATAAATAGAAAATGGTTTTTGGTATATTTTTCTTAATTTACTGAGATCAAGTTATAAGGCCAAATTCATAGAACGCATTTCGGCACGGGTGAATGGACGATATTCAACAAAAATATACGACCTGTAAAAAAACTTCCACTTTTCGAAAAATACATTATGTATTTACATAAATATATATAGTCCAACTGAATGAGAAAGAGATATAGGCGGGGGTGTAGTTACCTAGGGGGAACCGAAAATTTCGTCAAAATCTAGCTGCGACGCACCGTTTTCCCAGAAAATGGAAAAACATTTTTTATTCTATTTATTTTCTTCAATTCAGATTTAAGGAACTTCGCAGTTATCCTTACCGAACCGAATGTGCTTTTGAATCATTGTGAATAGTTCCTACTGTGGATAATTCCAGCGTAAAAAACAAACTCCACTTTTCGAAAAATACCTAGGGGCTGGCGAATTCCAATATAAAGTGTCGAGGAAGAATAACGTTTTTGTCTAGAGCCAGCTAGCTAAGCTATAAATAAATTAAAACAACTAAATAAGCCCGCTTTAGTTTACTGTTTGTAACTCTTCTTCAAATAACGAATCCAGTTTGAAAACAGACAAATTATGAAATTTTAAACATTAGTATTATTTGGAAAAAAATGTCTGAACATGGCCTAGGTATTCAAACCTAATTTTACCATTCCAAGGCAAATTGCGACTATGAATTTAAGCAATAGAGGACACTTTTACTTATCTCTAAAGCCTATTAAGTATTAGTGAGAATGCACATGACAATGTATGTTCCTAATTACATATATTTTGTATGAGGGCTGGTTTACCATTCTAATATGTAATCATAAAATTAAGTTTAAGGATTATAAATTGATGTGACAATTATATTTTGTTACAAAAAACTGAACAACATTTAAACAATACGGGAAATGTTGATAGATTAATTTTAGCAAATACTGTATTATAATCATCAAGTAACTATTGCATTTTTTGTTAGTTTATCTATAACGTATAATTATATAATCGATTAAGTGACATTTGAATGCTGTGATACAACATATGTAATAAATAGAAAATGGTTTTTGGTATATTTTTCTTAATTTACTGAGATCAAGTTATAAGGCCAAATTCATAGAACGCATTTCGGCACGGGTGAATGGACGATATTCAACAAAAATATACGACCTGTAAAAAAACTTCCACTTTTCGAAAAATACATTATGTATTTAAATAAATATATATAGTCCAACTGAATAAAAAAGAGATATAGGCGGGGGTGTAGTTACCTAGGGGGTACCGAAAATTTCGTCAAAATCTAGCTGCGACGCACCGTTTTCCCAGAAAATGGAAAAACATTTTTTATTCTATTTATTTTCTTCAATTCAGATTTAAGGAACTTCACAGATCTTTACCGAACCGAATGTGCTTTTGAATCATTGTGAATAACTACCTACTGTGGATAATTCCAGCGTAAAAAACAAACTCCACTTTTCGAAAAATACCTAGGGGCTGGCGAATTCCCATATAAAGTGTCGAGGAAGAATAACGTTTTTGTCTAGAGCCAGCTAGCTAAGCTATAAATAAATTAAAACAACTAAATAAGCCCACTTTAGTTTACTGTTTGTAACTCTTCTTCAAATAACGAATCCAGTTTGAAAACAGACAAATTATGAAATTTTAAACATTAGTATTATTTGGGAAAAAAATGTCTGAACATGACCTAGGTATTCAAACCTAATTTTACCATTCCAAGGCAAATTGCGACTATGAATTTAAGCAATAGAGGACACTTTTACTTATCTCTAAAGCCTATTAAGTAGTATCGAAGGAGCTACTCCTAAATGCGGCGGATTTGGTAAAATGCTGTGCGAACAGATCAATAGTGCGATAGACGACGTCCTTATTAATAGTTTTATGGCTGAAACTGGTCACTAGCAGACGCACCGCTTGACTTAGAGTTTCTTCGCCGAATATATATGTTTCTGGAAACAATAAGAGAATTCGTGGATTACGCTTGTAGGAATGAGATTGAGAAAAGCGTCCAATGTCAAACGGGTGTTGCCTGACTATAAGTAAATTTGTATGACAATGACTGTACTGTTATAATAAGGCAACCCAGTACACTGTACCCATATTTTCTAATTGTTTTTTTTTGTAAATATAAAAATTCATAAAGAAAAAACTGCATCAACCACCGTCTTAAACAACATTGACTGTCTCAAGCCATTGGTCATATTCAAAAGCTAAAGTATTGGCCAAGTCTGTGTAACATGTCTATAATATATTCAGATTTGTAAACGTTACCTGGTATTTTATCCATAATGACACGACAGGTGTCATCAATATCAAACTCCCTAAATGCCTCTGACGTCTGGGATTCGTTTTCCGGTTCTGCCATGCGCTCGAATGCGGTGAACAATTGCCTCCTAATCCAGGCCGTTAGCTCTTGTAACCACGAACATATTAAAGTTTCTGCTACATCTGTAAAATCAACAATTCCTATAATACTTTTTATTAATACCCCTGAATCAATTGTAACAGGTTTTAATGGATTTGATAGCGAAATATTGTTATAATATAGTATCTGGCTATATTGAAGTTGTAAAAAATTAACTTTAATTTGAAATTGTATTAAAAAGTGAATTAAATTTAATTCGAATTTGAATTGGCGTGTAAGAATTTTACCAGCGAGTAGTAACGTAGCGAGTCGGTACGTGACATGATCAGCGCAGAATCCCAACTCGCACAACACTTCACTCGCGCTGCACCATACCGCTCCGCCAGAAACCCATTCCTCTGAAAATTCAATGTTCCTTGAAAACATTATATCGTTGGTTTGGTAATTTTATTCGATGGTGTTTAAAATTTATGATTAATATGTCATTTTTCTAGCGGATTTACTGATTCTTAGAAACAAGTATTTCTAACTTTTTGCGTCATTGATTTTTCAACATGTATCATTATTTGTAGTTTGTAGTATTAAAATAATGCAATCATTAAATAAATAATTTTAACACGTGCATAATCTTCATAAGACTAATATGTAATACATAATATAAGGTCTTACCTAAGTCGTCATCAGTATGCGTGAGCGGCGGTAATTGTTGCAGCGAGTCGAGTGCAGTATCAACGTGAGACATTGCCCGTCGGGATCCCACCAGGCGAGAAACTGCGCTACCCACCTGAAATATATTTATTTAATATAGTGTATCTAAATAAACCAATTCTATAATTTAGTACACCTTACAAAACCCTTTCAGGCCGGATACACGAGCCTAGTTTTGCAAGCCAGGACAGCAAGCTAGATAGCTTGCTAGTAAGCTAGTAATACTGCCCTCGCTTGAATACATGCTAGTACTGTCTACAACACTACATAAATACCAGTAATTTTAAGCCAGTCGAGTACCATTGCAGTGACAGTAACAACACGGTCACGAAAAAAAAACTCCAGTCCGTCAGTAAAATGAACTTTACATGGTTGATTAATATTTTTTTGTGAATACTTGACTATTTTGATATTCATCTGTATAAACATTGTCAATAACTCGCCGCATACTCTTTGTAGTGCTGAATCTCGCATAGATTTGTTTAAAAGATGGAATGGTAGCGTTCTATATACATTCCTCACGGTACACACAAACTTTAAATTAATATCATTAGTAAGTTTAGGCGGCCAGAAAAACAAAGCTTTGAAGCAGTAACAAGTGAATTCTAATACTATATTGAAAACTACCTAATGTTTTTAATGCACCATCGTAGTCTTATGTCTAAACGTATCTCACACTCATATCCATGGTAGTGGTGACATAGTTCCACTGCCGTGGCGGTTCACCTTCCCCTTCTGCCCCAACTGCTGTCTTTATTGAATTGAAGACTCCCGTAACAGTACGCTGGAACAATCTGAAACATGCGCAAATATATAATATTTTTTCTATAAACGTCATATATTTTCGGAGGTAAATTCATCAGTTCATCATTCAAAATCGGTTTTAAAAAAATTTTAGAGATCCATAAAACCTATAGATTTGGATGACACATGTCTCTCATTATTGAGTTTGTTAGGACATCAAGTTAAACTGGTGCCTAACGAGTCTGAAATATAGGGATTCGAACCCAGGACCTCTGACACAACACACAGATGCGTAAATTACTGAGCCACGAAAGACAATATTAGTGTTATTAGTGTGTTATGTATCGATTACGTGGTCATCCTAAAAGTAGAAATATGCAAACGGGGCCTTTTATACATTAGGAGACTCACTTAGGATAAGGCAGCTGATTCCACAAAGTGGTGATATGCGCCAGGAAATGCCTTTTGATAGATTTCGTCGCATTGGGGCGGTAATCGCCACATAATTTGTAATTTTAAATGTTAAATATAATTGTAAAAAGGTTTTTGGGATGCAATAAGTTGCGTAATTACGTTGTTAAAATAAACATAAAATATGTGCATACTTGTCGAGCCTCTGCATGTTATTGGATGTTTGTCCCGGGGACGCATTTCTTTCAAGACTCATGTCGTACTCATCTGAAAAATAATTTACGCGTACATGAGAGATCTATAGAAAAAACATGAATTGTTTGCAATACACAAACTTTAGTAAGCTTACTCTCGTGAGTAAAAGTTAGTATAATTGCGTGTAATAATTACATATATTAGTCATTTATAGTTTCCAAGTTTATTAATTAATAAATTTAAAAAAATTCTCTTTACAATATTAGCATAGAATACTTGTTACTGGAATATAAATCGTTTTTTAATCAAGCTTTTAGCCGAATTTAATTTTGTTTTTGCTGAAAGATTCTTCAATTTCCAAAACATTCAAAAAGAGGATATTCACCAGCGAATGTGGCAGTATCCACGTGCCTCTCTGAGTGGTGTGTTTGAGTCCTTCCACGGGTCTCTTCTGCTCCCTCCCACCAGATATCCTCGTTTCTATCAAAACAATAATCCAGAAATCCCGTAAAAATACAAAATTTCAGCAAATTTTTTATTTTGATAAAACAATGGTAAAATTTACTAAAAACACATGTAGTCAAATTTAAATAACTTATCAAATTATTATACTTAAAAATATTTCAAAATTCCAGCAGTGTACAAATTTAAAATAAAAATTGTGTATTTTTCAGTAAAAAGAAAGAGTATTTCTTAATTTTTAAGTACTTCTATTAATATATAATTTTTAAATGTTGTCAATTATTAATATACAAAGTCGCATAAATAATTAAAAAATGTATAGTCCCGTCGGAATTTCATAAATGTAACAGTAAGTAGTACTAAATAAAAATATACCTGGGTTGCGCTTCGTTAAGTAGTGACCGAAGTTTGGCAATGGTATGCGAAAGATCAGCAGTTTCTTCGTACTGCGGCTCTGGAGAGTCCGAAAGACTCAACGCGGCTTCTATCCGAGAACGGCTTTGCGACTGTAATTAATAATCAATGTCTTCATGTTTGTAAACATCATAGTGTTTCAAACCCCCTCCATGGCTAAGTGGATGATGCATCTGTGTTTTGCGACTCCTGGAAGGGTAGGCTGTTTTTTTTTAAACACTTCGTTGCAATGGAGTGCAACGGCTGGGTCTCATCGCTAACAGAGATGTCTTCCAAACAACCTAATTTTTGTTTGGTTGAATGTCTTTAGGCTGTAGAAATTCAACCACACCTCTTTGCCACTTATGACACCCCATCCGGCCAGTAGCAGCCCTACCAGAGATCGCATACAAATACAAATTAAATTATAAATTATATTCGGGACCGGGGATCGAACTCGATACCTCAGGCTTCGCGGTAAGCTTATAAGACCGCTTAGCCATGAGGCCTCTATTTTTGAGCACCGGGAAAATTAAAAATTATTTCGGTTGGATTGGCACCGCTGATTATCTACTTGTCAGTAAAAAAAAATCCGCAATTTGGAAGCCCTAAGTGGAAATACTTATAAAAAATATTGTTAAAGCTCTGTAATATGTGTATCGTGCAAAAAAATTCAAACCAGATTAGTTATTTCAGAGTACGTTACGAATTTCAGAACTGTTTTAAATTTTTGAATACTCTTACCGCACTATCTTGAGACGTAACTCGTTGTTGCTTTACGAGCGGGGGAACAAAACTGTTTTCATCTGAAATATAGCAAATAGATTAATATGAAACGCACAAACGTTTTCGAATTACCTTAACCTTTGTTCAGTGTTAAATTTCAAATTAATAATATATGGCGTGTGGATTCCTTTTCTTGAATACATAAACCAGTACACGCTAAGCTCTGTAATTTTTAACGATAGGCCATAAATCAGCCAAACCTATGTTTTTCTAACTTTTAGACAGGACATGACATAGGTACATTACCTTTTGTAGGGTTGTGTTCCTTGATATCTCTGTGTTCTGTCACCATTTCTAGTCTGCCCCGTTTGTCGTTCGGTGATAGTTTCTCACCTGGCTTGTCTCTTTGGTGAGAGGGTGACTTATCCTAAACAAATTACGTATAAATAATTGTAAGCAGTTACAGCGTTGTAATATTATATATATTTCTGCATACATTTTTTATGGAATGACGTTTTAAGTTACACGTTATTACTCGGAACTCTGAAGCGATACGAAATTAGTGGGATCCACTAGTTTTTAATAAAATATGTAATGAGTATCGAATATTGCATTATACTGGTTGTAAGGGGTTGAAAGAGGGGGATGAAAAGTGCTATGGAAGTATTGTCATTATTAGAGCTAAAAGCTTTTCTATATAACATCAAGTTACGACAAGTTAACGCGCGTAAACCGCGGGGCACAGCTGGTTTTAATTATAATTCATACCTGTGAGTCGTCGCTGAGACCGGTGAACCGCAACCCCTTCTTAATGCCTGCAATGCCTTTGTCTAAAAGTCCCTCCATCATGCCGGCCGCTTCATCCTAAATATTAAAAGTATACTAAATGTTTTATTTAGCCTTTTTGCTATTACAAAAATGTTTTGCCTTATGTACAGTTGCTTAGACTAATTTAAAATTACAAAGTTTTAGTTTAGTCCGCTCATTGATGAAATTTCTCAATAAAGTGTTACTGTGTTTTTCATAAGAAAATATATGTTAATGTGATTTACTTTTAAACTTCATACACCGTGCCAGAAGACTCCGTCTCTCTCTCTCCCTTCCCCCCCCCCCCCTCCCTCCACCCCCAGCAGAATAGCTATCAAACATAAAAATTCACGAAAGTGATCTTGTCCTCATACATTTCAAAGGAATGACATTTTAGGTGATACGTTATTATTCGGAACTCCGAAGCAATACGATTGCCCAAAAGCAAAATCGAACTCTATTGTGAAATATAGTCTGATATCAACATTCAAATGTAGTTAGTTACTTGAAATAAATCGTTCCCTAGAAATGTAAAAACCCGTCAAAGCATTAAACCATCTGCTGCACAAACACCGCCATGCAGTTTCATCTCAATTTTCATACAATGTTTGCATGTAGAAGGCTCTCAAAGGAATCAACACCAATGCCAAATAGTGCTAGGTAGTGTTTTAGGAATAAGTATTAATGAATGAAATAATAACACAACGCTTTTACGATTTAATTTATTGAACCGACTTTGATGAATTCAGCAACGGACATACGATAGTTTAAAATAGGTTTTATAGTCGGAAGGTGAAAGCAAACATGCGCACGCCATGCAGAAGAAACCACACTGGACCGACAAACACTTGACTTACCCTATACAAACAGACGAACATAATACCTAGAAATATACAGATTGAAGGTTCAATAAATAGGATGGATAACATTTTAGGGTTTAGAAGTAATTAGACTGTTTATAAGCGAGACGTTTTTTAGAAAAATTCGCACATATTCAAGATAGCAAAGATATTTCATAACACATTTGTATTGTGATGTATGATGCAACAAAATCTCTAAATAAACACCAGGTTTAGTTAAATATTTATTTATATTGTTAGTAGTTAGTTGAGTCTGTGACTTTTGGTTATAGATTTTAATTTGTTGTATCTGAAGCAAATGTGAGAAAATTACAAAGAATGTAAAATATCGCCGTTAAAAATTTTTGAAGGCTAAATAAAGTGGAGGCGAAATATCAAGATTTTTGAAAAATCGCCACACATTCTGAACCAAGTGAAATAAATCTTAATAATTATATCTCCATCACAAAGCATTTGTGGTAAAACTTTCTGGGATGTAAACAGCCTAAGCTAGCAGAAGCAAGAAGTACGTGCAACATACACCGGGAGGCGTGTCTACGTGCAACGGGACCTGCAGGTCTCCGATCTTGCTCTTCGCCTGGTTCACAGTGCTCTGGATGTCCTTTAACAAAGCATCTGCCGCGTTTGGACTACTCTTCGTTTCTTTAGCCGGCTCCGGCTCTAGCTCTATCGCATCTTCTTCACCTGAAAATATTATTATTATTATTTTACTGTCATAGTAAAAGATTTGAATTTTTGTTAGTAATGGATAAAATTTAAAAATTCCTCCACTGATAAAAAGCATTTTCATTAATTATGGAGATACATTTAACATAAACTGTGTAAATTTAAATTTTCAAAACAAAAACTCAATACTCACCAAACCACAATGGCTGAGGAGAGGCTCCTCTCATATTGGGGCTAGTCTCCAGTTCTTCATGTCCCCACAGGCGACTGAGGGTTAGCTCGTCAAGGCTGGCAAGCAAATCCTGACCCATGCTGATGCACTGGAGATCCATGTCAGTCTCCCATGTCTTAACACTGCCTAGGTGAAAGGAAGGCAATAAAAAATATTTAACACTATTTATTTGCTCCATTGCTATCTCCTCAAAGGTTCTCGCAACTGTTCGCATTTTGGCGAAACTAAATGTTTCACTTGGATAGGCACAAAGTTCTTATTTACTCGTCTTTAAAGAAAATAATAAATGAAACAAGACAAAGTAGTGTCTATAATTCAAGCTGCAGTAACGGAATTTCACATTTATGGTAATGTGTTTTTCAATTCTCAGAGATGCAATCTTTATACCAAAACCAGGCTTACTATGAACTTAAATTACCATCTAATTTACTACTTAAAGTGAATGAAGTAGTTGGGAATTAGGGTATTCTCATAGAGTAAAATGAAACTGAATCTTTATATTTTCTACCATTTATACTATATAGTATATACCATTACCATACATACAATTACATACCATATATACCATTTGTACTATAACATGATAAAGCAAACTGAAATTGATTTAAGTTTTTAGCTACATATTATAAAAATGTGTTTAGAACATGCAGATTTATTTAAAATCATAATAAAACCTTTATTTTAAAATGTCTGCTGAGTTTTTTATATTGGTGTAACATATTTAGAGTTAGCCTGCATTACAAAGAAATACTAAAGATATTGATTGAATACATATCATTTATCATAATATATATATAGCATTATGTTCTGAATACCATATGGCTTATAATGGTGAAAAAAAAGATGATGAATTACTTTCTAGCTTACCCTCGATGACTCTGTCATATATTTTAACTTCATTTCTTCCCTGCCTGCCTCTCCGCTGCCGCAAAACAGGTTTCATTTCAATTAGGTCTGTATTTGAAATTATCTCTTTGGCTTCAATACATTTATCATTTTCCTCAATAATTTTTACTCCTTCATTATTGGTATTAATATCCTGAGTGTCTTTAAATTCTTTCTTCATTTTTTCTTGATCATTAATTACACCTTCTTTTGTGCTGCTTGTGTTTTTTTCTTCACATTTTGGCTCTGGTGTTTCTTTTGTATCATAAACATCTTTCTTTGAAGTCAAAATTGACAATATTTTGTCATTTAACCAAACAGGATCAGATATTGTGCTATCAACAAAAGTATCTAGTTTTTTAGCTATGATTCTTATAAGAAGTTCTGAATGAGGTGTGTCCCATAATTCCCAAGGAACAAGCTCTTTAAGAACAATTCTTAAAACAAGCACACAGTGATCTGCTGTAGCTGCTTTTTTGTTTCTTATGTCAGATATTTGGTGAACTTTTTTATACAGTGATTCTATAGATTTTTCTGGAGATTTTTCATGTCTTTTTAAAGCTTTCTTATATTCTTTTATGTGACTTATTAATATAGCACAAACATGGACAAAGACATCTTTAGTTTCTAATTTATTACAAATCTAAAAATATAATTGTCACATTAATGAGCTAATTTGATACTTCAATATCAAATTTTTATTTAAATATTTAAAAAGTACTAAAGACTAACTGCACAGTTGTACCTGAAATGCTTTACTGATCATCTGATCCAACATCTGTTTGCAAGCAAAAGGAAAACTTATCTCTTGAGATATATAGTGAATGTACCATGATGATACTAGTTTCCTTTCGAGAACTGACGTTATAACGCTTAACTCGTTGGTATCATACTCCTTGCATTCGACTGTTTTCACCTTCTTTGGAATCGGTGGCAGAATTTTAACTAAGAAGGATGAGTAAGGGTACCTTTCTATAACGGCTTCTAAATCAAATTTTAATGGTTTATTCAGACGTAAAAACCATTGAATTATTTTGAAACTTAATATTATAGATGTTACAAATAAAATTATAGAATATGCAATAAACCAATAACCAGTTAGCGGCGAAATATTAGTCGCATATTTAAGTAACCCGCATAGTAATGTGGAACTACATGAGATAATTGTAACACTTTCCAATAAATTTCTTTTCAATATCATCTTCGAATTTAAAAAGCAATTTAAAAAATATCAGACAAACTTCTATTATAGTATGATTTTGTATGATAGAATGATGAGTTTTATAAAATAGTTAATAGTTATTAATCAATAATAATTATAGAAATATAATATTTCTGTTCTCCACTGTCCACATGAAACTGAAACGTGAAAACTGAATTGGAATTTGGAATCATATTGGAAATTTGGAATTATCAATTAAGGTGCTTTCAGACTACGCTTGCTATACCATATTTGCTATAGAGCGGATGCCATGCTATACTATATAGCATGGCGTTCACATTACGCTACACGGCTATAATGTATAGCCAGCTCAGTTATCACTACTTGCTTGTTTCGCTTACGGGACGGCCGGGGGTGAGGGAGGAGGAGCGTGCGATATAGCACAGTTCCGTATCACTCAATTTTAGCAAGTATAGCAAGCCCATACTATATTTTATAGCGCAGTGTGAACGTGTCCATACTAAATGTATGGTGCGCGATATTGTTATAGCAAATACAGTATAGCAAGTATAGCGTAGTCTGAAAGCAAATTTATGATTAAAGAAGTAATCCATAAAATAATGACAATGCTTTTGTCAATTTCAACTGACATACCTATCAGACATCTCAACGTCAAGCCGCAACCGCAAAATATGTCTTCCTACCTAAATTTAAAAAAACACGTCGAAGTGATAACCTGCTTTTTGAAGCTCGGTATTAGGCAAGGTTTATAGGGGTATTAGGTACCCTTTTTTGATTGTATTGATAATGTACTGAAAACAGATATCGCAATAACGCATGTGATATTATCGACCTATAATAACGCGCCTGTGTGGTGGAGCCTTAATTCTTAAGGAGTTCCGAGACGAACAAGCAGCTTGGCGGCATGCACGTAGACTTGCGTAGCTTGCTCAAGCAGTTTGATGCGCTTGTCAATCAGCTTGATCCAGCACAGCAAGAGACAGACATAACACTATCAGACAGCGTCGACCGCCATGATGAACTGACGCGTGCGCGACTGAGCTATGCTTGATCAAGCCGACCACGAACACCGTCAAAACGTCGCGTCAAGCAAAAAATATAAAATCACATCAAGCGCAGAGCAAGCACGTAAATGCTTGACTCAAGCATCAAGCAAACATTGTAAACGGTCAATGTGCTTGACGCAAGTAAAAATCTACGTGCTTGCCGCCAAGCTGCTTGTTCGTCTCGGAACCCCTTTATATGATGTATGAATAGTTCATGTTATCATGTAAGAGCTTCATAGTTCATACTTCATAATCTTGTTCTACTCACTACTGCCCGATGAACGTGGAACGTTTCAAGTTTTTGTAATTCTGTTGCACTGTACCTATTTCTTTTCTCACCTATTTTATACTTAAAACGGAAAGTAAACAGTAACAAACTGACATTTACACGTTCGTCGACCGTTGTTCAGTTTTCAATTTACTTAGAAAATGTAAGAGGTTAAATTTAGTAAATCATAATTTTTTGAAACCATAATTCACTTAAAATTGTATTATTACCTCTTAATTTTCCAGGTCAAAAGTTACCTTCAAGATTACCCTTACTTCAGATCCAAAGCTGCCTTTTAAAGTGTGAGTTTACATCCTAGACCAGCGTCTAGGCAATATAATATATATATATGCATACAATATGGTAGCCCATATTGTATGCATTATTTAGAAAAGAAGCAATTTTAATGAGAAAATATTAAACTTAAATGATAGATGTTATCAAAGGTGGTAAATTTTTAAAGATTTTTTTTTTAGTTACATCAACTGCAATGGAAATGGCTTTTGTGCAACAGTTTTTGAATTTATTCCAAGATTTTTTAAAATTATGTCACTTAGAAAACTGGCCTAATAATGAAACAAGTATTGAAGAAATTAAAAATGCTTTTCTTATTTCAATTCACATTGAGAAATGTCTTGATAGATTACAGAAACAACAACTTATTGAGGATTTCTTATCAGTGTTGGACTGTAATAATAAACAAGCTTCCTTTTTAAATCACTGTTTACATGATCCACCAAAATACATATTAAAAAAAATCATAATATCTTCTTCAAACATTAATCTATTAGATTCAAGTTTTACAATATTTTTAGAACTATTTTCAGCTGAAAAACTTGAATTATACTTATCAGATATAATCTTAGAAGCTTCCTCAACAGAGACACTTCTTAGTCATTTGTCCCAAGAAATTCCTAAAGATAAGTTGTTGGCCTTTAAAAGCAAGTTTCTTTTATCAGAGTTGTCTGAGATGGAAGATAGTAAAGATATTATAGTTGGCATGCTTAATGACTGTACAAAAGATACAGTAGAAATGTTAATTGTAAGTATGTTGAATAGTAGTTCTGAGTCAAACAATGCAGTAAATAGTATTGTAAATGCTTTTATAAATACTATGTCTATTAAAGATTCTTCAAAAAAGCACTTTTGGAAACTACTTCTTAACAGTGAAGAATCTTATATTATAAAAATGTGTTCACAGCATACAGACTTATTTAAAATCATAATGAAAGCTTTATTTGACTGCAGTAGGTTACTTAAAGAAAATATGTCTGCCGAGTTTTTTTACATTGATTTAACATATTCAGAGTTAGCCTGCATTACAAAGAAATTGTGCCAAAATTGTAATTTAAAACTTGAGTTTATGAATTTTGTTTCTGAACATAATGAAAATGTAAAATTTTGGGAAACTATTTTATCATAAATAATCATGGATGTAAATAATATTTAAAATCATTGTTTAATTTTTTATGTTAAATATATGCTGTTATTGAAGAAAAAAATTGTTTTATTAAATTTGTATTTGGGAAATAGTTTATATTAAAGAGACCATCGACAACTATGAATGAGACAAACAATAATCCAATAGTTAGGCTCCAGTGAGATATATTATCATCTTGTGTTAACTGTCTTTAAATTTGTTTAATTTTCAGACTAAGTGTACCAGAGGCAACACCATTCACAGCAGTTCTGAAGTTTGCAGCAGAGGAATTCAGAGTGGAGCCTGCAACCAGTGCAATAATAACTGATGATGGAATTGGTATTAACCCACAACAAAGTGCTGGTAAGAAAGATTTTTTATAAAGAAAAACAATTGAATTTTATGACCTCAAATATTTAAAACTTAATTAGATCTCTGCTACAAACCATGCCTTACATATTTATGTCTTTTATTTACGCGAGTATTACACACGTAAAGAAAACAGTTTGAAGGGATTGAGGTCTATATTTAACGCAATTTTTGGTTATTATTAAGTTTTCCTGACGTTTCACATGCCTCACATCTATACTAGATCCGTTAAAATATTTCTGGAAATTGCTTACATTTTATCCAACTTATATTTTTTAAGTGCTTAAATATTTAGAATACTTTTAAGTTTTTTTTCTTATCATTCTTGCAGGTAATATATTCTTGAAGCATGGTTCAGAGCTGAGGTTGATTCCCAGAGATAGAGTAGGCCACTCTTCATAAATGTATAATACATTCCATTATAATATTATTTTAGGTATTGATTGTTATTTCTATGGCCTTGTGTTAAGAAAAAAACATAAATTTAAATATTATTAAAACTGCCTTTGGGTTTATTTTATTTATCTATTTATTCAAATCTTTGTTTTACTGAAGCTTACGTGAAGCTTCTAAAATATTTGGTCACAATGTTTAACTATCTGTTATAACATCAATACCTTATATAGATAATATTAATTTTAAGTCTCAATAATATATACATATTTTATTTTTGGTTTTGTAAATAAAATGCTGTAAAAACTTTAGTATTTTAATTCAAATTAGCTTTACTTAAATATAAATTATATAACAAATGCTTAATTAATCTTCATCAAAGGTTCTGTTACTCTTAGGAACATCTTCTCAAACTCCATTTCAGAAAATTGGTCTACTGATGCCCTGTGAAATAAAAGGCTATTCTGAAACATGTTGTACATGTGTTCTTGTTCTACAATAAGCTTAACAATAAAACATAAATAATCCAACTTATTACTTACTAGGCGCGAAATTTTGTTGTGTGCAAGGGTTTGGGTTTGATTCTCAGTGAAAAAATATTTCAAAGGTTCAGAAAGCTCTTGCCTATCAATTTATCAGTAAAGTGTACGTCTCATTAGAGTCACTTTTATTTATGCTAAATAGATGTTTCCAAGCACTCACCTTGCTGCTTCAATAATACTATTTTTCTCATGTGTTGGCAGCGCTATGATCTCTAATATTGCACGAGCATATTCATCAGGTTCAGCGGCTAGGTATCCGGTTCGTGAAGAGGGCGAAGGTTCTATAATATCAGCTAGAGGTCCCCCAGACCTATGAGCAACTGTGATTAGACCGGCTGCCATACATTCCACTACACCTGAGGATTAAACCATAATAAAAGAAAAATTTAAGAATTTTATTTTAATAAGGACAGGTTTTGCATCTCAACAATTGGTTCAAACTGAAATTTTCTAGTTTTTTAATGTAACACTGGATTGACTGTTTATTAGTACACTACCAGATCGAGTTTTTTTTTATCTCCACCGGGAATCGAACCCAGGACCTCTCGGTTGTAACGCTAACGCGCTTACCACTAGACCAAGCAGGCGGTCATATTACAGATAGACAGATGTGTAATGTACAATATAAGCCAGTTATGTTTAATGGTGTAGACTCACTGATTCCAAAATGTTCATTCCACATAGCGTGGATGGCCATAGACGAGGTCTGATACAGCTGCAACAGTTGAGCATACGAGGCATTTACCACAAACTGCACATTATCTTCTATAGAAAGGTGTTTTGCTAGATCGCGGAGGTTTTGAACTCGCTCCTTATCCTCTTCATTGCGACAAGAGCCGACCAATACTAGCTTTATCTAAAATAAATGAGTTTTGTAAAAACTATCGCGTCCGGCTGACGTTAGATTAAACAACGAATATTGTTTAAAATCGATTCAGTTTTAATGTGAAATATTATTTAAATTGTGAAATCGTATCTAAATCGTAATTAATTTATACTATTAAGACCCATTTGAAATTAAAATGGTGATATCTTATTTGTATTAAATAAAGTAATTTTATGATGATTTTATGGATTGTAATGTAAAATTGATGTAATACCTTATTCCACAGCATTTCATTGTTAACAAGAAGATTTCGCAACTCATACATGGCTTGCAGCATCAATGGATGATCTTTCTCTGGACGGAATTGTGCCACTGATAGGATTCTAATCAAATCAGAATCCTTTACTAGGGATCGCAGCTTCTTCAGTTCGGCTACCTACAAATAATGTATGTTTTACTCAAGAATCAATGTAATAAGATTATATAATAAAACCAGTATACTAATGGATGCAATTAAACTGCACTATAGACGCATACTATTAATAAAGACCTGACACGATACTCACTTCACAAGGAGGATAAACTCTGTGAGTGCTTAATGGTATGTTCCAAAGTTCATTGATATGCTCCTCAGTCCAGGTTCCGTTTACCATAACAATGTCAGCACATCTCCCCACCACACTGTACAACTAAACCACCAAAATAATAATGTTGAACAATATCCTATTAGTTCTCTCTCCATCCTTCCATGAAATCTTTTTTCATTTAAAAGAGCATTTATTTATTTAATATTATTAAAAGTTTATAATATTCATATTATGTCATATATTGTTATAATTTGTATACATCCTTATAAGAAAAAAATTTAAAAAAAAAACTTAGTATGGATAACTTAATATTTTAAACTAATATAGTAAACTTTCAGAAAAAGATCCTTTGTTTAAGTCTACTTGAATTCAACTTACCCATCCAAAAATTCTATAGTACATCAATTTACACCATGTAAGTAAAGGATTACGAGCAATCACACTGGAATTATTATAAGATGTTATCCGATGTTTCACACGACGCATCATGGCTGATGTTATTGTCGGGTAGTGTGTGTAACAACCTACGGGGCATTGGGCAAGGTAGCGGAAAATAGGGTAGGTGAATGCGCAACCTGTTGTGTCAATGTAGATATCTGTAGACAAAGTTTCACTATTAACTAAAAAAATTGATGATTTTAGGTTTTTATAAGGAATAGCATAAAAAAAAACTAGTTTTTAACTAAATTCTAAAAATTTACATGCCTTATTACAATACTTTACAATACATTTACATTTTACAATACTTTTATAAAGTAACTAGTTTATACCTGGATTAAATTTAAGAAATGCCTCCATCCCCAATGCCATGGACCCCAAACTTTGCATCAGCAGGGTGAAGTAGGGATATGTCTTCGCTTCTATTGCCTTTCTCAGAGTCAATCTTATAAAGTTTATACTATTTAATTCAACTTTTACATTGAATTGATTCTGTACTTTATCCAGTATTGTTTTAGGTTCAGCTGTTTCTAAAGTATATATATAGATATGGGTGTCTGGATACCTAGGTAAAAAGCCCAGTCAATACTATAGCATTAGGTATATATATATATACACATATTTAGTCCAATAACAATAGAATTTTTTAATGTATAAAAAAATATTAAGAAATATTAATCATTACATTTGAAACAACTTGCCTAGTGAGAATAGCTTTTATAGCTATCCATAAAACTCTTTCACCGCCTCCACCAGCATTGCAATAAGGATGGAAGAATGCAACATTAGCACCATCTTTTTGTCTCCTCTGAAGTTTCCTTTCCTTAATCCTCATATACCATGATGCAAATATGAATGCACAGGGGACAATGACAAAGACTCCAAACAAGAATACTACTATTACTAATGCTGGTAAGATAATAATCAAGCTAAAACATTAATTTAGAGTTGGTAGAATAATCTTTACAAATTTAATATTGATATTTTAAACCAACTAAACTCTCATAGTACCTCTGCACTGCAGCTGTATGACTTTAAAGTAATTCATACTAATATTATAAGTGAAAAAATTAATACTGTCTGTCTGTTACATTTCCATACCACTGAATCGATTTTGGTGGATACAGAGGTATACAAGAGCTTGGACAAGGACATAGCTGCCCTTTATTGAGAATTTTTTTAACGTGGTTGAAATAGGAGTCGAAATGAAAGTTTGCATGGAAGTTTGTAATTTGTCGAAGATATCATAGAAATAGAGTAAACACGAGGATATAGTCAAGAGGAAAACCTAATCTAGCAAAAAACACTTAAAACGGTCCACGGTTCGAGGGGGGAAAATGATAATTTTCCTTTTATAATCCATACTTACGTAAATATTTCCCAAAACATGATTTATTATATGGACAACCGGAGTAGTCCCTAAATAGTCTGTTTAAAATAAGTACATCAATTTTTCTACGTTATTTGTATATATATACCTTATCACTAAAACATTTTGAATTATAATATATATTATATACGAGTTACGTTTTCATTGATTTAATTATATTTTTCTTCTGTTTAAAATTATAATAGTTACATATTATGTAGTATGTACGTACTAACGAACCGAGTAGTGAACTAGTGAAGTAGTGAGTAGTGACTACTGACTAGTGAGTAGGTACATATACACAGGGATGTCAGACGGCCACTCAGAAATCCTTGTACCGAGCTAGTTGAAAGCTGTTAAAGAAAAAAAAAAATTGGTACGCCTCTGCTCCGCTGCTAATACTATATATATAATATATAATATTTTTTTATATTTTAATTTCGTGTAACGTTAATAGAGGGCATTAGTTATCGAACACACCGAAAAATGGAAAAGAAAAAAAAACGAGGTAACCCACTTAACAGTATAAAACTGCAAATTTTTACGTTTCATTGTTTTTTTCTGAGCATTTAAGACCGACAGCCTTAAACAAATCGGTAAGGACGAAGAATGAGGAACAACAAAGCGGAGAAATTTCGTTACACACTGACACTTCGATCGTCTAGTCGTCAAAATGTTGTTTACAACCTCAAAAAAAAAATTGTCGGTTATTTTGTATTATCGGTGTATTTTTGTCGGTTAACGGCCAATATTGGTATTTTTGCATACAAGGACCGAGTAGTCTTGGTACATGGTACGTGACACTAAAACCTATTATGTATACCAAGAAGCTGGTACGTCTGACATCCCTGCATACACATATTATAAATTATTTAGTAACTAGAGGTTTGCACCGGAGCAGTGAGTACCGGAGAATCACCGGCGATTAACCGATAAAACTAATCGATTGAAATAATCGGATATTATTTTCTTCCACATATTCTGATAATGTGCGGCCGGGCTAAGGCGGCGACCGTCTAAGGTCGGCGTACGCAACCGCGTACATTTACAGGAACGGCACTGTATGTTTATAACTTAATATCTTTGCAAGTAATGGTTTGATTTGGATAATTTAAAAAGCTATATCATTCTTATGTCATAAAGAATAATGTGGATACTAGTTCTATTGAATTTGCGATAACAGTACTGATCCTCATTACACATTATAGGTAATTTAATTTGCTTCTTTCGAATGAGATTTATGATTTCGGTCATTAACTCAAACCGCTCTTTTCCATTTATATGATTCACAACATCTGTTGACTGTTCGATCTGGTCATAATAATAATAATTATTATATTTGCAACTTAATACTTACATATATACCTTAATTTGTCAATATCAATTGACAGATGTCTCACGTCATAACTGCTCATAGCTATTTTCAAAGTTATTTACTGTATCTGCAAACTACGAATAATAATAATATGTGAAGAAATGTAAATCAAACTCAAAAATGGCACCACGCAAATGTACCTATAACGCAAGGTTCATAGATTTACAAGGTTGTCTCGTAACTTGTTGAGTGAGGTGGGGTGAAGAGAGTGCGTGACGTCATCTAGTATGCCCACAGCTGTCGCTAACGTTGACGTCCCTTAATTATGCTTCATATAGTCGCATTAATTTTCGTCTGTTCTAGTGAAGAGGTTTATTTTTATTTTGAAGTAGGATTTTAGTTTTGTTTCTTGTGTATCAGAGGATAATATTACGATACAATAGTCTGTATTGTGTATACATTAGTGTTGAACCTTTGTTATTTTGTGAACTGTTTGGACTTGAAAAGATAATAATAGAAGGCTCGATAGGAGGTGAGGAAAGTTAATAACTAATTATTAATTTTCTGTTTTTTCTGTAACCCTAAATTTATTTTAAAGAATGCCGGGAGGAACTATTTAAAGTGTTGCTTTATGCAAAAGTAATGCTAAGAAAGCGAAGGAACTTGGCCTTCAAATAAAAATTTTCAATTTTCCTTCGAACTCTGCAACACGGAGGGAATGGATCAGGAAATGTCAGAGGAAAGATAAATTTGATCCAAAAAACAAGCAGATATGTAGTCTTCATTACAAAACTGATGACTATGAAGATGAGCTTCAGTCTCGTCTGCTCAATATACCTCCAAAAAAATTGAGAAAAGATGGGGAGTATTTTATCTGCTAGTCAAAATGATTGAATTTAATTTTTATAGCAAGTATTAATACATTTTCTCATATTTCTTCATGCAATACGAATGAATGAGATAAAAGAATAGTCATAGTGAAATTTTTCAATTCACATAATGATACTTGTATTCTAGGCAATAATTTTTTTTATACATTTTCAGCAATTCTCTCACTGAACCTTTCATCAACCTTGGTGACTGAAACTGCCAGGTGTTCACAAAGAACTGCCAGAACTCTGGAAAAGGAGCGAAGAGAATCCTCAAGTGTCAGAAAATCACTTCCAAAAATTCAAACGTATTGTAAATTGATAATAAAATAAAAGTTCACATTTTTTTTGTTGATTTAATACTCAAGATCTAGACAAAATGCTTATGTTAAAACGAAAAACTTAAAAAATATTCTAGGAAACTGGAAATCTCTTTCAGAAAAGTTCTCTATTCCTTCATAACTTCCTTATTGCAAAATAAAAGAAAACCATTATGTTTGATAATTGCTTTTTTCGAGGATATTTCACATTCTTGAATAATTTCAAGAATGTATGCTCTATTATAATATTCTTAAAACTTATGACAGCAATATAATTCAATTTGTAGTTTTAATCAAGGCATATATTCGAACTCCGGTAGATTGTTGTTCAAACGGGCCGTCTGGGTGACGTTTGCCGCGCTCTAATATGATTGGCTATGAGTTACGAGACAACCTGTTCTCTATACTAACCTTGCCTATATCGCGGTGGTCGTTGCCTAAAAACTATCGCGCAACGATGACAACTGAGTACTGACAGAAGACACTCAAGACAGTACAACACCGGTGACCGAAGTGAGAACTGAGAAGCGGTTGTTTGCGAGTAGTTACGACTGTGCTTATTATTGTTTTGGTGCTATTAAATTTTAAAAAATGCCCTCGTGTGTTGTTAAGTGGTGTAGAAGCCATACGGATATGAAAAATTCTGGAATCACTTTTCATACGTAAGTAAATTAACATTTTGATAACCTATACTCGTCGATTCTGAAAAGTATTATGCACCATGTATATACAACACAGTAACACAATTATTAATTTAATATCACAGATAATTTACATATTTAACATAAAAGATTATTAACATAATAATTAAAATTAAATGTCAGGTTCCCAAAAAATGAACTTCAGCGAAAAATATGGGTAACTGCGGTTCGTTCAGAAAGGAACGATTCTGATTGGATGCCTAGCGTATGGAGTAGAATATGCAGCATACACTTTAAAAGTGATGATATATACATTACTAGTAACGAAACGCGAAAACGGTTAAGGAAAACTGCGGTTCCTATTTGCACAGTAAGTGTTTTTTTTATTTATCCTAAATATTTTACAAGCTTTACATATATAATTCTACTCTATGTGTGTATGTGACTGAACTCCTCCCTACTGGTCCCTGGATTGTTTTGATTCACAATTGGACCCGATAGATGGTGCTACAATTGGCATCTAGGATTTTTTAAAATTTTAACCAAACGCGCTTATAGCATGCAAGCCTAAAATTGGACAGCACAACATCCATCGGGAAATATGTGTATATTCCCTATAGACTCAAAATAGCTGGATCGATTTTGATGAAATTTTTAGGCAATCTTTAGATTAACCCCTTTTATCCTGTGATTTTTTTTTGATAGCCTATTTCACGAAGCAGACCTGGGGTTATCATTAGTAGTCTGTTAGTATTAATCTTATTGATTACCTCTATTTTATTTTTAATTTTGTAGATGGTCAGTACGGTCACCAATGCAGATCCATCAACTAATTTATCTGGATCATCCTCCAAGGAACTGTGTGAAATGGTGAGCTTGCTTATTATTATTATTATCTTATTGTTTAAACAATAAATAAATAAAAATTTATATTTTTTTTAACAGGATGAATATTCTAAGAACAAGCTGAAAGAACCAGATGGAAAAATATTAAAACGTTTATTAGAAAGTCCTTGTTACAGCTTTTTGGAAGAAAAAAAGCCGAAAATAGTAAGTTAGCTTCACTGTGAATCTCGCACTTGACTGGTTTTTTTATACAATTTTATACTTGAATTAAAAAAAAATAGCAGTATCCATACTCTGTACATATTAATTTATTAGAAAATTTTAATTATATAAATCTTCTTACAGGAACCATCCTCGGAAGAATTGAAGCCTTTGTACGTCACTCCCATAAATATAACTTCACCTAAAATTGAATCTGTTTTTAACACACCTAGAATAAATAAGCTTGAAAAAAAACTTGCAGCAAAATCGGCTTTAGCAAAAAAACGATTAATGAAAATTAAAAATTTACAACGAAAAGTTAAGAGGTTAAATAATAAAATTTTTACATTGAAAGACATCATTACAAATTTAAAAAAAAATAAAAAATAATAAAAAATATTTATTTTGCATAACTCCAACCACGCTCATACCACGTGACTCTTGACACTGCCCACATGGCCTTGACGCGACCAATCACGTGCGAACGTATTGACCTTGTTGTATACGTTGGTAGGTTCATTTTTGAAGCGCTATCTGTATGAGAGTTAGTGGATCAGTAACATTACAGTATCGGCCCTTTACTGTCCGCCGAGATTTTCCATTAAGGAAACGGAGTTTAACGAATTTTTTCAATCCCTTGGAGACAGATTTATCGCGGGAGGTGACTATAATGCCAAGCACACGTTTTGGGGTTCTAGACTTGTTCTACCCAGAGGGCGTGAACTCTTTAAATGCATCCAAACAAGAAAAATGAACGTGATATCGTCTGGTCAACCCACTCACTGGCCAACAGACAAAAGAAAAATCCCGGATGTTATCGACTTTTGTGTCAGCAAAGGAATCGCAAACAACAAAATATCGTGTCGGAGCTGCTGGGATCTGTCCTCAGACCACTCCCCAATCATAGTGGAACTACACACTACCCCCCAAGAATGCGACAAAAAATGCGTGCTGCATAACAAAAAAACTAACTGGCCCCTATTTCGAGAGCTTATCGACAAAGCATTCCAGGAACCAGTAAGTCTAAAAACAGAAGACGAAATAACAAAAGCCGTTCTGTACTTCAACAACAGTGTGCAGGATGCAGCCTGGTCGTCAACCCCTCCACTACCACACAGAAACATGGATAACTTTGTAGCGAAACATATATTGGATAAAATAAAACAAAAAAGGAGAGTGAGGAAACACTGGCAGCAAAGCAGAGACCCTGGTGTGAAAAAACAACTCAACCACATCAACAGACAGCTGAAACACATCTTAGACAAGGATCGTAATGACGGATTTCATAATTATCTTACTGGACTGGATGCTACTGCTTCCTCAGACTATTCATTATGGAAAGCCACCAGAAGACTGAAACGGCCTGTTACTATATTTCCTCCTATAAGGAAATCTGATGGTTCCTGGGCACGGACGGACCAAGAGAAAGCCGCAATAATATTTATAAGAATATATCTACTGTTTGTACAATGAGGATGTGACACAGGTCACATACTGAGCGAGCCAGCAATAGCACCAACCAAAACACCTCTGAATGTCCCTCGAAGGAGACAGATTGTAGTGAATAAAGAACAAAAAAAAAAAAAAAAAAAAATTTAAGATTATTATTCTTTATTGTATAATCGGGCTATCAATAAAAATTAGAAATATATATTTTCATTATGTTTTAGAAATTAGATATATTTTTTAAAATTAAAACTGACATTTATTTGTTACAAAATCGCGTTTTTTATTATGTATATATTACAATACCACTTTTTCACTCTTATCTTATAAATATTGAACATAATATGTAATACTAACAGTGGCATACCAGTAGAATTTAATATCTACAGAAGTTAAAAGTTTTTGAATATAATACAGAAAATTAAGTCAATAATAATTATATCAAAAACAAAATATAGATAACATGAATAGTATAATATAAGAATAATATATAGAAATGTATTAGGTACTCAGTTATATAATGAGTCAGACCTTTATTTATGAAATAATACATATCATAGAAGGATTTCGCGGTGCGTATGTATATATCATATTGGTAAAATCATTATGATCGTTTTTTGGTAAAAGGGACTGTCAGAATACGCTTATATATTAAGAACATTCCTTGGATTAAGGAAGATCTTCATTGTGATTTCCTTTTTGTGTGACTTCTGCAGCGAGGTCTGCAAATTTGGCAACGTAGTCCACACTCGACTCCGCCATTAGTGAATGTAGTTGCGATTCCACCTGTAGGTATTAAGATTTAAGTTAGTCATTTAGTAGAATAAATGCGAAAGTGACTGATCAACGTTTAAGGAGCCCGTCTCGTAATAATCGTGGCAATAATTTTACTCAACAAATACAATAAATTCACCAATGTAAAAATTTTTTTTTGCAAATACGTAATGGCGTGCAAGCCAATTCCGATCAAAACTGTCTGTCACAAATCATATCAAAGAAAAAAGAATTTATCATGTTTCTCAATTTTTATAACATAATTAAATTGTAATGGAACATAATAAGGCAATTTAATATTATATACCGCAGTATCAGGGTGGCGTCCTTCCAGTTGATTGAGGAAAGAGCTGAGCGAAAAGTCTTGCACGGAACCTTCGAGCCAGCCTTCGGCGTCGTGTAGAAGTCGTGAAGGGGATAATGACATAGACTCGGACGTTAGAAAACCTTATAAATAATTAGAATATTAGTATCAAGATTCAACTATGTAATATCAATAATATAGTGTTAAAATTTTAATAAAAAAAACCCACTTCCAATTGTAACTCAAAAACTACTGAACAGATTATGATGTTTTAATGGGACCACACGGGAAGCACCAGCTTTCAAACAAAAAAAGAATCATGAAAATCATAGAGATCTGAAATGACAAACATTTAAAAAAATAGCGTCGAATTAAGAACCTCCTCCTTTTTGAAATCGGTTAAAAAAACATGTTCTTATTATAAACAAAGAAAATTCGTAAAATTTGTTTAACAGTTAGGAGAAACACATGCGATCTACGAATGAAAAATAAGTCAGGAACTCTAATTCAGAACAAATTTCAACCAAAAAGTAGCCCTACCTCAGTTCAAACTTTTGTATTGTCCCACTTGTCTTTTTTTTACGCTTAATTTTGTTATTAATTTGATTCTACCATATCTTAAGGTGGTTCGATTCGGTCCCACAAAACTCAACCTTCACACTATTTTAAAACAAGGAACACTGTCGACATTTAGGGTTGGTTTTTGTACAATGGATTGTCCAATGTTTGTTTTGATATAACAATATTTTTATAAAGAGTGCGCGAAACGTATTTTAATGTATACAAATACAACGATAATTTCACAAAAAATAAAACTAGAAATTTGCAAAAGTAGCGTCACCTAGCGAGCTTTGAGTTTTGTTGGACCAAATCGAACCACCTTAATTAGTCTGACAATATAATAATATGATTTATGAAAAATGTGTGATAATATCGTTTTCGAATAGTGTCTAAAAAACTAATAATTACTTGAATTTAAGAAATTTTTAATATTTCCCTTTTATCAATCATCTTTATATAGGCTATATTCTATAAGATATAAAATTATAGATAATATTAAGAGAGTAATGAAAACTCACTTGTCATGTCCGTCTGTTCGGATTTCATCAAGGGTTGAACAGAGTTTGACTCTTTTTCTAATTTAATTGCATCGCCATTCTGGCTGCTTTCTTTTTTCACATTCTTTATATCATATCCGTTTGTGTCATCTGTATAAAAATATATGAATAAATGTTTTTTTTTTTTGAAATTTTCGTTTCCAAATATTTTATGAATGCTTATTTTATAACACTTTCGGTCCATTTATACCTGATTAAGCTCAAAAAGAAATAAGTTGTAACCACGTCACAAACAACTTTTTTTTAATAACATAGGAGGCAAACTTAGGATAAGCGATCTGTGGCCCATAGACGATGCCAGTAGAGTATGTGCACGGATTTGAATGCAGTTTCGCCTTGGTGTAATTTGATCTTAAACATTATAAAGGTCTGATCTAAAACATTAAAACCTCAGTTATGAGGAATATACATTTAATTTTTATTGTTAATAGTTAATACCTTGGTCATCGTCTTCTTCCGATGGGCTAATAGGAATTCGGCGATCACCGTCATGGAAGAAGAATCGGCCGTTCGACTCACTTAATACGTAGTATGCGGACAAACTGAAACGGAATAATGTTATCATAATATTAATACGTGAAGCAAAAACGTTTTATGAAAATTGCGCGAACGGGTGACCGTGAAATTTGCCACAGTTAAAGTTTTATGGAGAAGTACATAAAGCTATTTTTTTTATATAAAATGCATAAGAAATACATTAAATTAATTAAAATACACATTACACACACTACTGCTTGAATGACACACATACATGAACTGACATACATATTAACTTACTCTTGAATTGTGTTCAAATTTCGACTAATGGGCGAAGACCAGTTTATGTAAATTAATATAACTTACTCGGGTGTAGTGGGAAGTCGTGGCGACGGTTTAGGAAGAATCCGCGGGGCGGGCGGAGACGAATTAGGGACCAACTTTACTGGGATAAGATCTGGAATATAAAACCTAATATGAATAAGGTAAAAGATTTCAAAAATTGATGTAACGCTAAATAAGGTTTTAAGCTAAAAATTGAAAAAAAAAAACCCACATAATCTTTCAATTTATCGCTGAGATTTGTTGTTGTAAAAGCGAGAAACACTAAGCAAAGACCTTATTTGAGAAACATTTATAAGTAGTTAAGAGGAACTGTATTTAAAAGTAAACTGTGTGAATTCAATTCTAATTATAAGCATATAATTTTTACATTTTGACACCCTTAAGATAAACACAATATACATGTATAAACATTATAAGTAAATTTTAACAAAAAAAAAAACCGACATCAAATTGTAACTCTAAAACTACTGAACAGATTTTGATGAAATTTAAATGGGACTACACGGGAAGCTCCAGCTTTCAAAGTAGAAACAATCATCAAAATCGGTTCACCCAGCCGAAAGTTTTGAGGTAACAGACAAAAAAATTCAGTCGAATTAAGTACCTCCTTTTTTGAAGGCTGTAAAAATTGTAGTAATTTTTACAGAAGCTATTGCCTGCGTAAGTGTGAAAAATATTTCCCATTAAGTCATAAATGTAAGAATTTTATGTACACTCACTGCTGGTTGGAGGTAACTTGGGCAGCAGTGGTAATAGTCTTTGAACAACAACTCTCGGGCTGTCCCTCTCTGATATCGTTGGCCTTCCCCGTCGACGACGTGGCAAACCGTCTAAATTGATCGCAGTGCTTTTCTAAAATGTAATACAACTTAAAAATGTTTGTTTGCCAAGATCAAAGAAACACAAAATATAAATTAAAATCAGAAAATAAATACAATTTATTGTAAACATAAAATAATTACAATTACACTCAAGTACAAATATGAAATTAAATATAATTATACCTACCTAAATTGGTCAATATCGATTCAACACAACAAATGTACTTTAGCATTAATTATTTAGTTTTTGCACAACCAACAAAATTACAGTAGTAATTATATTGATATATATGCAAAACATATCATAAGTATTTACAAAATACATGAAGAAACATTATAGGAAATTTTAAACAGTGAAATCGATAAACAAACATTTATGTGAAAAGAATTAATAGCAAATAATGAATTTTAAAAAAATGTTTTTTTTAGAGCAATTGAAAAAATAAATACTGAGGTTCCCATGTATTTATTTTTCTAATCAATATATTCAAAATGGCATTCATGTCGAGGCACAGTGATATTATAAGAACAATGCGCGTCATTTCTGAACTATAATTGACAGTTCAATTAACTGTTTGTTTTTTGGATAAATGAAGTGAAGTCCCGTGTCCCCTAGTGGGGTATGGGGCAGATGCATTTCACATCTGTTTCACTGATCGATTTTTTTCTTTATGGGCAAGTAGGTGATCAGTCTTCTAAACCCTACCAGACCGAGTTTTTTTTTTCTCCACCGGGAATCGAACCCAGGACCTCTCGGTTGTAACGCTTACGCGCTTTAGTTTTGTTTTTTGGATACCTATTGTTAAATTTTGAACAAGGAAAATATAAACTGTAAAGTTTTACGATATTTAATTATTTAAATTATTAACGTTTATAATTACCACGGCATAAGCTCGAGGTGCAATTGGTGTCGGGTGACGGAACACAGAGTTACATTCACTCTTCGGCAGTTCTTGCGGTGGACACTGCTGGGGCTTCTGAAATTTTAGAAAGTCAATATAATAAAACAAGTGGCAATACGGAGCTGTGGATATTGTGGAACTTATGTGGAAGGTTGGTACCTACATACTTCCATATTTAATGAGATTTTATGTGCGCAGGTCAGAAACTAACAAATAAAATATAATATAACAATATGTATTTCATGTCAGCGTTAATGCTAACATATTGCCGATCAATCAAAATTGGACATACCTGTTTCTTTGGACAGACGTGACCACAATTGCACTTGGACACGGGTGGTTTTGCGGCTGTTGTTACGTGTGGATTTCCCGCTAATGCTAGAAGGCGCTTTAATCTGGAAACATACCAAAAACATTCATAAAATAAAATATAAACACACATAGATAATACTGCATCTACTGAAATCATAACTAATATCAGATGTTGAACCGATCATGAAATTTGGCCATCAATTGCTTGAGAGGTCTTTATATTATATTCAACTGAAGTTGCAGGTCTGCACTTACCTATCATTGAGTAAAAAGAGGCCATCCGATGGTGGCGGAGGATCAGCTCTATTGATTAGTTTGCTAACCAGCTTCAGGGTACCTGATGACTTGTGGTCCGGAGACGACAGCGCTTCACCTAAAAATATTCATAAACTGTAATTTCCAAATACAGAAGATCTAATAAATATTTAGGAGCTTTTCAAAACTATTGCCGTTTTGTTTTTGTATTAAGTAAAATGAAAACCTCCCCACCTACTTGACTATTTACGCCTATATTCAATATCTTGACTTACCTCAGTAGACCTGGCATTGTATTATTTAATACATTGATCTCAGATATTTGAACCCATTTTAATCAACATCGTTTGAACCGTTGATGTTATTATGTTAATTTGGTTGCCTAAATATTGGACAGTACATAAACATTACACTTACATTTCCTCTCATCACCAGACATGCCATCATTACTGTCTTGACTGTAATTCTTTGGTGAAAATAATATATCCGTATCGCATTTCTCTCTCTCATCTTCCACGAAACTATCGCCTTTCTCTGGTGTTTTATTGCCCTTCTCCCTCTTATCAATAACTCTCTCCTTGTCTAACTTTTCGCTTTCCGACGTTTTCTGCGCTTTAATTGGCTGCGGTAGAGGAGGCGTGGCTTCAGCCCACCAATAATCGAGATCTAGTTTTGAACGCGATCCAAACTGAGCACATGAAAACAATTATCACAATTTAAGCTTTCAGAAATAACGTCCAAAAATATTTATAATTATAAAGAAAGTAATGGTAATTTATTATCTAGATGCAATAGCGCATTTTAATGTGATTCTGATTAAAGTAACGATTAGTTGATAAATTTGGCAAATAAAAACATTAAATTGAGTTTAAGCGCATTTTAATCTGTTGATCCACCAAATATCTATACTCTCTAGAGTGTGTGCTTACGAGTTTCTACGTTTCTGGAAAATAAACAAAATGTTTTGTAAGGTGTTCGGTTCCTACTATATGTAATCTAATCTAATGTATCTACTTTCCAACCCAGGAGGCAGCGAGTTTCGTAATCCACACTGGAGCCTACTTTGCGAATCTTCACTTTTACTTACCATAAGATAAAGGTCCCCGACAGTAAGGTCTCCCGCATCATACAGACTCCAACCCGCTCGTATTTGTCGAATTGCCGTCTCTACGTCGATCACAGGTTTTATTTCTTCTTCACACTGAAAAACAACTACTAAATCGAAAATACTGGAATCGAATAAAACAGGTAAACGAAAGCACACTTTAATATATAAAGGATTAAATACTATATAAACATTATAGTTACAGAAATAACAGTAAAAACAATATATTTTGTTGACAGAGAATGGAGTCTCACATTACCTTTGGTTCCTCGGTCAATGGAGCCGTTCCGGCTCGGCATTCTTCAATCTTTGATTCATCAGTAGGATCCTTATCCTGAACTAAGGTGTAGATACTACCCCCACATTTCTTTGGTCGTAAACGAAATTTAACCTGAGATTTTTCAAGAACAATTAAAACTAAAATAACACTTTTCAGAACTATTATATATAATTGAAGTAAAACAGCTAACCTCAAAAGCTTTATGGTAAGATTACAAACACCCACCTTAAGATGATTATATTTGCTCTCTTTATCTACTTTTCCATCACTTTCATTGTCCGTGTCACTTTTATTATACTTTTCTTCATCCTCCATCTCAGAAAAACTATCCTTTTCCCTTTCGGACATAATGTTGTCCCTATCTAACGCCTCTCCATCTTCCTCAGCTGTTTCTTCAGCTTTCAGATCCTTTTCATCTTCAGTACATGGTTTTTCTTCATCGTCATGTACGTTCTTATAATGTGCCATTAATTCTATACCGTCAATTGCTGTTTCGTCAATATTAATTAATTTGTTATCGTCATCTAATTTAACCTTTTTCGCGTCATCCTTATCTTTTTCTGATGTGCTTTCTTTTCTTTGGCGTTTTGGTGTTCTTATTTTAACTAAAAAAGACAAGTATAGTTTTTAAATAAAAAAACCTTGTAATTGTCTGCTCTGTACATACATGTAATTTATTTTGAATACTTTTTATTTGATTATATGACTTAAATGTTTATGAATCATAAAAAAGTAACTAACCTTCAGCGTTTATACTTTGCAAAGATGGACGTAAAATCGTGACTATGAATAACAAACTTAAAGTTCTCAGCATCCGTGAATAATAAGTTGGGATGTTTTTAAGATGTGCTATCAATTTTTCCTCTACATACTGGACAAGTTTTTAAAGATTTTTTATTATTAATTTTTAAGGTTGCTCATAAATCTTATTTTACTTGTTTTACATATTTTGTAAAATATTAATAAATTCAGCTTGCTCTGTGAACTTCAACGCTCCTTAATATTCCTTACCACTATTTGTATCCCGATGCAATGATCCCATCCTCTCTAAGTAAGATGAAAAGCATATCTTTTGGCTGGACAGCTGTTCACTGTGACTAAGAACCGGTAGATGAATCTCTATGCCGGGACGTGGACCGAGATGTAAGACCAGCTTTTTGGGTAGAGTCCGTTCTAAAAAGAAAAAGCTTTATTGCTAAGAGTTGATACATTTTTTTTATTTTCAGTTAATTCGCCACGGCACGCTTATCAAATACTTGATAAAAGATATATATCAGTGTCAGCTGCAGACTTTCTTGATGACACGTTGAACAATTCGTATGGAGTTTAGAAAATTAATAAGTAATTTTAAGGTGTAAAGAGTCTAGCTATACAAAATTAGAATAACTAAACCGCATTTATGGAGCATTTTGGCTTCTAGCCAAAAGTTGTTCTTCTCTGCATCTCCAAGCCAAAATCCTAGATTTAATCTCAGAGCTTATTGAGATTATTAAAACTAGAAAATAAGTCCCAAATATGATGAACTTAACTTTTAATATATACCTTTGGTTATAATCGAGTCAGTCTCCAAGTTGAGATGCGACTCAAGTTCGTCGAGGCTCGCGCGTCTTTCGTACTCAGCAGGGCTCGAACGATCTTTGACTATACCATTTGTGATGTGCGACTCTTTATAGTGCGACTGACTTTTGTTAAGGTTTTAATTCGTTCTGTTGAGTTCTTTTATACCATATGGAATCAGATAATTCAATATCACCGAATTTAATTAATTGATATAGCATTTGCTTAATCTAAAGTTATCTTACAGAATAATAATTATTTTTAATAATATATTTGACCTATTCTACTCAGAGTAGAGTCTGATAGACCGAATATTTAATGAAGTCAAATTTTAAACAAGAAATTGGTTTCTCATTACTTAACGCGTAACTTAAAGCAATTTCTACTTTTGTAAATAAGCGACTTGAAGACTCTAATTTCTTAGCAAATCAAAAATAGTCTTGCTGTTAAACTATACTTTGTAAAGATGAATGTGAGTGTAATTTGTGTTAAATACCTTGTGTTAAACGGAATAATTAATTAAAAGGATACGGATTTCCATCGTTTCTCTAGCGCTTTTATAAAGGCAGCCAGTTGTGTCCTGAGTGGTACAGTGGCAGCCAGTCGAGGGTTGTGAGCGGCAGCCTGTACTCGCGCCCACGCACATGAATTACGCGCACGAAGCACGACCTGGGCGCGAGAACAAACACGCGTGCCGCACGCGCGTTCTGAAATCAGTGAGAAATTTTTTGATCAGTAAAGCCTTATACCCTTTGAATTCGTATAAAATGGAATACATTTGCTTAAATGAAAAGCTTGTCATTGTATTTAGACCTTACAAAGTAATCCTTAGTGAACATTACATTAACATGCCTCAAATACTGAAATGTAATTTGGAAAAGCAATAAAAGCAGTTTGGCATCATATTAAAACTTAGATGTGATAAAGTGGCGATACGCTTCGCTATAAAATACATTTATGTGACAATTTACCGACATGTTTGTACTAGATGTGCGACGAATTAACAGTAGCCTTTAAGCTACCATTAGTCACGAAATTTTGTATAGTTTTAGGGTAGCTTTGCCCAATAGGGACAAAAAATAGGGACAAAATAGCATAATAATGCTATTTTGTCAAAAGCAGTGCTTCTGCTCGCTAAGTGGTTTACGCGTCCGCGTATTGCCTAGGGACGTCCTGGGTTCGACTCCCGGGAAAAAAATGCATATTTCGGTTGGGTAGGCACAGAAGGCAGATCACCTACTTGCCTGTAAAGAAATTGCTCAGTGAAACAGATACCTTTTTTGTTAAAAGCTCTTACTGATGAAGAGCTATTTTTCAGCTACCTTACACACATACATTACATACATCTCATAAATAAGAAAATATAGCTTTATTATAACAATGATTCATGATCAGTGTGAATCAAAATTTCATCTTAATCTGAGATACAAGTTAATTTATATAAATTAATCAAGGATTTAAATAAAAAATTTCCTTTCCAATAAAAAGGAAAGCCTGCTTTAAGTTACAAAAGTAAAAATATCTTTGTGTTTTATAAATTATCTATAAAATCATAAGCATATGTGCATATGAATTAATCCAAACATCTCCATGAAGTAATAGCGATTTGAGATAATTATAGCAAAATTCAGATAATCATTCACCGATAACAATCATAATAGCACTTTTGATGCAGGAAATTATCTATTATTTTGAAATTTGTCAACAATGGGAAAATTATTTCATTTAATATTCTTTATCGAAAAATATATTGTATGAATTTTTATTTTATAATCATACAAAAATCATGATTTTCGCATTCATAAAAACTCGGACGTGCAACCATTTCTATACATAATATTTGTTGAAAACGTAGAATTTTACGCGGTATTTCAATATATTTCCGAATTTTCAACAGGAATCGCGGTTTCTGCCAAATTTAAATATTAAGTAATATTAATTAATTCAATTATAACTCTAAAACCACCGAACATGTTTTGATGAAATGGGACTACACGGGCAGCAACAGCTATCAAACAAAAAAAGAATCATCAAAATCGGCTCACTCAGTCGAAAGTTCTAAGGTAACAAACATTTAAAAAAAAACCAGTCGAATTGAGTACCTCCTCTTTTTTTGAAGTCGGTAAAAAGATTTTAAACTTTAATTCAACCTAATAAATAAATGAACTACTTTATCAGAATTTTTAATTTATTATATGTACACAGATGACCGTTCCGACTTCCGTCTTATAGAATATCAAAAGGTCCAGTTTTACATTAACGGACATATACTCGTCTGCTTTTGAGCTACCAATACCAATTATACCAATTATAATAATTCGTGAAGGTTAACAAGCCTCACCAATAAAAATTAATTGAAGTTAAAAAAACAGATTTCCTCGTCATTCGAAAATCTTAATACAATATAAATGTTTATTATGGGAGTCGGTATTATTCCATGTTCTTAATATATTATTGAGATTATGATAACATTAATAAAATAATAAGTGGTTTACGCGGCTGCGTGTTGCGCCGAAGGTCCTGGATTCGAATCCTGGGGAAACAAATGAATGTTTCGGTTGGGTAGGCACAGAAACCTGATTACCTACTTGCCTGTAAAGAAAATAATCAGTAAAACAGGTACAGAAATGTGTCTGCCACACTAGGGGTTACGGGAATTTACTTCAATAATATAATAAAAATTAAATTAGATGCTAATTTAATTATTATAATTATGTTATGCTATAAATATAGGTACTAGGTACTTTATAATTATATTTAATTACTTAAGGTTTCATTATTTCATTGTTTTATGATAAAAATATTATGCTATAAATATACTTTATAATTATATTTAATTATACTTAAAGTAAGTTTTGGTTTTTTCATTCATCAAAACAAAAAACAGCGGGCTCATCCGTTTGTGTGATTTCAAATTAGAGTAAGTTTGCCTACCTCATCCTACATCAAAAATTAAGAGCACAAGCTTCTTTTGTCCTAAACAGACCGAATTAGCTTGCAGCAGCAAAAAAATATATGTTATGTTAACACATACCAGTAATTTGATTCAGCCGTCGTAATGCGGCGCACATAGGCGTACGAACACGTAGCGTACGTCCCCGAGCACGAACCGCCATACTTCCGCCGCGTACCATGTCGCCTAGCCGTGCGCATGTCTTTTCACTCACAGACTCTAGCTTACGCCGGAGTTCCCCGTAGTTTATGAGAGCGTATAACTCTTGAGCGACTTTTTTTACGTCTGAAATGTAAGAAAACATCGTTTACTGAGGGTGTAAAGTCATCGATTATCAACTGGCGCAGTTAGAAGGGTTAGATTGTCAAATTAATTATCATACAGCACGTTATCAATGAAAACTCAACTACTCAACACATAATATGTACATATATTTGTAGGATAGGAATGACATACTTTGTGCTGTATTTCTACTTTGCGAGCAGGTGTAATTTCGGTACAGAAGTAGGGGGATCTTGGAAAAACAGGATAATATAGTAAATAAACTAAAACTTACTTTCATCAAATTGCACGTGTTTAGAAAGTTTATGCCAAGTCCTGTAGTAAAAGTGGCTCACTTGAGTTTTCGTCTTCAAGCCGTCAGTCATACCTTTCTTCTTCATCTTACCACAGATGTACGCTGTGATGGCATCAAAGTCCTTCCCGTACTCATTGAGAGCTTCAAAGAATAGACTCTTTTCATCAGCAGACCAAGACATCCGTTGCTTAACTGGACACTGGGCCGGAAATTTTAGCGGTTCTTTGTCATCGATTTTGTTTGGCGTATCGCATTCTATAACATCTGTAAAATAGTTTTGATAGTTTTTAGTTAAAACTATTAAGAAACTGCCTTTCATACGAGTTATAAGTACAATTATAAGTCTGTAGTTCTACACAGATTATTTCTGCCCAACAAATCTTTATACTTTTTTACGTAGTCTTGATAATGTTAATTTTTTTTAAAGCTCCAGCTAATAAATGAAGAAATAGAAGAGGGTTAAGTCATACATCAAGTTCAAACTCGAATCTTATCTTGAGTTAGATCTTTCCTAGGTACATTAAACCGTAACAGGAAAAAATAATTAATTCACTCAGTACCTAATATTATAATAAAGATGGCACATACCTCGTTTATCCGCTGGTGACTCTAGCCGCAATTTCTTAATGACCCTGGCACTGGTACGTTGCTGCTGTTGCGTGGTTAGAGATCCCAGTAGTTCTGTGAGCTGCTCGTCTGCCTGAGAGACTGCTCCGGGCAACATTGTTGGCTCTTTGACTAATGACGTCTGTAAAGTTTTTTATCAATAATAAAGAGCTTATTAACGTCTTTTTTCATTCTCTCACTCTAAACACACGCTGTACCAAAGGCAAATAAGTTACCTAAGATTTGCCA
This sequence comes from Aporia crataegi, assembly GCA_912999735.1. Taxonomy (NCBI): domain Eukaryota; kingdom Metazoa; phylum Arthropoda; class Insecta; order Lepidoptera; family Pieridae; genus Aporia; species Aporia crataegi. The sequence goes on along the minus strand of OU538733.1, from coordinate 7,268,194 downwards.
ACGCTACTAACATATTATAGTGAAGTTTTTATTAGCGAATAGTTATCTATATCTTACTCAGAGGTTCAATTAATAACTAAAGCTTAAATCGGAAGTTACTTTGAGGTAATATTGTTTGCGTAAAGATCATATTTCATCAACCGCTGCCTTCGCCATATTCTCGGTGTATTCTGGCCAGAGAGGATCGCAAACGTGGATCTATGGGAACGATGCGGCGAGACTCCAATCGACCACCAGATCAAGCGTCGCAAGTGGAACTGGATAGGCCACACGCTACGAAGGGATTCCCAACATATACCGAGGCAAGCCTTAGACTGGAACCCTCAAGGAAAGCGAAAACGTGGCCGCCCTAAGCAATCCTGGCGGCGGACGATCACCGCGGAGGCGAAGGCAGTTGGCATGACATGGAGCGGAGTGAAGCGCGTAGCTCAAGACAGAGAGGAATGGCGACGTACTGTGGACGCCCTCTGCCCCATCCAGGGGCCTTAGGACTTCAAAAGAAAAAAAAAGAAAAAATTTACATTAACGGTCTTAGATTAAGTATATCCGTAAACATCTATATGATGTTACGTAATGGAAAATAAATTAATGTTTTGCAAATTCGAGTGGCAATCAAACCTGTTAGGCCTACCTACCGAATCGTGATATCATTAATTATATTAATATTTACACATAAGATCCTATTCACATTGAACTACACTCCACTATAAAACATATTCGTGCATTCACTTACAACTTACCTGTTTATACCTGCTAACCGGGTAATAGGGACTAGAAAAAAGTAGACAAGACCTAAGCATGTTTCTTATGATTCAAAATTTCGATTTCTATCAAATTAATTTGTTAAACAAGAGACAATTATAGCATATTTGTTTATAAAGAATACTAGCGTACGTGTACTTTTCAACTGGTAAACAGATCAGTGAAAGACGATCTCTCTTCGGATTTTAGACTATAAGGATATTGATTTCTTATTTTTCATTTACGACCGTAAGAGGTAGTAAATTGGTAGTCACTTAGTAGTTAGAAGGCAAATGCTACGAAACCATTGGTTTAGAATTAGTTATTTTATCTTACAGTTTGGTATTATTATTATATTTTAACAAACTTTATTTCTAGCTTTTGAATGGAACATTCCCGAGACCAATATTAACAATGAAAAATCATTGAATCTTACGTATCTATACGACATTTTAGATAGTTATCTTAGAAAACAAAATTAATATTTTTAGATGTTATTTATATGGGACCACTATATCATCTGATCTATCAAACAAAACAAAAAGAGTCATTAAAAAAATACACGTCAAAATGATAACTTCCTTTCTGTGTTTATAAAGGTCGGTTAAATATAGGTTCATAAGTTTGATTTCACAATCATGTAACACAAAAGACACATTCACATCATACACCCTGATCTGTCACCATCAGAGGACCCGCCTGCCCTGTTATCTGCTATTATATTTAAAAAAACACAGTCGAATTGAGAATCCTTTCCTGAAGTCAGTTAAAAATTGTTATACTTTCACAATTATACGAATCGAATTTAATTAATTATGGCTCGACTCTCGAAATATACTTGAGCTTTAATAATACTGATAATAATTGGGACAACTCAAATAAAGTGCTCTGATCCCAAAGTAGCTGAAGCACTTGTGTTATGGTAATCAGAAATAACGCGGGTATCACAATAAATACATAATAAATTAGTTTATAAAACAACCAAGACTCGGAAACAAGCATTCGTGCTCATCACACAAATTAATGCCAATCGGTCGTCAAACCTAACATATTTTGGTCTAACCTAGCATATTATGGTCTACGTAAATGAATTCGCGGGCAGTAGCTAATAAATAATTTTACATTTATTTACATTTTTTTATATTAAGTTTTGAGATGTTAACATGGTTTTAATTGCAGTGTGATTTTTTTATACCCTCGCACAATGTACCAATTTTAAATTGTCATGCGAGTTTCAATAATAAAACCTATATATTTGAATAATAAGTACTACTTAATATTCAAATATATAATATTGTATAATTAAGAAGTTTTTTTTTTCGATTCGTAAATGCGGATATTCTATTACGGAATTCAAAATGAAACATATACGTCGAGTTGTTAACAATACCGGCACAACGTTATGTACAACTGTGTGAAGTGAACGCACACAAAGTTCAAAATATTTTGAGTGCTTTTTTTAAAAAATAGGGCACTAGAAAATAATTTTGAAGTTGATGTTTTTCATACAGTAAAAAAAAAATTAATTAATTTCTCATTTATAAAATTAATATATTGTGAGTGCTTATTTAAACTAGTGTATTAGAAAAATAGTTTTGAAGTTAAAAACTGTTTTGATTTTGGATTTATTGTTAACTCGTAGATATGGTTGCCATATTACTAGTGCTTTTTATGTTAAACGTATATTCTGAGGCACAAATGTTGCCAAAAGAAGCCTACGCGACCGTGGTATGTATTGCTAAAATAGCTATTGTATAATATCTCTCTTCAAAATTTATCAAAATTGGTCAGCCATTCAGACTAAAAAATAGTATGTTTACAAAAACTCATACAAATGTACGGAACACTATTATAGTGAAGTCCGTGTCCGCTAGTGGGCTATGGGGTAGATGCATTTCACTGATCGATTTTTTCTTTAGGGGGGTGATCAGCCTTCTTTGTCTTGCCAGACCGAGTTTTTTTTATCTCCATCGGGAATCTCTCGGTTATAACGCTTACGCGCTCACCACTAGACCAAGGAAGCGGTCGAAACTATTATAAATGAAATGTAAAAAATCCTCATCATTCTCACCCGTGCAAAATTTATTATTAAGGTAAAACGTTGTAAAAATAAAATTAGGACAGACAAAATAGTAAGTCATTTATCTTTACAAATTATCTCAACACTTTCCCACGGTCACCGTTTCCGAGATAAATAACGATTGAGAAAGTGATTTTCATAATTTTCACGACACCCGTGAGGAAGAGCACTTTTTATAACTTGGTCATTTAATCTGTTCAATTCATTACAATTTATTAACAAAAAAATAATACAATTGGTAATAATTATTTATTTTACTGCACACCATTAGGCCATGGCCTGGTCGAGCAAGTACCTCCAGGCGGTCCTATTTTGTGCTTTATGCTTCCAGTTTTTGATCTCGAAGACAAAATCCTTCTCGACACCATCCAGCCTACGCAATCTTGACCTGCTACGATTTCGTCAACCGTCAGATTTTCTTTCCAAGAGCAGACAAGAGACAGTAGAGTTCTTAGACTTTTGGAATGGAAGTAATAAAAGCGGTGTCAATTTTATTAAATACTTCAGTTATATTAAATAAATCCTCGTTCAATTCAACAATAGAGCACGATTTTTAATTTGCAAGTTGCCGGACCGGACCGTAGTAAAGTAGGAATAAAATGGTCTAAGTTAACTCAGGGTTGACATTCAAAATGAATTAAATTATTTAAAAAATAAACGAATATAATACTCGAATTTTTAATTTCACGGAAATATGGCATTACAGAAGTACTGCGAACTTTGAAACGTTGGGTACGTTGAAAACGGAAAGAATTTTAGCAATAAACCGATCTTGAATTTAGAATATAAATTAATAAAATTTTGAATTTATTTAGTAAATTTTTATTAACATATTATTAAAGTTACTTTTTTTTTAGATTTAGATTTTTTTCTATAACAGGAATACCCGTCCAATAATCCATAGAAAACTTAAACTAAAAATTTAAGAAAGAAAACTTAAAATATCCATACAAAACTTTCGAGAAAACCTTTTTGTATATCTACGCCTTGAATGTCAGACACGTTGTTTATCGTTATTCATTTAACCATTAAACATTTTCATTCTAGTTTTAGTGTGCATTGAATGCTCAAACACTATTTACATTGTAATACATATATTTTACTTATCTAATAATTCTGTTTAATATTTTTTGTTATTTTATGTCCAAAAAATTAAAAGTAGAAAAGGTTTATTATATCTGAGTTGTCAAAAAATGTACAGCTGTTATAATTCCGTGGAATAAAAAATCAGAGTAAAGTGGATAAATATTTGAAAATAATTTAGTCGTTTCAGATTCAAGCTACGATAATGAAATCAGATACATATCTATTATACCATTAATTTAATTAAGAACGGGTTTTAACAAAATATAGCAACATAAGTACTAAAAGCATAGACATTCCATATATAATCTATAACATTTGTAAATGACTTATATAATGTACATATGACTTCGATGGCATGGCCCACCCTCATGAAAAATAGATGGCTTTCTGGTGAAGAGCAAACGCAATCTTTGATTAAATGTCTTGAATTGCTAACGGTACGTAAAAATATTAACCAAAAAGCTGGTGCTTACATGCATTTATTACATTCTCACTATCATATCGACAAACTCCATACAATTTATCCCGCGTTAAATAGAATGTACCGCCTCCGTGGCTAAGTGATTTACGCGTCTGCGTATTGCGCCGGAGGTACTGGTTTCGAATCCCGGTGGGACTAATTAAAGTTTCGGTTAGGTAGCCACAGAAGGCTGATCGCCTACTTTCCTGTAAAAAATGATCAATGAAACAGATACAGCAATGTGTCTGCCCAATGCCCCACTAGGGGTTACGGGAATTCACTTCACAAATAGAAAGAGAAAACATTCTGTTACTAAAACCTAGTGGCGAGTTTTAGATTTTTATGAATAACATGCGAAAGATGGGATGTACCTATTAGCTAAGTCGCTTATTTTGCTGACAGTTCATTTTGGAAATTATTCCTATATTATTGTGAACTAAGCAAAAAATATTCCTAACATATGAATAACTATCAAGCAAAACACGGAAGGCAATAAAAATAAGCGGAACGTTCTCTTAGGCAAGGCGATAATATTATACGAATTGAATTTAGATTAGGTACTGTTCTGGCGTTCAAAGGCGTTCTTTTATTTATTTATATATCAATTTTGGCCAACGCAGCTGGCAGTTTATAGTATTAACTTTAAAAGCTATGTTAGTAATTAACCATTAATGCTGTTATTAGTTTTTACTAATTAAAAAAAAAACATTTCTATGATGACATGCCGCGTAAAAAATTGTGTGGCGGATTGCTAGTTTGCAGTGCGTCATGGGAACTTTGTAACAAAGAACCCAAGACGACCTTGCCATTGATTTATTTAATGTGATGTTCCGATTCCTGTTCATTACCTATTCTACAATCTTTAGTCATTATTTCTTACATAAGATAAGAAGCGGCCGTCTACACTCAAGCTACAAAATAAGAAATAAATGAAAACTGCTACAATAGACACTCGTACAAACGGACACAAATATATATATATATATTTGTGTCCATATATATATATATATATAATATAAAAATCAATTGCTGTTCGTTAGTCTCGCTAAAACTCAAGAACGGCTGGGCCGATTTAGCTGATTTTGGTTTTGAAATGTTTCTCCAGGGAAGGTTTAAACGGTGAGAAAATATGGAAAAATTGCGAGGAAGATAGTAAAAACAACAATTTCATTTTCCCATATAAACTGTTCTACCTACTTTCCTGTCAAACATTTAACGTTCGATTCCCATTCTAGCTTCTATTTGCGATAGAAAGTTCGCCGGATTAGCTAGTGGAAAATAAAAAAATAGTTTTGCCTTCTTTTGACAGGCTAAAAACCTCGTATCTACCAGGAACCAGTCAATAACAACTTTATTTATTTGTATAAATAACATAGTTATTGTTGGGTAAGAAGTATATTCTTATTGTATGATCATTCCATGCTTGTATTTTAAGAATTATATTTTTAAGAAAGAATTTCTCTAAAAACACAGCAGTTCCTGCATTCATACTCCACTTACCTCAGCACCTAAGAAAATAGTTACTTCATTGTGTAAAAAAATAAACGTACTGCCCATTTCTGTAAATCTGTTGTTCTGTACTACATAATTATAAATAAAGGTTAAGGCCGAAAACACAAGAAAAGCACGGATCGCGGCGCGGTTATCCATGGGCGGCGGTGATTTCCATCAGGGGATCATCCATGAGCCCTGTTGTCCGCTATAATATATAAGAAAATATATTTTATATACGTTTATTAAATAACCACTTGCTGTTGCCCGCACCCATCTCTTTTTGACATTATTATCTGAAGATTTATTTATTTATTAACACTTCGTTGCAATAACAATATAATACAAATAAAAAACCAATTGGAGTGCAACAGGCGACCTTATCGCTAGTCAGCAATCTCTTCTAGGCAACCCAACAAGAAAAATAAAAGTTATGAAGGGAGAGTAACAAATTAACAAACTTCTCGATTAGGAAGATGTGTCATATTTTTTATATATGATTAGATCGAATTTTCAAATTTTTATAAGAAAAATATATTTCTTATAAAAATTTGAAAATAATTAATTAAACAAAAATTCTTGTCTTGTCTATATTTGGTATGCTACTTCCTATTAAACCAATCGATTTACCGATGCGTACGCAGAGCACGTAAGCGCAAAATTCTGCGTGAATCTAAATGAGTGTGGACAAAGCATTTAACCAGACGGATAAATTGGTCCAAATTTATTTGTTACATTTAATGTAGAATAATATAAGAATTAGGTCGTCCGCCGCGTCTCTCTGTCAGTTCGGGATAAACTTAAAAACTGCTGAATAGATTATCATGCGAATTTCATCAATAGATAGAGTGATTCATGAGTAAGCTTTAGGTATAGGTATAATTTGTGGCTTTTTTATAAAAGGCTTTGTGTGCTTTGAAATATGATGATAATTGTTGGATGTGTCGGAAAAAATCCGATAGAAGTTCATCGAAAACGCTGCACTTTGAGATAAAACAAAACAATGCTTGGTGGGAAATTCCTTTTTTATAGATCTATTAAAGTCCGTGGTGGCATATAGTTTTTAAGGATAGCTTACATACCCTTTCTATCTATTATTTGCGATACGAAGTTCGCAGGATCAGCTAGTTCAAAATAATATAAGAATTATAAGGTTTCTGAAGCCATCAAATAACTACTAAGTATAAAGTATTTTGTGAGTTTATTCAGTATGGAAATGCAGTTTCGTCTAAAAGGGAGCTTTCGTAACAAAACATACTTTCATTTTATTGAAAGCAATATCACCCGTTATAAAATTCAATAAGCGAGAGATATTCGATACTACCTATAAAAAAAAAATATCAATAAGATATCGTAACTCACAATCAGCGAAAAGATGCAGTGAGATTTTATAATTTTGATATAGCATACATAATATTATTGTGTACTAAGAATGTTAAAGCTTAACTTTCCTCATTACAAACGGCGACGTGAAGCTACTTTATCTTGTAAATCTTTATCACGAAGCTAACGAACTTTTATGTTCTGAATAAAAAATACACATGGTACACTAATTACAAGATTTTTTGGTGTTGCCAAGGAAACATTGCCACGAATAGATAAGCCTTTATTTGAAAGAAGAAAACCCAGTCCATACAAAAAACAGCGGAAACCGTTCATTTAGTAGAAATGCAAGACAGGTCAGCTTCATGCAGGACAATACAACTAATATTATATTCAGGTATAACGTAGTTTTATTTTACAGCCCCAGCTCATTTTGTCTGCCGGATACCCTGTGAACAAATACCGGGTGACAACAGATGACGGTTACATACTTCAGATATACAGGATCCCAGCAGGCAGGAGAACTGTCAGAAGAACAGAAAACGCGAAAGGAAAGAGAGCCGTGCTTTTAATGCATGGGCTAATGGGCAGCTCAGACAACTTTCTTATTATGGGGCCGAATAGGAGTTTAGGTATGTTTTATTGATAAAATTGCTGGTTGTTTAATCGTTCATATTAGGTTAAGAAGTCATTTTTTTATTTCAAATAATGAAAGAAATCGAAACCAACAAAACTTAAAGTAATTTATATCAGAATTTATGAATCTCTGTTCTCTATACGTTTCGAATGACTAGATTAGTTTGATTTGGTCTTCTGAATAAAAAAAATGTTTCCAGGGTATATACTCGCCGATGAAGGTTATGATGTCTGGCTGGGGAACTTTCGGGGCACTGTGTACAGCGCCCACCAGAACCTTACAAGAAGAGACGCGAAATTTTGGGAATTTAGGTAGGAGAGTTAACCTTGAAGCATAAAAGCAAATCTTTAAAGGGTTCAAGTAAAAGTTCTTTTAAATTACAGTTTCGACGAACACGGAAAATACGATTTGCCAGCCATTATCGATAAAATCCTCAGAATCACGAAGCTTAACAAACTCCTATACATCGGTCATTCAATGGGCTCTACCAGTTTCTTTGCCATGATATCGGAAAAACCCGAATACAATGAAAAAATTGTCGCATTTGTTGCTTTAGCACCAGCAGTATATTTAAAGACAATTCAGCCAACTGTACAATTACTTTTAAAGGATTTAAATTTAACGGTGAGTTTTAATCAAATCTTAGTTGGGAATACAAACTTAATTGATTTTTGTAATACAAAAAAAAGCAATTATCAAAATAAATGTTAACTAGAACAATTTAATTCATGCATTAAGTAGTAAATTGAATGTTACTGCATGCAAACCAACATGCCTACAATATTGTTTAAGTAAATTTTATTTGATTGTAGAACAGACTGCGTGCTCAAGGTATATATTCCTCAGATATCATCCAGAACCAATGGCCTATGATAGCTATTACATGTTCGAGAAGAAAAATTGAAGATAATATATGTGTCAGGGTGACTTTTTACGTCATAGGGGATAACTATGAGGAAGTTGATTTAGTATGTATAAATAGGAACACTGGTATGATTGTATACTATTTGATAAGTTTTTAAATAATATAATTTTCAGGATTTATTACCAGTAATTATTGCTAGAGTACAACCTGGAAGCTTACAACAATATGAGCACTTTGGGAAAATAGCAGAAACGGATGTGTTTACATCTTGGGCTGGTGGGAATAATGGTACTATCAGGCCTTATAAATTATCTAATGTTAAAGTACCAGTGGAAATTTTATATGGAGAAAATGATAAGCTGGTACATAAAACGGTTAGTATGATGTCCCAATTTATATTACAGAAATCTGTTGTTTATTTGTGCATTGATCATTAACAACAAATTTAATTAAAGCTTTTCTCAGTTAAGTAACTAGGTTGCATTGAATAAAATATATATATCTACGGGAACGGGGAAGGAATGGCCTTCCAGATCGAAATGTGGGATCTAAGTGCAAAGTCAATAGCCTCATGTCGGTGTCGGCATACATTTTGTTCATTCAATATTTCATCTTATTTATACCATTATTTATAACAAAATGTCTTTCATAAATTAATCAAGAATAAAAAACATTCTTTTGCAGCAAGTTTTGAGGCTAGCTGAAGAGCTTAAATCGATTGGTGTGTTAGAAGATGTAAGACCTGCCTGTTCTTGTCCCAAGTGGAACCACTTTGATTTTATCCTGGCCAAGAATGTGGGTGTATTATTTAACAAACCTTTGGTTAAAGTTGTAAATAGATTGTATAATAAATATGGTTTCTAATGGCTTCTATTTTCTAAAGATAGATCAAAAGTACCTATTACACTATTACTTTTAAAAAAACATGTTATTCCCTTTTATTTATTAAAAAGTATCAATGATTTTTTGCAAATAATACAGATAAATGTTTTAATGTTTGTTATACAAAATTCTATTTTATTAATAAAATAATCATTACATACCCGCCCCAGCTTCGCACGGGTATAAAACATATATATAAACCTTCCTCTTTAATCACTCTATCTATTAAAAAACCGCATCAAAATCCGTTGCGTAGTTTTAAAGATTTAAGCAGAGAAAGCGACTTTGTTTTATACTATGTAGTGATTGTAAGTAATGTCTAAAAAAGCACCACACTCTGACACACTAAGATTAGATGTTCTAAATATTTTAAATACTTAAGTTAATATCTTACCTTATTTGAATATGTTTTGTTTGAAGTTACGGTAACTTTTGTACTTGTTTTATTTTGTGATGCATTATTAGACACTTTACTATCCATAGATTTCCTGGATTTCTAAAATGAAAAAAAAAACATATTTTTGAAAAATACGTGTTTATGTAATGCAGTTAGTCAAGGTAAGTTTTTCTATGTAGGTATTTAAAGTTGATAAGGTTATATTATATATATACTAACTAATATTGTCACTCTACTTTTCCTTCAACATTAAAGACACAACTTGAGGAGTTAGGTTCAACACTTATTAATATATAATATTATGTAAAAGTTATGCAAGAATACATGCCTACCTCTATTTGGCATTTCAAAAATATATCAGTGATTAAATTATGGTGAATTAATTATTATTATTGAATCAATATTACAATACTATTTTGTTAGAATGATGAACACTGCGCAGCTTAAGTATCTAAATAACTTTTATACATAATTTAAAACTGAAAAATATATTTCACTGTAGCTTTTCAGTCATGCTTTTTATTTAAGTAATTAATAAGTAAAAACATAAATAGGTACCTTACTTAATAGTAAATACTAAAAAAAAACAAAATACAAAACCCACAGAGCAATACTACCACAGATAGAACAATACTTTAAAGGTTAAGTTAAAGTTCAAGTAAGTAGGGTAAGTATTAAACCACTACACTACACGATCTACAGAGCACTACTGCCGGCAGGGACATAGTGGTATAATAACAAACAGCTGTGGCCTGTTGTATTACGTATCTTTGATGTCAACCGAGAATGACATATCTGTATTACGTATCTTTTTCAGTGACTATCAACTACGGTGACGTTGCGGCTCTTTCCCGGTGTCTTTCAACAAACCTCTTGACAGCATTATAATGTTATCGCTATTATGCGGCTAACTAAAATGTCTCCATAGGAGCGTTTATTTGTACTGACGATATGAATATTTAATTTGAACGGTTTAACAGGTAAATCGCTACTTGTGAATGTTTTTAAGTTTTCCGTGGTAAATTCATATTTTGTTCAACAATCATTCTCGTCTCAACGGAGGGACCATTCAGCTTGTGTATAAAGTGATTAAGTTTAGGAAATAAACAATAAAAGTACCTTAGTAAGAAGAATACGTTTTGTAATATATACCTAATAAGAATTGTTGTAAGAATCATGTTTTAACAGTATATTACTTTTGATTCAATATTTTTGTAAAGAATTTATGAATACTATTTAAAACTTTTGAGCACATTTCATTATTATTCGACCTCGAGGAGAGGCGTATCGCTGTTGAGGAACGTCTTGCGATCGCTATAGAAGCGATGGTAGAGTTAGTCAGAGAAATTAAAAACCAAATATTATAGTAACACGCCGCTTCACACATTCTTAGTTAAGTCAGAGACTCTGACTTAACTAAGAATGAAGTCTAATGCTTACCTAAATATACCTAAGTTCATACCTAATAAATGATAAGTTAATCAATCTATGTACGTTTTTTATATGATCAAATAAATTAACAGTAAATTAATATATTAGATTGAAATCCTTAAATATTTTATTATCTAAATTATTATCTTAAATTATAACTGGTAACTGCCATGGATCACTCATGTTGACGCAAACAGCATTTAATTCGCAAGACATACTTTCTCCTTTCTTCTTCCGCAAACCCCAATAAAAACGCATGCAACTTAAATAAATCAAAATTCAAAAAGCCGATTCGCAACAATTCACATAACAATCAATTTCTTTACAATATGACGCATCAACATACAAATTTTAAACAGCCGGATAATAGTGTACATCACTCGCGATCTATATAACACTGCTCTAGTAGTTGCTTTCACGAAAATGAGTGATCATCAAATATATATTAATTTGATGTCCACTATGCTTACGCGATCGCAATAATTTGTTTTTCGATACGAAGATACTTGTCAAAACATTTACGGTGCTCATCAAGTGTCTATCAACGAGACTCGGTGCTCATGACGTCATCTTAGTTGTTCACTCGCGTTAGCGAATACGAAAAATGAAAATGGCTGTTTGACAGTTCATCGTTAAACACTTTACACAGTGATCATCACTATGAGCTGTCAATTGAGATACGTAAAACCACCGCAGGGAGTACTTAAGGCCTAAACAAGTTTAAAACGAACTATTGAGTATTGAGACTATTGACTGACAGCGCGTCGTCACCAATAGAGTTAGCGCGCCATCATTTTTGTAAATAAAAATACGTCTGTGTATTTATTAGTGGTATACGCGGGAAATCTTTTCCATTCAAATAAATAAAAAAGTCGATTTTGAGTCTTCGACTATTTATTACAGTGTTGTTTGAGATGTGTGACTTATTTTATATTGAAAATTTCGGCTATGTGGTCTACAAGTCTGACATTGCAGAGATCCTGAGTCTAAAACCCGGGGAAACAAAAAATTAGGCAAAGAAGACTGACATTTACCTACATCATGCCTATACAGATACATGATCATAGATCAGTAAAACAGGCACAAAATGTTTCGGCTGTCTTAGTTACTCTAGTGAGTCATTTCGTGATTCGTCATGAGTCATTAAGTTATTTATTGCATAGTGCATAATGTTATGAAATAATAATAATTGATTATGGATTATTATTATTTCATAACATTACACATTGCATAAATAATATTAATGGTAAATAATCCCAGCTAAGTTCTTTGTGAGCAGTATACAAAATAATTATAAAAGGATAATTTTTGATTTTTTTTATCTTCTTAAATTGGTAGGTAATTAGTTATTTTATAATTTTTTTACCTTTGCAGGCTACCTAGAAAAATAAAATGTCTACCAAGGCAGAAACACTTGGGGAAAAACATAAACATTTCAATAGACTAGTTAAGGAAACTATTTATAATGGAACGCCTGAAATAGGAAATATTGCTTATAATCAACCAGATGCAAGCAATCTATTGCAAATAGATATTGCATGCCATTACAGGAATGTGGAGTTTATACTCAATGTTTTCAAGTGTGAGGACATGTTGTATGTATCAAGAGCTATAAAACATTCAACATGGCTGGTTCAAGATCCACAATATACACATATTATAAATCCACAATATTTGCATACTGAACTTTTTCCTTATATGTTGACTGAAGCACGAAAAAAGCTGCTTCTTCACATTAGGCTTCATTTAAAAGACCAAACCCGTAGTGAGAAATTCTTTAATTATCTTGTCGATATAGACATAAATAGTGCAATGAAGTGGTTTCCAAATTGCTCTGTTGCTTTTATCATATCAAGGTTAGAACAAGATGTAAACAGAATACCTGAAAATATATTTTTAAGGCTTTTATGGGTGACACCGGAGCCGTTACGTGTTTATATAAAAAATAATTATTGGAAAAAACCAATGCTTCAAAAAGCCATGTTCATATTGTGTAGGCATACTGAAGAATATTTTGATATTCTAGATACAGTTGAAACTGACCAGATTCCAGTTTTTAACAACAAATACACTAAATTGGTGATGGATAAGTGCCCTCAGCGTCTTTTAAATCATTTTGAAAGGTATGGAGATTTTATTGATAGTAAAACGTTTGTAAAATACATAAAAAAAGAAGACTTAGAAGATTTTATAAAAAAAAATACAGCAAAGAAAGAACTCATTTCAATATTGACAAAACAAAAATCTGAAACCTTATTAAAACTTAAAAGTAAAGGCATTGTACTTAATGAGTTATTAAAATGTGATCCAAATAATTATCAAGATATCCAAGGCCTATTGCAGAAGTTCCATGATAGTGAACTTTCAAATGTTTCAAAAAAATTTACATTGCAATTTATCCATCATGTTATAAGGAAGTTTAAAACATACAGATTTGATGAATACACATGGGTACTTCTAAATAATATTTATAGTAAAATTGGTGTATATGACGAAAACAAAAATCATTCACAGGCATGCTTAAAATCTATAATAATATACTATGTACTTAATGATAAAGCTGTACCTGAATATTTTTTAACACAATCTACAATATTTGGCTCCTTTAAATCAGAGCAAAAGAGGTTTAATAAAGAGGAAAAGAAAAAGATGTTTACTTTTTTGTACAACACTTCAGTAAAACGTCTTGAATTATGTGAAAGTGATAATATCCTGATGTGTCTTGAAAGTGTTTTATTACTATTACAAGCTTGGGGTGAAGATTGGCACAACTATCCCATAATTGTTGATAAAATTAAAAGTTTAATCAAATATATGGTGGACACATCAAGTATCAATAATTTATATAACAGAAATAAAATTTGGCAAAAAATTCTTTTTAATGAATCACTTGTTATAAATTGTAACGAAGAAACTTGTATTAATGTCTTAAAACATAATCCAAAATTATTGTGTTCAAATAAAGAAGCAGTTATTACTTTACTCTTAAAAGACAAAAACTTAAGAAGATTTTGTACAAAACTAAGAATGTACTGGCCTGATTCTTTAGGAAAGGAATATAAAAGAGAGCTTATGGAAAAACTTCAAACACAACCTTCACAAGGTCTTTTATCACTGTTATCTAGAGATGAGTTATCAGAGTGTTTAATGAATAGTTTACCAAAGAATAATAATAATATTATACAATGGGATAATTTGAAACAAACAGTCTTGCCCCAGTTTATTGCTAAAAACATGTATAAGGCAAGGCCAAAGCCATCAATGCAGTTAGTACAATCATATGGTAAAGGATTATACCAACACGATTTAATGGCGTCCATAAAATCTGTTTTGCACAGTATGCCAGCTAAGAACACATTAGAGTACATACAATCGCAAGAATGGCCTGAATTTGTACAGAAGCTATGTGTTGATCAAATATTCACAAAATTCAACAGAGAAGAGCGAGATCGGAAAGAATTGATTTCAAGTATTTGGAGACATACAAAATACAGTTCAGTGCGTGCCATAATTTTTAAACTGTCATATAAGTCTTTAGTAAAATTTAGTAAGAATGATATAAGTAGTAATGATATTCATAGCACTGTAGAAAACGAATGGAAACACTTAAAACATCTGATAGAAACTTTAAGAGACAATGAGAGTACAATTGTTTATAATTTGTTGAGCAGGTTTGAAAAAGTACCACATAAAGTACGCTCTGAATATTGCATAGTGGGTTACATGTTCCTAAAAAAGTTACCTCCAAGATGTAACTGTCAAAGATTCATGAACAATATTGTATCAAAAATTCAGTATAACAAAGTTCTATTTACCCTTCCATTTGATGTTGTAGCTGAAATGGTGCATGACACTATAATTCCACGGCTGTGGACTGAAAAATTAGATTATACATTTATGAGTATGGTTTTTCAATATGTGTTCTTTCAAAGTTCAGATGCAAAAAGCATTAAAGCTTTTGAGAAAATATTGCATCCTCTCTTGGATAGTGTTTACAAAAATTGGAACATAAAGACTCATGGTTTGTTTATGGTCAGATACAATATGATGGATTTTATTTCTGAAGTTAATAATTCATACAAAAACATGTTGAAACGTAAAAATTATATCCTGCTTAATCTTCTGTTAGATAATTTGCAAAAAAGAATAAGCATAAAAGACAACTATGTTATTATAACAAATTTAAAGTTAGCTGTGGAATATTTAAATACTCTATCAGAACGTGAAAGACTTTCACCAAAAGATCTTTATAAATGTACTACAATGGAATTAAGCAAGATATGTGTTAAGATATTTTGCGAAGATGTTGCCTCTTATTCGTCTGAAATATGGAGACTGTTTTTTCAGGCCTGGCAAATGATGCTAAATGGATTCAGTATAAAACAAAATATAGTTAACAAAGTGAATAATCACATTTTGGATTTGTCCAAAAACCTCTCGCCTGAATTGGACATATTATTACGTATATTAGTTTTAAAACAAATTTATTATACAAACTACAGTAATGAATTTAAATTAGATCATAAAGAGAAAGTACATTTGCGGGATAGAATCGCAGCGCATCCTTCGAGAGAAGTCAAGAGTCAATATTCTAAAATGAAAGGGATGAAGGGAGTTAGTATTCCATACACTTCTTTCTTTTCTAATATGAGATGATAGAGTTCATATTGTAGAACTAAAGTTGTCTGTGCATGACATGGATAATCTATGTAAAAAATAGTTAATGCTGCGAGTAATTTGTTATTTATGATTGAAAAACTGGATGTTTAAATATAAAATTTAATAAGTTAAGTTTATTTCTTATTCCTTAAACACAAAACAATTTAAGTTTCCTCGTGTCACCTTTAATGGAACTCAGAACTCGCGATAGCTGTGAAAGGAAAGATAATAATGAAGCGACAAACTTCTATTTATTTTTTTTTGCACTTTAACTGTTGATTCATAGTTACTATTAGCATTATGTATACAGTATATAGTTTTCATGCTTTAACAGCTGAACCGACTTTGATTCCTTATAAACCTATATAAAACAGAATTTTCATCATGCACCTATAAAATTTATTACTTTCTAGCTCCCAAATATCCAACTTAATAGAATGCTGGTCTAAGATTAATAATATAGATTAGACAGAAAGACAAAAATAAGTCATTCAAAATTTGTCTTCGCACTTGTCAATTATCTTTTGCGGGTTAACTATGAAATATTGAGAAAAACTGGTAAAAGGGACTTACTTCTTTATACAGGGTCCGATTTCGCGAAGTTGTTCCTCGGGTTTATACTCGCACTGCGTTTCGGGGAAACCCAGCAATTCTGAGATCAAGTTGATTTCTTTGTAGGTAGGACGAGCTCTAAGAATCTGTAATTAGAATTATAGTTACTGTTACAGATTATAATCAAGTAATTTAAAACTGATGCGTCCTGTAATAAAGTAGTGCAATAAAAAAGTAAATCACCTAAATAAACATTTATTATTTTATTTATCTTAAGATCCTATAAAGCTACCCTGTGACCATGGGTTTATTAACGACATTTTCAATAAGTTTTTTACTATTCAAAAACTGACAATTTTATATTGGTATTTATGTAAATTTGCTATTATTTTCTTTCATACAAATATATTATGCTGATGCATCGTAAAATATTTGTACCTAATGTTTTAGAAAACTCATGATTGACATGCAGTCTTTACCTCTGTGGCGACGTCCTTACGGTCCTCCATCGGTGGCATGTTCCAAAAGACGATGCCTACGATATATTCATCCCGTAGATAGTATAGGATGCCGCGTTTGTATCGGTTCTGGTACTCGTCAGACCTAAACATTTATTGTAATGAGTGCGGTGATCCTGGCTTCGATTATAAGAGTTAAATAAATAGTTCTTTAAATAGATTTGGTCGCTGATTCTCTAAGTAAATACTTAATGCAAGAAAATCATCATCACACTCTGAATTTTAAAATAAATAAAAAAGTCAACATTGCCGTAAATTTCTATAGTTGCTCTTTGAGTAGGTATAGCCACGCAACGACTGCAAACTTAAAAATGTAGGACTTTGTAATTGCACAAACGTCTATATGTTACAACTAGCACATAAAACTTCTGAACGAACGTAAACGAACCGTAAAGCTTTAATTCATAAGACTTATAATAAATTATTATTTACGTAACAGGCGGCAAACGGGCAGGAGGCTTACTTAGAATAAGCGGTCCACTGCCCATGATTATCTACAATGCCAATTAGGCCACGGGAGCATTGTCGACCTTTTAAATTATCATAGTATCCAAATGTGAATGAACAAATGTACATGAACCAGTATTATATTGAATTGTCTTATGGCCATTTTCACCAATCCAATTACAACTTAATCTTAAATTCATAAGTGACAACGGTCGGTATATGAGTACTTTTTATTTGCGGCAGTAATAAATAGTAAATACATACTTCTTATAGCATGGTCGGTCACCGTCATCTAAATTATCGTCGTCATCCTGTCCTTGCGGCTTAGCTTCATCGCTACATGGTTTGAACACGCCAACTGTTGGCATGCAGGCCCCTACTTCACCTACTACCTGCAGAATCATTCTCCTTGCTTTATTTTTGTTCAAAACTTGACAATAGTGTAAAAATTAAATTTCTGCGTTAAATTTAATAAATCTGATATAAGTATCTAGCTGTTTTAAGCTAATCAATTTAATTTTATAAAAAAATAAAATCAATTTAGATGGATAATAACGAATTGAAATCCTGCACTTTACAGATACACTAGAAAGGCACTAGACTTATGACCATGTTTTGTGATATAATAGAAGTGGTAATTGCTACGAGTCGTAGACTTTTCAAAGACACGTACCCAAAATGCGATTCTGTAATTAAGTATTTCTATCAGCTAATAACTGTAGGCCAACTACTATTAGATACGAGACGGATCGTAGACAATAAAACCAAGGCGTAACAATAAAAAAGAACACTAGCTCACCTCCATGAGCAGGGATCCCTCGAGCGATAACACGAAGTGTGGTTCCATGTTGCAGGGCGTCCAATAGCCGGTCATGTTGCTGCCCGCGATGTACCCTTGTTCCTCCGCCGGCCCGTAGTGTTCCATACGGATCCTCGTGTCCTTCCATTGAGAATAGAGGCTGGCTGCGTCTCCAGCCTGAAATACGAGACAAACACATCACTACACAGTATAAAACAAAGTCGCTTTTTCTTCCCCTATATCCCTTTGTATGCTTAAATCTTTAAAACTACGCAACGGATTTTGATGCGGTTTTTTTTAATAGATAGAGTGATGGAAGATGAAGATTTTTATATATGTTTTATACCCGTGCAAAGCCAGGGCGGGTCGCTAGTTATATTATATAATAAAACAGTGAAGGAGCCATTACTCGCAATGCTGCATGAAGCAGACAGATTTCTGAGCCTTATTCACTGATCAATTTCTTTAATCATCTAACTAGATGTTTGTCTTTGGGGTAACTGCCCTTCCATGCTTACCCTACTAACTGTAATATTTTTTCTCAGGAAACAATCACAGTATCTCTGGTACAACACGGATTGATTGTCAACCGCGCGAACCACTTAGCCACGGAGGCAAATATATATATGTACCTTGTGATGTCTTAGTAGTGTTTTTCTTCATTTTAATATTGCAACAGAGTGTAATGTGACACATACTTTTAATTTACAATTGAATGGTCAAAAGCTACTTAAATAAAAACTTTTTGGAACCTTGGGTATCTCTGAAGTAGAGAGTATCAGTAGAGCGAGACGAAGGATGAGGGTTAAATGAAAGAGAAAAATCCATCAATAGTTTACGACAGTAAACATATTGACATATACAATAGACAATAGACATATTGTATAAACAATATAAGTTAAAACCAATAAACAAAGTACTGTATAACACTAACCACATAGAGGTGTGTCCGAGCCTCCAACTCGGTGTTGACAAGGAAACCGCCGTTCACCGGATCCGTCTCCAAGTAAGAAGGCTTCGCCATCTCCGTACGGGGATCCGCACCTACTGCTACGAATACCTAACCAGCACCAAACGTGAGTTAAAACTATTGTTACAAGTTAATTGCATCGATATCGTAAACGCTCGAATGGGGTTTTGTGTTAAAACCTGTCTTTAACAGGCCGGTTTAGCTCGAAGCCTTGTCAGTCTGTATCAGGAGCGAGGATTGACTTAATGCTAACGCGACGGGCTTGGTTACCGGTTGCTATTATTCTACAGTCATTCTTAGAAGGTCTCAATAATCTGTCTGATTGAGTAGTCGTGTATTTTGAGTAAATAGGTTGTGTGGTTTCTATTATTTTTTTAAATGACAAATTTCTCACACTATTTTTAATAAGGACTCATATGTAAAATTGTAACTATTCTTACTAAATTCCTACAATATTTTATTTTAAAAAGACCCTATTTTTTGTAATAATGAAATTCTTTTAAAATGAGCTTGAGGTGAGGCTTTCGAAAGTTGAATTTAGGCAATTATAACGCAAAAATGAAATTACAAACTCACATAATCGGTAATTAGAGAGGTCCCATTAGACAAGGTGAGCTCCAGTCGTCCATCAGGCGTTTCAAATGCGTCATACACTTGAGCTAAATTAACAAAATTTGAATAAAAGTAGAAATTCTTTTATATTTATAGGTTATTATTACATAGGTTTAATGTATTAACAGATATGTCAGGTTAAATAGTTTTTTTTTCAAATACCAAGATCTAAACTCTCAGAGCCTAAACAGGTACCTAACTCCTATTTATCTCTTTAACAGGTGACCTCGAGACCTTCGTGCCGCTTTTAAAAAAGCTCATACCTAAATAGGCACAACTTATTTGAAAAACAGTGTTCATTTTTCACTTACTTCGTCGCATGCAGTTGACTCCTTCAGCGCGGATTTTCTCAGCGGCCCACTCACCCAAGTACTCAGGAATAATGCCTCCCAAAATACCTTGATCCTTGTATAAATGCACAATCTCTATAGGGTCTTCGTGTTCCGGCCTCTCAACAACTTTATCTAAGAAGAAGATAATGACTAAGACACAGATATTGAGTTATACCTAGTTCTTTAATTAGAACGCATAATATATTTCTTATTAAATATAAAATTTTAGCTAGATTTTCTGACATCTCAAGGCTCGGGATATAGCTTAAAATAAGTGATGGAAATTTAACTAATAATATTGTAAATAAGGACACTGGACTCACTCATTCTGCCCAAATGCCAGGAGAGTTCACATCCGAGGGGACCAGCACCGATGACAGTAACATGTTTCGCTTTCTTGACTTTTCGATAGGCGATTTCCAGGTCCCTTATGGTTCGAAGTGTACACACGCGATCTCTTACTGGTTTCGGTGCGGACTTGAATATTGATAGATTTCGCGCTTTAGATCCTAAATTTTTTAATTCAGGTTGATTAAATGCTAGTGTGTCTAATGTATTGTATATGTAAAAATAAAGAACACCAAGATTATTTCAGATGCGTCAATATAAAAACGCTAAAAGATTTGTTATCTCAACAGGCATGTGATTGGTTATAAATAAAGGATCTTTTATTTTTATGAAAAATCATTTCTCGTGCATTTTCCTATATAACGATCCAACACTATGTTTATTAATTAATTAAAAAGACGGAAAAAAAGAAGTAGCCAAAAAAGATTAATAAAATAAAAGAATCCAGTAAAAAGCTGGTACTGGTGGTAGTTGTCCCGAACAAACATTCTCACGATCAAGTCGATTAAGTCCATGAAATCTATGTGGTTTCACAATACCTTAACATCATATTTAAATAGAGTTAATTCCCCATAAAGTTCAAGCTTTCAATAGTTTAAAATAAACCACACACTTTCGATCATCAGTGTGTACCTGTCGCGATCAAGCATCGCTCATAATATATAGGCTGTTCCCCGCATAATGTCTTCACATAGGCCACGTGGTCATCCGCATCAACCCTTAACACGCACCAACCGGTTGCAATAGACACCGCTGGACCTTTTTTCTTGCGGTAAAACTTTACCGGATCCATAAAATCGAGACACTGTGCTAGGTACATCCTGCCAAAATTAGAAAAATTGTTTACATTGCCAGTGGAAATTAGCATTTTAACTATTTTTTAGAGGCCTGCAGGGCACGAAGTGGGTATAAGTCTGATTAAGGGACGAAGGCGTGATAATATTGCGCCAATGATATTCAGTGAGAGTCCTTAAAATGAAGGTGTCTGTCTGATGGTGCATATGGGGTATACTAACGTGTGCCTCTTGCCCAGCTCGACGTAGTTAAGTCTTAAGATGTCAGGCGGTTCAGCATTCCACCACATGTGTTTTGACATTGGCAGACGGATATACGGTATGCAGTCCTCTTTGGATATAATAAATACCTAAAATGTTTGTATATGAAAGTAAGAAATTTTAAAAAATACGATACGAATAAATACATAAATATTTACTATACCTTTGCAGTTTCATCATGTTCCATAATAGCCTTATAGGCAGCCCAGCCAGCCGCTCCGGCACCTATTATTAAGTACTGGACGCATGCCGGGAGATCCCTACAATGGAACGGTCGTTTAATTTTGCGACGGGGACGCCCTGGAATATTTAAATTGTTCTGTTAACATTTAATAACGACAAATTGTTTCCTTATGTATTACTAAATTATTAATTAGCGACTATGAATTTCTTACAAGCTCAATGTATGAGATTTGTGAAATACTTACATATGGGAATGCTTTCGCCAAGTTTATCCTTTTCTACTTTCCATAAATACATTTTGTACACCTGTAAATAAGTTATGCCAACAATAAATAATAAAATAATGAAAGGTAATAAAATCACTTCCAGTTCGGCAAGTTAGCACGTCTAGTACCTATGGGTTCACAAAGAACTAATCATCAAAAGGAAAAAAATCACAGAACACAAGTAAGCAGTATGGTATAAATATAGAGTTTCAAAGCCTATTTTATTTTAGAAGACCAATAATCTGTCTACAAAAATACCTTTAAAAGAATTCGTCTGTTTCAAATAAGACAAAATTTTCCTATAAACTATAAATTTATTCATTTCAACATCAATTTGAAGCAGTTTTTGTTCGAAGCAAAATACTTACAATACCAATAATACTGAGGAATGATCCAACGATCCATACATAGATCCAAGGGAAGGGTGGCGGCGGAGGTGGCGGGCAGGGTGGCGGATCGGGCACCGGACGCACCGAGCACGGGCCTTTCGTCCGCGCGCAGTCCAGCATTGGCTTTACAACACCGAATATTCACTCTATAGCTAGGCTAGAATTACTTCGGCAATTTTCAAGCACACATTATATTACAAATAGATAAACAGGAAAAGGCCTAAACTAAAATTAAGTACAAATGATCATTCGATTGTGTTATGATTTTGGGCATAGAAACCATTTTTGATGATGAATTAATGATTAGAAGACGAAAATACTGTACAAGTTAATGTGATTATTGAACCTTGTGTTACACATGTATTTTAAAAAATAAATCTCAGTATATTCAATTCAAATAGTTTTAGTTAAATACTTTATAACTATATGAAGATAACTATTTAGTTTTAAGTATCTGGATTATGCTTTTGGTAAAAATACAATAAACCTACATAATATATTAAACCAATTTAGTGTTTTTTAGTATTTTATTATTATTAGATCCAAGACATTTTAAGACACGTTTTGTCAAGTATACAAAATCAGAGCCCGATCAGGAAGCAATTTCTTTGGGAGTATTTTGCACATCAGGTTGACCACATTCCCCCCTTTCGGCCTTCTCCAGCAAGCCCAGTCTGTCTAGTGGTTTCCAGGGTTCATGAAAAGCATATTTGTACTTATCCCTGCCATGATAACCAAGTTTTGGCAATTCTTCTTTCTCGTCCGTATTGACTAACTTTTTATTAGGTTTTTCCTGCCAGTAGTTCGGATGGGCTATGGGAGAGTCGAAGAACAAATCCTTAATACCGAATCCATTCCCAAAATCTTTAACATCTTTGAACATGTCTCCTGATTGGAACTCCTGTTGAAAAATGACATGTTATCATAACAGTTATAGCTATGGATTAGTGTGCGTTGGACGAAATCTTCATAAACTACGCGTTCTTTATTAATATGTCTTCTTACCGAGCGATCGGTTAATGGGCATAGCACCAATGGATATTTTGTTCGCCAGTGATGGACATTTCTCCGTCTCCCTTCTTTTTGCCTCTTCCAAAGAGGTTTTTAAGGAATCCGAAAAACCCTCCACTCTCTTCTTCCTCATTGGCTTCCATTTGCTGCTGCTGGTGTTGCTGGTGATGGGGGTGATGCGGGAAGCCCGTTTGATATTGTTCCGCATTGACATTCTGGCCACGGTGCGGATCTCGCTGTGTCGTCCACAACACTCCAGTCCACTGATGAACAAAGTACAAACTGGTTTTCATTAGATTAATATCACGTCGCGATTCACGGGCTCTGATTTCGTCTAACGCACTCTATTGGAATGTCGCTTGGAATAAGACAAGTTGACCATAATCCAGAACACAATTATAAAGATCCCAAAACTAGTAGAATTGAGTAGCTTAAAGTTGATAGCAAGGAAAAGAAACAGGATTTCCTCTGAATACGACTAAAATAAATAAAAAGAACAAAATATAGTTAAGTAATATAGGTGCATGAGATTTTACCTTGGCATTACTTGGGGGTAAAGGTGGTACGACCACATCCGGAACTTTGATCCTATAGGGGTCGTAGTTTGGAGGCTGCGGTTCTTTGGGGCAGTATCCTTGCCAATTGGGGGGAGGCGGGTCTGACTTTGGCCAAGGTTCGACACGTCTGCCCTCCGTCTGCGCCACATCTTTGCAGCATTTCTCTTTGTCTTTGGAATAGCTTCGTGGAGAACCTAAAACTAACGTGGGGATATTTTTTTCGATTACCAGCCTTCTTTATAATTTTATTATAAAATTATGAAGCTGATGCCAGTTGCTTCACTATAGTTATGTTAGTAATAAGGGTAAAAAGATAACAGACATAACTTGTATATTTATATAGACATATTGTTTTATTCATTTTGCCGTCCTGGAATATAGTAAATTTAAAGACGAACCAAAATTATTGCATCCAAAAGAGTAGAATCCTTGGTTAAAATTTCGAAATGGATTGTAACAAATTCTGTATGACAAGTTCATCATTTTGTATAATTTAAATGTATTGCTCAAAACACACAAAATTTTATTCTTGTTTTGATATGAAATTATTTACATTGTTATTATTAAAACGGTAATTTGTACATTTTGCAAAAATTTTAACGATTGACGGTTGGCATCGATTTGAAAAATAGAATAAATTACGATCGGGGATTTTTTATAAAAAAAGTGAAAGGAGATTCTAGTTCAAACGAGAAAATATTATAATTTATTTATGAGAAACAAAAAAGGTATTAAAGCAAGGGAACTTAAATGAAACCTTAACGACTTGAATTTTTAAAATCACCATTATGTATCTACCTATTTCAAAAGCTACGGTACCTGGCCTTTATTTAGGTATTTTTAAAAATTGAAATTAATGTCTAATTTAAAGTAAATAAAATAGTAGTACAATAAAGAAAACAATTTTTAAAAAAATTTGTTTTATTAAAACATTTTCATTTAATAAGTATAATAATAAATTAATAATAATCAAATAATATAATAATTTTAAAAATTACCTAACCCTACAAAGTATACTTCATTTCACACAAAATAACTAGCGCTTTTATACAAGTAATGTACTTATATTAGTGTAACTGTTACACTGTAACAACAAACTATAAATATAATTAAGAAATAAAGTACATAATTACAAAATAAAGCTAAAGGCCCATAGTATAAATTCACTTAAACCTTTGAAGGTTGATTCTAAGATTATCCTCTAAGTCGGAACTTAGTAACGGCCTTGCTATTTTGAAATATAAACATTTATATATTACGGTTTGTAAACTAAATACGAAGCCCGCCAGATTTAAAGTACTGACTGCCAATGAGACGAAATAAATAATGTAAACCACCCGAGCTCTCCTGAATTACTTTACGACAGCAAGCGATTATTATCTCTGTCCTTATCTCTCGTACACAATAAAGACAGTTTTATTGCCGCAATTATATTTGTCTATTCCTATTCAGATCGCGTATACATTTATAAATGAATTCGCAACAAATAAAAAGTCCACTTTTTCCAACTCACATTTTTGTAAAAAGTCGACGAGTTTAATCAAACGATATATAATAAGAATAAGATATATTAGGTACATAGATACCTACATAAGTAGTTTTTTTATAAGAAGAATTACTTACATTAAAGGAGGTACCTACTCTAACTTGTTAATGACGATTCCAGTATCTTCTAAAAATATTATGAATCCCTAGAAATTTGCTAACATTCTTCATTTCGTCTCGATGGCGTTACTTTAAAAGGTTCTGTTACATACATAGTTTATCAATTAAGTTTATCATATACAAAATATAAAATGCCAGTTCAAATTTTTCCATAATAAAAGTATACTTTACTTACCTCGCTGTTATAATTATAGACAAAGGTATTAAAATTTATCACTAAATCATAATTTAAATATTAAAAAAGTCTATTCAGTTTTCACATAAGTCTAAAGGTCCCCGCACGAACGAAGTCTATATTCAAGGCAAATTCATTCTAGACCAAGTAACCAATTAATACCCTGGACTATAAATAATACGAGTGGTTGCCATGCAACTAGCCATCTGATCCAATCGAGCATCTGAACGTAGAGGATATGAGGACGGTCCCAGCTGAGCTGTTGTTAAGGTTAATAATTTGCAAGCAAAGTATAACAATAGTCCTCCAATAAATTTAAAACTCATAGCATAAGCTATAATTGCTAAAGCTTTGTGTAAAATTAACGGTCATATAATATTGACATTATTTAAATTATACAAGTACTTAGCAATGTTTGCAAAAGTTCAAAAATGTGCTTTTTTGTTAACATGGTCGAAAAACAGCCCGTAAATTTAGATTTATCATTGAGGTATGTGACGTCCATAAGCCACCGTGTACTCACATCAAAAAAGTTTGCGTTCACTTGGAAAAGCTGAAATATTTTTCTCGTGTCAATACCATGGCGTTAATTTAAAAAATAAATGTAACTATATAATTCGTGAAAAAAGGATACGGATTAGTGAACATTTTTTTGAGGTCCACCTTTTCTTTGCAATAAGGGCAGGTTTCCTTCTTGCCGACGATGCACCAGCCCCGTATACAAAACTCGTGAAACACGTGCCCACATGATAGCTTATATGTATTCTCTGGAATTTAACATTTTTAGAATAAAACTAGCTCCGGATAGGTTTGCAACTAGCAAGAATTATTCAAAGCAGTTCCTCTCAACATAAAACGATTGTAAACATGAAATCTAAAAAAAACTGTCTAATGTAGTTTTTAAAGTTGCATCATTTGGACCATTATTGGTCTATTACTTTTGAATAAGGTAGGTATTATATACTTAAATGACTCACCCAGTACACCTTCTTCATTGATATTGACTAGTAGTCTGTTTCCGCACACTGCACATACATTTTGTTCTAATTGCCTTGTCGGTATTCCTTCTACAGTATAGTACTGAAATAAAATGCGATAGGGAAAACCTAATTCTGTGCTTTAACATATACACTGTACATCACTTAAATTGATTTTTTTACAAATACATATGTACTTGAAAGCTTTATATAGGTAAAGTTTTTCACTATCATGACAGTGAAATTTTGCTAAGCAGGGTTATCTTTAATTGAAATGGTTTTTTACATTTTATTGAAACTTAACTCAAAGAGATAGGATATATTAGGATCATTTGTAAAAATAAAAGTATTAAACATTCATTAATATAACTCACCCCAATGGATGCAGCCATTCTCTCTGAACAATATTCTGCCACATCTCTTCCCAATACACCAAAGTACAGTCCATAGAATAATGTTACTAGTGATGCATCCATCCATTTATTAGGTTTATGACCAAACAGTGAATTCACACCAATAAGTGTTAGTATTAGTGAGACATATCCAAATAAACCAAAAGCAACACTTGCTTTGTATATTAGGTAAAACCATTTGTATACTAATCTACAAAAGGAGTATTTTATATAACAGTTTTAAACAAATTAACTATACTTGTGACAAAAATACTATATAGAAATTGGTGATGTATTATTATATGTTTCTTACATAATCTTACCTAGGAGTGGTAGGTGACATAGGCTTTTGTGATGACTTTCGTATGACTAGAGCAGTGAGGAATGTGAAAACTAACCATACTATCACAAAACGGAACCAAGAATTCTTTAGACTAAAAATTAAAGGCATTAACCACATTGACAGCATTGTGAAGACCTGTAATATAAATATTATATTGTGAGGGAGTACATAATATAAGGTTTAACTTATGCTTCTTTTCTAAATTATTAATTATATAATTTAGACAACAACAACTACTTAAATTACTAATAAAACTTACCACATATGACTTATAATGCCATTTCTTCCACTGTACAAAAACTATTTGTGCTACGATTATAGTGAAGAGAAAAATAAGAATCATAGTGGAATGCATAGATTCATGGCCTTTATGAAGTTCATGCATTTTTTGATGATCATATCTGAAAGTTTAAAAAGATGTGCATAATAAAACCTTATTTTCTGTAACATGTAGTGGTATGAAGTCTAGTGTGTCCTCACAGCACACATAATATTATTATTTTTTAAATATAAAGATAGTCACCTCAGTTTTTCTTCAGATGTCATATCATTGTAGCTCTGTAAAAAAAAAAATTCTTGAGAAAATTAGGACATTTTAGAGATATTATAAATGATTATTAATATAAGTTCCTCTAGTCTCGTAATCGATCCCTACTCGAAACATCGGTTGGACTATACCCTTATGTGCGCTATGGCGGTGGGACTTAGAAAAATTTCGGACGAAAAATTTTTGTTTATAATTTGCGGTTTTTTGACCCGCCACGAGGTAGTCCTCACTAAGTACGTCATCTTCGGTCCCATGGCCCATGTCCCTAAACCCCACCGTTTCCGAGATATAGCCGTTCTTCTATTACGTACGATCTTCAAACAGCTGTATCTCGGAAACGGTGGGGTTTAGGGACATGGGCCATGGGACCGAAGATGACGTACTTAGTGAGGACTACCTCGTGGCGGGTCAAAAAACCGCAAATTATAAACAAAAATTTTTCGTCCGAAATTTTTCTAAGTCCCGCCGCCATAGCGCACATATGGGTATCTTCTGACCGAAACATCCTATGCATTCGAAAAATATGTGGTAATTTACCTTATTAACGTCGACCGGTAAATGGATATCTTCCATGGCTAATATTTTGAATCTATTAAGTTATTATAGTAGGTGAAGTCAATCGATGATTTTCTTATAAATTACCATTTCATTATCAATACTGAAATTATACAAATACTATATACAAATAATTCTCAAAAATCAATAATAATTTTGCTTTACTTTACTTTATTAATTACTTTTTAGAACATAAATTTTGTAATGCGGTCGCTTGACGATCAAGCGGCTTGACTTGTGACAAGCATTACGTGAAATTCACGTCAGATGACATCAGTCATTAGTCAGATCAGTCCCACGTAACGTGATTGATCAAGCAGCTTGAAGGACTCTATTTTTTGCACATCAATCATTTATCGCATTTCAGCCTGAATATTATAGCGAAGAGAAAGTCTGCAGTGATATTATGGAATTGTATAATATTTTTTTGTACTTACTACTACTCTGTGCTATTATTATTATTATTATTTACACCTACATGAGTATACCAGATACCTATCTATCCTATAGGTGTTGATACATAAACGCAGCAAAAAATACAAAAATACAAATTTATAATTACTATTTTTTTAAACAGTTGGTTATTTTGTTTAATGAAATATTTTCCTTGTTTTTGTCCATGTATGTTTTGCTCTTCGAGTCCCATAATTATGGACAATATTTATACATAGATTTTAATAACAGAATGAATTTTTTCGCATCTGAGCTCGCGTTTACGTCGTCGTCGGGAAGCTCTTGTCCACTATATAGTCTATACAGGGTGTCCCTGAGCTCAACACCAAACCGAAACAGGGCGACAGGATTGACTGTAACCATCATGAGAAAAATCAGAAAAAAAATCTATCCCATGTAGTTTGAAAATTATGGGCATTTAAGAAAAACCTAAAAATTTGGGCACTAAAGTGCCTTTCTTACTAAAAAAAAAACGAGTAAAAAGTACATTTTTTTTAAGGGAGGGCCTTTCAAAGTCAACAAATTTTGAAAATTTGAAATTCATAGTTTAACAAATAATCTTAATTCTAGAAAACTTGGGGCAATTGTGTCATTATTTTTGACTGTGGTTCTAGAAATGTTATTTAGGATTACGGTTCAAAAGTTTAAATGAACAAAAATAATAAAAATTAATCACAATAACCGAAAAATGGGCACAGTTTGACCAAATTTTTAGGTTTTTATTAAATGCCCATAATTTTCAAACTACATGGGATAGATTGTTTTTCTGATTTTTCTCATGATGGTTACAGTCAATCCTGTCACCCCGTTTCGGTTTGACGTTGAGTCCAGGGTCACCTGTATATTCATTACTGACGCCGTCTCGACTCTCGAAGCAAACTGAGTTTTTGCACGACAAGCAGTGTTGGCAACCTGGGAGATGGTGCTGATCGTACCAGGGGCGTAAAATTATCGTATCTGCTGAAAAATTATCGTACATGTTCAAGTAACATAAAAACGCGTTAGTTATTAATAAGGGTGATCTTATAGTCACGCGTACGCCCGCGCGGTCGGTAAGTGTAGCCCGTGAGAGGATGGATGACCCGCTCGAAACTGTTGGTTAAACTATGTAACGATCCAAGTGACGCAAAGCTCGTGGCTCGCGACGTTGACCAACCGCGCGAGTGTACGCGTGACTATAAAATCACCCTAAAAACTCCGAATTTCGAAACTCCGATCTTCGATTTTGTTCAGAAAAAAAAATTTTGGATTTTAAAATTATCGTACATTTGCGTACGATAATGACTCGCAATCGTACATCGTACCGTGGTATCAAATTATGGTACATGTGCGATAATTATCGTACGGTTGCCAACACTGATGACAAGCCGATCTCAAAACGATCGAGCGGCTCCACAATCATAGTTTGCTTGATGAGGAATCTTCAATCAACGCCAGCACGTAGTTTGCTTGTCATGCATAATTTAGCTGTCATTTCTCCAGCACAATAATTATTTAAATACTAAAAAGAGTTAAGATGTATTGATTGAAAGTTCTGAAACTCTAATCCTAAAGTTACATCAATTCAAACAGTAAATATAATTAGTCTTTGTATTTATAATTTTATTTTTAATCATGATTGTAGTAATTTTTGTGTTGCCTTTTGTGATTAAAAATTAATAAGTTATTAAGTGATTTTGGAATGTTTTTGGTTTCGATATTCCTGCGAATTTCCGTATGGTGAAATCTAATAATTTTACACCATATTATAGAAATGCACAAATGCCTAATTTAAGCCTAGGTCTAATTTGACTTTATTTTCAGATGTCTAGTCTCAAAGAGGAAACACTGTGTCAGAAACATAAAAACTTCAATAAAAAGGTTCAGAATGCAGTGAAAGAAAATAAGGTACTTAAATATTGTATTGTTTATGAAGATACGGACTTGGAGAATCTTTTTAGAGTGGAAAATGCATGCCACACTAGAAATATAGATTTTTTACTTGAAGTATTTAAGTGTGAAGATATGTTATTTGTATCTAGAGCTATCAGACATTCTAAGTGGTTGGTTGAACCACAGTATTCATATATTGTAAACCCACAATATCTATATTTAGAACTTTTACCTTATATGCTAACTGATGCTTGGAACAAATTACTTTACCATATTCGAATAAATTTAAAAGATCCAACTCGTTTTGAGGAATTCTACAACTATCTTGAAAATAAAGATATCCATGCTGCCATAAAATGGTTTCCAAAATGTTCTATTGAGTTTATAGTTGGTAAATTACGAAATAATATCAACATCATACCAGAACATATTGTAATTCGATTATTTACTAGTAGCTTTGATGTTTTTAAAATTTATTGTCATGAGAAAAAAGATTCATTAAAGTTAGACAAAGCTTTGTTCCTAATTAAAACACATGCGGATGATTTCTTTGATATTTTAGATACTCTACCCTATAAGAAATTACCTAAATTTAATAAAAAAATGACAAAATTAATTATGAAGGTTTGTCCTCATAGACTTATGTTAAACTTTTCTCGCTATGAAAACCATATAGATATACCATGTTTTTTCAAGTATTGTTTGAAACAAGACAGTTTTGATGAAATTAAGTCAAGATATAAAACATGTGAAAAGTTGCGTAAATATTTTTCTGAAAAAAGAGAAAAAGAAGATGAAAAATTTAGTTATGGTGAACATATTGTAACAGAATTGGATTCTTGTGACTCAAACAACCAGTCTCATATTAAAGATATTTTGACAAAGTTTAAAGAAAATATTTCTCAGCTTAGTATGGATCAGAAATTAAAATTTATTAACAAATTTATAAGCAAATGTCAGGTACACCAATTTGATAGCACGATGTGGAGTAGCTACAATGACATTTTCAAGGAAATCATGAATATGAAACAATATTCAGAAAGGAATAAAACTTTACAATCATACATTAAAACAGTTGTATTTTATAAAGTTATACACAATGAAGTTATACCGGAAGAAAATTTATCTCAGTTTGAATTTGATGGTAGTTTAAGAATCTTTCAGAAAAAATTTTCAAAGGAAGAGAAAGAAAATATTTTTGACTTTTTATACAATTTTGCATTTCGGCAATTAAAGATTTTGCCTAACAAAACTGTATGGATTGATAATATTTTTGTCTTATTTAAATGTTGGAATATGAGTGTGCAAAAATATCCATTATTCAACAATGAGGTTGCAAAAGTAGTACAACATTTAAAAAGTGAATCTAATTACAAAGACCTTAAAAATTTATACAATACAAAGAAATTTTGGAGAAG
Source organism: Aporia crataegi (assembly GCA_912999735.1). Classification (NCBI taxonomy): domain Eukaryota; kingdom Metazoa; phylum Arthropoda; class Insecta; order Lepidoptera; family Pieridae; genus Aporia; species Aporia crataegi. Next base: position 7,235,706 of record OU538733.1, on the reverse strand, counting down.
ATATTTATTGAATGAAAAAATAGTAATAGAACCTATTTCAAGTAAAACCTTTCTAAATATTTTAAAACATAATCCTGATTTACTTCCATTAGAAAAACCGGAAATAGGAATTTTAGAAACCAAATTAACTACATTATTTTATAGAAAGCTTCGTACCTATTGGTCTCCTTCACTAGCTCAACAATTCAAAGATTTGTTTTTCACCAATCTAAATGAGTCTCAATCAATTGGTTTGTATATCCTTTTATCGAGAGAAGAGTATCTTAATTTTATACAAAGCAATGCTCCTAACTCCTTACCAAATAAACTTTTAAGTGAATCTCAAATGAAAAAAACAACCATCGAAATGCATATTGCAAAGCATATGAACAAAGTGTACCCCAAATTACCTGTGGAAAAAACCTTACTGTATTACAAAAGTTTAGCCAGGCTTAATACATTATCATCAATAAACTCAATATTGCAAAGAATGTCAATCCATCAAATGAGTGAGTCTTTAACTAGTTTTGACACATGGCCTGAACTTGTACAAAAATTATGTATATTTATAATTTTTTCACAACCTCACTATTATTATAAACGAGAAATTATTTTCAAAATCTGGGAGATTACAAAACATCCCTCTGTAAGAGCTGAAATTTTTAAAAAATCAATGAAGGCTCTTTTTATTTATGAAAAGGGAATATTGTTCAATAATACACCCATGGTTCACGAGAGATGGCAATTCTTGCAACGTCTTATGGATACATTAGGAAAAGATGAATTACTAATGCTTTATAATTTAAAAAAAAGTTTTAAAAAAATGCCTATAATGGAAGCTTCCAATTTTTATTTGAAGTCTTTTCAAATTATGAAATCTTTTCCTCCAAAATGTGGAATGTTTCCTAGAAGGCCTTTAATGCATTATGGACGAATGCACTTGATAGATTATGACATTTTAGCTGCTATGGTGAATGATACAATCACTGAAAGATTGTGGACGACTAAACTAAATAGGGAGCATTTAGATGTAGTCACATCAAGCTGTTTTATATGGAAAGATAATGCAGAACAAATTATTGCCTTTCGAAAAATAGTAGCTCCTTTATTTGAGAGAGCTTATAAAATTTGGGATGCAAAGACCATTAATAGACAATTGGTGAGGTATAATATAAATAACATTGTTGCTCTCTTTAATGACAAATCTGAATCATACTTATTGTTAGACTCCCAAAGTAATTTATCACCTACTGTATTATTGTTGCTACTGGATAGCCTTGAAAATAATTTATCGGTAAAAGAGAATTATTTAATGATTAGAAAATCAAAGCTGGCAGTTCAATATTTTAGGATATTGTCAACTGTAGAATGCAAAATACATGATTTTGACATTGATGTATTAAAAGAAGAATCTATGTCACCGTTAGCTACAAAGTTGGTGAAAATATTCTGCGAGGATATCGCAACTTATGGTGTTAGCATTTGGATATTATTTTATCACGCATTGCAAAAGATGCTTGACAGGTTTTCCATAGAAACTCGAATGCAATACAAGCTATTCCATTTAATGTTGGATGAAAGTAAATATTTAACCACAGAACAGGATATTCTTATTCATATTTTAGTTTTTGAATTACTTTATAAAGATAATAGATTAATAAATTTTCTTTTGGATATTGGAATAGTTGATTCTGATGATTCTGATGCCGATGATGAAGGTAAAGAAATATTACTCTGTAGAGTTATAAGTAATCATTCCGATGAGTTGAAAGCAATTTATTCTAAGAGGGTTTTAAGCAATGTATGTAGGGTGTATTATCAAGATTTCAAATATATGTAAGTAAATGTAGACGAGCATCATTATTATTTTCGTTCGTCGATATTGCAAACATTAAAACTGTTGTTTCAATTTCAAGACCAACTGCGTTCTTACACCTTTACGATGTTACCCCGACGCACAGTATTTAAATTTTACATTGAATAATTTTTTTTTTTGGTCATGTTGTGTTTCTTTTTACTATTATTATAACACATTTTCATTCCTGAGATTTTAAAATTATTTTCCGAAAGTTATTAATTGCGTAAAAGTAAATTGAAAGTACAGCTGCAGAAAATATTAAAAATGCATACATTTATCATATAATTTAATTACCTAATAATCAAGTGCACAAAACAGAGCAACGCCTCGTTTGATCCAATGTGCTTGCGGCTTATGAGTAGTTAGTTCTATCGTCATGACATAATTTGTTGAATGTCCCGTCGTAGACAAAGTGCCCGCACGTAGTAGCGTCTTATATGTAGGACACTCATAAAGACCTTGCTGTAATCTATGGTTCTGTTCTGGCTTCATGTAGATAATTGCCATATCTGGAAGTTCGAATAAAATATCTAGACAATATGACTCATTGTTTACAGTTTTACACTAAGGGTTCTAAGGGAGCCTGGAGTAAAAACATTATTTAAATATTTTTTGACTTAAAGGTCGTTTGAACTTTTATAACTTACCAGTATGCAACTCTTTAGGCCTGCTTTCTTCCAGCGACATGTCTCCCATATTCCACCTGGCTCCTTCGAGAAACAGACCACGGACGCAGCAGCCATCATCTGGTTTCTTTGCTGGCGGACCCGCTAGTGGCTGTACACATACGATAAAATAATTAATTATCAACATTTTAGGGAACACTTCGAATTTTTCAATTCGAACCAGTAGTTTTGTGTTTGATAGTCGACTTATCGAAGATGTTGTAAAAACGGGAATAATTGTTTCTTTTGAGAGCGAGTGAAACCGCGGGACACCGCTCATATGTACCTACCTAATATATTACAAAATTATAGGTAGTATGCAGCTTGATGAGTATAATCCTTATAAAATTTATCATATAATCTCACTAATTAATTTTCTATTGTTCGTTCTAACAACAACTCACCTCAAAAGCATATGCGACAGTATCAATAGCGATGACATGTTTTCTGGCGTAGTTCTGCAGTGCGCCTGTGAGAAATGCTTGCGGGAAGTAAAAGCCTGATATCCAGAACACCTTGGGAATACCACCGTCAGCCCACTGTTGCATAAACTGAACTCGGAGCACAAGATCTTTCACCCAGGCAGCTGGAAAATCGTGTCTTATGTTAGCCCCTGTCCAGATGAGGCGTTAGCCTACGCGCGTAGCCGAGATACATACATTCCGTCCAGGTGAAGCGTCACTCGCGCGTAATACGCGCGTAGACGCTGGTAATGAGCGCGACTCGGGCGCCATATTATGCTGCATCCAGTCTTATTACGCGCGTATTCGGAGCGAGTGGATGTATTGTGGATGTATTTAGAATATTTTTTTTAATGATTCATGTTTTTTTGTTAAATTGATACTTTCTTAGTTCATAGATACAAAAGTTGGGTTGATATTAAAATAATAAAAAGTATTAAGTACCTCAAAAATACAAAACTATATTTTGTATTCCAAATTTTTATGTTATTAATATTATTTATTTTTAATTTAAGATTTAGTTTAATTGTTTTTATAGAAAAACTTATGTAAATATTATCTTTAATAGTTTATACAGTTGTAAATAAATTATTTAAAAATAAACTATAATAAATAATATTATAAATCTCTCTGTGAAGGAACGCGCGTAAAACGTCCTTATCTGGACAGGGTCTTAGTCACAATCCATTAAGTATGTAAAAGCAGAAGCAATGTATTGGTGCCCCGTCCCGGTGAGCTTGGGACATTTTAATAGTTCGACACATAAATTATATTTTTTCGTTTTCCCGCGAATTGATTTTTTTCGCGATACACACACTAAATGTACAGTACTGGGCAAGAAATAATGCATATCGACCTCTAGAAAGAGAAATTCGAAGAGAAAGGGACAACGATCTACCAAGCCGAAATTAGCCGATTGTCTCTTTCTAGAGGTCAATGTGCATTATTTCTTGCCCAGTACTGGACAATGCGTTGCTTACTAATTCAGCTATGGAGGTTGGAAAATAAATGCCAGTTTTTTTACGGAAGTTCTACGCAATAATTACAAATAAATCAATCTCTTACCTAGTGGCTTGAGCGAAGGGTACGCTTTGGAACTCCACATAGTTGGTACAGAATTTCGGGCCAGGCTCCCTGACATGCTTTCTAGCGCCTCCGACATCACCACAAGACCCTTTAATGCTTTTAAGAGGTCTCTGAAAGATTTAAATACATTTACAAGTGGTTAGCAGATAGCGGATAAGTATAGCGGATTTTCATTCAACGATAATTTTGAACATCTCATAATTAATTGGCTCTTTAAAGGTAGGCAGGTGCCTTATTTTGCCTTGTGTGGTCTTTCTTTCAACCTTCAACTTAAAACGCAAAGTTTCTTTTAGATAAAATCCTTAATTGCTGATCAATTGGGCATCGACATTAAGTATCGTACTAACTTCAATGAATTCTGGATAACAAGAAGAAGTCTGTTATATCTAATAGCTTCCTGCATGAGCACAGTATTCAGAGACTCCTTATATGAAACCGGGTATCTGTAACGGTTAAAGTTGTAGGTATCTAAGATAGGTATTTGCTTTATATAAATAGTTTAGTAGTAACAAGTGAAATTGAAAGCAGTTTAAAAACAATCGGATAAGATGATTATAAATAAGGAAGAATATATTCTCATAAATATATAAACAGATTTTCATAAATAATTCTTTCATACAAAAAACCGCATCTAAATACGTCCATTCGTTTAGGATCTACAATATCGCGCACAGACTCACATCCACGTCAAACTTAATTTTTGTCGAGGAAGGAAGGAAAAATGTAGATTATCATAATTCTTACATAGTGAATTCTGGTACCTAACCCCTTGTCGTGCATGTGGCAGACATTTCTTTACCGGCAAGTAGCCTTATGTACCCGATTGAAACCTTAATTCGAAACGCGTCGGGATTCGAACTACGGACGCGCTTATTATATTTTTTTACATAGTAAATAATTAATTTGCCGGTTAATTTATAAATGTTATTGATCTAAATGTAAGACTAACGTTGTGGCAATAAACTTCTGATCTAGCATAGGCGGCATTACTGCTAGAATTTGTTTCGCGGCGTTTTCCGTCATCTCTTCCGCGGTCAGCCCGCCTTCACCACTAACTTCCTTCGGTTGTAAGTTACGGAGAGTGTCTATTGTTTGTAGAATCGAATGTAATAGATAAATATTGCCATGCCTTCGCCGTATAGCAATTCTGGGTTCGTATATAAGAAATAAATAGTTATCTAACGTTTGTTGAAGGCCTTGATGGCTTCTTGCCTTTACGAACGATAATCAGTCAACAGACTCTACTTTTTGCCACAGTTTCAATTTAATTAAACATCACTTAATAGTGATAGGATTAATATTGTATATAGGTACTATACCCACTCCTACAGCAACCATTGCTTAAAATAACGATATAGTTAACATGCGTGGCTAAGAAATATAATACTAATATTCTTCAATCTATGTACCTATATCTGGTCTTACCAGTCTACCGTAAAACTTATTAATTGGAGGTCGGTAAATGGGCCATTTTGGCATACTGACTTAGACAAGTGCTAGTTTCCGACATGGCGTAGCTGATGTTGGCGTTGCTGTGCAAACCGAAGAGGGAAGGATCATCGTTCAAAGGCAGAGTACGGATGTATTTAGTATAGTCATCTACTGACGCGGAAGATGGTTGCTGAATAACAACATTAATTTATTAGCAACTAAAGATAAGTGCTTAATAACTTTTGGATTAGGTGCTTTATGTGGATATAAGTAGATAGATATCTACTTATATCCACAAATAAATTTTCTAAAACCTATTCAGTATCCTAAAATCTGATATTGTGTGTAGGTTCATTTGAAAGGGATACCTATTTGGACATAGCGAGTTCTACTATATCTATAGTAGGTCAATGCATGCTAAACAACTTTAATACGAATAAAATAGACAATGTAGAAACCCCCCGACATGCTAAATTACAAATAGGAATACCTAAAAGTTGGATAAATCTCTTCTATGAAGACCTTCATACAAACCAAATCAAACAAAACTAAACAATCACATCTAAGTCGGTTCGTTTGTAAAGGAGCTCCGATGCCACAGGGGGGTAACGTAGGTTGTCACTCGTCAGTCGTCACCTGTTTATACGCTCCGCTTTCATCAAACATCCACCGATCGTTGAGAACAGCGGTGGTGTAGTAATCACCGAGCAGCGTGAGCAGACATCGTCGATCCCAGTCGTCAGTCACACGCCCGCCGTAATTTATGTGCCCGGCCACATATGTCAACATCTAGCAAATACATAGTGGTATTGAAGACGAATAAATAATGTATAATATTTACTGATTTCGAAGTTTATGTACCTTTATGATTGCATAAATATTTTTTTCATTAATCGTCTACTCAAATATAAATTATAAAGTATTATCTAAATCGTACGGTTAAGCATACCTACCAAAGATACCACCTAAATCAAATGTTTTTTTATAATCTTTGAACTTGTTGTCATTTTTGTGTTTACTTTAATTGTAATGCATTTTAGAAAATATTTGGTGTCAATTTTTTTTAAATAAGTATTTGTGTCATATAGGTAAAACTAAAACCAAATAAATATCTAAGTAGGTAGCGAAAAAGATTTTTTTTATTACCCTTAGCGGTACTTCAGTATATTCGGTAAGAAACATGTGCAGCTGTGAAATACAGATACGCAGGTCCCCATCGGTAAATTCGTATGGTATATTGAACCCGAGTGGACCGAATTTTCGCCGCTCCAGAACCACGCCGTGGAATAAACACAAGGAGAACAGCAACCACTGTAAAAATGAGATTTTAGTGGGGTACCTGCTATATATTATAGTTATAAAGAATCAAGATGTTCGAAAAGCTAACAACTAATAAGATTATTCAAAAATTACCTTGAAATTGGGAACTTTGCTATCGTTGGAGTTAAAATAGTCTAGAAAGTCCGGCACTTGATTCATATACGCCTTTAATAGATTTGCTTTAATACCGCGAGGTGGTTCTACAGTCATTTTGTAACCTTAAAATATTTTTATTTATATGTTAACATAAAGATCAACATTTGCTCACATTTATTTGCCCTAACAGAATTTTCGATGAACATAAACTTTGAATTACAACCGCCAAGAACACCAATAGGTACCTAAATTCAAAAGCTTTATTCTGACTATCATAAAGTATTGCGGTATATTGACAATTACTAAATAATAGTAATTGCTATACAGCAAGCTTTCTAACTTTCGTAATTTTTTAAAACAATTAAGTAAAATCTTTGCGTAAGATTAATTATATATTTGTAATAGATAAATTTAATTTCTCACCATTCTGCAAGAGCGCTACTGGGAAAAATGGTGACGGAGTAGAAGTGAGCCAGAGGCGGAAATCCTTATGTACGGTTTCCGGCTGAATGTGCTCTACGTTAAGCTCCAGAACAGGCATCCACGACGGAGACAAGTGGCAGTTCTAATGCAATTACGTTACATTTTATTAACTACATTCATAGAAAAATGTTCATCAGAAATGACATTACTATTACTTTATGACACATGACTGATGACATTGACATGACTTACAAAAATAAATAAGCGTATGAAAAAAGTCATAATTTTAATAATAGGCAAAAATTCAGCAATGCATATGCGGTGTTACTTTAAGTCATACTTAGGTACCTACATCTTTATTTAATAATAAAAAATAGAAAAATTGATTATAGGTGTTGGTTACGAATATTCTATGAAGTATATATAGATGAATATTTAATATGAATTACCTGAAAAAATACCCAATTTCCAAAATCACAACCAATTCTCATCATGGCCTCAGCGAGCGGTCCTTGTCCTTGTCCAAGAGATATACTCTCAAAACGCTTGCCCATTTTCATTTTATCCGCAAATTTAAGCAGATCTGTTATAATTTAAAAATAACAGTTAACTTCTATTTTCGATTACGCTTAAACTATGATGACCTGTAGGTTACATAAAATTTTAAAATGTTCATTGTAGGTTACCCACCTTTAACTACTGTAAAAATTACATCCTAATAATGCCTATATTTGTATAACAAATATATTGTATTGATTCGAATAATTGTTTACCCGTAAAATGCTATTCCTATGTCTATTCACAATTAGTCAACAAACAACAGTCCAACTAATTTTGATTAAAACATTAATCTAAATTAATCAACGATCTAATGACATAGGTAACAACCTATGTCATTAGATCGTCAGCTGTTGGATTGCGATTCTCTCTTGTTTTCCACAATTATTCTGTATCGCATTCGTATTTTTATGATATAAATAGTTCTTGTTTACATTTTTAATATTAGAATAAGATTATTATACCAGCAGCGGGATCTGTGCCAGTGGAAAGCACAAATATGATAGGTGCCAGCGGGTCAGATTCTGCATATAGTGCTGCTAAGTCTGCTGGCTGCGGCTCCACGAACCGAGCGCCTAAACCTACCACCACGTAATCCTGAAAGGATGACATTTTGATATAAATTCAACTTAAAAGAAAAGAGAAAATAGTGGATTATATAATATTCACCAATCACAGCTATATTTATTGTATATACCTGTATATATATATTAATCAATGTATGAAAAATACATAGGCTATTTATTTTAATATTAAATATAAGTAGTTTTATTAAGACGTATTGGCATTGGATTTAAACAGATTGTTGGAAATTACTGACATAAAAATATAATGTAGGTACCTCTAATAAAAACGATACCTGTATTTTCAAACTTCATTTGAACAAATACCATTAAAATAATGTGTACAATAAAAAAAGTGAAACAAACTGCATAATTAATAATTATTATGGACCTGTAATCCGGGAACAAGCTTGTCTGGTCGAAGACACTTCAACACTAGTAATTTTTGGAAAGGATCCAATTGCGAGTCTAATGGTTTAGGATATGGCAATCTGAAGAAATAAATAGATTTTAAGTACATACTCCAAAGCAAGCATGAATAGTATTTATCTTATGTGTGAAATAAACCAATGAATTTTTGGAACTCAACAAGCATTTTAATATTATTTTACGGGAATCGTAAATTTTTATAAAGCGTGCCAAATTTTTTCTAGTTCCGTTCGGCCGTTCTCGCGTGATTGAGTAACAAAAATTCAAGTTTTCGCTTTATAAAACAAAGATACGATGTTACAATGTAGAAATGAGAGCTCACTTGTGCGGATTCCAAGCATCATAATAGGTCCTAAAGAACTTTGTGTATTCAGGAAAGTCCATCACGAATTGTTTCATGGTGGGGACAGAAGCCAGCTCTTGCATGTCCAGCCACATTCGAAGAGATATCCATTTTGGTTCTGGGTTGTCTAATTCCTGAAATATACCAGTAAAAAATTAATATAATGTATTGTACGAGTAAACTAGAAAGCTTTTAAACATCAGTGTTCCTAGTCCCTACATTATAGAATAAAGTCATAATTCATAAGTATAATTAATTAATAGACAGTAGATATTTAACTGCACTCAAATTGTTAAGTAAGTTAAAAAAGCAATTTCTTTATATTTAGCTAATGCCATTCACACACTCTCAAACTTTAAATTTAAAGTGTTTCAATCGAGAATAAAAAACACATGTTCAAGTTTTTGTAACATTCGAAACCAACCTGTTCTATCTTGCCGCCATTGAGAAGGAAATTGAACTCTGTAAATCTTATAGTTCCCCGATCCAGTAGGATCCTCGCACACAGAAGAAAAGCGAACAATAGCTTGTGTCGTTCAAACAGACTCCTGCACACGTTTTGATAAAGTAGAAATGTGAAGTGATCTATGATTATTTCCACTCGCTCAATTATGTCCTCTGTAAACAATTATATACCTATGAAATATATTTACAACAGAAGTCGCCTCTCTAACTGAGAGGATCTCGCATCTGCGTATTGCATCGGAGATCCCGGGATCTGGTAGCCAATAAAAAATCTACTTGCTTGTAATGGAAATGATCAGTGAAACAGATGCAGAAATGTGTCAAAAAAAAGAAAATAATATTTTTCTACTTATTGGCATGGTTACTCGTAAGTTGAACAACACGAACAAATAAGAAAATTATCAAAGAGAACAGAAAATATTATTGTTGTGTACTTAATTAATTAATTACTATTTTTAGATATATTTATTCAATAACACTGGTTTATACGTTATACATATTATAAAACAAATTAAGGTGTATAATCATTGTAATAAATTACGTTTAAGTTACCATTGGGTTCGGTCTCTGCCATACTCCGTATAAAGAGTTTGACGAACCACTCCAGAGAATACTGATACATGGGGTCAACGTTGGCCATTCCCGACAAGCAGAAGAACAGAATCTGACCGCGATTCGCAACTGGTATGTAGCCCTCACGAGCCGCATCTATTTCTATAGACGTTTTTTCTATATCTTCCACTTTTATCTAGAAACCAATAATCTTAAAATCATCAAAACATCCCCAAGTCATAGCCCTAAATAGCAACAATTAATATATTCCCAATTTTTTCATAATGTTTGAACGTACTGTTTCTATTTACTAATATCGAAAAACAAATTGCATCCTCACCAAAATCTCAGCACTCTTAATTTTAATGGCCTCAAGAGTCAAAATTAATGGTACGTCATCAACAGGAGAGCCCTCGCTGTTGGAGAGGCCGTAGAGGATGGCAGACTGCATTTCAGCCAGTTGGGAAGACATTTGTGCTCGAGTCACTATCAGCTGTCCTCGAAGTTCTTCCAAATCTGGTCGCTCTTGGGCTACAACTATTGAGAGGAGTTGTTCTGCTAGACCGCTGTAAATTGTAACATTTTACTTTAGATTTTAGATCATGTTGTTAGGGATAAGACCATGTTAAGACCATAGTTCAAGATATTGGTCGATTCTTTGCTTTGTGTGTTATAATCTGGCGATTTGGTGAAATAATTACAATCTGGTGAAAATAATTATTATATTGATGATTATTTGAAAACCACACAATAAAAATATTGGTATTATGAAACACGCCGTTACTTTACGATTTGGTAGCGATACTTAAGTAACATACCACATTTATAATTTTAACAATTCTGAATTTTAACGATTTCTGCAGCTTTAACTGTATTATATTTTTACCAGTATTTGAAGCTCTAGCTATAATTTAAAAATAAATACCTTGGTACAAGAGCAAAATTTACAATCTGTACTTTGACCGACGTTTCTGGTGTGTACTTTGGGTTGGGCAGTTTGGTTGTGATATATAGACGGAAGCCGGGCATATACGGGATCAGAGAGTCACCAAGTTTGAGTACAAGTTGACCAGCTTGACGGAAATATTGACGCTGAAAGAAATAATAATAGTAGATACTTAACATACTACGTATTTCGGCCACATCATGTATATCTACTTGAAATTACTTGATTGCGCATTATAATAGATTTACCAGTATATTATAGATTAAAAAGCATAACGACGACGAAAAAACCGCACAATAGGTAATGTGTGTACAGACTTCAAGTAGATAAAGACCCAACAAAATTATGTCCATTTAATAACATCAGTCGTAAGACTTACTTTTAAAACGGGATCCAACGCTGGGTCCAGCTCTTGTCCAACATTTTCCAAAAGTATTGGTTTACCAAAACGCAGAGCTGATTCGAAGTTCCGTAACAAATCTCTATCGTTTGGCTTGCATACTACGAGACCTTCAATCTTGCCCTAGTAAATAATAAAATTATTAGAAACCCAGTGAAATGTGAATATGTATGGTACATACATGACTATCGCTTATTTATCATAATAAAATATAATGTTATTGGTAAAGAAATAATTATTTTAATAATTGTGATACTAACCATAGCACGTATCCATTTATTAGCTTGCGTTTGAGGGTCAATAATAAGTGGCCAGCGCCTCGAATTAGACATCAAAACGGCTGATTCTACTGACAAAGGATCTCTCGGTAAGCCATACATCTGCCAGTTTCTGATAATAAATAGAAAAGGAATAATTTCATTTACGTAAAATCAGTATTAAAAGTTTACGGTCGTTTCCAGGGTTCTATCTCTATAGAAAATTTACCAAAATTGCTAAACCAAAAAGCGATGATATTAAATTTTTTTTTTTAATAACTTTAGAAATGAAGTTATAAACCTTATTAAAACGGCATCTCCCAGCGTTGAAAGCGGATTAGCTCCAGGTGTGTGAGGAACTTCTACTTCCTGCAAATATAATAAATTTAAATTTTACTGTTCGGAATCAAAGATGTGATCACTTTTACAAGTAGATTTAAATTTCTGTATATCAAATGGGCTATTAGCCTACCTCCATATGGCTCATCCATTGTGCCAACAATTCTCGTCGGAACTCATCAGTGAACGGTGTGATATATCCCACAGCACCTTAAATAAAAATATATAAACAGTTAAATAAAAAACATCTGGAGAAGCTACAATGCAGTTCAAAAACAAGAAATAAAAAAACTTAATTACAAGCACTCAACAAAATATCGCCAATGAGATTGACTATGGCAATATCCAACTCTTTGATAGTTCTGATCCATCGCACACGTTCACTTGACAGACCGTTGAGAAGTCTGAAATTAAAAAAAATAATATTAAGTAACAATAATACAGTAAGTTTTTTGTGTCACAATGTTTAGATACTATAACCTAATAAAAAATGTTAACATTTTAAGTAAAAGTTTTCGATTGTTTGTATATTACTTTTTCATCATTTATTAATTATTTATCTGTGAAACCATAAAATTATAATATAATAATTTTAAATAATAATTTACCAATAAAATAATTCCTAACTAATTATTGTGATAACCACCTGTTAGCTCTATCCATTCTCGCCAAACATTGATTGATATCTTCTTCCATCTTGCGTTTTTCTTCTTCTTTCTCCTGCAAGTAAGCGTTTAACTTGGCGATACCTTCCAACAGAGCCTGCATCTTCGCTTTTGCATTCGCCAGCATAGCTAAAAAAACCTTATTGTTAGCAGCTTATATTTTTTATTACCTACTAAATAATCGACGGAATGAAGAATCTTATTGAAATTATATTAGTACTTATACCTGTAAATATAGCTAACTGATTCTGTTTTGTTAAATAAAAAATAGATATAGATGGTATAATTTAAAGCTATCGTATAACGTAACTCATCGAATTGAAGATATAAGTTAAGCCCACCTTCAACAGCTTGCAAGTCCTTTGTAGCCTTTTCAAGAGCCGCCTTTTTCGGCGCTACAGCCTTATTCACGTGGTAGAATTTGTACATCGCGTGTACCCACATACAGAGGGACATACACGCTTTTGATACCTATGAATTACAAGACAATGTTTGAGTTTCTACATTTCTTAACATAATATCAGACTGTAAACACTAATCATATTATGAAGAATGTTTCTTTGTTTTTCGAATATGTACTCAATCACCGGTTTTAATAAAAAAATGAGCGTGACTGCATCACGCACGGATTGACGCGATTTGTATAAGTCGTATTATGGCAGCTTTATTCTAAAAATGATAATAATTTCATGATTACACTTCGTCTACAAGTCTGTGATCACATTCGGTATAATATTGCTGCCAACAACTGGATTTACTTAAATGGTTGTATATATTAACCAGAACTAAATATAACATGTAATTATGTACTTAGAAACGCATACTACAAAATAAATTGTCAAATTACTTTCAAAATTTTTGGTGGATCGTAGTTAGGGTCATTGATGAAGCGTTTGAGTTTTTTTATCATATCTTCCGTGATAGACTCCTTGTCAAACTTCATCAGAGAGTCAAGGAAAGCAGTTGGGTCTGCCAACATCTGAGAGCCGGGCTTCCAGTAGTTCAGCACTTTTTGGCCAAGATTTGCTCCGGGTTCCTGCAATATGTATATTAAAGACGCGAAAGACAAAAAAATTATGCTGATAAGCTACTACAGGCAAGCCTAATTGCCATTTGCATTTATTCTAATGTGTTTATCTTTACTATCTAATTAAATCTACGTATTAATTTTGCATCGAGCGAACGCCCGATAATTTCGTCACAGTATCACACTATTTTACCGTATTATTTAATAAAGCACATATAGACATCTAAATACACTCTTCATAAATTCATTTGACAATCCGCAAGTGATGTAATAAAACTGACCTTTATGGGCTTAATATCAAAGACCACACAGAGTGATTCAATGACTAGTACGACGCCAGCTGGCGGCTTTTTCATGGCTTTTACTTCTACGACGTCATTACGATTCAACTCTTGTAATGCTTTTTCAGCCGCTCGGAGCGCCGGCATCGCTTCGTCTGAACAAAAGTTCATATTAGAAGATATTCGAGGATAGAATTGTAATATATTGTAACATTAAATTAACGAAGCCAAAAAGTACATAATAATTTACCACTTTCCATTTTTATCTTTGTATTTTTTGCACTTTTTTCTTTTTAGAAATTACCTAAATCCCTCTGCGCATCTTCTGCCATCGCAGTAGTTTCTTTCGCCATTGCCTCAGCCATCGCTTGTTCTTTCTCTACCTTGATTCTCGCCTCTTCTGCAATAGCCTGAAAAACAAAAATTATGACTGTGGTGTGTAGATTTTTTATTTTAGGTATACCTAATATGGGAGAGATGAACTCAAAAAATATTTTATATCACCTTAATATTGTGACAAGCTAAAAAAAGAGAAAAAATCATATAAATAGCATTAATCTTTCTTACAGTATCAATAGCGATCTGGTCGATGACTTTTCGGGTTTCCTCGGCAGCTTTCTCCATTAGCGGCTTAAGTTCTGCAAGCTCAATTTGCAGCTGTTTAACTTCAACTTCTGTTTGATTCAGCTTATTCAGTCCTGCAATAACATAGTACAAAATAATATAGGTAATGGAAATTTAAATTTTTTTAACCAGCTTTCATCCATAATTTTATTCGTCAAAATAGTCAGTTGTATCAATTAAAAGTCTATATAGATATGTACAATAAATCAATGGCGTTGAATGATATGTCAATGGTGTTATGTATGAGCCTGACACTCTCAGACTATTAAAATACCTTTATACCTATTGTAATTTTTTATACCTGCCTTATTAATTCGGTATACAATTGAATACTAACCTGTTTTTAAAGCATTAGATTCGTTAAGAATAGCTAATTGTTTCTTTTTGAACATTTCGGAGTAGGCGGCCAGCATCTCCATGTAAGACATTGGGGTGACGTAATTCAGCCGGTTCAACTGAGCCAGAAAACGAGCACTCGCTTCCACAACACTTTGGTGGGCGAAGCAACAGACAGACTGGTGGATACAATCAAATTTAATTACAATATGTCATATTGTTTCTGACAATAGTCTTGATTTTTAATTCCACGAAACAGCTGTAATTTTTTGAATTTTTTGGATATAATAAAATAACAAAAATATTCGGATATTTATGAAATATTCGCTTAGGTTTAATCCCGAAATCTTCAAGTTGAAAAATTCAAAACAATATTGAGCTAATAAACAATATAGCATCTATTTACTTACAACCATGGAAGCGATAATTTCATCGGTGGTTTCCAATTCACCCATATTATTAAAGAAGTGCGTTGCAACGGAGTCAAGCGCTGTACGCGGCCATTCGCTGAACCAGTCGATGGTGCAACAGTTTACGAGAGAGGGAAACTGACGGAGTCTTGCACGGAATATCTAAATGGAAACTACTTCTTGAACTTTTTCACTTGAAAGCTTAGCTGTATTAAGGGATTACTTTTCTTTATCAATAAAATAACTGCTTGCTTATAGTTTTAAAAAAACAAAAATCCTCGAAATCAATCATAATAACAGAGGCTGAGTGAGAATATATACTTAATGTGTTGAAAAAGCACTCACCTCCCCAACCGGACTCATGACGATGACGATGTGCAAGTTGCTACGCACGCGGCGCTGATAGCAGGCGAAGAGGTTGGTCTTGGTGGCGGGCAGGCTCATCTCCATGACGGCATGTCGCACGGACATGTAGATGCGGTCAAGATCTTCCGCCTCGTATATGTTGGGCACGTCACCTGAGCTCAGAATATTGTTTAGGTCCTCCAGGAATGACTCCATTTTTATCTACAATTTTATAAGACATATAGAAATACCAAACAGTTACATTATTTAAAATGTTTTTTATCTAAACCTATTATCAATATAATGGAATTACTTTAATTCGATTTTAATGATCTCTAATTTGTTAGATTCATCTAATCCGAGAATAGCAGAATAACTATTAAAAATATTGAAAAATTTACGAAATTTTATGAAGAAAAATTGTTTCCTTATATTATACTTTATATGGAATAACGCTTAAGTGATACCTTATTATTCGGAACTCGAAGCGATTGGAAATCCGCTTATTTCATTAGTTTTAAATATTACCTGAGCATCAGAGAAAAGGAAAACAGTTCCTCTATTCTCAGCTCCTGCTTTTAGCATGGTTTGTTTGAGGTCATCTCTCCACTCCGCCTGTCCGTAAGCTTTGGTGATCTCAATCTGGATACACATCAATTCAGACATATTGGCTGCCAGGCGGGATAACGACTGACGACCTGGTCATAATTATTGCATTAGTTTAAATTAAAAGTAGCTACGCTTAAATCTTTTAATAGATCTTATCTAACAGCAGGCAGATGCGAAAACCAGGTAGTTCTAAAATGAATGATATTTATTTTAACCGACCTGAACCACCCATGCCTAGCAGTAAAGCGTTGGCCATGGGCTGTCTCATAATCCTAGCTAGTCTGCATAAGTGAGCGATAGCGTCATCGAAGAGTACCAAGTCAAGTGGCGCCGTCGAAGAGGCATTGTATTCGTTTAAATAGTGAGCTAGGACTTCATCCAGCTACAAAAGAAAAATAATGTGTGGTAAAAACTACAAAAATAGAAAGGAAGGAATTTCAGATCTAGCAATGTAGTTCCTTTGAAAACCTACTTTATAAACTACACTATAGAAACGTTTTTATATACAATAGTCTACCGGAGACGGACTTATAACGAATACTTTTCTAAAATAGAAAGCGATATAAATAAAAATTTGGTCAGTATATTTCATAGTATATTACTTGCCTCTTCTTGGTCTATAATCTCCAGGTACTTTTTATCATCAGCTCCGATATCCATAAAATCACCAAACAACATTAGCCTTCCTCCAACAACTTCACTAGCTTTCTTACCAAATTCTGTTTTTATTTTTTTATCCAGCAAGCTGAAATGATATGCCAATAGTTATTTTTATTTTAAGATGTAAAGTAAAGCTTTAGGCAGCTACATCAATCAATGGCTAAATAAAAATGAAAATAGTAAAAATCGTAAAAAGGTTGACGTACTTGACAAACCACTTGCGATCCTCTTTGTTAACCAATCTATCCTGGTATACGCGCTGGTGTTCATGGTACCATAACCTAATCACGTCGTCTTCATCCTGAAAATAACAAGTTGATGAAAAACTAAAAATTTAACATAATTTATCACTCGAACAAATCACCAAATAACTAAACCTTGACAAAATGTGGATCCATCATCAGTATGCCTTGGAAAACTTTGCTTAGATCCCGGAGGTTGAAGGTATAGTGAGATTTGGTTGGCGTCGGCAGTAACTCTTCCACTAAAGAATTGAAAATCTCTATGGAACCCTTGAGGAACGGATGCTCACGGACTGTTACTTTTTCCAAATTTCTTGTCCAAGATTTTAGAATTGTGCTGAATATACAATACTGAAAATATAATTTGTGTATTAGTTCAAGCCTATAGAAACATTGAACATATAGGAATCAATTGTAAGAATATACCTTGCTGTTATATTCCATCTCAGTAAAAGAGATATAGTGAAAATGTCTCATGAGTCGCATTGTGACCGGATTACGTCCACCGCCAGGCGGACCCATCGCAGCGACAATGCCGACTTCAATCAACGTCTTGAAGTCACCGATACTTGTTCGGTCGTACCAACCTGAAAACACTTGCAACCTTGTGAAAGTGTATATTTTAGACGTTTATGTATGTAGGAACATGTGTAATGTCGGAATATTATCATCCTTTAATCATACGAGTATTATGTATATTAATCCAACTAAATTCTCATCAAACTTTTTATTTTTACTTTGGAAGATACATTATTAGTACCAGAAAAATCCATAAATTGCCGCAGGAGTTCTATAGGAGGCTGCGCACCGTATACTTCAAGAGCTGGCATATTTAAATCATCTATGAAGAACACCTGTCTCTTGGTGGGTGGTGGACCGAAGACGCCTCGGCGACGGCGCTCCAGTTTACTGTCTATGACATCCTAGAAAATAAAATAGAGAAAAAGTAACGAGAAATAATACTGGATTTTTAAAAGTTAGTATGCTTATATATTGAAAAGGGCCACGTAAAGAAATAGTCAATATTAACTTTAATTTTATATGTTCTCTAAGTAACTTTTATTATTTAGAGATATCAAGGATGGTATAGAAATTATAATATGAGGCAACGTATATTCAATTTATACATACATACATAGTATATTCCGCTATATTTATAAATACCTGAGTCTGGTTTGCAGAAGTCCTAGCAGAAAAGACGAGGAACTCACAGATGAATTTCTTATGAAGACCCCTAGAAAGTTTTGAGGATATCGTTACAGTTTTTCCGGTACCCGTGGGCCCCACACAGATTACATGGTTGTAGTTGGCTACCTTGTAGCCGAGAATCGCTGCGCTCCGGACATTGTCTAGTGTTGGAACTTCGATATCTGGACAAAACATGTAGCATTTGACTGTGAGCTTCATATCCATTGAGCTCTTACGATTAGCGAGCTGGTATTTAAACGTTTGTATTTTGACCTTTTTCGTCAAAGATGTACGTTATATAACTTTTTTCTTAGATAAAAATTTTATACATTATTATCAGACGGGACGGATTTACCAAATTGATATCATATCATATTCAAAGATTGTAATAATTAATAAGGTTACATCTGGTTATAAAACAATGCGCTTTAAAAGGTATGGTAATATAATAAACTGAACGGATTACCAGCAAATTGCCATTCAGGGTCGACTTCATACTCATCAAGATTGGCCATCCAGTTATACCAATATGGATTGGCTGGTTCACCATCGTCAGTTGGATCAGTAAATCCACCGTCATGTAGCCTACAAATTTAAAAGGAAACTTGGCATGTTGTTTGGATATATATATTTTTAATTTAAAGTGCAATTTTCTTACGTATAGTCATAAACTCTTCCCTCCTTTGGGAAAACAGGCTTGGTACCATTCTCATCCATAAGATTTCGCATAAAATCAGAGAAAATTGCTCGTCCGTTGTGATCGCACGTTGCACCCACGGACCATATGATCGCCCATACAACCCAACATGGTGCTAGTTTAGCTGTAGAAAGATATAACTAAATAAACTTGGATTTAAGTAAAAAGGCTTGGTTAAAAATAAGGTATGCTTTTCCTCTAAACCAAAATTAATCAAATTGGTTCGGTAACTAAACTATTTACACAAGAACTTTACACAAGTTAAACATACAAATAATTTTCGATGCCCATGCAATTTCCACAACTATACAAACTCATATTGGTACTTACGCATCATAGCAATAAACGGTGCTCCGGGAGGCGGCCTATCGTCCTTGCCAGTGAGTGGCCTTAGTCTATAGTCCAGCAGTTCCAGAAACTTTAATACTAGGGAAGAATCTATAGATGTCACTAATTCCGTCAGCTTAGAACGAAGGACAGTGAGGGCGGGGTATAAGTAGACTGTTATTAGGTTATAAAGAATTTTTCTGATATTGTCCGCAATCTGGAATATGTAATATTATTTTTAATTTTTTTAATAGTGCAGATTTAGAGCCACATTTTAAAAAATCAGTACAATAATTTTAAATCGTAATCAATCAATCAATAAATTAAAGCATACAAGTTGTATGTAGTTTCAACTCAAAGAGAAGTGAAGCCTTATGTGCAGTTAACTTACCGGTGGTAAATTACTTTTGATCCAAGCGTTCACAAGAGGCTGCAGGCCAACCACTTTGGTATCGAGATAGACCATACCGCACCGAGACACTGTGGCGGGGGAAGCCACTGCCAGATCAGCTACTTCAAAGATCATCCTTTGTCTGTCGGTCAGCTTCATGATCTCACCACTTGACAAGCAAAGCTTTTTGTTGTCATCTAACACCTAAAGGATTTGTAGTACAATAAGTATTATGAATTTCAGTTATGGTAATAATAAAACAAGACGCATTTTAAAGAGAAAATCCAACATATATGCCAATTCTGATGTAAACAAACTCAACTGAACTGAAGTAGTTTAGTTAATTTATGGCACCAATAGCAGGTATATCCAATCACTAATATTTAGCCTCACCGTGTTCATATTTTCAATCCAGACAGCATCCACGGGTCCATCAAACACATACCAGCGTTTGTCCGCATCTTCTACCGCTATCCCTGCGCGGACCAAACTCGAAAGAATACCATCGGTCCTATAAAATTGCTTTTTGAACATCAAAGAATTCGATTTAAATAAATCTGATTAATATATATCAAAAGGCTAACATATTCAACTGCCGCTATAATCTTAAATGGAGCACTTTACCCAATTGAATAACTCTTAAGTTTAGTTATTATTAGGTTTTTAAAGTTTCCTAAGAGGCAACATGTTACCATTAGCTGTAAGATCAAATACATGTTACATGTAAGGCTGTTTTTTCCTTTTGTGGTTTTTTTTCTTAAAATAACAACTTATACATCTACTTTTTTACCTTAACCATATTTCAATTAAAGTACATTGATTGTATTAATAAACATTCATTTGATAAATACCATTCATGAGTATTCAAATCAAATTCTCCATACAACTGACCCATAGTAATAGATTTAGGATTGACGACAAATGTATGAACGGGGGTGAATGGAAAACCGTCTGGTGCTAGCTTTCCTTTAATTGCAGTCAAAGCGTCTCGAAGGATTTCATAGCACTATAAATTTAACGTACATCAATATCACACATTTAAACTTTTCATTATCACCATATTATCTGTTAAACTTTAAGCCATTATGTAATGACACAAATAATAAGGTAAAATCTCGAACAGTTACGTTATTTTAAATTGGTTCATAAACTTTTGATTTTAAATTTCTGCAAATAATAAATCACTTGTATCACCTTAGTTTTTCCAGCACCAGCCGGTCCAACCAACATCAAACCGTGTCTTACAACTGTTGTTTCGTACAATTGTATTATTTTAAATATAAAAGCTGAAACAGAAAAATATTGTAAAATGAGATTTCAATATGTTATTGGATACGATCATTCATCGACATATTTATTTTTAATCAAACAAGAAATATCAGTTATTAATATTTTATTACTGTATAAATCATCGTATCCTCTCTTGACAAGCATATTTCTGATAGACTGCTCCATAATACCATAGTCTACTACCGGAATCTCCACTCGAGGAAATAAATCTGATATGATACCTGTAATGATAATGTTAATAGAAGTTCAGCTTAAAATAGAAGTATCTATTTACACATTTATCTGGTTAATATTAGGGTAAAATATAACCTTTCATCAGTTTATTTAATGTAATATTTTTTTGTTATTTTTTTTTCATCCACGTAGGCTTAATAGTTCTGAATTTGTAAATAATGATTACCATTAAACAAGACGAGATCATCAGCCAAAAACTTGGGAACGTTGACATCTCGCAGTGCTCTAAGCACAATCTGTCTTTCATCACCATCAGGCATTTGTCTGATAAGATTACCAGCCACCAAGATTACCGTCTTCACGGCACGCATACCGAAATCGTAATGGTCCTAGAATCATTTATTCTATTAAAGATTCCTAAATGAGAATCATTTTTATTTTCGTCAAGATCTGAGAATTCTTACACATTCCTATTTCATTTTCTTCCTATTAATGCTAAGTATAACATTTTATTAACATTTTACTGAGATTTTACCTGAGACGACAATTGTTCCGAACTCAATCTGAAGGTAGTGGTAATTTTTCCAGCTAAGATCTTTGCCTCAAAGAAACCGTATGAGAAGAGAGATATTTCAGCGATGAGGGCGTAATCGGGCACCATCATAGCGATGGGACGAAATAAAGCTTTCAGATTGTCCGGTAACTCCGTACGACCTGGTATATTATAAGTTATAAGTTACACAGTCAAATTAAAAAGACTAAAAAAAAAAGAAACATTTAATTTAGCGTGTCTACATAAGTATTTCTACATGATTATCTACTAGAATTCTTCTTTTAAAAGAAAAAATTTTTAATATCAGTGTTTTTTAGTATTTATTAATATATTATCCTTATGTACCTGCATAACCCGGATTCATAGTAATAAAAACTGAACAGGATGCCTTCAGAGGTAGATCCACCCCTTCAAACATAAACTTCTCTAAGCGAGCCACTTGAGCCTTTTGTATTGTAACCACCTACAAAAATATTGCCAAACAATAGTTACATACGCTGATGGTTTCTGTATCAATTATTTTTCTTCATTGGTAACGGATTTTTTACAGCAAATCAAAATATCAATATTGTACCTGCTGTGCTACAACCGATAATACTTCAATGTCAATACGATTAAATTCATCAAAGCATGCCCATGCTCCAGATCTGAAAATAAATCATAGAGTTATAAGCAAATAAGCACGACGTGGTCGTGCGGAATTCAGCAATTTCTCGCCCGATTGTGAAACTATTCTTTCAACATCCTGAAAACTATTGATCGTAAAAATTCTAAAAAAAATGGGACCACTTCGACGAGTTACCCTATCGTTTGACACCTCACTCATCCAAATCGGTTTACAGATGGCGACGTACAAGCGGAACATCGGAAAAAAAAGTACACGTCGAATTGATAACCTCCGTTTTGTTTTTTTTGAAGGTTGGTTAAAAAATGAATTCAAATCTTTATTGATACAGAAAATGTTACCTTAACATTAAATTGTTACAGTACCGTTGCTTTTTAAGAATAGTCCTTATTTTGTGGTTATTGTAATATAACTGATCATCACGTTTAACTTGTTTTGTATATTTTGAGTGTTTGAATAAATATTTTTGTATTTTGTATAATAATTTATCATTCATTCTGGATGGTTACGACACTTACGCAGCGAGTCCCTTGAAGAACTTCCCCATAGCCATGAAATCCAGTTGATCTGAACAGTTGAATACCACACATTGTACAGCCAAAGCTTTAGCCAGATCCTGCAAACATTGTAATTCCATGTATATTTACAGTAGTCTAAATTAGGTTAAGTTTAAAGATCTTTGTATTTGAAAAGTCACATACAATACATGAACTTCAGGGTTGTCGTGTTTATTAACTGTGACAAAGTCGTACCTTAATAAACCCTTCACCAATGGTCTGTGCTAACTTAAAATTTGGTTATACCTTTGTGGT
This sequence comes from Aporia crataegi, assembly GCA_912999735.1. Classification (NCBI taxonomy): domain Eukaryota; kingdom Metazoa; phylum Arthropoda; class Insecta; order Lepidoptera; family Pieridae; genus Aporia; species Aporia crataegi. The sequence goes on along the minus strand of OU538733.1, from coordinate 7,212,279 downwards.
TTCAGTCTTCCCTGTGCCTGCCGGACCAGCGGGGGCGCCACCAAATTTAAGATGCATAGCGCACATCAGTGTTAGGTAGCAGCGATCTGTTAAGGGCGTAATTACTAGCCGACCACTGGAATATACAAAAGCACAGAATCATTTTAATGGTTAATAAATAATTTAGGGTGCCTAATTTTATGATAGAAGTCTATATTTGTGCAGTCAGGATTGCAAAAATTAAAAGGTTATAAGGTTCAGGTATTTTGTAAACGAAGTCGGCTTTAATATTAATTAGATAAAAATATTAAAAGCACAGCACCTGTTTCCCAAATATTCGTTCTGGTATGTAAAGACCGAATTGAGAGCGCGCACATCGCAGTGGTTCTGGCTAAATTGACGGTAGTACGCAGATGTGTCCAGCCTGTTCTCGTCTTGATATATCTCTGGTAACTCTCCCTCTTCCAGAGGATACATATCTTTCACTATTTGGTAATATCTGTAAGATAATACATCAGGCTAGCACAAACTACCGTCAAAACTCGTTCTTCTTGAGAGTGAGTAAATTGTTGAACGACCTGGTAGGAATACACAAGTCTCTGGACATATTTTGCACAAAACCCGCAGAGATAAAGCAAATCTTTATTAATCAATTATTAGTTTTACTTGCTTCCTAGCTTATATATATAGGTTAATATATATACTGTATAATATGTTGAATTGTCTTGTTAGATGTTTATCTGCGAGTACCTGTTAATGGCTTTGTTAAGATCTTTTGTTTGGTTTAGTATATTTTCATTGTTTTTGCTGTTGGTATTCCAAATAAAATAAAATAAATAAATAAAAATAATTTAAATGATCATATTTCTATGGTACAAGCAGTTAAAATGTATTTCAATGAAGAAAATTGCGAACCAATCATCCAAATTTATAGTTGAAGTAAACGACGTCTCTAACTAAACTCATTCACGATTAAATCACTCTATCGTTGCTATATTGTGTCATAAATACGGAATTTTTACCTCAGCTGACATATCCATTGGAAGTCGCTGACATTCTTGACGTTTTCGTAGACGAGCGTGTTAGTGACGTCACGTGCGTGCACTTCGATTACAATCAGCGCGCACAGTACCTCTCGCTGGAAGAATGTCAGCTCGCCCTTGACCAGCGCACGGAGTGTGTCCAACTAGAATTTCTAGTCGTCTTTTAATATCATATAATTCATTTCTATGTAAGTATATATAGAAACAAACTGTCATATAAAGATTAAACAATTGCTAAACTGTGTCATCTTTTTGAGTAATGTTCTCACTTATATAACGTCTTTGTATTTATATGCTGATTTGTGAATTAAAAGTAACATAATTTTTTTAAAACATGTAGATTGTAGTACCTAATTGTGATATTTTATAAGTATTTCATAAGCATTCAATCTTTCTTTATTATTTTTTTAAACTGTTAATACCTATCGAGTAACACATTTAACACACCTGTTGCAGCATTTCTTGAAAGAACCCGTCCATGCGGTAGTCGATGATAGCTTGTTCGACACCAGCCGTCCACGCGGTCTGAGAACCTGCTATGACAACTTGCCCGGGCCAACGAAGCACCCACACCGATCGAGGTAGTTGCCATAACTCCTCCATTCCAGCCACAAGGGTTAGACGAACTAAAAAAAAATATAAAAATATTTAGACAGTGATAACGAATGGATGGACATATACAAGCTATGTAAATGTCTATTTTTTTATTTTATTATTATTTTTTAAATATAAACAATAACGAAACGAGTACTAAGCAACTACCAGATATCTACAACAATTTAATTACTATTTGTTTTTCTAACAAGATTTTGTACTAACTAGTATGCCGCATCGTATCTTCTAATAGCAACAGCCATTGTTCAACATTCGATGAAGGATAGAACTTATATTTGAGGTCAACAATTTCTCCCTCGCTTGAATGCATTTGTGATATTTTGAGGTCCGGTTCAAAGGTAACCTTAGAATAATAATAATAAATATAAATAATATTATTAAAAGCAACGATTTAAAGCTTTAGCTTAACCAGCTTTGGGTCGCTTTAACCTTTTTTTTTCAATCTTTGAAAATATCGGACTGGTAAAATTTCACCTTAGCGATATTTTCGAAGCATTTCCTCAAATGCGGCTGCACAGCTCTTGGGTTTCGACTCTGCGAGAGAATCTCCAGCAGCTCATCATCGCTGAGGAAGAAGAACCTTGGGAATCGGAGCCTCTTCAACTCCATATACTCATTAAGGCCTTTAGAAACCACAGCCAATAAATGACGGGCCTCTACCAAGCTGTCCAGTAAACGACTGTCCGGGCATATAATCATTATCTGGAAATATATTATTATGTTCTTGATATTATTTTTATAAGTACAAATGAGACTAATTATTGGATTAAACATTAACATTTCAACCTATGTATGCAAAAAATACTTAATATAAACGTTGCTTAGTTTCAGTCATACTTATATCAATCTATTCTTAAATATATTTGAAAAAAAAACTTAAATATAAGTACTAATAATTCAAATTATTATTAAATTCTAAAATATTCTTATTACTTTTGGAACAGCAGCAGCAGAAGACATAATTCTCCTCCAACTTCTTTCCATTGTGCCGTACTTTTTGGCTTCCAAAGGAAGTTGGCGAGAGATATCTTCTGAGGTAAAAATTGGCTCCAAATACATCCACTCCCTATGTTAATACAAATTTATTTGGACGGTTGATTATAGGTAATAACATTAACACGATATATGTAAGAATGTAGTATATATTTGGTTTGGTACGCATTTAAAGTTTAACAAATGTTTATTAACAACTAGTGGACCCCGCTAAATTCGTATCGCTTCAGAGTTCTGAATAACCTCTAATAACCTGTCATCTTAAACGTCATTCTATAGAAAATTTACAATTTTGTTTTATATATATATATATATATATATGTATTTACAATATAAGTGAAACAGATACAGAAATGTTATACTTAGTTAAATAAATTACTTATTTTTTATAATTAGATTTAAATTCAGTGATTTGAGAAATTTGTATCAAACAATACTTTTGGCATTCAATCCACTCGTCTACAACTTTTTGAGTGAGCCGTAACTTGTCGTCCCATTCCTGTATCCGTAGCTCAAAGGCGGCTTTAAAAGGACTGAAGCCCAGCTGTTGTGTTGCCAAGAGGTGCTCATCTAGTAGTTGCAATGTTTCATCTGCTATCTTCATTATGTATGTGCCTAGAATTATTAAACCATAAATATCTATATACTTCACTTAAAAATAATCGATTTTGTTATAAGTTAATAAATATGTAGAAGCAAGTTAAAAATATTCTATAATCTATTCCAGAACCTCTTGGATTGACAAAAGCCGCAAACCACAATTAACAAAAGCCGTATCCACTTCCAATATCTCTAATAAGCTACTTCACTTAATAATTACCAGTGTTCTTGTAGGGTGATATCTCCATAGCTTTAGCTGCCCAGTCGTTCTGCATCTTGTCCAAAGACTGTTCAATCACATACTCTTTGCTAGCGAGTTCACCAATCTCCGCGATGAGCTCAGCGTGATCCGCCATGCCCTGCTTCAGGCACATTTGGAAGGTTTGTTTTTCATTCATCGTAACTGTTATACCTGAAAGAAAATATTTTCCAATTAGACAAGGTATAAAATGGTAATTCTGATATTTATTTGATTCACCTCTATTTCGTAAAAGAAAATTAAGTGCTCTATTACATATAAAAATTGTTGAATATTCAAATTAGTTAAACGTTGTAACTAATTCAAATTAGAAATTGTTAAAGAACTTACCGGCTTTCTCCATAAACTCATTCCAGTGCCTTTCTTTCATTCCAGGGTTCCTGACGGCTTGAATTACTGGTATCAAAGGTCTAAACTCATCGATGTCATCCTGCGGAATTCAATATTAAAGGGTATCAAGTATCAAGCATGAAAAGCATATAAACCAGCGTTTAAAAGTTAGTCACAAGTTATAATAAAATAAAGTATAAAAAGACATTCTTACCCTAATTGTGAGAGCCACTTGTTGAACTTTTGGTAGATCTGCGAAGGTTCTAACACACTTAATAATAGTTTTGTAATATTCATTGATGAGTGGCTCAATGGAGTCCGCGTCTACATACATGAGAGGATTGTCGAACCAGACCTCCCGAGCTTTGAGGAAATCTGGAAACGGGAATTTTCATAGATTTTTAAAAATATTATTTATAATGAAGAAACGTCAAAATATGCTATTGTACCACTATTTTTCTTTCAAAATTAAACTACGTAGATGGTTACATAGAAATCTTGCATGTTTCAGTTTTTAAAAATTAACCAAGGCAAATGTTCCTTCATATTGATAGATTGATTAAATATTAATAAGTTTTGCTAACCAGAAGCAGTAACCCATAAATTCCTATAAGGCTCAAATTCCTTCACCAGTCGATTGAGGTCAGCAAAAGGTACAACAGGCTGTCCAAACAATTTCTGCCTTTGGTTCAACACTCTACCCCATTCCTGGGAATCCTTCATGCCTTTCCACGCTTTCTTAATGTCGTTAGCTATTTCATGAACCTAAAAAATATACTAGCGCATAAATAATTCACCATAAAAACTTTGATGGCGTAGTAATAAATTTAAAGAAGATGACAGCTTGAATAAATTAAGGGCGTATTATTATTATTAAGGGCGTATAATTGAACAAATTTTACAATTATTTGATTTTAACTAATTTTTTCCAATAATTGTCGCCCGTGACCACGAAGGCTGTTAAGCACGCAAACATACTATATACCTACATAATAGATACCTACTCGCATAAATAAAGTGAAATACCTTTTTTATTGGTAACAACACTTACCCTATTAAAGTCATTCTGTAGGGTTAGAGCCATACATTGTGATGTAAACATATCAATCTTGTCAGAGAGAGTTTGTTCATCCTGCTGATGTAGCTTCCAGAATTTCTCCTGCTCTTCTTCTAGGAAATCCGTCGTTGCCACCACCTAAGATTCAAACGTTAACATGTATGCAACAGTAAATATTTTGCTTGTATTATATTTAATTAGCATACAGGTTTTTAAACTGAAGTAAAGCAATAGTATTGAAATAAAACATTTTTGTTTAATTATTAAATTTTCACTAATCTAAAATGTGATTGAACAATTGGAAAATGTCAGGCTTAGTACTTAAAATGAGATTTATAAAGTATCTGAGGGAATAATCACTTGTTTATTAATATTGAGAGGCCATCCGATAGCTTCCCATAAAGCTTTGAAGTCATCATTTTCAAGCGGTGTAAAGAATGTATCCAAAACTTCATAATCCTAAAAAAATATTTTGTTAGAAATAATTAAGCAAGGAAAATAATACAGGTGGATTAGTTTAGAAATACATACGTACAAATAAACTGGAAGAGGTATGGAATATTTACTTTGATCTTTTATTTCGTATGCACAAAATTAGACTGGAATATAAGTATATTAAATAATATATTACATGATATTTAAGTGAATATTTGTTTCACATCTTTTATAATTATAATCTTACGGTGTGGACTTTCTTCATGATGTCTTCCTGGGTCTTCAATGCGAAAGGGATAGACTCCATCCATTCCCTGATCTCAAACACGTGTTCTATAGTATTGGGCTTTTCACCAAGTTTTCTCATTATACTTTTATAGGCCTGGATAACGTCTTCCACTACGATCTTGACCTCTTCTGCCCACATCGTTAGTAATGCCTTAATTATGTCTGAACGTTTATTTACAAGTATTTGCTAAAAAAAAAGCATTTTCTTCTTTAATCAAATAAGTTTGTTATGTCATTAATTATTTCCTGAAGATTCTTTAACTATTTCAAAATAAGCAGAAGATTAAAAAAACCTTCATTGTAAAGTCTACAAAAATTTGTTTTAACTTTTACAATTTGGATTATTTAGGGTAGATATTACATCAAAGTAAAATATATATGGTATATATTTTACTGGATTTAACTGCACGCAGTTGAAGACGAAACGTGACACAAAGTTTATAAGTTAATTAATTGAAATAGAAATTATCTAAAACCACTTAACAAGTAAATCTCTAAAAAAAACTAAGAATTATCTACTTAATTATGTACCTTAAGCGAGTCAACGTTGATAGCGAACGGTCCGATATTGATGAACTGAGGCAGTCTCCATATAAGATCCTGTTTTGCGTCAACATGCGTTTGAACTTCTTCACGGGTCTCAGAAGCCGAGTGTTTCTCTTCACGAAACGTTCTGCAAATTGATGATTTAAAAAATATTTATTTATTAACACTTCGTTGCAATAACAATAGAATACAGATAATAACTTAAGCTAATTGGAGTGCAACGAGCGACCTTATCGCTAATCAGCGATCTCTTCCAGGCAACCCAACTTTAAATAATAAAAGTAATGAAGGGAGAGTGCATGAAATGCGAAAACTACAAACTAAATCCTTAACAACAAATAAAATTCAAATTAAAAAGCCTAAGCGGTATCAGCTGTTGCATGAATCACGAACATTACAACGAAATATGTACAGGTATAAGTACCTACCCGATGAATGATGATAAAATATATTGCACATTGACCTTTGGAAGACAGTCGGCTTATTCGATTTCGTATAACGTCATCTCTGTAGCTCACTATCTATGTATATGCAAAATTCATACGCAAAACACATTTTTACTACGTAAATTATCTATACGTAGTAAAAATGTCACGAAAATCAACTAGCTTCATTCATTTAAGAAAAACAGTTTGAAAGGAACTGTTTAAGGCGCGTAGGTATATATATGACAAATTTTATAATTACTACAAAATTTTCCCGAATTTAGTAATAATTAAAATGTAAAATTTTATAATAATATACGCGGTTAAACCGTTCAAAACTATTTTCTTTAAATGTATGAAACTTGCGTAAGAAAAGATATTACAAGTTTCATTTAAATAAGTAAAGACTTACTCAACATATTCCTCGATATCCATTATGTAAATATCTCGGTAGCACTCATACTGTCTCATATATGCTTTCAGGGGAATAATTGCCTTCCGGTAAGCTTTAAGAAGCCTTTCTCTATAATCTACCACATTTGGTTCCATGAGTCCTTAAAAAGTTTCGTAAACTTATTAAAATCAGTTAGGTTAAAGTTAGATTAAGAAGTGCCATTGGACGATATACAAAAAGCTTACCTATAGATGTCAGAAACAGCTCCTTGTCAAAGACGAGTCCTGTCATGATCATGGGGTGAACTTGCGGGATGAAGTGGCACCGGTATAGCATCTCTCTAAACAACCTCTGAATCACCACCTGAAAGAAAAGAAACAGGTTATATTACACTATATTTATAACAAATCATTCATAACTCTATTGTAATTTTCACTGGAAAACTTTAATAAATAATTTATTATAAGGTAAATGTAGGTACACTATTCCGGAGTAGTATATTATGTCGTGATATTTCGATTTTTGTCGTATAATAAGAAAACAATCAGTAAACTCATTATTTATCAATACTACATCAATTATAGTTTAAATTCAACCAAACAATACGGTATTCGAGTATATGTAATAAGGCACTTTCAATATATATATATAATAATATATATAAATTTCATATATATATATATAAGGTTATATAGGTTTCATAAATTTAATGTAAATAAGATTAGTAACAACTGCAGATTAATGTGACGTACAGTATTTTTTTTTAAATTGAAGTCTTATAATCGAGTCTTAAATGATTTCTCGTTGTCATACGTAGAAAATAATTGAGTATGTTGTCGAAATTAAATTTATTTGATTAATTTTTATAAACGAAAAAAAAGAAGTAATGCATATAATTGTTAAATTACCTTCTTATCTATTAAGAAAATTTGTTGAAAAATATATCATCAAAACAGTTTTTTACTCCGTAATAAAGTACACGAGATTTTAAGTTATGTCTCTTATTCCAGTATACCGGAAAATAGTAAAATGTACAAAGTTCCTAAAAATCCCTGTGTATCTTTCAGGACAGAGCATAACATGTAAATGAACAACTTTTGTTTTACGATTTTTGTCTGCGGTGTTTTTTTATTTTTATTCGGAACTTGCAATCAACGATCAGCTGTTGTATACAAAATACAATGTTAAAAAACGACTTCAGACAAGAATCGTAAAAGTGACCTATTTAACCAATGTAAACACGAAGTTAGCACGAAATTAAATCACGAGCTAAATTTTAACACGGAATCAGAGACAAATTAAGTGTTTAGCAAAATAAATTATTACAACAATTATACTAAAAATTAACAGCAACGAGGCAAAATAATTATATTCCGTCTTTTTAGTAGGGAACGCCTTAACTTGCCGTAATATGGTAGGTACCTTACCTCAAACTGCTCGGGTGGTGTAGTATAGTACGGGCCGTCCTCAGACATCATCAAGTGGAAGTAGAACAGAGTGGTTGTTGACCTGAAGGGGGTGTTGATAAGATCCGTGGGATCCCATTCGAAGTCATCCTCACACCAGTAAGTACAAAGACACGGGGTTTCACACATATAAACATACATCGCCATTGATTGTTCGATGCAGTAGCGAAGAGCATACTGAAAGATTGATCATGCCAATTATTCCTTCCATAAAAGCTGTTGACTGATATATCCCAAACTTCGCCAACCATACTTGCAGTTATGTCGCACTTATGTGTAATTTAACTTGAGAAATGAGAATGGCGGTTGCAAAAGTGAAGTTTTAATGTAAATATTATGGTGTTACACATTTACACATTAAAAAAAAAACATAATATTTTTATTAAGTTTCATAACTTCCACAATCTACAGATTAGATAAAACTACGTAGGTACTAGGTAAACATTATTATACATTACTAAATATTGCTATTAGAGGGCGCTAATAAAATAATTTTAATAAACTAACAATGTGTAATGTATGTGATAGAATTAGGAAAATTCGCAGATTTTAAATTACCTTAATTAAAGTATCGAGCAAAATACGAATATATCCAATATACAATAGACAAACAAACTCTGTGACATCGTCTCTATTGGGTATTTGCTCAATGATTTAAAGTAACTCTGTTGTTGTAATGGTTTTAAAAAAAATGACTACGAGACTGATGGGACCATAGAAAAGTCAAACTATTACAAAATAAATAATAATAATAAATAGACATATAGATAATTATATTACTTAATCTTCATTCCATCACCTAACAACTATCTGTAAATATTGCATTATTTTGTCTATGATTAAATCGCTTACGTTGAAAAAGTCTATGAGCATTTTTTATTGCAATAATTATACGTGGATCAAGTGTGTAACTTAGCTTATTAGGCAGAAAAGTAAATTATATATAAAATATACTCACTTGCATACGGAATCTCACTAATTGCATAAATCGACATAGTTTACTTATTCCATAAAATTCCCATTTTTTTTCATAAATATTAAACCATCTGAAACATGCAAACAGTATTAGTTCATTTAAAGCATTTAATGCAGACATCGGTTCGAAAGCCTAGGAAATAAAGATAGGTAATTGAGGCATGCTATTTTCTTGAAAAAGTAGAACAGAGAAAACCTTTTTACCTTTAACACTCAGTGCGCCTGCTGCTCGTTTGCCTATTATTTTATAAATACAAATATTTTTTGTAAGTTTGTCCTCTGTGTATTTGTATTAGTATAGAATGAATTTATAAAACTTACCCTTTACCAACATCTCTAAACGACATTCTAATGGCATGCGCTGCAGCATTCAACCACGTTATGTGCAAATATTTTAACATCTGCATTTACAACATTAAAATTACATTAATATCTTTAAAATTAACAGGCAAGACCAGCGGTGATTGTGATAGGATAATATTTTTAATTCCTTGCTATCCCAAGATAGAACGTTGTCATGAAAACTGTCAATAGCAAACTTCTCTTGAAATTAGTTGAGAGAGCGTGCTTTATTGGGCATTAGCATTCCAAACTTAGGTAATTAAACAATTATTGGATTTTTGGTTGTCCACGTTGGATTGGATGCTAGCCGTTAATATTAAAGACATAATATATGACTCTGTGTGTGAGCAATTGAGCTACAGAAAACATATTGCAAAAACATACGATTCTCTATTGAAATTTATCTAATCTACGCAACAACAGGTAATAAATACCCAAAACTTTATACCATAGATGTGCAGTGTTGTTGTGCAACGTCAAAGTCCGCTAGGCTAGCATTTCTGCCGTAGTTCGCTGTATAAAATAGCATAGCTTCCACCTAAGATCATTTCGCAAATGTTTATACATAATGCATTAAACGCACAGAAACAAAATTACACTGTAAATTGACAATCTAGTGAAGGCAATTTAAAAATTTACTATTAAAAAATTATAACACCCTGAACATCAATTAAATACACTTTGTCTAATGATTTTCCTATTAACTCCAAATCCACGACGACGAACACACCCGCGCAGGTGCGTGCATGACATGAGACGATCTAATTATCTATCATTAACTTGTAAGTCTAGATTAATTATATGTTCTTATACAAATTTGTATGTACAACATATTTAACTTTTGTACTTTGTTAAAATTATCATTAATTTAGTGTGCAGCAACTGTATTACTGCAAATCCTCAGATAAATGATTACAAATCTATATCTACATAACATTTTATGATTCTCATATAATTAACACAAAACAATTTTCCGATGCCGACAATTCTACGTTTTGGCGGGAAAAAAATTCTCCTTCTATTTTAACTTCGCATTTTTCACTTGAAGAGTTTTGATTTTTTGTTTAAATAAAATTTAGAGTGAAAATTTACTTTTTATTCTTCTTATTTTTATTTTTAGGTCAGTTTGCTATTTATTGCTCTAAAATAATAATTGTTATAGATAATCGAAGACTTAGGTACCTTATCATCAAACCAGCGTAAAAAATATTAAATAAACGGTTAATTAATTTATCTTTAGTAATGATCACAAACCTTAAGGCATTCATCAACAACAAGATGAATGCAGGATACCGATTCAGTGAGAACGTAAAGCGAGTACCATTGGTTGAACTTCACACGACCGTGAAAGTCATCCATCACGCACGGATAACGACCTACAACATCAATATCTGATATCGTACAGGCGATTTTCATTGTGAATATTGTAAACTTAGGCCCAGAAGTGTAATTTTCATTTTTATTTATTGAAAGTAATATTCAATATTGGTTATACTTATTACTTTATTATCACAATATAAAAATCGGACAAATGACCAATGTTGAAAAGTGAGATGTCGGCCAATATCAAAAGAGGTCATTAAATTAATACATTATACCATTTAATTATTAAATATTACAATTTATATTCTTATTAACTCTTTGACCTTTACAATTTAATAACGTAAATAAGACATTCAATTGATCACTGATTATATTCTATGTGGATTATGTATTTATACGCATCCTAACACTTATATGCTTTTACGTTACGGCAAGGCGTATTATTTATTTTATATGTATTTCTTTAAGTAATTAAATATTTTTAATCTGCTGTATTATACACAGTTTAATAATTCAAAAAATTCTTGCTTTTGAAATTTTTTTGCTATTTGTCGTATTACGTTGGTTCTGTTTTATTACATAATTTTAAAAAAAAAAAAGAATTAGGCACACGCATAAAATAAAAATCATTTACCATAATCAGGTACGGGTGCTACATATTCTTTGCTGGGTGGTTTGATAAAGTTGTATAAGTCAGGATATTTATTTATCATGTAAATCATTTTCATTTTGCCCTCGACTTTTCGGTATAGGAGATAACCCTGCAACATTACAACATATGGCCGCGATTACATAATTTAAAAATTATTAGCCAAAACAATGCCGATGTTTCCAATTCTAGTGACCAAGCAAGCAAAACAAATGCGATGTGGGAAAGAATACAAGCTGATGTGCATCAATTTCTTCTTAAATAAAAATCCAGCTTATGAATTTACAAATAAACAAGCAAAAATTTTAATTAATATTAATTAAATCACATGATGTAAGTAATTATTTGACATTTAAGCAAGTACCTCGTATTGCAAACTTTTTAAATGATCCTCATCAACTTCAATAGCCTGCCGGTGTATCTTCACCATTTTGATAATCTCCGGCATATAATTCAGCGGCATACTCGGCAGACCATCCAGGAGTAAGCAGTCAAGGTATAGGTAGAACCTAGCGCACAATATTCATTAAAGCTTGAAACTTGGAGCGAAATTAAAAGACTCGCAAAAAATATAACAGATTGGTTTTCTACTCTAGAAGACCTTTGCAGTAAGTTGAGTTATTCATCCATCAATAGGATTTGTAACTACTTTGGAGCATAACTGGTGAAATGTTCATACCAATTTTACCAATTACATTCCCCGGTTAGGGAAATTAACATACCTAATTTAAAAAATACCTCAAATTGTTCTCTACTTCGCTACGCAAGTCCACCGCGAACTTAACTCGTCTGGCAAAAGTTTCTGGATCGTCCGCTTTGAACATCAAACGTATGCGAGGAATGCTGAAACCATAGCAAATTAGTTATTGTCTGAATGTCACAATATCACATGGAATTGAACAGATAGAGATACCAGGTGTCTATAAACTCGTGATTCCTGAAGTCCTTAATTAGTGTAGCATTGACATATTTGGGCAATCGTTAAAATTTCGTAATCCATAGTGGAGCATAAAGAGATTTTTCTTTCATTGATAATTTTTTTAAACCATCTCGATGGTCTAGTGGGAAGCTCGTCGCGAGGTCCTGAGTTCGATTCCCAGTAGAGATTTAAAAAACTCGGTCTGGCAAGGCATAGAAGGCTAATCAATATAAATAATCTACTTGCCCCTAAATAAAAATCGATCAGTGAAACAGATGTCAAATGCATCTGCCCCATATCCCACTATCTGGGACTACACACATGGCCAAGTTCTGTGTCCGACATTCAATGGGTTAAGCGCCAGTAGCTGGTTTCTAAACCCAACGAAAAATAATGTTTCGGTAGAATAGATAGGCTCCTATGTGCCTTTAAAAAAAGACCGTAATATATATGTGTGTGTAGTATTGACTGAGAATTGAAATTACTTGAAATATCGCTGAGTACCATCTAAAGCCATCACCTCCCACGTGTCTGATTCTTTGTCATAGCTGAATGCAGCTACGTTTATCCACTGTAATCAAATTTAATTAATTAAAAACTTATTTTTATTTATCTATGTTCCAAATTTATTTTCAAGTTGGGTAACGTTTTAGAATTAAAAATAAATAAATAAAATGTTAAATAGCTAACGAGCTTAATAAAACCGAGCTTAATGAAGTATTAATTCTTACTTCATACAAGTTGTTTAGCATTTGAAATATATCTCCGCTTTTATTTGACTTTCCGTCTTCTTTGGGAAGAAACGCCAGCCCCGGACAGGGATATTGTTCTCCTTCAATGAAACCTAGATTGAGCCATTCTTCAGGTATCCTACGTATAAAAAATTACTATCAACTTTTGCCTATTAGTGTAAAAAACATTACGGGAATTAATATTTTTTGCATAATCCATTTTTAATATACATAAATTGTTTCGTAATAATTTGCTTCCTTCGGGCTCGGACTTAACCTATCATAAAAGCTTATTCATGTAAATATTGACATTATTATTTAAATAAAGTATCTAGATTTTTATTCAGTAAATATTTTATTGTACAACACATTACAAAGATTCTATTGATAATAAGTAGGTAATTGTTTCTCTCCCGTCTCTCCCATACATCTGCGCTAACTCAATCGGACTCCCCTTATAGTAATAAGACTCACCTGCAGTCAAAATCCGTGTTATCGAATATTTCCAAGTCGAGTTTGGGAAATGGACTGTATAGCCCATAATACTCCTGCTCTGAGATGGCATACTCCCTTGGAGGCAATAACCAGTATGGCTGAATACCCAGCTCTCTGAGCATTTTCTGAAAATAGATAATTATAGCATTAATTTGCTTAAATAAGTTAAAGTAAAAAAATATTATTCATATACAATAAGACATATTGCCTTTCAATGACGCTTAAATAAGTCCAAATCTGTTTGCAAACAGATTCTGATTTCAGTATGAAATTTTAAAATAAATACATTTTAAATTATACGTTAAGTAAGAGGATACGACTAAATATCCTCTATTCATAGGGGATATTTAGTCAAATAGGCACATTATAAGTAATGAGATATTCTGTTACACTTTGGTACTTACTTTTTTACCGACTTCAAAAAAGGTGGAGAACTTTCGACTGGGTGAACCGATTTCGATGATTTTTTATTTATTTGAAAGCTGGTAATTTCCATGTGGTCCCATTTAAATTTCATCAATCTGTTATGTAGTTTTAAAGTTACAATTTAAAGTTGTTTTTTTTGTTAAAATTTTAACACTATACTCAACGATAAAATGCAATAAATACGATATACCTTAATATTAGCAGCAAGAAACTTTCTTCGAAGTCGCTCAATCTTAACCAGTCTAGGCAATTCTTTTGGCAGAACTACACTAAGAAACTGAAGTTTTGGTACGAAAGTTTCAAAAGGGAATTGCTGTAAAAATTGTCTGGTCAAACATCAAGATTTATCACATCATATGTCAATATTTTCAAGCAGTGATCTCCTTTAAACAAACTTGTGTACTGATTTGGACGAACTTCGAGATTGATTCAGATCAATATTTACAATCACTACCCAACATGTCAAACTTATGACATCCACCTTTTTGTGGGGGATTAAAAATAGTGTTTTATGTTAACCGCCTGGAAACTGCATACTATAGTGACGTGACATATGAAATATCTAATTTTTGATTTCGTTATTTGCTATTTGAAGAATTAAGAATTTAGAACACGATATCACGTACACATACAAAGTATACTAATAAAGTTACTAACAATACTCTCGTCTTCTCTATACGTCGTCCAACGGCCTGGAGGTAGAAGAAGCTTTGGTTTCTGCGGTTTCGGCAATGACACTAACATAGGTGCTAGTTTGTCTGTCTTAGCCTATAAAAATAAACGTATCAGATATTATTCAATCGACTTTGAATATCTAGGTACTACAAAATATTAAAATTATTGTTGAAATAATATTTCACAGCGTCCGTCGTTAAGGGATTATGCGTCAATCCTCACACAAAATTTAGACAAATAAATATATAAATAGTTTTCGTGTGAAACAGAAACAAATATTTGCCCAAATATCTTGAAAAGAAATCTTCTATTAAGGAGGGGTAGAAGGAAAGATTGTACCTGTAGCATCAACTTCATTCGTTTATGTGCGTAGACTTCTCTAGAAGAATCTTCCTTCGTCATGTTCGAGACAAGCTCAGAATAGTACCCTCGCTTGGGTATCGAATCTCTCTCGGTGTTATCATATACCGCATCGTGGTGTTTAATTTTCTTTTTCTTACTAAACATAATGAAAATAACCCTATTTTACTTATATTTTTTTTTTAAACTTTCAATGTCACAGTATATTTTTTAGGTGACATTGAAAGAGTTTTGTTTGAATAAGGTTTAATAGGATATAGGTATATGAAACTAAATACAGATAATACCTTTTAATTACTTCTTTAAGTGACTGAAGACAAATGATTTTCAATGTAATCTATAAAATATGCTTTCTACTTATAAATTAATTTTGACTAAATTTAAAACAAATTAATGTTAAATTGATTTTAAAATTACCTGAAGCATATACGCTATCGTGTCATTTCACAATTCACATCATATTTTCATCGCCTGAGGCTTAAATAAATTAAATAATAGTAAATAATTTTCATTATTAAAATTAAATGCAGGCACATTCTGGAAAACATTTTATGAAATGTGTTACCTATTTTTGGTAAACTACTTAGTTTCTATCTATGAAAATAGTTTCAGTATTAATCTTGGTGTTGAATAATGATTTAAAAAGTTTTTTTAAATATGAAAATATACATCTTAATATAATATATAAATTACGTGTCACGTTGTTTGTCCGCGATGGACTCCTAAACTACTTAACCGATTTTAATCAAATTTGCACACCGTGAGCAGTTTGATCCAACTTGAAAGATAGGATAGCTTACATCTTAATTTATAGTCGCAATATTATTTTATTGCAAATTCGTTTCATCATACATTTTCTATGGAATGACGTTTTAGGTGACACGTTATTATTCGGCACACTGAAGCGATTCGAAGTTCGCGGGGTCCACTAGTTACCATAACATTTTAAATCAAAAAAAAGAAAGAAAGTAATAAATCGTGTAGGTACATGTACTGGTTATGAACGTCAATGTTGTTCAAGAACTTGCCCGAACACGGATGGAAAGCAAAGAAATCCGGGGCGGGCCAGACCAGTGGAATTTTTATCCACACCCATTTAAAATATAATGAAATCTCCAAACCTCCAGTGAGACATGGAGTTTTCAGCAAACGGGTCTACAGTTTTGCGTCTATTATACTAATCTTTTTTTTTTCACAGCTAAGTAGATTAGGCTGGATTCGATTCTACAGGATTCAAATCTCCAGCGTCATAGAGCCACTTCGTTTTCAATAAAAGAAAACCATTTTAATTAATTTTATTTTTCATATATTTTTGGGTAATGAGCGTACGTTTATTATTAAAGCTACATTTTATTGCATTCAGCTCGAGTCATAGTAGTTGGTAGATACATATTTAAGACTAAAATACATTTTGTGTTCCGTCTGCTCGTGCAATTATAATTAAAGTATTGAATTTTCAGTATTTATAATAATATGTGTCGAAAAATATATTTTTATATAGTTTATGTTTTTGGTATATCGCTTAGATTGAGTAAATCGGCTATATAATTGGTGAGGTACAGTTCTCTTTGTCCCACGTTTTTATATTTGCTTCGACTGTGTAAAATAACTTTTAATTGACATACCATACTTTACTATATAGTATACAGTTTTTAGCATAAGAATAATAGAGCCTATAATGTGTCTGCGGCCACAACGGAATATTGAGTTATGTTGGTTTTTTTTGTGGCAGCCATTGTGTACAAATATCGTAAGGGAAGACTAAATGACTTATACTACTAATAATCAAATTACTACTAATAAGAAACTTCAGGACTATATTTGCATGGCATAGGTTGCTTCTACGCCCCAATGCGTAGCAGAGCGGCGGGGCGTATTAAATGTAGGCAATGCGTGTTATTATCATTATGTATTGCTGATATTAATAGCTTGTTATACGATCCGACATCTATTTGAATACATATTAGCTGGTGTCTATCTCCATAGTTACCTTTTGAACTTACTAATTTTATCATCATGAACTAATTATTATTATCATCATAATTTTCGTACGTAATTTTGTATCACCCTACATATTGCTATCGGTAACTCTGAATATTATTATTATATTCTGGTAAGGTCCGGGTGGTGTTTCAGTCATTATGCCGCATTATAAAATATATGTATAGATTTTTAACGTTGTTTGTATCAAAAAAAAACATTAAAAATACATTGTAGGTACTATGTAGACGTATAGAGAATTACATATTACAACTAAATAAACATAAAAGACTTATCTAATAATTGGTCAAAACTGCAACTTAAACAATTGAAAACAATTTTTTTTAACTGAAAAAAAATTGAAAATTTTTGCATTTTTGAAAAAGTACAAAAACAATCTAGTTGTCCTTTCGTTATTGTAAATTTTTTTTCCACCTTCTAAATATTCTTACTAATATTATAAATGCAAAAGTAACTCTGTCAGTCTGTTACACTTCACGCCTTAACTAGTGAGCCGATTTTGATGAAATTTGACACAGATATAGACTAGGGCTTGGAAAAGGACGTAGGCGAAACCTTTAATTACGAAAAGACTTAATATGGTTGAAATAGGGGATAAATTATTGTATGGTAATAAAGATGTTGTATGGTGATAAAATTTCTCATTGTCGAAGATATGACCGCGTCTAGTGGTAAGCGCGTAAGCGTTACAACCGAGAGGTCCTGGGTTCGATTCCCGGCGGAGATAAAAAAAACTCGGTCTGGCAGGACATAGAAGGCTGATCACCTACTTGCCCCTAAAGAAAAAATCGAACAGTGAAACAGATGTGAAATGCATCTGCCCCATTCCCCACTAGGGGACACGGGACTTCACTACTCACTACATGGTGATAAAATTTCTCATTGTCGAAGATATAGATATAGGGTAAAGACGTAGACGGAGTCACGGGCAAAAGCTAGTCTTTATAATTAATATTTTTAATGATCTTGTAGTAAAATTTAAAAAAAATTAAAGATAAAAAATATCTTCGTGACATTTATAGGTAAGTACAAGTAATAATTGTAATTTATATAAAACAGAACACACATTACAATGACATAATATTTATTATAAATAAATTTTAAGGCGAAACCACTGAAGTATCTTCTTATTAGAAAATGAAAAGACAACGGTGGTGAGTGGTGACTCTATTGTCATATTAATTACGCCACTTCTGTGGTGTTGAAATTAATTATAATTTACAATAGAGAAGCGGCGACACGTATTATAATTTAATTATCATAACAATAATGTTAAAACAGCATTTGTGATAAGTGTGAATATATTGTAACCGCAAACTATATACCTAACCCTTCTCAGACACTTAAAAAATATTATAATGACACATTTAATCTAAAGTGATATTATATAACTAAACGCGTTTTTTGAATTTATATTATGTTATATTTCAATATTTGTATGTATTTGAAATATGTGATTAGATACCTACTTAAAGTTGCAGTAGGTGCTATGTTTGTGCGATGTGATTTAAAGACTCTTTTGATATTGTAGATACCTACATACATTGCACAATCGTTCTCACATTGCATTATTATCTAGATTTTAGGCTTCGGTAGTGAATTGAAATACTTTAGTAATAAAATTCCGCAGAAGTCGTTTGTTCTCGTAAATGCGGTATTGACTAATTTGTTATGTCACATTTCTGGTGTTATATAGGGTTGTATTTCATATCAATCGTTTAGTGACGTGGATAAAGTCGTCTATAATTACACATTAATACAATAGCAACTACAACCTGTAGAGAAACTATCATCCTATTATATGTATTTTAGATAAAGGCGAATCGTTAAGTCTGTATGACTTCGATCGACATGTAACAAACTATTTCAAAAGGGCCAGCGTTCTCTAGTACAACGTATAACACTGGACGTCAAAGGCGACTGTTTAGAGTTCACCGCATTGTTGTGGTGTGACAAAAGGATCGTTTAGTTCACACTACGCGTTATATGAAGCTTTCTACTCTACTTATTACTCTGGTAAGGTTAATTGCGGTACCTAATACCATATCATATATTATATTCTTGGTAAGAAATTTATTTTATATTAATTATGACCCGCGGTTTCATACGCGTTAATTTCGTCGTAACATGATGTTATATAGCCTATAAACAGATTAAAATAGCGAACAGCAAAATAATAATAGATTTGTATTATGTACTTCGTCCGCGCGGAATAGTGATATTTTTAATATTTATTTATATTAATTTCTAAAATAAAAGTAGTTAGTTACAGTTACCTAAGTTACCTAAGTTACAAGCTCCTTATTACATCAGCTATCTGCCAGTGAAAGTCTCGTCAAAATTGGTCCAGCCGTTTCAGAGATTAACCGGAACGAACAGACAGACAGACAAAAAATATATTTTGGTATATATGTACCAGGTACATCCATACACATTTAATAAAAAGCGGTTATTTTAATATTACGAACATACACTCCAATTTTATTTATCTGTAAAGATTTATAGGCACTGAGTTAACACTTATTAAAGACGTATTCGTGTTTAGGTACTTGTAAAAAATTGCGTAGGTATTCTGTTTTGTAAATTTAATTTTAATTAAATTCATATTTCTTTATATAATACATACTTATAATATCTAACAAATAAGTATATAAGCGCTAGTGAAAAAGATTTCCCAGCATATCATTCTTATTCATAAAAGTAATTTTCTTTAGCCTAAATAAAAGAATAGTTTGTAACCTTTGTGTATGGAACACAAAAGTGTTGCATGCACAAGTTGCGGGTTTAATATCAGTCAAGAAATTGCGCGGTATATAAACGAAAATGTAGAATTTTTGGATTAAGGTATCTTTAGTAGGTATGTCCTAAAGATTTATATTTTTATTTGTATCTAAAAGTCTTAACCATTTACCGCATTGTTAAAAATACATAAAGTTATGTGACTTTTATGTACGGGAAATAAATTGCGGGAAGAAAAAGAATATAATCTTAAAGGTTATATACTTTTTCTTTATATCCCTGATAAAAAATATAGCCTTGTCTTTCTCTCAACTAAATATCAACAAATAATGTTCAAGATTAGGTATAGATTTGTTCGTAAGTAGTTCGAAATCAAAAACTATGTAAATACTCTCTTTTTATAAAGTAATTAAATGAAATTGTAACCAACTAAACCCGATAAAGATAAATTGTTCTATGCAACTGACAACGGAAGTGTCTGGTAAATGACCTACGGTTCTCCAACAGTTACAGTGGTGAGGGCATTGTGTAGGGTTATTCTTGAAAATTGAATTCTAGACACACCATATATTACACCGAATGCAAGCACTTGATTATGAAATAAACTTTGAACTTTAACAACCTCATACACTTTGCGCTCCAAGTGCTTATGAGCTAGTGCTCAACAATCGGGTAAGCAAAGTGCCTCATTCATCATGCCGTATAAACGTAACAGAATATATATTTCCACAAATTTTCCTTACTTTTACTCTTACCAACATTAGAACAATCGCTTGTGAGAAAATATAAGAAAATAGAGTTTTCTCAAACATCTTTTCTATTATTTAATGTAAGCAGTTACCGTAATGTACAGTTTATGCGAATGCTTCTAGAGGTCTCAACAAAATAAATAAATAAGAAAGTACGTTAGATGTATTTTTTACATTTAAATAAATTTTTTCCTGTTCTGTTTCCCATTTCTTGTCTAAGTTCACTCAGCAGCCGATTATTTTAAAAGATTAGTGATTAAATATTTCTTCTAAAATGAGTTATCGTTTGAATTTCTACGTGATCTCACATAAAACCCTAAAGTGTTTATAATGGTTTCAAATCGGTGAAAAGTACCTACGAACTTCCTGTACTTAGACAATTTGTTTTAAGGAGGGGTCTCCCTTTCTTAATCTAAAAAAATATATTAAGTTTTGCATTTTATTGCAATTTTTTGCTGATAAATAAGCCGATAAGCCTTTAAAAAATAATGGTTTTATTTACTTTATTTTAGAAAACCGCTACGTATGTTCTTAGCCTAAGTGAGATTTAATTTTTGTGTAATTTTATCTATAAGGAAATAGAACAAAAACGAAATAATGATGCAATTGACTAAGATTTTCATACTTTAATGTACATTTATAATCAAAACAGTGTAAGTCTTCATAATACTTAGTTTTGATGAATCCACGAATTTTTGTGACAATGGATTAATACTGTTTTGAACTTTCAATTGAAACTAATTTATATGTTTTGCAATACTAATCCAAATAACTTATAATCCTTTTCTACCATAATTATATTATATCTTAATAAAAACATATTACATCAGGATAAAATATTTAGAAGTAATATAAGCACAACATAATATTTTTTGGCACATTGAGTTAGGACTTAGGACAAGTTAGATTCCACGATAAATATAAACTGAGAAGTACAATACATTTTTATCTACATAAAACAATATTTGATATCCTATAAAATTCGTAGATCCATTGTTGTTTACAAGCATATTTTGCATAACATTATTTTACAGAAACTATAGATATAACAACTTATATTACAAAAGGAATATTTAAAATTTATAATTGTTTTTAAATTTTTCAAGTAGGTAAGTTTATGAAAATGCATTTTTTTTAACATGGTTAAAATAAAGGAATCCAATTGGAAAAATAGGCTGGATTTTTGCAATTGAATTCAAAATATTGAATAATTTATATGGTTGAGACATTTTAGTAACAAATATTATGAAAACATGTTGGCAAAAAGTACAGAGAAATTAATATTATATTTAGCTTCAACGATACTATATATTATTTCACATTTAATATTCAAAAAGTTTTTATTTTAGGAAATTCCATATTTTAAATAGGTATTAAGTAATAAAGAAAGCAATCAAATAACAATGGTACCACGTGCAACATTAATAATTTAAATGTCCAAATAATTGTCGTTGTCTTCATAGTTCTCCGATCGTTTGCCACCACAACCAAACCCAAATCTGTGCATGTTTCTTTCACGTTTCCCAAGTCCGAAGTTGTAGCTCCTTCCTCTTTTGCCAAGACCAAAGCTATATAAATGAGGACGTTTGCCCAGTCCAAAGTCATACATTCTGGCTCTCTTTTCTTCCTCTTCATCTTCTACGAAACGTTTGCCGAGACCGAAACTGTAGGGACGAGCTCTTTTCGCTTCATACCCTGAAACAGTTATAAGAAAAATTACATTCGATTGGATTATATAAATTGCTTAAAGTACTCGACTAATAGCGATCGTACAAGTAGAACTAGAAATTTTCATCTTTCGGCATTTAGATATGTTTGAAACTCTTTTACGCTAAATACGATAAGCAAGAAGCGCGGCAAGCGTAGATAAACTGGTAGCAGATATGTATTGGTATATACCTGGCGCTTCATCATATTCATAGACTTCCGGTTGTGTTGCCTGATCAATCTCGTTAATGAAGTTCTCTTCAGCATCCTCGTCTATTGATCTCTTACCCAGTCCAAAAGAGTATGGGCGAGACCTGACAAAAAATACATTGCAAATCATTAAAATATTTCATTTCATTGCTCATGAAAGGAAACAAGGCAGACCTTGCGCACAAACTATGAATAAAGTACGAAATACTTTTCATATTAATCGTCAAAAAAATATTTACCTTTTGCCCAATCCAAAGTTGTAAACTGGCAGTCTTTTATATTCCGAAACGTAGCTGTAGGCCCGTTTACCCAAACCGAAATCGTAGTGTGGTGATCTTTTCTCCAAGGGAGCTACGTGACTCTCTTGGTGTGCCTCTTGGTCATGATTTTGCTCATGGTCGTTCTGGACGTGTTCTGGCGCACATGTGACCGCGCCAATCACGAGTATTATTACTAGAGATGTGTACAGCATTCTGAAATTAAATATGTTAAATTTTAGATATTAAATTTTCAAAATAATCTTTTTAGTAATCTATTATTTAGAAGTAAAGGAGTTTATTTTGGTCATAAAATAGAAAACAAGTCCCAGTTTTTACTTACATATTATGAAATGTTAAATCTTAAGAAAAACCGAAGGATGATTTTGAATTTTATTGAAGTGTAAAAAAATCATCAATTACACATTCTAATATGGGACTGTCTCGATATTTTCAAAACTTATTATAAAATATATGACATTAAGATAATATAATAATAATTGGGACAATTCACATACATTGCTCTGATCCCTAAGTAAGTACCTGAAGCACTTTTATTATGGTAATCAGAAACAACGAGGGTACAATAAATACATATATAAGTTTATAAACAACCAAGACTCGGATACAAACATTCGTGCTCATCACACAAATTAATGCACCTACCGGGATTCGAACCCGGGACCTTTCGATGCAGAAGGCAGGAGCACTACCAATTGCGCCAATCGGTCGTCAAAAAGATGTGACGTCAAATAACCCAATATGTACACTAGTTTACTTCTATACTGTATATATATTTTATGAGGTTTGAAAATGAACTAAAAACCTGACCCGCATTTCGATAAACTATTATTTACCTCGTTACGACCAATAAGGGTTTATTTAATTTGATGGAGAACGTGATCTTCTATTTTGTAAGAATTATCGTGTAATCTTTTTAGTTCTATTTGTAGTTACTATTTATAAACGATAAATAAATAAACTTATCCAACGAATTATTTGGGAGAGCTGCAGAGGTTTTTATCATATGGTATTTATTATATGGTCGATATATTATTTATAATGAAATAATTTTATAATCCATGTTTTCACGTAGTGTTAATTTAGTATATGGCCCCTATCGTCTTTGTCTTTCCCATTTAATATGTTTCAATTATTAAGTTGTCATAAATTAGTATTCATCATAAATGAATGAACATCTACCTATACATAAATTGTAAGTGAGACCAATCTCTATCACGTCATCTTACAGACAAAAAAAGCCGCATCTTAATCAGTTGATTGGTTAGCTAAATTGGCACATACACACACAGACATCAGATATTAGTCTTCCATTTTAACTAAACTAATAAAAAATCAACTATGTGTTTGCTTGTGGTTGATATTGTATGAGTTGTGGTTCTTTGTTGTTTTTACGTTTCAAACGCGGAACAAACAAATTTGGATGATTTTTTTATGTGGTAGATAACATTCGTCGACCACCAAGTCGGGTCAACTGAATGAATTAATGCATTGTTTATTCTTTTATACTCTGGGGATTTTACAGTTACACGCGAAGTTAGATGTCATTAATATGTTATGAAATTTTAATACTTAATTCGTAACACTAAAACCTCTAGTTTCGAATCATAGAACAATAAAAATCGTGCGTTGCCTGGAAGAGATCGCTGATTAGCGATAAGGCCGCCTGTTTCACTCCAGTGCAACAAAGTAAAAAAATAAAAAATAAACAAAAGTTCAGTTGGAAAGGCATTTGTAGCAGCTTTTATTATATAAGCCAAGTGTAACATGTTTATCTTGTATATTTACGTTTTAAAAATTTCAAGTAAAGTAAATTTGAATTAAATACTTAGTAGGTTAATGATATTGACCCACCCGACTAACCAAAGTCATACTCTATGAAATGAAGAAATAGTTTATTCAGGATAATAATATTATAAAATTACTAAGGCTTTTGAATCTAACTAAAGTAAGACGCTCTACATTATTCGCCCTATATTCCAAAATATAATTATATTGAGAAATTGAATTATGGATTGCGAAGGTAGAACGCATTGAGATTTAAATTTAGTTAATAACCGAAGTTTGTCAATTAACACCTCGACAAGTTTCGCGAGGCGCTATTTGTATGAATAACGGTTGAAAGTTAGTTCTATGAGTAAATATGTCGTGTATATAATATAAATATAGTCTTATATTAATTATTATTATATGTATTGTGTTTTTGCGATATATATCTTTTTTCTATATATCTAGTTTTCCGATAAATGATATGAGTTCAGTCAGAACCCAAGTAAGCTCTGGATGAAACTTTTGGTTGAAGTAATATTAATGGGCCTTTTACTGCATAGTTTAATTTTATGTATAAATTAAGTTCAAATAATACTGTATCAAATCATCAATTGAACATTATTGTTTTGGATTACGAGCCCTAGATCCACGATCTACATCTTCATTAATACTTATTGTTGTTTAAGCAAAATAGTAAGACGCAATTGTCAGATCTTTAAAATAAATAATTTATCTGAGATGTATAAAATGTTTTCGGAAAGCTTTTTGTGTTATTAGTTAATAAAGAGAAGGTTAGTTTTCCTATTATGTTGCTCGTAAAAACCTAGTAAATGTGACTATGATACTACGTCAAAAATCAAAACTGGAATTTTGAAAAATAAAAAAACTTCGGCTAATAACCCGGTGATTACCTTTTACGTTACATTAACAGGAAGTTATGTTAACAGAAATCTGTAATTGGACGTATCTAATAAAAAATTGTTATATATAATTTCCTTTTTGCGGGCTGTTGAGTTCTGTAAAAATTTATTATAATAATATTGCTATATGAAATTCAATAGTGACTAGACTACAAGTTCAACTGCCACATAAAATCTTCTAGTATTCTTACAATGTTCAATAAACATTCTTTTTACGGTTTCAGTCCTTTAAGAAAGCATATGGCATACTATTGAATTTTAAATGAAACGCCCGCGCTTTATAAACGCTCTTTCTGAACAAAGTGAGAGGAAAGTGCAATGAAAAATGTTCTTTATAGGCAGCTCGATGCTTTCAATAGGTTTAGAATGTTGTCGTGTCTGTGGTATGAATTGAAAACTATTTTTGAACATGGAACGTTAAATCGTGTATTCACGTGGGATCTTCATGGAAAGTACAACTTACAAAATATATAGATGTTAATATATAGATATATAGATCAGCCTATTAATGCTTTTTAACACTATAGAGTAGTTTCGACTATCAGTCTCTTATATCTGATCTACTACTTTACTTATTAATACAATTACTTTATAACAATTAATTGCAACAAAAAGCAACACAAGACAATTTTATGGCGTAAGTGTTGTAAGTTAATAAACAAATAAGTTATATATACAGTGGAGTGCATTGAAAATATATTAAAAATGTAAAAGTCGACGGTTTCTGTATAAAATATCTATATTTTACGTTTCAAACCGGTAGTCCTATTAAGTTTAAGTCACGTAAGGTATGTAAAGAAAATTGCTGTTTAAGGAGTTAATATAAAGTGCGGTTACGGTTAATAAAAATATCTACTGACTGCATTCTTTCAGTTTACTGCAAATAAGGTTCTAAAGGACCTTTATTCGATAATAGCACTTAACTTTGGTATTTTAGATTACCACGTACTTAAAAATTTAAGGTACCAATTGATAAAAATACAAGTATGTTTTTAGTATACAAAGGTTTTTCTTATTTCCAATTACTTTATGGCTTACTAAAGTAAGTAACAGTAATATTAGAAATGCTTGTATGAGAATGAATAGTTGAATGTGATGTAAAAAAATATAGACGGGATGATTTGTGTAAAGATAAATGGATTGCTTTATAATATCATTCCAAATCTTAGAGTTTACGCCAATGAACTCGCGAACGTCATCCAACAGATTCTACCTTTTTACTTTACCTAGCATATATAAACCCGTTTTGAAAAAAATGTTTCTTGCTATTCCGTGGTACAAGTTGAATACAGCACTGTATTCGTTTTTAAGAATTGCGTAATGAGGTTGCAAATTAAACGCGACTTTCAACAAAAGAGTTTAATCTTCCCAAAACTCTAATAGAATTAGGTAGGTATAAGCGGATGGCTCTGGGGAAATCATTTGTCCAGCGAAACTTTTTAATTGGCAAAACTTTGTTACATTACTTTTAATATTGAACAGTTTATAATGTTACGAAAACGTAAGTCAAGATTCCGAAAGAATGAGAAAAGTATTTGAATTTTATGGCCAGCCATTTTCTGATATTTCTAATGTCAATAAAAGTAAAAGTAGGGATTAAACTATATTGTTACAAAATTCCACTTATATCTACATTTATTTAGGTACCCACATATTATGATGTTATTCGGATTTTAAGAAATATTTTTTGTAATATAGGTTCTCTTAACAAATAACTACCCAACTACTAACTACTAACTAGGTACTCATATAAAAATGGATTATACAGTATCCAGTAGTAAAGAGAGCAAATAATTTCCATATTATTCAATACACACCTGTATCCCAATATGTACAATTTGTATTCTAAATGCAAATTATCAAATTTCAAGCACACTTTTGTTTGTAAGTGACAATCATGAACTATATGTCAATCATCTATTAACAACAAGTATTTTCGATAGGTTTTTATCCGTTAAATGACATGGGAAGCCACTTTTCTTAAGAAGAAGAAGCTGTTGACAACCTGTCAATTCCTTATTAGCCATGTATGAATGCGAGACCGCGCACTTTCCATACAATTATTTAACACCAATTCACGCATTACAAAAATAACGAATGTCGAAAGAAGATATCGACAAACATTTTTTATGGATAATATAAATTTTTTGAACATAATAACGATTTGAAATTGAGCCGTATAGGAGGTTATGAAAATAAACCAGCATTTCGGTGTTTAACTTCACATATATTTCACCGAATATATAGGAGACTGTAGCTATACTACATACATATATATATATATATACATATATATATATGTATATGTATGTATATGTAGCACTATAACGTCTACAAGAGGAAGAGGAAAGACTTTCACTGAGTAGTGGTATTTTATAATAATAAAACAGTCAAATGACATCTGCTACTATTGACTAAAAAAATTAATTTTTGCACATCCTAGTCAACTGAAAAGAAACAAATGACATTCCAACAATCCGAATATACTGAGTGGGTATATCAGATTAATGACAATATGTATGAGATTACTATTGAAGATTTCGATAAGTTGCCGCGTTACCGTTACCACTAGGTGCGCTATAAAAATTCACATAGAAAAACTTAACACATACGCTATTATATTCATAAATAAAACTTTAATTCAAAATGAAGTACCTATAGATCCTTAAAAATACAAGGCTCCGTTTAAAGTAGCGATTAAGCTTTTCTGCAGTCCATCGATAAGGCACGATTCCATGAACAAGCAGTTAGGGATATCTTAACTAATTTAATTTAATTGAGTTAACGATGAAAAAGTCAGACATTTTAATGTAATAAAGTCAGTTATAGATAAGTATTTCCTTTCTATTAGATCGCTGCTATTTCTTTACACAGTTTTTTGGCAAAATTGAGTGGACAGGTATTGTTTCGAACATTTACTTATAAATATATTTTTCACGACAATAAATTACATGTAATGTGGCTAATATTACTTATATTATGACCATATGAAAATCAACCAGCTAAGAAGATGAATTAGCGGTTAAAAGTTTATATTTGGAAGGCCTAAGAATAATGATTCAGTATTTAAATTACTTAGCAAAAATTAATGCATTATAATGTATGAATTTGGAAATATAAGTCTTGATATTGAAGCAAAAATAGTTCACGGTCTTGTAGGTACTGCAGATTTTTATATTAAGTGGAAATAATAGTATACGGATTGTATAATCGTTAAACTTGTAATGTGTAGCAAACTATGTGAATAAATTTTCCGAAGTTTGAGTACTTAATAGTATTATTGCGTAAGTTGCCCACTTGAAATGAAAATCTCAGTGAGGCGTTTAAAATCCTTAATTAATATGCAGATGCGGTCAAGATTGGTGTTAGATCGTATATATAGAGGTTTAATCTATTTTTATTTAATTTATTCATGGCTGGTATTCCTCGTTTTAATTGAACGAGGCTTAAAATTGTGGGAATTATTAACGTAATTGTCTACATATATAAAATTATAGTTGTTGATGTTATATCATGCAAGCTAAATTAATCAATAGTTATCTCTCGAAAAATATTAATTCAATTTTATGAATAAATTTGAAAGTGAAAATTGAATGTGTTACTGACAATCTTTTATAGTATTTGTATTTAAGTAATTTCTTGGACCTATATATTTTTTAAGAAATGCGTTTATAGATTTGATAAAATTATATTGTAATCGCCTATACAATTACCTCACAAAATCTGCTGGATTTTGAGTTAGATATATGTAGTTTATCGTACGGGTTAAGACAAAAATCTTCCATTCACACAAAAAAATTACAAACTGCAAACAAAGTAGAAGTAGACAATGTCACAGGCGACTTTTGGAATAATTTAAGTAGAAAGCGTCGTTTATAAGTTATTAACTATGGTACGTATTTGTAAAGAACACGAATCCTGCCATCATAATATTATGTGCATAACGCGTGGTATCAGTATTGATAAAACCAATCGCTAATCGGTGCTTAGCAAACAAACACGAAAATGCACTTAAATTATATTCACGTGAAGTCATTTGAATTTCGAGATAATTTTGCACAAACGCAAACATTTTGCGTCATCACCATCATAAGTATGGAATATCCAGGCTATATATTATAATGTATACGCGGTCCTAAGTTCTAATAGTTCTGTTTGGTATATCCAAAATCCAGGTCACCTTTTTGCCTGAATAATGGCTAGGGTGTTGTTTAGTAGTACGTTGTTAACTAATTTTGTTTATGTAAAAGGGCAGGATGTGACGTAAAATCTGACAAAAATTGACTAAACTATTTCAGCAAAATTCAATGCCACGTAGACAAAGTCGCAGGTATCACCTAGTCGCTAGACTCTATCATCTAAAGATATTAGGTAATTATATTATTTTCAAGTATATAATATAACTACATATAATATAATAACTATGACCTAGAATATAAAATTTTATCAACTACGTGAAACAACTCGAACAAATGATATTTCAGTTTGAAAAATCAGTTTTTTTCAATAACAATAAAACAAAAGCCTGATCATTTTTAACGGCTTATCATAGGTTGGTATGAAATGTCTGGACTTTTATTGATATTGCAACTTTTTCATTTAAATTTTATTTGATGAATCAGTGTAAAAGCTTTTTCATATAAAAGTCCCTCAACTTTAAAATTACGTGTTGCTATCAATATTATAACTCGGTAAAAACGAAATTTAGTATCAAAAAGTTTAAAACTGCTTATAATATATTGTTCGATTTCTAAAGTTGGTTTTACAAAGGAAGTTTTACTTAGGTATTATCAATTACACATAAATAAATTTCTTTCTGCTTCTCAATTCAGTTGCTTGTCTATTTTGCTTGGCAGAACTTTATCATTAAACTATTGGCTATTAATTTTTGGTTTAAATTGTTATACAATATAGGCTCCAATAAAATCCAGTAATTTTAATGTAATTCTCGGGAAATTAAAAGAATTCTGAATATATAACAATTTTAGTATTTTAGTAGTTCAGAGAGAGTGATGCAATGAAGTTTGGGGAATCTAAGAGTATAATTATTCGTAAACCATTCCGCATTAATTGAATGATAAAGTCGGCTTTGTCGTTAAAATAGAATAATTTACAATTCAACCTATTTCATAGTTCAACCTACATGAGTCAAACAAACTTAAAAGTTGAACAATTCTGAACAAAAGATAGCCAACACTGTGCTGAAGTTTAAAACAAACGTGCAACTTGTTGCGTTCGATGAATAAATAATTGAAAAACAAGTACCTTCATTTGATGCAACATACTTTTGACGATTCGTGATGAGTATGACAAGTAGCTTGGTGCTCGTAGGTCTTTTATAGGTAGATACGGAATTTACAATTTAGCAAACGATAGTACCTATATTGAAATATGTGCCTAAGTTATTCGTAGGAATTATCTTCTCATTTATTTAAACACGGTCTTTATGGTCAAATGTCCGTAATTATAGAAACGACTAACAAATTGCGACTGTTATTTTAGATATATAGAGATCGGGCTTAGAGAAAAGAAGTATTATAATATAATTGATGTCCGAAAAGTCGTAACCCTTTCGTTATTTTTGTGTGTGTTTTGAAAGGAAAGCGTTGCCTTCTAATCATGAATAGTTTTGCCAGAGCTCTTTCTGATCTTTGGCAACAATTAAATATATTTTCATGTCTAAAAAGTACAATTATTTATGACTCATAAATTTGTACTGGATATATAATAGTAATACTGGATGTCCCGGTATTTTAATTAATATTAAGTTAGTATTTCAAAATTTATTGGTAACAAAACCAAGAAAACAATCATGTCCAGAACTTATTGTGTTGCGATGTTTGAAAAAGGAATGCAAGCAAAACACACGCGAAGAAAGGTTACCTACTTGGAAACTCAAAGTTAACAAGACAGTGCACTGAACATCGATTTAGCATATTGTTACTTGCAATTCTCAATATTATCCCCAATAGATTGTTGTTGTCATCTTAATATTATAAATACGGATTTGCAAAGTATAGAAATTCATTCCTACTATTATTACATATATTGATGTAGAAATGATCTCAGATTACATATTTCGATGTGTTCCATAATTATATTAATTAATTTATTTATTCAGACATTAAGTAAAGGTTGGTCTATGTTCTTTCCTAGGGTTTATTCTATATTGGACAAGATATGTCATCAAAATATTCGTAGTATTGTTATGTAACAATAATATATACATATGTATACATGTACATCTACAAACTCACATTGTATACAAAATAATATAGGACTTATATAGTTACATGAGACATGTAAATTTTTCCTGAGAGTTATAGAGATTGTCCGAGACAGAATAGGATCTTAACATCGATCATTCAAGTTCCTATAAAAATATGTCTGATATTTGATCGGATTTCAATAAGTCTCCTCACGTGTTAGGGTAAAGTAAAAGATAATAGACCAAGGAACGAAAGTTTTTTAGAAGAAACTTACAAATTCATGCCACAAATCCTTGATCGAAAAATGATATTTTCACGTGATTTGGATATAGATCATATTTTAAGCTCTTTCGCAATTTCAATATTATTATTCCCATATTATTTTAATGTAAGAATTATTTTGAATTATTTTAGTGTAAAACGGCATTTACTTCACACCTTATTAAATATTTAAAATTATATTATTTTTCTGTCTACTTCTCTGACCATGTATGTTCTGAAAAAAAAATTCATCCACATTTATATATTAACGACATTCGATTCTTTTATACTTTAAGTCTACTTTAAGATGTCTAATCAGACAGCCCATAAAAAGAAAAGTAATACATAACGTTTGACGTATGATTTGTATCGTAATAAAATACGTAATATCACAATGAAACAACAAATTGTGCCACTGGGAA
Organism: Aporia crataegi; assembly: GCA_912999735.1. Classification (NCBI taxonomy): domain Eukaryota; kingdom Metazoa; phylum Arthropoda; class Insecta; order Lepidoptera; family Pieridae; genus Aporia; species Aporia crataegi. Next base: position 7,179,688 of record OU538733.1, on the reverse strand, counting down.
TAATTCCCTAAAATAATATCTACGGCTCTGTCGTATTTCTTGAGTTCCTTTGTCAAACAGTTTTTTCCACTAACAATGAAAATACCTATAAATGCCAATTATATAAGGTATTTTTGTAAAGCCAGCTTCAAAGTGTCACTAGCATCTTGAAGAAATAGAAGTCAAATAACAAAGGCAGAACACAATCCAATGACAATTCTTTTATTTATATTAACGAAGCACATTATATCTCTTTGACCAGAAATATTAAATTAAAATTATTACATAAACATACAATGATATGGAGTTCATAAAAATATCCTTCATCAACTGGTTTTCGTAGTTCTTCACAATATTATATTACGCTTTAAAATAGATGGGGACTTTTAAGTGGTAAAGTGAGACTGATTCTAGAATACCTAGGTCTAACAATGTTTAATGTTGATTGTCAGCATTGTAATCCATTAAATGTTTACTAAAATTTGATATTCCAAACTTAACAATTTATCTCTAAAATAAATTTAAAGGTTCAAAGGTATCAATTAAGAATTCAGCATCTGATTACTAAACTCGGTCCGAAAGTGCTCCCTTGTGAAGACCCCGAGTTGTCAAACAAAAATTGATTTGTTAATTTTGATGAGGCTTTTGATATTACCCTAGTTAAAATAGTTTAATTTTATACCTTTTTGCATATAACTCGGATAAAGATTTCATTTCTCATAAAATCGTATCTTTAGGCTTAGATTTAAAGAAAAATGTCTCGTTTTTAGATAAATTATTGTTAAACTCAAACATTTAAAGTATGTAATAATTTAATCTTCTCATTTTAATTGAAGCTATGAAGCTGTATTATAAAAGCAAAAATGTTTTTTTAACTTACTTTCAAAAACATCCAAAAGGAGATTAACAATTCGACGTGTATTTTTTTGTATGTTCTACGCCTACGTCGCCGTCCGGGAACCGATTTGGATGATTGGGGTGTCAAATGATAGGGTAACTTGTCAAGGTGGTCCCATTGGCTTGGCGCCGCCTTACAAAGAGCAGCATAACGTTTTTATGCCCTTGTTGAATTTTGCATGAATTTTATTTATCAATACTATTTAAGTTTTTGAAATTATTTTTCACTTTTTAGTGCGTTTTCAGGTCGGTTTTATTTAATATGATATACAACGATGATTCATTTTTGTATATAGGACCTTAGAAAATAACATTACTCTTTAATTATATATTTATATATATATATAAAATAAAAATATATATTATATTATATATATTATATATATATTATAAATATTTATCCAAGTACACAAATTATAACATAGTTATTAGTTATATGATCGGAAGCTTGTAATCTGTATATTATATAAAACAAAGTCAAGAACGGATGTACCGATTTTGATGATCTCTGATTTGTTGTATTCGTCTAATCCAAGAATAGCAGAATTACTATTAAAAATATAGAAAAAATTACGAAAGTATTAATGAAGAAAATTCGTTTCCTCATACATTTTCAATGGAATGATTTTTTAGGTGAAACGTTACTATTTGGATCTCTAAAGCGATACGAAGTTAGCGGGATCCACTAAATAATATGAACAATAATCGTAATGGTTTTGAGATAATTTTCTTCAACCTATATCAACTAAGCCGTTTAGCAATCCTCTGCAAACAAGACATAAGTAAACTTTCCGCGAACTAACATTTGTTTGCTCGAACAAACATTTGTAGAAAAGGTTACCTATTTGTAATAATAAATTACTGGATTTACAGATATCGTTTAATATTTAGACGTTTTCAGTATTCGTTACTATCTTCCAACATTTAAAGGTATCTCTTAATATATATAAATATGTAAAGAACCATAAAACATAGAACATCTCTTACACCACTCTGTCTGTAGAATACAAATGTGACAAAATATATTATCTTACACTTGAATATTGAAATAATAATAAGAAATTCTATATCATACAAAAATCAATTTAAACATTTTGGGCTGTTCCGACCGTAACAAACTCATTTCCGTCACTCATTTCATATTTATGATTACTTACGGTTCTATTTAATTTTGGCAGTGTAGGTGTAACATATTAGCATCTATAAAATATTTATTTGCTAAATTCGTAATTCAGATCATGAATACGTATCTATTTTAAAGAATGATTGGATCGTGAATTCTTACTTCCTACATGTAGAATTATAAAATAATTAAAATAAAGGTTTATTTTTTAAAATAAAAAATGCAATCTTTATTATATGTTTTTCTATTGAATGAAACTTTCAGTACCGTTTAAGTAGTCATTTTGTTCTAACTTATATTAAATTAAATATGTTTTTAATTTTTTACAGATAAATGTATAACCGTAAATTCATATAGGAGATAACAATCTAACAAACACAGTAATAAATAGAAGTATTCAATTTATTTAAGTGCCATTCATTAAAAGGTTACATTTACAGATTTATTTTAGTTATAATATTTCCATGCGACATCATGGACACTTTAATTTTTATATTTATTATTCAATTTAGGTCAATGTGCAAATTTACACCTCTATTTTGAAATTTTACGTTAGCAATAAAATACAGAGCATAATATTTATGGCTTAATAATTAAAGTAAGAATTAAAGTGTTAAATATTTTCTCGTTTGAATTAATATTAGCTATTCCGCATCAAAGTTAAACTGAGTTTCTTTAAGGAAATAATTTTTAAGTCTAGCAGACTTGAAGTAATTATGTTAGAATAGTATATAAGATTATAGTAATTTATGCGGAATTTTATGGCACTCTTTACGGCGGCGCCGGATAGGCGTCACTTCGGACGTTAAATTAAATCAATTCTTTAACAATATTAGCATAATAACATGTTAGAAGTTTGAAATTTTATTCAATTGCATTTTGAACAGTGGATTTCATGGTTTCACTGGGTTGGCGCGTATACCACGTTAGGTCTTGGATTCGATTTCTGTGGAAGAACTAAAGTGATGTTTCAATTTGAAGCATACTAGATGCTAAACACACACTTATCTATTAAGAAAGATTAACAGTGAATTCAGAATTATTTTGATAATCTCAGCGTCTTCGTAAAGTTGTAATTACCTTTTGATTTTTAAATCTGTATAATATTAGAATAATAGAACAGATTTAAAAATTACCTTATCTAAGGTAATTACAATATTATATTAAGCCAGTGTCTAATAATTTTTGAAAAAGATTTATTTAATTCGTTAAACTTTTTATACAAGTTACTCGTGTAAAATAATATCTAATCTTTTGAATTAATAAACTCGACTAAAGAATTAGAAAAACAGTTTAAGGAAAAAAATACCCGGAAATATTTTAATCCGAGTAACTAGAGTCGTAAACTACAATAACCGGGTAACCGGATCAAGGCGGTTATAAATCTCAATATCCGGTTTAGTTGGTCAAATTAAATAAGTATAGCAGGTAACCTCCGCGACTTGTAAAGGTTCTTGATAGAATTACAGATAATAATTTGATTTTATTTCTTATATTTTTTGTTTAACATTAACTCCGATACCTTGAATTTATGTAAAGACATTCTTCTAAAAATATATTCTGCCAATGTCTATTAAGTATAAAGTTCATTTTTATTTCAAATTAGATTTAATTTTTCAATTAAGATATTACTTCAAACTATAGATATCCTCGATTCATATTATTAATTATATGAATTATAAGTTTAAATAACATTTTGTAGCTGAATTATAATTGCACTAAAAAGTAATTCACAAAGCAAATACTAGGAAGTCGGTGCCTTAAACGTAAAGATTTTAGGATATTTTGTTTTCCTGCGCAACAGGCTAGTTGAAACATTTTTTAATTAGAGCTTAAATTGTTCATAATTGTTACATTAGACCATAAATAAATATGGTATTTTTTTTAAACCAAAAAACTACAAAAACATAATTTTAATGTCAGCCATGTTGGTCTATAGATCATCTGTGTCAAAACGACACTTGCATTGTAAACGGGTTCGCGTAATAAACAACCTCTTGGATTTCAGTCTCAAAATCATGATTTCTAATAAATTATATGGCAAATATTGTAACTATCATTTCTGTATCGCATGGTGATGCAAAAATACGTCAATAAAGACGGAAAAGCTGTGGATTAAAGTGCTTAGTGATATTCATATTGTATGATACAAGTATACGATTAGTTTAAAGATTCTAGACTGTAAGGATGTAATATTTTTCAGACTGATGTTTCTTTACTGTTGTGTATTTATATGTTTGTTGTATTATTATTATATCCAACGACAGTCGTGGAAATTGTGTTGTCAAGTGGAATGCGAGAGTACCAGTTATTGATCCCCGATGGGCTCAGTACAGAATAAATTGATTGTATCATTTAATAGTTGCAATAAAGTTCTTAATGAACACCTTAAAGTCACACAGGGGAGTCAGGAACCTGTAATTGACCTTACATGAGCGGAGAGAGTGTTAAAGAATGTTAAAGAGTGTTTGACCGCCACCTACCATCGAGTGCATATGACAACATCTCCTAGACCTCGTCTACTACCTCTCTTTATAATGATAGAATTGAATGACGCAGTCGAGTTTGCACAAAATGTGAACGACCGTGTTACGTATCGATTCTCGTTGATACACGGAAATCCTCTTTATAATAAAATGTTACCATGGGATACATTGATACAACGTTAAGCTGGTAAAGTCGATATTTCTTTTATTCAACACCACTTTTTTACTGTCTAAACAGTCCGTATGGCACGAAGAACGTGTTATGGCTACTGGTTGTAGCTGATACATGGATATTCTCATACAAAAAAGGAGGAACGACCTCTGCTGTGATCTTATGCCCTGGTTTGGTTATCGGCGTTCCCCGTCAAAGGAAGTTTTTTAAGTATGTCGTAAAATACATGACACTCAAATCAAAAAGTGCTAGTGAAGTCCCCTGTGTGCTGTGTGTGTGCGTGTATGGGGCAGATGCATTTCACATCTGTTTCACTAATCGATTTTTTTATTTAGGGGCAAGTAGGTAATCAGCCTTCTATGTACTGCCAGACCGAGTTTTCTTTATCTCCACCGGGAATCGAACCCGGGACCTCTCGGTTGAAACGCTTATACGCTTACCACTAGACCAAGTAGGCAACCACCAATTCGATTTTTTTGTACATATTTTCCTTAAGACACAAGAAACTCAAACCAAAACAAAATCTAAATATGTCAGATGTTTTATGCTACTATGAGTACTATCTTTTCCATCACTGCTGTGAAGAGATTATTCCTAACTTCATGCCCATCCAATTCCATCCATAAACCGTTGATTGCTAGGCACATGGAAATGCCTAACCCTTTACGTACATTAGAGATTCCTATCTAAGATGAAACGGTTTGTAAGCTTTGCGTTAGTCTTCCGGCTGATATTTCGCTCTGTTGCACGATTCCATTTTTGAACTTGATTATATGTAGGAGAATTGGAGAAAATGACTAAAAATATATATGTCTGGACCACGTCGCGACTATGAACTACGAATATGAACTTTACAATCTTTATAACGTCATTATGGTAAATGTTAGTAATAAACGCAAATAAAGACAATCAACATTGCAATTAATAAAGACAGGATTTCATTCAAACATTTAATTGTCTGTTATTTAGATTTGTTTGAAAACCTAAGTCTAAAATATTACAGTACAATTTAAAGATTGAACAGAAATATTCAAACGACATAAAACAATGGAAACAATGAATTTTAGATTACAATGTTCTGGAACGCCATCTCTTTGTCACTTGTAAAGCTTTCAGTCCCTGAAATTCCTACCTCAAAATTTTCAATTTATATAATAAGTAAATGTCTGCTTCCCAACAATAACATCTAAAGGGTTTTTTGAAAAACTTCATAATTTTGCAAGGATACAACTTCAATTAGAGTAAAATTACCAGTTTATATTATTTTTAAGTTCCACGTTACATTAAGTTCATAGATTAATTTGAATTTTTTAGATTTAACACACTCACAAAAAAATACATAAATTTCTTTTTTTTAATATGACATAATAATATCGATATTTACGCACGACACCTAACAAAAATTGTAATCGTATCGTTAATGTAAATATATCGTTTATTTTATATCTAATAATGTATTGATGTGGATTAAGTAACGCGAAACGGTAACAAATAATCAAAAAATTTAATTTGAAATGTTTTAAAATAAGTTCATCAATAAAATCTAATTTAAGTTCTAAATATTTGTTATAAAGTATCTAGAGTTTTAAATAAAGATATTTTTAGTAAATACTTCGTAGATAATTTATAAGGTTCTTCTTTCGTAAAGATATACATATAGAGACAGAAAAATGGATTGAAAGGAAAGTTACTTAGAATGTCTAAGATATCATGAGAATTATTCTAACTAATCTGAAATAATAAGTTTTTATGTACACGAAGGTACAATCGAAGTGAGAAAATGGGTGTCTATATCAGCCTCTGTGGGCGTAATTATAGATATTTTGGAGATAACACCAACCCAAGTCGAAATAATACTGCGTATTTTATTGATATTGTGATTCAATCCGAACATTATTGTTTATTATTTCTGTTAATTACGAGATCAATGTATCTATGTACCTAATTCAAAAAACATCCTTTCTTACTAACTAGTTTTAAGATGTTACTTACTGTTTATAAAAATATTTGTAACCATTGACAGAGTTCGTTCTAAGTAATAGCCTGTCGCAATAAAAATCAATGTTTTGTATTAGAAAAGAAAAGTGTGGTTTTTATTATTTTTCTTGTTTTTATCACTCTATAAGGCCTTTCTTGTGTCTTAACGTTGTGTCTTAATGAAAATATGTACAAATAAACGAATTGGTGGTAGCCTTCTTGAGTTTAGAAATATATTTGGAAATTCAGTTTTAATTAAGTATTGAGATCTATGTGGTTGCAGTTGGTGTGTTATCACTACATAGTATAAAACAAAGTCGCTTTTTCTTTCCCTATATCCCTTTGTATGCTTAAATCTTTAAAACTACGCAACGGATTTTGATGCAGTTTTTTTAAATAGATAGAATGATTGAAGAGGAAGGTTTTTATACCCGTGCAAAGCTGGGGCGGGTCGCTAGTACTAATTAAAATTAAAAATTGAGGATGTACCAATTTCAGTGTTTTTTATTTTTTCTATTTGTCGTTACGAATAGCATAATAGCATATAATAGTTGTCAAAAAATCGACTGTCAAAATTCAAATATAAACAAAGTTTTGTTTTCTCAGAAAATTTTTCTGAAATTATATTTTTATGACTGATATTTCTGAAGCGATACGATCGTAGGATAAATTATTAAAAAAACATAAGCTCACTGTACTAAAGCCAATAAATATTTAAAAGTATTTATCAAATTTACCAACCATCTGATATAATTTAACTGTCATAAATTGAGTTTGTTATAAGAAATATTTTAGCATAAAACGATCAATTTATCAATTAGTTGATTGACAGTACTTAACATTAAATTAATTGACTTTCATAAAGAACGCTTTTATGGTTTACAGCAAAATTTCAGTAATCAGCTCAAATATTCGTAAATAATTTAAACAGTCTAATAGGCCTATTTTAGTTTAGAATGTTTCATCACTCCTCTTCAAATTACGAAATGAGTTTGAAATAAGGATTTAAAAGAATATATAACTAATATGAAAAGGTTTATTCAGTCGTTTTACATATAAATGATTTTATAGATGGGAAGGATTTTAAATATAATGTATTTTTATAACATGTATAATAAAATGGGTTTGTTGCATGCAAAAATTAAGAACATGGCTAATTTACCCTATTTTTAACTACAGACTGTTTGTCTGTATGTAGCATCGTATCTTCTAACGAATGAATCAATATGATGCGATTTTTTTCTTTGAAAGGTGACGTAACAGCGATGGTTTTCAACTACAATTTATGATCCTGAGAGAGAGAGATGCGAGAGAGGGGATTAAAGTAAATTTCACTTGTTTAATGCTTCATATAGTTAAACCTTGATGATCGAGAAAGGTTCCTATGAAGAGAAAACAGGAATATTATATTACTCCCTTGGGGCTAGAAAGCCTAAAAATTTAAATTAATATTAATTGCTATTTAAATAACGAGCTTAAATAATGCAAAATTTGCTGAAAATAAATTTTGACTAATAATTTTAATAAAGGTTGCTGTTCCGAAAAAAATTGATTGACGGATGAAATTAATTCAATTCATTTTCCATAATAAAGAAAAATATTTACCTCAATTTTTCTTTGCTATTTGAATTTCGATATGGTTGAAAATATAGAGTTTATTAATACTTAAAGGACTTGTTTAACACTAATATTTGATTAAAATCCATAAACTGAATTTCTTTTACTGATATTTCGATACAGCTATGATTATCGAGCCAATTGGTGAACCACGATTGCTAGAAATTAACGTCGAATTGAATAAATAAGGTAACAAATTAATAATAATAAAAAAGTAAATCAGCTGAGGAACAGAAGCGATAAGCTAATAAAAAGTGAAATTACATAGCTTCCAGTGAAACATGGAGCAAATGTATTTGCCTCCATTTCATTGATCATTTTATACACAAGATCAGCCATCTATGCGTTCCAAATTGAAATCTTTTTTATTAATTCCGTGATAATCGAACGCAGGACTTTCCCTGCAACATCCACTCAGCCATGGAGGTGGTTTGTGTACTAATATAAACCCATTTGTATAAAATTATACGAATTTAATTCGGGAACACAACAGACACTTATGTTAAATGTTTCGAGTACTCAGTGATATTAATATCGTGTAACTAGTAAGTACTTTCCCGACTAGGCGTGGGCTTAATTTGATAAAAAGTAATTACCTTTATTAGTCTTGTGTCGTCGTTGTATTGTAATTACGGTATGTCTGTGTACAATATCCATATTACAATTATATGATGTGAAATTAAATAATCTTATCTATAATTTGAGAGAAAATTGATTGATGACATGAAAAGTCTAAGAGAACTGGTTTAAAAACCAATGAATTGACAGGCAAATGATAGAATTTAATGATCTGTAATTTTAAATAAAAAGAAAAGATTTTCATGAAATTGGGTATAATATAAGACTACTTTTAAGACATGAACCAAAATATTGTTTGTTAATAAAAAAAACAAAAAAAAAAACAAAAACACAAGTCTTCTCTTTTGTTGAAGTCGGTTAAAAATAATTATAACATAAAATTTATATAAGCATTTAAATGAATAAAATTTAAATATATACAATTTATTTAAATTTAATACATTTAAGCTTACAGTTAAATTTGATATATTAATTATTATTTAATCCAATTTTATTAACCAATCCAATATGGTACATAATTATTTTTATAATGTAATATTATTATGATGTTTTCGTTTTATTTAATTCAGTGATAATAAATGTTTATGTGTAGGTATATCAGGCTACATACATTAGGCTCATGTGAGCTGGTGAAGGTTTGCAGGTTATTACTTATTTACAAAAGTATAAACCTTCGAAAAATGAGTCCACGAACATCTGTTTATAGCATTTTGTTATTGGGACGCTTCTTTTATTAATGTTAGAATTAGTCACGTTTTCAAGGTAGGTACACAGATCCGTTGAATTCAATAAGCAAATATTAAGGTAGGTAAATATTTAAAGAGGCCCAGTAATAACTTTTACAATGGTATGATTTATGAGTTCATGATATAAAAAGGTGTGTTTCAATGATGTTAAATGGTGTTGAAATATTTCATATCATTATCATATTCATATGATAATGATATGTCACCGAAGACGTAGACATCCGTTGGGAATCGAGGTGTGGGGAAGTAAGTGGATGCATCGATGTGTGTGTGCGTTTTATTCTTAGACTGAGGTGAACTTGCAACTTTGTTTTCAAACTTGAATCGTAGAATCAAAACTATAAGCTCAGTTTTTTTTAGGAAAGATATAGGATTTTTTGTGTATGAAAAAATCGTTGAATTTCATTTAAAAGGGGCTAGAAGCCTAAGGGTACATACATTAAGCGATCGTCCAGTCCTTTGAACAAATGCAAAGGATTGGGCTGGAACGAAAAAGTACTGACATTCTTTTGATTTTTAGAATTCACGGGGATTTTTATTTCGATTGACATTTAGCCTGAGGGTTTTATGAATAAGTCATATAGTATGACTTATTTGAAGTTTTTTTTCCTCTTAAACACAAAAAACTTCGGAACTTGTTTAATATGAGACACTTATAATTAAACTAAATTGTCTTAAAAGCCTAGTTCAATTAAATACTTAAAAAAAACGTTATGAGGCCGGGTTGTTTCAAATGGTCTGTCAATATAATTTACGTAAAATAAGTAATTATAGGCAATGTTTAGTATTAGTCTGTCAAACAATAAGCGTTTTAGTCTGTCGTCATTTTAGAAATAAATAATTTTTTGTTCTAACGAAAGTAACTTAAAGCCATTATATATTCAGTTAAATTCGAAAGTTAAAATCACTTTCACAATAATATTGCGCGTCCTCGACCAATCACAGCGCAGTGAAATTTTTTTTTTTATTTAAATAAAATGTTATTTTTATAAAATATTTTCTTTTATTTCAATAAATTTTGTACAAAATTTAAAATTCTAATCTACAAGATTAATTACTAAAAAGTTTTTCAAAAGTTCTGATCACAAAATGTTTAATTACAACCACGCGAGCGCCGATGCGGTTGACAATTAGTAGTAAAACAAAACTTAATTCATTATCTGTTTCGACTGAGTAATATGATATGCTATTTATAATTTCTATAGGAATATTACTAATAATGTGTTAAAAAGTCAGCTTATGTTATATGCATATTTAGTATGATCATGATTTACTAAGGTTTTTATTGTTATTATTGATGAAAATATTAAAAAAATATGAAATATTCTATGTTTGATTTGTTTTATTTATTAAATAGATGAAAAAATTTTCGTAAATTATAGCTAAGATCTATATAGTATTGCTGACTGAATCAGTAAGGGATAAACAGAGCTAGGACTTATCTTTATACATGATCTATGATCTTGACCGAACAAGAACTCATACTTCAACTCTCATCATACTTCTACTCATAAAAGACTTCAAAGTAGTGCCTCTCCATGATCTATAGATATATACAGCTTTTATTTTCAATTTACTAGCTCCGTAACTTTGTTAGGTATGCCTTTCAATGCATTTAGCGCTTATGAGAGAGAATCCTGGAAACAAAATGAAAGATTTGGTTTAAAGGCACACGAGGTTGATACTTTTCAATTAAGTAATATTATCAGATGTAACATCATATTAGAAGGCACTTAAGCCTTTTTGATGCAACGAGCTTAAGTATAAGATGACACAGTGTCGAATTACTATTTATCTATTAAATTACATTTGAACTATTTTTTGCGATTTTCAAACAAGTTAATATAGATATTACTGAGGAGGATAACGTATAGAAAACAAAACAAAAAAGACGGTTACATAATAAATGAGCTTTGAAAGCTCTTGGATTATAAATGTATTTTTGTTTTCAATATGCATAGAAAGAATTCGAAACATACATGCAAATAAAAATTAAGGTAAAATCTTTTCTCAACCTTCAACCTTTTCAGCTTAATAAATATTTAAATCACATTAAAGTACTCAAGATTAAATTAGTTAAAAACATCCGTTTTCCGTCGAGTTTTTATTCCTGTTCAAGAAAATTTCATACGTTAATTGATTTTCACAAATGTATTCCGTTTCATTGCTTACTTAATATTTTGTTCACGAAACAGAACAATTAGTTACAAAAACATAATTTTGTTGTTTTTGCGACGAGTCACGAAATTTGCATTGTATAAATGCTGAAGCCCCAAAACATTAAGCCAAAAAAATCTATTCTAATATATTATTTCAATTGAAAATGCTATTAACTTATTATTTTTGCCTCTACACTAGACAATTCGAATGGTCTCATAAGCTTAATAAATGTCGAAATTCATCCAATCACCCACTACTGTCGTCAAATAATTAAAATTATCTCGTAGATTTTTGGAACGTTTGCCGAGACTTAGTTTAATGTCATTTTATACATTTATTTTAAGATCGTGATAATATTTTATGCTGGCCTCACATATCCAGAATTGTTTATCTGAATTCGTATTCTTAATTAATATTCTATACAATGACTAGAAATTCATAATCTAAAAAATCAGAATGTCTGTGGAGCGTAGTGGCATTGTTTGGAATTCTGGGCTTTCTGAATCCAGAGAGACATTCCGGCTGTATGAGCCCAGCCTTAATGTTCACAAAACTATTTCCTTATTGAGTTAACTATAATTAACAAAGCCGATTTAAGCGCTTTAGATATTTTATGCTAATGACGATACAGAATAGAATTGGGTTTTAAAATATTGATATCATTTAAAATATAATGAGTTCATATAACTTTTGATAGCTATCGAATTTAAAAAGCATTTAAAAGTATTAAAATATCAAAGGTTTCGATTTCGAGTTCGTCAAAGGTTTAAATTACCTAAGTTTAAATGCCATTTATGAAACGACTTTTAAATTGAACAGGAAGTAAATAATATATTAATTTAAGTAATTTTTAAATTTTGATAATTTACTGCTTTAATCATATTAAAGAAATGTTGATAATTTCACCAAATAGAGATTATTTTTATCAGCATTTAGATAATATATTTTATTAAAATATGCATGCGTTAAAGGCTAATTATTTTTAGGTCGAGAGAAATATTATTTGATAATATAATATATTGCTTTTGTTTACAAATTAATGAAAATTTAATAATAATATTATTTATTTATTACAAACAAAAAATTTTAGTAAATAATATTACCGAAATGGCCGCTTTATCACGAAAAAACTACACAATTTGTAATTTAAAAAACTAATCTAATATATCGTGTTATTTTATGTAAAACTCACCCGTAGCAGTAGCTGAGTTAATAAAAAATATAAATAACTTACTTGACAAAGTTTCGTAGCAAAGTTCACGACGTCTACACGCGTAGCATGCTACGAGTCGCACGGATCTACTACGCCACCCGCGACTGTAGCGAGCTTATATAGGCACCTCCCATAGGCGTTGGGCGGAGATAGATGATTATCTTATAGTTTATGATAAAAAAGCTCTTATCCAAATATGCAAGGATTTAATTTGCGCAAATTGCGTTGCATTTCGTTTAAGTATGAAATATAAGCTAAAATTTACTTGAAATGTAAAAATTTCAAATTTTCATTTCTTCGTATAATATACCCAATGAAATCATTTAAATATTAATGATGAGTTTTTTTTAAATTGTATAACTTAGATGCGAATTAGGTTGAGTGGTAATAGTGGACGTATTTATTTCGTAGTAAATCTTTAAGTAGTATCGATTTTTTTAGAGAATTTAACTTTATAGGAGCATAAAATGTTATAAACAGTATAATAAAATGTTTAAATTTATAGCTTTAAAGAAAGTTCCATACATTAAGAGCCACTCAGTGTAATCTCATCTGCCAGATTTTTTATGCAGATATGTTTGATGAATTCTTGATCCTTGGTAAATCTTCATAAGTGAGTGTTGTTTAATTTAGGATTAAATAATCTATCAATATTCAGGTAAAACCTTATAACTTGTAATTGTATACTGTTTATTTTATAAATATGAGAATCTTATGATTTTATATAATTAAAAGACGTGCATTTATCAAATTAAAAATAATTAATAATGAATAAAGCATTACACATATATTATGTCTGACAGACATAATAGTAATTGAAAGTCATATTGAACATTGAATTTTCGATTGATTCAAAAACAAAAAAATTATAAAGCATAATGATATCTATAGCAATACTAAAATACTAAAGAAACAGTACGCTGGTAAGGGGTTTTATCAGGAACAGCTAACTTGATTGAATTGCGGCTAACCGCAAGTTTCCCGTATTATACAAGAGTAGGTACATATACATATATTTCATTTCAATCTAGTTTCAAGATAGTTAGATTTTTTTTTGAACTTAGTGGAGAAGCGAGTAAGTAATTTTAAGTAATCAAGTATAATTTTTAACCCTTGACACAAACCGAGAAGTCATGTGTTTGACGTGTTTGTGTGTCTGTCGGGGCTCCTAAACGAATTGACCGATAATTATTAATAATGATTGCTTTTTTGTTTGAAAACTGATATAATTGAGATGGTCCGTAGCTACAATATATGTTAAATGTTAATTCATTTATTTTGAAATTAACATGTTGGAGGGTCTTTTAATTTGTTTTCAATTTTATTTGTATTTAAGTTATATACAAATTACTAAATACATAAACATCTTTACTTAATTCAGTGTACGAAGGTGTAATCAATTTATATATATTCATTTCAGCGTTGAAGTTATGTTAGTTTCACCACAACAGCAACAGCTGTTTAATAATTTTTCTACCCACAAGGCTACGTTTCATTAAACGTTTGCACTTAGAAAGTCCTTTTTATATTTTTACTTCTGTAGATTGAAAATAAAAGGAGTCATTTAAAAGTATCCAAGAAAGCCTTCGTGTTTATTCTCGTAGAATTAATTGAACTGTTTTCGAAATAAAATTTAAGAAATTCTCACGCGTATCTGTGGCAAATCAGGTTACAATAAGTAGCAATTACAACTTAACACCTCTTCTTATGCTGATAGAGGATAAATATAATGACAGACGTTGTAAAAGGCAGTCTGCAATGAAAAGTAATGATGTATACATATTACTTAAACAGATATAACTCGAGTTGTACGCATCAATTAAACCACTCAAAAATACTAATGCCATCAATAATAACCATTTGTGGTGCTACTCACTTGTCGTCCAGTATCACATATCATTTGTTATGTCAAAGTCAAGCAATACTACATATGTCTGTAGTAGTTTTAAGTTACCGTTAATATGTATGAATATCGATTTTCATAATTTCCTGTTCATATTGATATACGTTTCGTAGGAAAATTGGTGACGTCATTATAAACAGCCTACTCTATAGCACGATGTGTGGGTATCAAACCTACGCGCGCGGTTATGCGATATGCCATGTCTAGTATACTAAAAATTTCACCATGCATAAAGAATAGAAATAAATAAAAACTATAATACTATTAAAACATGGATACAGTGTAATGGGTTGCCTTATCGCTGCCAAGTAATCTCTTCCAGGCAACCCAGACAGAACAGAAGAGACAAGACTAAGTCTTGTCTCTTCTCTTGATCTCTGGATCAATCTAGTGATGTGACCAATAATAAGCAAATTGCATATCATTAGGAAGAGAATCCCAAAGCTTGATAGAAGAGAAAGTGAAGGAATTGGAGATTAGAAATGTGTACGTTTATATAAACGTAATCATTATAAATGACATTTACTTCATCACACCGTAAATATTCCGTTCCGTTCAATAAGGCACCAGTATAACGCTTAACAAGCTTCCTAACTACTATCATATTTCTATTTCCAGCTTTTACACAGTAGTATCTAATTTTCTTAATTAAATACACACACCTAATAATATAATATAACGAGTACGAGACACATCTATTTAATCTATATTAATCGTGATAGCTAAATGGGAATGATAATGCACTATAAGCAATTAAATATGTAGTTTTTGACCTAATTCATTATAACAGGTATATGTGTATGGTATGTCATAAAATATCTCCTACAATTGTCCAAATAACCTCTCAGTATGAACATAAGCAATAAAACTCCATGGTGTCTTATTACATGTGAAGTTTATTTTATTGTTATTGCACCATTAGCTGAAATCAAAAACTATTTATATTACATAATTGTGGTACGCCTTCGGAAGCTTCCTTGATGCAGTGATAAGACCAGGCAATGAAATCTATAACTTTTATCAGTCTTAGCGATCTACTGTGTGCCTAAAAAAATCTTGCAAATATTTTACTCGAACAAAACCGCAAGTATTTCATTTGTAATAAAACACACAGAACAATAAAGGAGATACGTTGTCAATAACTTGTTGTTATTGAGTTTAAAGAGTTGGAAAATATTGTTTTATTCACTTTTATTGGTTTTCGCTGCGACTTGTTACAGCAAGTTTCAAAGTTAAATGTTACATTCCTAGGAAACTTACTTAAACTTTGTAGAATGTGAAATTTTCATTGAACAAAGGAAAAATTAATAAATCACAGTATGTTAGGTATTTATTATTTGAATTTGTAGTACAATCTAAAATGAGAACGACGAATATTAAAATGGAGAATTTTAATTTTGTTCTGAAATTCAGTATTAACCAGGTTTAGGTGTAAGAAGAATAAATAAATAGCCCCTTCGCTGGAAAGTTTTGAATAAAATAAGTAAGTAATAAGTATTAAAATCTTTATACTTATTTATTTTTATTAGATTTGTTATACACGAATGTTATAAATTACTATAAATATTAATACACCCATTTCATTGGTAGGCGTAAAACAAATACAAAATGTGTACAATAAAAAGAAAGGTAACAATAGCCCTGATTCAAATAAATATTACTTTTTTACATTGTTCTATTGTTAATTCAATGTTTTTATTGGGTAGGCTTCCAATTACCTTTAAAAATTATCATGTAAACATGCGTAGTGATAGACTTTGAGATTACGCATTCTATTACTTAAGTATAATCGTTCGATTTAAAAGATTAGCTTGAGAAAAAATATAACTAAAGGACAAAATATTACTAGCAGAAAGAATTTTTAGTTTTAAAAAACACATGTTTTTGGAGAGAAATATATTAATGTATCGCTGAGAAAGCTCGATGTATTCAAAGCTCTTGTGATTGCCACACACTCGAGCTTTGTACTGAAGAGCTGCGTTATTTTTTGGAGACATACAGACAATTAAAATAACGAACTTTGTTGCATTCTTTTTTTAAGTTAAATTTGATAATTTTTGAATAACATTGATTAGATTAATATTATTTTGTATTAAAAAGTGAATTCTCGTAACCCCTAATGACGCAGGTCATCCCGATCATATTTTTTAAAGGCAATTATCCGAAACGTCATTGTTTTTCCGGGATTTGAAGAGAGACCAAGGTGTAGCAAGGGCATTATCTGCTTAATCCGTATTTTACTATGGGTAAAACCATATTTTATTAGTGTGTAAGATTATGTAATTAATTATATACATGAGAAGCGAACTTTAGCGATAGAAGTGCACCATTGTTAATATTTAAATCTCTTACCTGAGGCTAACGTGCACTTATTTCGACATCGACCCATCGACGAAATAGGTAGTGCTCCTGCCTTCTGCATCAAAAAGGTTCCGGGTTCGAATCCCGGTAGGTGCATTTATATGTGTGATGAGCACGAATGTTTTTTTCTGAGTCTTTGTTTTTTGTAAAAAAACTTATAGACATATGTATTTATTGTGGTACCCTCGTATAGTACAAGTGCTTCAGCTACTTACTTTGGGATCAAAGCAATGTATGTGAGTTATCCTAATTATTATTATTTATTATTGCTG
Organism: Aporia crataegi; assembly: GCA_912999735.1. Classification (NCBI taxonomy): domain Eukaryota; kingdom Metazoa; phylum Arthropoda; class Insecta; order Lepidoptera; family Pieridae; genus Aporia; species Aporia crataegi. The sequence continues at coordinate 7,162,203 of OU538733.1, read as the reverse complement.
CAACAATGAGACAAACATTTTGAGAAAAGTTCTTACGTAATTGGACTTTTCTGTGAATTCTAAAACCTAGTTAATTTAATTACATTCTTTGTATTACTTACCTGATGTTAGTTCATTAAAAACACAGTAATCATAACGCCCGTATATCTGCACGTTGACATACGTAAAGCCGCATTGAGTGGTTCATTATTGTTTAATGCTGACCGAGTAATCCATGAAAAGATGAAAACTGTTTGTTTTATTCAAGTACAGCCTACACCTGTGTAATACAGTACTCGATGTCTTCTTTTTTATTTATCTTTGTATGCAACGAAACAACCGCGTTTTGGATTTATCTATAACTGGGTCAACCCAGTAAGTTCTTTGTGACAACAGCCAACATACCTATGTCATCTTATTTACAAATTTTTGTTTATAAAGGAAAAATAATAACAGGTTGTCAAAATAATAAGGAATGAAAAATAATTATATGGCAGTTTATAAATATTATACGAGATACAAATGTATTATGTTTTTTAAAATAAAAACGGGCAGGAGGTTCACTTATAAAAAGCGGTTTTCCGACCATGTACACCTCTAACGCCAGTTGGGCCAAGGGTGCATTGCCAGCCTTTTAAAGAGCGGTACGCTATTTTCTCTACGCCGCAAAAAATGCCTATGAAAACGGTCAGTTGTGGAACGAAAAACATAGAGGTGATATCAATGAAATTTCGTATTCTGCTTAGATGTTCGATGATGATGTGATGTTATAAATTAAATACTTATCACCTACTGCCACTACCATATTGGTGATCCCGGCGTGACGACAACATGCAAAAGCTCTCTTATTGATTGATTTTATCCGACCATCAGTTAAGAATTTCTGTTTATATAACTTATATTTCTACAATAGAATACAAACAACAGATGGAAAAAATTAGTCGTTCTACAGTATACATCGGTATCTTTAGCTTTTATGTTTTCCATTTAATAATAATTGTTACTGAACTGATCACAAACCTCAGAGAAAAGAATTCATAAACAATCAATTGGAATCTAATATATCTGTACAATTCAAAATCAATCTAAATCCAATATAACTTATACGAGATAAATCATTACTATTGACAATACCATTCCGTTGATATATTTGCAAATATTACTTAGGAAAACCACGCATGTATTGTGTTACTATGTCAATTGAATGATGAATATTTTTTATTAAGTCTTATTGGCTGGGCTTTTCAAAAATAAGACTTAGAATCGGAATATATGAATTTTATGTTACCTTAAATTTGTAATTTTTGAATAATTTAAATTCCTAAAAAATTGTAAAAGGTAAAAGAAACTTGGTGACAGGAAAGTTATTTTCTGGAATTCTGGTATAAGTACTGTTTATGGCACTTTGAAATGACGAAGGCTCATAAAATATTTTTTTTTTATTAAAAAAAGAATTTAAAAAAACGACCTATTTTCCATTTATTTCAGCAATTTCACTGCAAAAACTATTGGAAGGCATTATTTATTTTTTTCTCCTATTTACATACACACACACACTGTATACATTTGTATACAGATTAAATAAAAAGGTTTTATTACTCTGAATTTATTCTTTTATATACACTCTAAGAAAGATATAAGAAATTAATTGGACAAAGAAGATATTAGATCGTGTTTCAATTATCCCCTTAAGCCTTATAAGGCGCTAAAACCTTGATTAAGGGAATAAAGATTTACTAATACCCTCAATAGGCTATATCTATTCGAGTGTCAATGGAAGTATGTTATTATTTAGGACTATATTATTATATATTATACCATTAAATTATTATATAAATTTAGTAGATGTACGTAAGTTCCTCAAGTTCAGTGGCTTAAACATACTCTTCTTCCTTGTATATTTTTTAAGTTACATTTTTCTTTACAAGTAGATAGGTAATCAACCTACTCAGCTGAAACACTTATTTGCCCCTGGAGTAAGCACAAGCATAAATCACTTACCCACGGAAGCGGCTAGAAGACCAACGGAAGTCTTTATAAAAGTCTAAAACGTTTTAATTCGCCTAATTTAGGTATAGAACGTTTTGTCTCCTTCCAAACTAATTTCATAATTTCAGGAGAATGACAGATCATTCTACAACGAAATTGGCTTATTGTGTCTTTACACTTTGATGAATGGTTACACAGTTACGAACAATCACGAAGTACTAATTAGGATTCTATTATCCTTTATTGTTCTTAGAATAAATAAAATTACGCATTTTTCTATTTAATAAAACCTTGACTTCTTATTTTCAGTTTTTCAAAATACAAAAAAAAAAACTGTTTTGAAAAAGAAATATGGAAACTGATTAACTAATATTTCTTCAATTTGTCGCGAACCACAAATAATTTAAAGTATGATTACTTCGCGATTGTGGCTTCTACAAGACGCATTATAAATACATTAAACGAAGAAAGTTCTGTGGTTTTGATTAACGAGATTTTCATTTCTTAAATATTTATTTAGTAAAAGTAGAAATTGCTTCAAACTTGGACTCCAAGTCGCCGTTTTTATAGAGTTTTGGGAGATTTTACGGAAGCAACTCGATCTTTGAAAGAAGTATAAAGACAAAATTTGCACGATATTTTAAATTAAATTTGCTTGTAAATAGAACCGTTAGCCTTAATGAAATCGGAAAAAATTTATACAAATTACTTAAGACAAACAAAAAATTATTATATTGCCAACTACATAAAATATTATTTTCATTTTAGTCTTACTTTTAATATTACTCATAAAAACTCATAAATAGAATTGCTTAGCTTTTATAAACATTGCAGGCATTGTCCGGTTGCAATAGCATATTATTTATTGTTTTCACTCGCTCACGACATCCAAAATAAATTAACCCTTTATAGGTTTATCTGGAAACAGAAAAATTGATTGATTGCTTTTATACATTGTCGTTCATAAAAACATTTACTTAAGTGTTAATATAAAATTGTCATTAAATTTAGTTAATTAACGGTAAAAAGCTGTACATGATCTTTTTATAGTACATACTTAACCTTAACGGAGAGGTTAATACTAGGGTAGATATTCATATGTCTGGTTTTGTTTGAACTAAAATGAACGTTGTTGTTCAATAAACAGTCTGTAATATTACCAAATCAATACGTCTTAGACTATTAAATTATCTTATTCTTAATTAATTATTTAATATAATATAATATAATATAATATAATATAATATAATTTAATATAATATAAAATTAATTATTTAATAATACCTAATGTGTATGTGTATGTGTATACCTAATGTACCTAATATGTTAGTCATTTGTCATCATAACATCCCCAATTCATAAACGGAAACTTTTAGTTTAACTCTGAAGAATATTATCAACTGTTTATCATTTTAATATTAAAATTTTCTCAGTATTATTCTTTGAACAACAATTTTAACAAGTTACTATACAAATATTTGCTTTCCCAAAAGTTTGCATATTGTATACATTATACAACGTAGAAATTTAAGTGGAATTAGATGAATATTTTCTGTATACTATCTCAAGAACGAATGGACTGAATTTGATGATTTTTTTGGATTCGTCTAATCGAAGAATAACTGGATAGCTATTAAAATATAGAAAACTAGCGACCCGCCCCGGCTTTGCACGGGTATAAAATATATATAAAAACATTCCTCGTCAATCACTCTATCTATTTAAAAAAACCATATCAAAATCCGTTGTGTAGTTTTAAGGATTTAAGCATACAAAGGGATATAGGGAAGGAGAAAGCGACTTTGTTTTATACTATGTAGTGATGTCACGAAAATGTCTTTATGCAGAAACTTCGTTTCCTCGTACATTTTCTATGGAATGACATTTTAGATGACACGTGACTTTAAACTCGAAAGCGATTAAAAGTTCGTGGGGTCAGCTAGTATTTATTAATTTGTCAATATGTGTTGCTTGAATGTATTTACAACTTACAACTGTTTAATACTATGATTTGTACTAAGACCAAGACAAAATGAGTGACATCACAGAGTCTGTATCATTGATAGTTTTCTGTACAGGTAATTGCGCACCTAATCAGTCTTCTGTGCTTTCGTAAGTTCGTAACCGATTCTTTTCTGTTGTCAAAATGTGTAGCTAATGCCTGCAATTCCCAAAAGAACTTAGTTAAGTTAGTAGAAGTTAGTAAGAACACCGTTTACTGAAGACTTTATAATTTAATTTAACTTTACCTGGACATAAGCCTTACTTATTATGATTTTCGTTAACAAGTTAAATTAATTATATATTTTATCGAAATACGTTCTTTATGTCATAGAAATTGCTGAAGTCTTAGCAAATGAGTAGTTATTTCGGCACTGTTCCCATTATCAGTAAAGAAGACCCAAAAACTAGAATTAAACTGAGGAGTTTCACAACTCGCCCACCTCATTAATTAATGTCGAAACTCATAAAAAGTTGAACGGAGAAGTAGGTTTTATGGTCGCATCATAGATTAAAGTTAAACTTAAGTACCTACTGATGTTCCTAACGAGAACTTCAAAATACGTCCATTTTTTATTTGTTGGCACAAACAAAACACTTCCTTTGTAATCGACGACGTTGAATGCTCTCTTTATTTACTGAAGTAAGAATGTTTTTTCTCTGTTTAAGGGTGAAAGTCTATCGCCAGTCTCTAATAGATATGAAAACATGTTTAGTTTATCTGGTTTTTAGCAAAATACGAAATTTAAATCAGAAAATTTAATTTAGCTGGAAGAAAATGTTTGAACACAAGCAAGCTAATTGCATATTTGTCCGAGTCTGAGGTAATAATCTATATTATATATACGAGAAAAATCAAAAGCGATTAGAGAACCTTTGAGTAGAATATCTTTAATAAATATTTAGATTTTTTTTAAATATTTGAAAAGAAAGTGAAAAGGGCAAGTTGCTTTTTCACTTTATTTTTTTTATTCAACAAGTGAACAAGGAAAACGCTTTTATTGAAAAAAATGCTAAAGGAATCAAACTAAAAAAATAATAATTTAAAATTAGTAAGTTGAATTTTATATGATCTATTGTTCTTATACAAAAAATAAATGTATTTAAACATAAATGAAAGGTAACATAACATCTGAAAACAATAATGACACCCTAAAAATCTAAATAAAAACATGTGAATTAGAAATAAAAATATCTCAAATTGTTCTTAGTTTCTTATATTGTCGCTAAGAAACAATTCAATTAGCCAGTTTTCAAAGAGAAAAGACCCCATAATAATCGGTCAATTTGTTTAGAAGCTACCATGCTATAGAAAGACAAACAGACACACATCCACATATACACATAACTTATAATACTCTTCTTTTTGCGTCTGGGGTAAAAACAAGTGGCAAAATTAACAAATATTACACTTTTCATGTTCTCATATTTCTGTGATAGTAATAATGCACATTCTTTATTTTTATTTACTTTTCGAGTAGGTGAAGTATATAGTAATATAGCATCAGTGAGATTATATATTTCCATATAAATATTTTCACATTCAGTTTTAGTCGCTAACAGTGATGGTTGCTCAAAGAAATGACAGACGCAGTGATAAATCTCTGACAGAAATGGATGATAATTTTACACTTGTTTTCCTCAAACATTGTTTGTATATGCGCTACATACGCCTTTGTATTGTTAGTTTTTATAATGGCAAAGATATCACAGCGATACCCAGATATCAAAGGTGGATTTTTTAACGAATATACAATAATTTTATGAAATCTTTGACATAGGTTTTAAAATTCAGGTACAGATGTGGATAGAAAACTAAAAATCATGATATTATATTCAACTAAGTAAACATTTTTTCATTGTATACATTTACTTTGTGATTTCTATAGGAGGTTTTTATGAGGTTTGATAGATAACAGGTATCTTGCCATTTATAATATTTTGAGGTGCATTTCATTGGTTCTACAAAAGAAAAAATTCTTAATAAGTTTAAATATCTACAAACGTATAATCCAAGATCAAGAATTTGATTAATAGTACACAAACACTTACTTCTACTTCTTTGGCGCAATGATCCCAAAGTGGGCCTTGGTCTTATGAGAGAGAGACCTCAATTTTTTTCGGTCTTGTGCGGTCTCTTCGGCATCCTGCACCACTTGGTCCCAATACATGATTGGGCCGTCCGACAGGTCGCCAACCAATGGAACGACCCAAGTATGGTTTCTTTATACTACGATCCTCAATCTTAGGGCTTGATAACTATCAAGTCTCGTCCCTGAGTGCTTGGAGTTCGGCATTCTTTTGGGACCTCATACTACCGTCTACTCTCTTTACCGGCCCATAGAGAGCCTTAAGCCTTAAGCCTTTCTGCAATTTTCAATTTCCAATAACGCATCTTAATGTTTAGAATTAAAAAAAAATGATCACATTTTTAACGTAATAGTGAATAGACAAAGTAAAAAAGGTAATTTGCTAACTAGCCAAATCTCGCTTTTTTTTTCTAATTGAGCAAGTTTTGTTTAGATTGTACTTAGGGTTTGATAACCAAATATCCACCTACAGCCTTGAATTGTTGTAAACGAGCGACTTGAATGTAAATAATATCTACCTACTCCTCATTTCAGCTTTATAGTATTGTTTTGTGTCATATGAAGTCAGTCCTATGAAGTGTCTTCATGCCGTATTAAAGGTACTTATATATTTTATTTACTTTATTGTAACGTCATGCTTATATATTTTTTTAATTGATAACCTTTTCGAAGGTAGGCATCAATAATGTAGGTAAAGTAAAATTATCAGATGACATCGTTATCGCATAAATCGCGTGTGATATTTGTTATGATTTTTTATGGTTAGATAAAAAACTGACTATTAAGTCCATTCCATTAGGAATATAGATTTCTTAATTTGGTGAAAACAATTTAAATCCTTTCTACTACTATTAGATATATGAAAAAGTTTGTGTACCAATATTATCCCAGTATGTAATACCTTTAATAAAACGCCCGTTTATGGTGGATAGTAATGAGAATCAGTGACTTCACGGTGTCTGTAAAATTAAATCTAAAGCAATAGTATGGATGTTACTAAAGATAAATTATGTACGGATTAAATGTTGATGCAATAAGTATTGGGTTCTATGAAATCAGAAATAAAATAGAAAAAAGAAATAGTTTACGATTCAATGATTTTTAATGTACATTTAATTGAGATCCTCAATTGTCATGATGTAACATAATTACGTTTCCCAAAGAGTCGATTCGTTCATACTAAACGTCACATTTTTGTAATAATAAATTAAAGGAAATATAATTTTATCGTTTCTGTTTTTGTACATTAACTTCAGCAATGTTGACTAAAGTAGTGTAGAATTAGTAAATAGATGATATATGAATACATAGTAGATGAAGCTAGAAATATAGAATTGAGTTGAATACAAATATTTGTATATCTATTTAAAACTATGTAAATAAGCGTGTTAAAATATTACAATACTTATTTACATTGTTTAAAAAAAAAGTGAAGTCCCGAGTCCCCATAGTGGGGTATGGGGCAGATGCATTTCACATCTGTTTCACTGATCGATTTTTTTAGGGGCAAGCAGGTGATCAGCCTTCTATGCCCTGCCAGACCGAGTTTTTTTTTATCTCCACCGGGAATCGAACCCAGGACCTCTCGGTTGTAACGCTTATGCGCTTACCACTAGACCAAGGAGGCAGTCATTTACATTGTTTAATCTACTTAAATTTTATTAATAATTTAAACAAACATTTAATACATAAAGCATGAAAATATACCTTATACGCAATAAATTAACCACATTTAAGCTAATTTTTTTTAGGATAATTGTTTGATACATATCTACCTAATAAACTCAATTGAGATTGTCATATTTTTTCTCCAAAGTTTGAGTAGTTTAAAACATAATTTATTATTGTAAATCGCGTTGAAATTAGAATTGAAGTGAAGTCCCGTGACCCTTAGTGGGGCATGGAGCAAATGCATTTCACATCTATTTCACTGATCGATTTTTTCTTTAGGGCCAAGTAGATGATCAGCTTTCTATGCCCTGCCAGACCGAGTTTTTTTTATCTCCACCGGGAATCGAACCTAGGACCTTTCGGTTGTAAAGCTTACGCACTTCCCATTAGATCAAAGAGGCGATCAGAAATTAGAATTTAATCCTCTTTATTATTTTATTTTAGAACTATGTATTGCATAATTTAGTACAATAGCTGAAAGTAAAAGTCTTATCAATGTTTTCCTTTCATCGATCCATAGCAAAGAGAATCATTTTACAAACAGTATAAATAATACTAGTCACAGCAACGGTGACAGTTTCAACCACGCGGCCGAGCCGATCTCGCGTATTTATAAATAATATAACAGTTATGATACTATGAACATTTTCTCATATCATCATGTCACTAATTTTGAATTTCATCCTACTCGTATTGATCCCTAGTAGTTACACTCTTAGCATTGGCGTGAGTGATAAAAATGTGACAAAGCGTACAGTCAGTCATCATTTATTTCCAGATTGGGTTCCATTCAAAAATAAGCACGGAGATGAACTAGGAAAGTTTGTGCCTGTACCCAAGAAACTAAAGAAACGACTCGCTCCACCCATAAATTTTATACTCAGAGCTGCAGCCGAACCAGATGATGAATATTTTGATAAAGGTCAAGGAGAAAGTGACAATGAAGATTATTATGAAAAGAAAGACTGGTCTGACATTAATAGACCCGCAAAACATGTTGATCCAAATCATATTATAAGACATAATATATCTGATATAGATGGCGTTGTCAATATTATTACTAAGCCAGTAAATGATCCCCTTCTTTACCATCTTGAAAGAAGAAATCAGGAGAGAAATGCTAACAAAGAAAAAGATAACGGCAACGAAGATGAAAGTAGTGAGGAAGAAAATTTAGAAAAAAAAGTTGAAAATGAAAATATAATGCCATCCGATGAAGCGGCAAAAGAAGAAAAACGGCCAAGAAGATATGAAGATGATGCAGAATATGACGAAGGCAGCGATGAAAATAAACAACCAGAGAAAATAGAAAAAACGCAAAAAACCACATTAAGCGAAGAACAAAAGCGTGAAAATGAAGAGAAAAAAGCAAAAATTTTGAGTAGTGTTGACGACTTGAAACGACGACACATAAAAGAACAACAAGAAATATCTGAAAAACGCAAAGAGGAAGAATTATTCAAAGAAGATTTTGAAAGGGATAAATTAGATTCGAGTGAAGAAAATGATAAATACAACCGAGGATCGAGATGGAAAAAACCTGAATATGATTATTATGATGAAGGTGACCTATCTTTACATGATAAATATAAAATAAATACCATGAAATCACAAGAAACAACAACTCATACACCCAAAAAATCTCGCCAGCGTAAATCGAAAAAAGAAAAGAGTATCGTTAATGGTAAGCTATCCGTATTTAGAAACCCACAGCTATACATGATAACTGAGGAAGATAGCGACGCTGTGGCGAAATCAACACCTACGCCAATAGTAAAATATTCATCAAAATACTCAGCGGATGATGAAAGCGTTAGAATATCATTAGTTCCATCAGATGATGACGCCAAGGATGGGGAACCAACACGTTTTTACCCTCGAAAACGTAAAAATAAACGCAAGAAAACAACAACAACAGAGAGGACTACACCAGTAACTTCTAACTCTACAGGAACTGATAGCACAGAATCTGACGCTGAATTGTCTGCATCAAATACAGCTCCATCAGCAGCCGATACCGCACCCACAGCATTTGATACTGAATCATCAGCGACCGACGCGTCATCAAGAGATACTACAGCATCTGGTATCGATAAAGATACGCATGCGGCTATTAAGGAAGACGAAAAGAAGCACGAACACTCTGAGTATGTAAAAGGTTAGAATATTTATTTTAGTTACAGCTTTTAAATTATGTGCCATTTTGTATATAAAATAAATACATATAAAATTCACACTTGCTTGCATCAAATTGTGTCACATCAGCTTAGCATAAATATCTATTGTATTATAACAGAATGTTAAAACTATCTATGTATTATTAAAACAATGTAATCTAAAAATTGTATGGGAAGGAAATGAGATATTTATTGATCGTTTATACTACAACTGTACACTGAAGCCTGTAAGAAGGTATATACACTTTACATAATATAATCATATATTTTGTTGTAATGGGAAAATATAATAATAAGGTCGATTTCAGATACTCCAAAGCTAAAAAGTGAATTTATGATTTTACATAAAGAGAAACGGGCAGAAACTTTTTTTAAAGATTCTATTTTGAATATAAAAACTTTAATTAGATTGATCTTGTTAAATATATTTAAAACATCTTTTATTAGTATTTTGGATACTTAGTCTCATATTCAAAGTCGCCAGTTTCCGTCGATCTGATGAGATTAATTTAAAAATTTATAATAAAATTATAAATATATATTACTTTTAGTTCCTTCTAGATAATGTTATGTTTAATGTTACCATTTAGTGGTTTTGCAAATTCTGATAATGAAAGAAATAATATAAAAATAATCAGCGATTTATACATTTTTCATCAAACCAAGTTTCTGATATAATAATATGAGATGGGTCAGACTGATACGAAAACGTACTTATTTGGGCTTACACTCGAAATATTCCTTTAATCTCTGAAATGCCGAAACGAAATATGTCATGAGTGATCTATTTACAAACAATTTTTAAATTTTAATCTTTGAAGCTATATATTATTTAATTATATAGGGTTATGATGTCATCATGCAAGAGCTATGATTTCTTCTATTTATAAAAAAGTTGCACTATACTAAGAGAAGAAATCTAAAATAATTGAAATTAAAAAATGGTGCCGAACCAATTTAAATTATTTTAGATTTATGGGATTACTCGTAATTTTGTAAGGAATTATGTTTCTGATGACACGTGACAGATTTTTCTTACACGGTACAATTTATGGTTTGTACAAGAAAATAAATAAAATAAACATTGCTCTAAAATAAGTTTCATAACATTCACTGAAGCGATACGCAGACAAACAGATTGAATATAAAAAAGTTAGGCGCTAAATTTAGCTTTTGTAAGAGTAATTTGATGTCACATCGGTTCATTGTCCGAACAAACAATACAAATTACGTGACCGTAAAGAGTAAACTTCTTATACAAGTAATTTTTATGTCTAATTTAATTACAGCAAGCAGCTTTGGTCCGGAGACGGGCAGTTTTTAGTTGGGATGATACAAAAGGCTGTTTAGTCGGGCGATTTCTTTGAAAAAAAAAACGAATAGTAATGAAATAGCAGGCTCCCAAACATAAAAAAACGTTGTACTGAATTATAAATTTGAAAAATTTTAATCAGTATAAATTAAATATAAGTTTTTTCTTAATTTTTGATTTATTAAGCTCAATATCTCTTAAACTGCAAATTTAATTATCTTTACTCTTATTTATTATTGTTTATAATTTTTTGAAGGTCGATTAAAAAGTAGAAAATGCCACAGAAAATTTTAACAATTAATTTTGGGGGTAATGCTTATTATATCTAGAGGCTAGAGCAATGTCTAGTATTTCTTAAAAGAATATGGTGCAAAATTAGCATTTAGCTAATACATTTTATTGATTACCCAATATTATGCATTTATATAACACCTTTACCGTTTTATCTAATGCATCGTTAACTTTGATGTAATCACCACCGGTAACATTAAATTAAAACCTACTTTACGGTCAACTTTACTTCGACTGTATGTTTTTTTTGCGGTTGTGAGTTGCCAATTATGAACGGATCAATGATTCTTTATTTTATTAGATAAGTATGAGTCATCAAAAAAAGGTAGTGACTCAAAAGTGATCACATATAAATCTTATCGAAATGAATTTGGCACTTTTAAAAAATGTTAAAATTCGATGTGTCAAACTACTTACAATAGACAACCATACAATCTATATCTTCAAACCTATAGCAACGTCTTCCAAGTATTCGAACTTAACACTACATAAAAATTTAACATAAAATACTGATCATGTCTATTTGACTATGGATTGAATTACTTAAGGTAAAATTGCTGTAATCATTAAAGTTTAGTAAACTGGAATTTTTTGTGTGACTAAAATTGTCTTCAAATTTACTTTTTGGACAACATTGATTACTGAAATTCTGACACTCTCATCGAAGCTATTGCTGTGACAATTGACAATAGCAAATTAAATGTTACGCTTTTATTAGACACAGTTTGAATTTGAAAGTGTAACTATAATGGAAAGTATTTAAAATTCTAAATCTGACCTCGTACCTCGATTAAGCGGAATACGGCTTAGAAAATTGTTTACCGTAAATTATTGAGGGTCCACTGTTTAATGAAAAACATAATTAATTATTTCAATAATTCAGTAATAATAATTTAGTAAACAATAGTACTTCAACGCCCAAATATTTAAAAGCCACTTAAATTTGAAAATGTTCTAAAAGTAATATATATCTTTTATTTATCTAAGAAGAAATAATATTTGTTACTAGTTAATTTATGTACTAAATTATGAATGGTAAATTTGGTTTTATTTAAAGGTTTTTTAGGTTTAAATCCATGTCAATAATAACATTTTAATGCCACAAACTTTCTTTATCTCTGTAATCGGTGCAAGTACAATCTAAAATTTGATTAAATAAAAACCAAAATATGCGAATAGCTACTTCAGCTGAAAAAAAATTTTATTCACAGGTGGTGGCCGAAAACACGAATCCGAACAATTTGAAGAGCAGGCAGAAGACGGGAAAAAGTCCTATGAGGTAAGAAAATATTATACCTATAACCTTTAAATGTAATTTGTAAAGTTATTACATACTTAGTATAGTCAATTTTTAATTACCGAGGCAGGAAATCTAGCCTAATTAATATCTAGCCTAAGCTAAATCTTTAGTTATTTATTTCTATTAAATTTATAGACATAGTGACCACAGACCTCTACTTACTTCATATAAAGTGAATTTCCTTAACCTCCAGTGGGGCATGGGGCAGAGATATTTCTGTATCTGTTTCACTGATCATTTTATTTACAGGCAAGTAGGCGATCAGCCATTTGTACCTACCCAACCAAAACATTCATTTGTTACCCAGGGATTCGAACCCTGGATCCGGCGCAACACGCAGATGCGTAAACCACTTAGCCATGGAGATGGTTTAATTTAATATTTCCACTTTATCAATTCTAGAAAAGATAACTGTAGAATTTTACTTTATAGCAATGGTTCTTATTTAGATAACTTAAAGCTTATATAAAAAAATGTTCTAGAATTTTAAACAATAGACCCGACTTATTGCGCACTTGGTGGTAAGATTAATATTAAGCCAGACAGGGTTTTAGCCCCTAGGGCCTAGACGCTTAGTACACACCTAACCCGCACTCACAGAGAATTTGATACTTTTTATCATACTCCTTTATATTAAAAAAATAAAATCATATTTTATTACATAACATATCGGGAAATATTTTTTATAGGATCCAGTTTAATGGCGGTATAATAACAGTATCTCAACGAACTCACATGAGCATACGGTTGCAGATTCCAGTAATAAAACGGATACTGCAAAATGTGTCATCCGATTTTGCGACTACAAATCGGTCAGGTCGTTCAATAAAAAACCAGATGCATCGGACACCGTCTGAACAGGGCCTTAATCTTGTCTTTACTAGTCCATAGGCTGGTCACATTGTTGCGTCTGCCCTATGGAATGATCAAGCAGCAGACAGATCTAAAATCTTTTTTATGTCCAAACCTAAGACCGGTATAATAAGCAAATTGTATTTCAAAAGAGTGCTTTAAATGCAAAAGGTTGGCTTAAATTTGACTTTTCTTCTATGTAAGCCTGATTTTTAACAAGGGCTAAAGCGATAAAAAAGAGAGAATATATAACATTGATATATTATATTGATATAGCCTCCTTTTCTTTTAAAAGTTGATATCGGGAGCGCGTGTTAATAATAAATATATGCCAAAAACTTCAGATGATATTTAATAGGAAAATGTTTATTTTTATACCTTCGCACGTCATAAAGCCGAACTGAAAATTATCGATACCGACTTTTATTGGGGATAGAGTATAAAATCATGAAGTTGTAAGACAAACACAATTTTAATACAATACTACAAGATGTTTGTGCTATTAGAAATGTGACAATGTGTGAATTAAAGGAAAACGATAAAAGATTACAAATTAATATAAATTACTTTTAACAACCAAACTTCTCTTAAGAAACGAGTTTGCTGTTTGCAATAAGATGGGTTGTATGCGTGTCTAATTTACTCAGAAATATTTATTAATTTAAACCTTTACAACAAATATGTTGCAAATTAATTTGTAACCCTACGCGGTTATGAGCTATTGATTTTCCCCGTAAAATGATGATAGTAAATCATAAAACTATGATGGGAGCCGCCGCGGGGAGTCTAATATAATAATATTTGTTATAAGGAAGCGAACATGCATCTTACTGAAAGATTTTCCTCAAAAAATAGACCAATTTTGAAGTATTTTTATTACATTGCGTGATCAAAAGAAATGAGGTAGGTGCGCCATTTTAATATATAGATTACGGGCGTAACAGTGAAAAAAGATGAGTGGATAAGGAAGGTTGCAGTAGGTTGGTTTGCGAAAGCTTTGATAAATAGAAGTTGCGAATTGACGTTTCCAATACTGTCGCTAAAATTAAGTGTACATATTTTAAAAGCTACCACCAGTTCAGAAAGCAAAAACTAGAAGAACCGCCAAAAAACTCGGTACCTAAACCTAACAAGATATATCGAGGAAGGCTATATGAGCAAATATGACGCAATAGGAGCAGACCATAATTGATGAATGTTGGAAAAACATAAAATTTGTTCCTGATGAGCGCGGGGTACAACTTGTATAGGGAAATATGTGGAATAGTGGGTCGTATATCAACACGTTAATCAGTCAGATTATGATACGTCCATCGGACGGCAATCTCATTACGTGCCATAACATATTAAAGCAATTTGAGCGATATCCGGATATTTACAGCCTTGATCAATTTTACTTGTAATTCTACTTGTCCGGTGTTATATGACACAAATTATTACTTTGATAACTTGATAAGCATATTTCAATAAATCAATTGTTTTTCACACCCTGTTTCAAAAGATAATAATTAACATCTTTACAGCTAACCTGGTTTTATATTTTATAGCCATGTTTGCTTTGTAAAAAGTTTACGACTCGTAGTCTAAATGTGGCTCTAACGTTTTATCTCTTATTATGGATATAACGATAGCATATAATATATAGGATGCAATCGATTCTTTATTCAAAAATTGACACTTTTATATTCAATTGCCCATAAACTGTCTTACGGTGATCTTCGTCTTACTATACCCCTCAAGTTTTCGAGTATACTCTTGTACATCAAAGTACAATTACTTTGATGTACAAGTACCTTCATCTCTAAACTTGATAAAATCTTCTTAAAATTTATGTTTATTAACAAAGATATTTTAATACTCGGCGCAATCCTTTTTCGGGATCATAAATTTCATAATTTTTTAAATAGGTAACTACTTTGTCATAATATTGTTTATGATGAAATCATGTATCTATTCATGAATGTTTTGTATTTATATTTTTAAGATAACTAAGAATGTCGCAGCATGGCAACCTACAATTAACACTCCATTGGATTATTTTTATAAACTTTTAAGAATGAAGCCATGGTTTGAGTTCGTAAGTTTGTGTACATGCCATGTGTTAGTTATTTTAATATTTAGTAATCATTGGGTAAATAACAACAAACTACTTTTATAAGATTTTGTTATTTTTAAAAATTAAGTACATCATAATTATAATTAACATATTAGAATCCTAAAAATGTAATAACTTTATCTAAATGGTTTTAATTGGTTAATTCTATTTCCTTCTGCCTGCTTCCTTAAAGTGAGCTATTGTTAAACATGAGAACTGAGATTCCTATTACAGCTTGTCTGACCAACTTATAATTTATACAAATTAAAATGGATAAGCGACAAATTAATTTTCTTGCGTTCATTGAATTTTTTATGTTTAAATTTTTGCTTAGATAAAATATACTTCCAATACATATATTAAATTAGTTTTTTGCACAACTTCATATTCATATTTATTCAGGATGAATGTAGTTTATCACTAGTTAAATATTTTTTTAAATTCTGTCATTTTTATTTCATTTACAAAGAAAACTTTTCTGACTATGATTTAATTCGTTTAGAATCTAAACTAATTACTTGTTGGATACAGTAATTGATGGATCTAAACTTTAGATCCATCAAATCTCGTCGCCGTCAACATAAAGAGTTGAGTAGATACGAGTGGAAATACGAACGGACATATGTACTCGGTTTTACAGATTATCACGCTAATATTCGGAATTATTATATATCAACGTAAACAATCAAAAATTGGTTATGATATCCAGATACTTGAAATATCGGCAAAGGCTTTTATCCTCAACTTTGGTAAACAATATACGAGTACATTGTTAATGTCACTCCCTCAGGAAGAAATGTAAACATTTTCTCACAAAATATATTTTGTTACAATAACGTATCTATTTTATTTTGAGCCTCATCCATTGTCTTTCTCTTAGACAATTGATGAAATCTTCTAAATAATAATTGCCCATTGTGTCCCGTTGTTTTGATTTCATTTTAGTAGTTTAGATGATCTAAATGTCAACAAACATTAACAATGAGTAGGTAATTAAATAATGAGCTGTAAGAATTGCTGTTTGGATAACTTCTAGAAAGGCATTTAAAAAATTAAATTAAGCCAATGTTAAATTAGTTATTTATATTATTTTTAAGTCTTAACATAAAAAGGGAGGTGTTATAAGTAAGAGGTATCTGTGTGTGTGTCGCATCGTAGCTTCTATATGAATGTACTGATTGTGATGAGTTTTTTAGTTTTGAAAGCTGACCGGATCGATATGGTTATAACAATTTTAATGAACGTTATCTATTTATATGAAAATGAAAATTAATTTTTAATTTTTAGTGTAAATATCAAATCGATATTGCCTTGCCTAAAATTCAATAATTTTATGATTGATTCAATTCAATCACTATTTTGTAAGCATATTATCACTACTCTAAACGAGCCACTACTATCCAAAACGCCTCTCTGGGCGTCGTTGTTCGTGGTTTCGTTGAAACGAGATCCTTGAAAGTGATATTTACCAACTTCAAAACATCAAATTGAATTTAATAATTGCAAATTAATTATCAAGTACCGACTACAATACATTTTTGTAAAATTTGTTAACATCACTCGTTCAATGTCGTCAGGGTTATCACGAAGATGCAAAGACCAAAAAAGGTCACCATGACAAAGAAGACCACCAAAAGAAGTATAAGGATGAAGGGGGCATAGATAAAAGTCACCATGATGAAAAAGAACACTATGGAGACCACCACCATGAGGAACATGGAAGAAAACATGCTAAGGTATTGAGATCTATACTAAGTATATAAATTACATTGAGATTTATTGGTTAAAATTTTATATAACTGTTCATACATTATTAAGGGCTTTAAGTTTTATGATAAGTTTCTTTATATAATTTTCTTTCTGTTATTGATTCTAATAGGCATTTTTGTAATGTTTAGTATGAAGAATCGGGCAAGCATTCAAAAGGCCACAGTACCAAAGGCAGTCACGACATTCATAAAAAAGAGGAGTATGAGAAAAATGTAGAGTTTTTTGAAGAAGAAGGAGATTCGAATGAAGTAGAGAAATTCGGAGGACATCATGACGAACATGAACACTCTTCGGTAAGTTTTATAAAAATATTCTTGTATATATTTTGTTTGTTACTAATACATGGATCAGTTTGAATAGTTGTTTTACCTTTCGATTGCTTCATTCTAGAGCCACTAAGAGATTTGTAAACAGAAACTGAATGTTTTAATTTGTCGTAATTTATAAATAAGAAAAATGGTAGACGGGTATTCTTGCGCAGTTTTTAGATTTAAGTAATTGATTTTTATAGTCTTATTACCATCTTTTGAAAACTTATAACGCTAGAATATTCTTATATTATTGTGTATGAATAGAACAAGGTCATGTCTAGTTTACATGTTTCGAGACTTTAAAAGTGAATTCCCATAGTAGGGCATGGGGCAGACACATTTATGTATCTGTTTCACTGATCATTTAGATCAGTGAAACTAAAGTAAATACTTTAGTGGTAAGTAGGTGATCAGCCTTCTGTGCCTAAACAACTGAAACATTATTTGGTTTCCCCTGGATTCGAACCAACTCGCAGACGCGAAAACCACTTAGCCATGGACGCGGTTAGAGGCAGTCAAAACTTTAGAGAAATCAAAAAAATAAAAAATATTAAATGAAATCAAATCAAAAAGAATATGCTTTACATGTTTTGTGTGATTCGACTATTCGAATTCTGGTTAAAATAATATGAGGAAACAATAATTTAACAAATATGACTGTTTCAAACTCAACTACAGACCTTCAACTTATTGCAGACTAAAACAAAAACAATTTTTAAAATTAAATGTTTACATTTCACAGTTACGCATCACTAGTTGATGTAGTCACTCGAGCGAAAATATTTCGGTCATAGTTCGCGACTTATTTAGAATACCTGGTGTAGGAAAACCAGATGTTTCGAAGTCTAACTTACAAAACTTAATTGACATTACAAACGTTTTTTTGGAATCTCGCTGTGTTGATTTAACTACATAGTATAAAACAAAGTCGCTTTCTCTGTCCCTATATCCCTTTGTATGCTTAAATCTTTAAAACTACACAACGGATTTTGATACGGTTTTTTTAATAGATAGAGTGATTAAAGAGGAAGGTTTTTATATATGTTTTATACCCGTGCAAAGCCGGGGCGGGTTCGATTGTATTGAACCGACTTCACCAGTGTTGTAGAAAAGAATAAAGTGTTTTTTAGTAATTTGGTTTCATGAATTGACTTCATATAAATTAAAAGCCATAGCAATATAAAATAATGGTGATTTATTATAAGGATATAAGGGAACACAAAATCTAAACGCAATTTTTTGGAAGCCTTAAGTTGAAAAAATTCAAAATCTAAAAAGGAGGTTATCAATTAGACATGTATTTTTAATGTTCATATATAAAGCAAGTAATTCTTTTTTCTTTGATACGTAACGTAAAATAATACACATGACTACATACTAGTTTCGGTAGCCCGTACCTTGTGTTATTTTCGTATTAATTATTCAAGTATTAGATTATTAGTTAAGATACGAATTTTGGTAGTTCGTTTTCCTCTGTATTCCATCACGGATTAATTGTTAACATTACACCTAAGAAAATATGACGCTAAGTTATGCAAGAAGCGCGTAATTGAAGCCAAGTTATATTAAAATATGGCCGACAAAGGGTACTCGCGTCAGAGAAAACTATCAACTTAATTAAAACAAGTTTTTCTATTTATTACGTTATTAATTTATGCTACAGCTACGAGACATTGAATATTCAAGCATTATATGTTTTCATTAGAAATGTTTCATGCATCTTTGGAACTTTTTATCAACAGATTATTAATTTATTATAATTATTAGGAAATTTTACATAACAAATTGTTGATTACTTATTATTGTATCAAATTAATTTTAAATATTTTAAAGCGTTCTCAGAGCCTTAGAAAAGCAACTTATGGACACTCTTGAAGAAGAAAACTGAAATAAGACTGGTCAAAATTTGTCCCTTACCACATATCTACTTTGCTTTAAGCTTAATCCGCCTCTGAGTAAAACAAATGTATTATTTTTATTCAATGCAAAAGCATATTTCAAAAACGTATTCAATATGTATTATGTACAATATGTACCTGTTAATAGTAAATATCCTGGGTATAATTTATGTTATTAATTTCGATAAGAATGGTCATACAGCGATCATACTTAGTTACATAATTCTAAATCAATATGTATTTAGGGCGGGCACTTCCACAAGTCGGATTTGGAAACGGATCACAAAGGCCGAGCAAAGGGTGAGACGGGACACTTCCTCAAGAAAGGACATCACGAACTACACAGAGTAATAATTTTATATTTTATTACTAAAGAAATGACTCAATTGATAACATTTTATAATACTTTGCTATTTTGCATCTTTTCGCATTTTCATTTAAATTTGAAACATGGGGTAAGCATTTGAAAAATACCATTTACCATAGGAACATTAATTAAAATTTTGTATCATTCAATTGTGTATTGTCATACATCATTCAAAGGTAATACTATATTTATTATTAATTACCTGACATATCAATTAATTAATTATGGTTTATAATAATTTATTCACAAAATATATATTCACAGTTATATGAGACGTACAAAATATGTAAAATCGCCTACCCAAAACGTTTAAGACAATAAAAAAAAATAAGTACTGCGCATTGTTGAGAATGCTTATTTGAATCTTGCTCTTGAATGCTACAGGTTTCTGCTTCTCAAAGCAATAATCTTGTTATTGATGTTTACTCCACTAAAAGTCGTCATTACAATAACTATATTATTAACTATCTACTAGCTCTATGAGTCTATAGAGCTGAAGATAATTTAAATATATTATTTTAGGGTCACAAAGCTTCAGGCGGTCACAACCACCACGCGCACGGTGGGAAACAGCGTCACTTAGAAGGCGAGGCAAACGCCGGTAAAAAGTGGGTCTACCATCACGGATATCCGGCGAAAACGGCACAACTAGTTGTGATTGACCGGCGGGGAGATTATCAACATGGACCACAATATTATGGCTAAAAATGACTTTGTAGATTATTATAGGTTTGGAAATGTTATAAATTTTGAAACATTCCAATTCGCTTACTTGAGGTAGTTCTACATCGGTGTCAATTTTAATGTACAACTCTCTAAACTTCTCTAATTCTAGCTTAGTGTTTACAAAACGCTCTATCTACTACTAACTAAATTAAGCAGTCAGTGCGATAGGACTTAAATTGATTTTGACATACCAACCTTAACTAAATTAGTTTAGTTTGTGTAGGGACATCAGAATTGGCGTTATTATAGATCCATAAAATTACGAATTGAGTTTGTAAGGAGACTTTTGTTTTTTGAAATGTTTATATTTAATAATTATTAATAACACGGTAGGTACTTTAATTTTTTTTAAAACATTGTAGGTAATTTGTTATATAGTTTTTGTGAATGTTTGGTTAATAATTTGATATATTTTATTATATGATAAAGCTACAATACCACGTAGTCATTCATTTATTGTCCATTGATCGGCTTTTATTTCTAAACGGTGAAGAAAAGGGGAGTATTTTTTATAGATTTGTATAGTGAGTCATCGAACTTGAGGAAAACTATAGTGAACTCAAGGGTCCGAAGGAGTCAAAAAAATTTCAACTGCCTACCGAAACGGTAATAAAATTAGGAGGACCGGATTTATAGTTTTTGGACCAGCGCTATAGGTAATAAGGTGAAGTTTTCTTGAAATCGGAAAAAACTAGGAATTTTCCTGAATACCACCAGAGTCGTTGACGGCCTGCGCAAACGGTAGGTGATAGAGGTGTGGTGTCTTAATTAATATTGTATAAGACTGTAAGCAATTACCTACTAAAGATTATAAAAAAAATTCAAAATAGCTGAAAAAAAGATAGCCGCCATACAAATGCAACTTTTCCATTTTTGACGCAATCAAGCTTAAAAATGGTTTTTGGCCATTGATTGACACGCATGTTAGTAACATGATGTTACATCTATATATTAGAAAATTTGTTCCGACTTCTGGTTTTCATTTTCCATGCAATACAAAATTCAATGACTTTTAATTTTACTTAAGGCACTTTTAAAGAGGATTGGATTTTTTAAATTTCGCAAAAATTTTTTTCCAAATGTATCGAGCGCCATCTTTGACGGAATGGCCAATTCGACCAACTTGTAGACATCATATCCGAAAGATATGGGTTAGAATCGATAGGGGAGACTAAGGATGAGTTATTATAGTCAGTTTTTATGGTCTGATTTAACCAGGATGCTTCCTCAAGAGTGATGAAAAAATTCGTTATACCTTATCATACATTTTCTATAGGACTGGTATTGTTTGCGAGTTATGTTCAACTTTCATAGAGAATCTTACATTGGAATAAAGTTAGCTAAAGTCTCACGAGCCGCTTGCGGCTCAGCGCACCTTTTACCTATACATTATCAAAATTTACGCGGGCCACTTGTATTACTTTTATTAAAATATTATATTTTACATAAGTTTGTTTCTTATGCTCGAACCCCAGACCTTGTAGTCAAGAATGTTATGCTTATTTCTCGACACCCACTAACGGTAACTAAGTAACCCATAAGTCGTGTCGTTAAAAATGGCGAAAATTTCGTCAAAATCAAGCTGCGACGCACCGTTTTCCCAGAAAATGGAAAATAATTTATATTCTATTTATTTTCTTCAATTCAGATTCAAAAAACTTCGCAGTTATCCTTACCGAAACGAATGTGCTTTTGAATCATTGTGAATAACTACTGTGGATGATTCTATCGTAAAAAACAAACTCCACTTTTCGAAAAATACATTATGTATTTACATAATCGAAGTCATGTTATTTACTTGAATCATACTTTGAAAACTAATGAGTCATTATTTCATTTGATTTTAACATTGATTTTTATATTAGCCATTTATATAATATAGCATTTATATAATATATATATCAATTAAACCGAAAACCGATATGGTCATACCAACAAGTACCAACAACAACTTACATAACAATAAGTATCCATAATCCAAGTATAAAGTTCCATAGAGGAAAAAATGAAATAAGTTTGTGTGAAGAAAAGACATATAATGATCCTTTTAAAACTGAAAAATTTAAGGATTTATTTCATACTTTTCATAAGTTTCCGATCATATTATGTGTGGAATGATGCTTTACTGTATATTGTAACAAAGTAGACGTAAAAAGTAATGAACACGTCTTGTAACATGAGTTTTATTGCCGCGACGCGTAACCTTGTCTACAGCTACAGGTCGGTTTAAGCATTCATGATGTATTCATAATATTGCGGCAATTATAGATAATAGACTTACGTTTTAAGTAAGTAATTGCTGGTTACGAATTACCTTGACTGAATTTTGGTTTTCTATAACAAATGATATTTATATTGACTTTGGTGTAATTTTCGGACTTATATTATCACCAAATTTTTTTCTCAATGATGTATAATAACAAACTCGTTCTATTTTTTTATGAGTTAGTAACGATTAGTATCGAATGTTTGATTATGATTAAAATATTATATCACGTCGTAGATGTGGAGTGTTTACAGAATCCTAACCAGCAGTAGGTAAAATAGTTTTGCACAATTCTGTCTAATTTTTGCGTTATTATTATACATCACCCCTCCATTTGGCTCCATAAGGGGTTGAAAG
The DNA here is from genome assembly GCA_912999735.1 of Aporia crataegi. Classification (NCBI taxonomy): domain Eukaryota; kingdom Metazoa; phylum Arthropoda; class Insecta; order Lepidoptera; family Pieridae; genus Aporia; species Aporia crataegi. The sequence continues at coordinate 7,138,751 of OU538733.1, read as the reverse complement.
AGGGGTCAGTGGAAGCAGAAGTTAGCCTATCCTGGGATGTGTGTTAGGGGTAGGTGAAAATGGAAAACAAGTCTATAATAATAATTTATTTATTCGTACGATGACGTAAGAAAGGTATATAAAACATCCTATTAGTGAACTGTATATAAGGATAATAATAATATGCCACGAATTTTATACAAAAGTATTTATTTTATATAAAGTATTTCAGCAAATATAAAAAGCGACTAAGCGTCATAGCTTATTCTGGGTTCGAATTATATGTCCGCGGGGATTACCCGAACGTGACTAAGGAATGCGGATGCCTTTCAAAATAATTTACATCATGTTTGATCATGAAAGTATTATTTTTGGTAGCGTCAAAATTGTTTGAGACTGTCTTAAAAGAAAGAAAATAAAAAGTTCGTGAAATAATACTGTTATATTTTTGTATGATATTAATATGGGGCATACATTTTTGCGTCTGTTTCGCTTTTGTTCGGTTCGCTTCGTTTGATAATTCTTTACGGGCGGTTTTCAGGTGGTCAATTTTAAGTGTTAATTCAACAATACGATTATTTGTTATTTGTATAAGCTATTTTGGTTATTATGTTGTCCGAAACAGTTTTGAGCCAGTTGACTCAAAACGTATTTAACATCTCATTGTCTCCAGTAATATTTTTAATTTGATAAATAACGATTTTAAGGATAATATAAAAGCAAGTTTCTAAATTAAAATATTTAAATTCAGCGATGCAATGTGAACTTTGGTCTTACGTATTGGTGTAGGTACCTACGTATTCCACGCGTACTTTTTTACGACGCCTGACACGATATACAAAAGTATCGCAAATATTCTGCTAATTGTAATGGACAGATAATGTTTAGCATAATTCATTATGATAGGCTTCAATCCTAATTTACTGGACAAAGGACTTTAATGTATAAATAGAAATGGTGAATTGCCCGTAAAACTCCTCAATTTCCCAGTTCAAATGAAACTCTGGGCTAATAATGAGCAAGAGGGCGTTCTCCTGATATATCACTTACTAGATAACACTTCTGGAAAATATTTTATTAATTAGAAATGTAACGGTGTATTTTATATAGTATTTAGTAGTAGTAGTTAAGTAGAAGAGCTTTATGGAGATTCGGTAAAGCACAGAGGATTACCTCAATTCAAATAATATTTAAAAACAATTAAATTTGTATTATTATAACAATGGTAACAGAATAAATACTTTAGGTACCTATATTTTTTACAGTAAAATAGAAGATTAAAAAGACAATTAAAAATCTAGAAAGCTTTATAAACTTTGCGAACATGGACTAGGTAGGTAGGTTACTTTATGTGATTTATTTCATTTATGGATTAAAAAATGTATGAACAATGATATCGTTTCCAGCGAAGTATTTCATTGTAATATTAAAGCAAAGATCACGAAAACGGAAATGACTGGTTGCTAGCTCCGTCGACTTCCGATTTGAAATTACGACACGTGGAAATTAACTTTTCTTACAGAATCTTTAGGTTTTGTATATATATTTTAACTAATTAACGTAGTGCTTACTAACATTTTGGCAGTTCCCATACTTTTAATTTATTAAGAATTTATCTTTTTTATAGAAGGACCATTAAAAACAAAATAATGTTGTCTAGGAAAGAGTGACGTGTGTTTTATAAAAGATTTCCATATCATATGATTTTATGATGGGTTTTGTTTATTTACTTGAATGAAATAGTACCTATGTTGCGAAAAAAAAACGCCTACATATGTTATAATACCAATATTTCCATAAAAGAATTTTCCGAGTCTATCTACATCTAATTCATGTTAATAAATTTAACGGGAGATAATTTTCTCATACAAATAAACAGTAATTATTCTCGACTAAAAAAAGGTAAGATCATATAAATTATGATTAAGATTGTTTTTGTATTATACTTTTTAGTTAACGGTAACTTTCGTGAACAAAAAATATTTCAAGTCGATTAAACAAATATGAAAAACTTTGCGAACTTCGTATCGCTTTAGGGCACATTCACAAGAGGACGATTCGTTTTTGTTGACGAATCGTATTTTTTCACGATAAATTTTTGTTTTTTGACGGCAGCAATCCTTTTTAAATGTCCATGTTTACACGCATCACGAATCGTGAAAAAAATTGAACACGTCTTAAATCACATATGTGTGTCAACATATTAAGCACTTAAAAAGCATTGGCGCCGTCAACAGATGATTCATCATGTCGTTTAATAGTTTTTTGTATTCTTGTATTTTCTTATATACCTACATACATTATTGTAAAAGAATATTTAAATGTTTATGCGAATTCTAGTAGATAAAAAGTTTTTGATGAAATCCCTCAAAACTCCGTTATTTACAAACCTTTAGAAATAATATTTTAATTAAAAAAAAGCTTACTCTTGCAACTGTCATATTATCTATGTCACTTAGAAAGAGTAGCTTCTCATACATGAAAGGCCCTTTTTCGTCGGTAGATAAAAAGAAACTCGTGTCAAATTTAAATAATTTTATTCCCTTATACAATATAACATGCATTCATGTATCATCTAGCACATAAAATAAGCGTCATATCACTACAAAACAACTTACATCGAAAATTTAAAATCAAAATGTGATATCAAAACATTTGAGTAGAAAAATGTGCTCTGCGTTTCGCTCACAAACACAAACCGGCCGCGTGACGTTGACATGTTCCAAATTTAAAATTGACATAACCGGCAGAGCAGTGTTACACTATGGCACGACAGATATTATTATACCTTACATTTTATTAGTGAGAAAAATAACATTCGAGAAAATTCTATTAACACTTGTTTACAAAAGTACCTATTATTACAAATATGTCCACACTCTATGTGCTATATTAAAGATTGTGCGACTGTCTGAGGTTGAACAACTATTAATTCTATAAAACACAATTATTTTTGAATGAAATTTAATTGAAACATTTCAGGTGGCGATTCTTGATGCCGAAAGTTATTAACAATTTAAGAACGTGTATCGCAATGATCGAGAGAAACAAAAATACATTGACAGTTAAATTTCAATTCTATCATCACAATACTGTAATTTTTCTTTGCTCTCAGACAGACAAAACAAAAATGGTTTTATACAGTGAGTGTGCCACAGATCTACATGAGCTAGTGATTAGTACCTAACCACATAAAAATAACTTACAAAATCCTTTGACTTATATATTTTGTCAATCTATATCGCCTATCGTAATTCAAAAATATGTGCGATTGTGCTAATTGTACACATAAGGGCATCTTAAATGTTATACTAGATGGCGTCACTATCGCGATATTAAACTAAGTAAAAAAAAATTAAAATACCCTAACATGCACAGATATAAAAAACCTTTAAAAATATTGCACATGTAATAATAGGCCTAAAGAAAATTCGTTACAAGCTACAAAATAATGGCAAGAATCGTTACATTAACAATTAATAATAATTTAAAAAAACGAGTATTTAAAAAAAGGCATCATATGTCAAATGTAAAACATTGATGCATTTGCACTAAAGCAATCTTAGCTTAGGAGACATCTCTTACTGTCATTTCATTCATGAAAGAGATTAAAGCATGTCCCTTAGGATTCCTGGATTCATGATAATGTCTTTGTTACTTTTGTATTGTTCTTAAAAAAATAAAATCTCTATGAAAATTAAATGCATCCAAATGAAAAAAAGAGTGCTTCAGACCACACAACTGAAGTAACACTTAAGTTAAAAAAAATGTATGTTCGCACCTCTCTCTCTTTAATTACTTACTCTTTCTCAAACGTAACTCTCTCTCTTTCTATCTTCACTAACTTATATCTCTCTCTCAACTTCCGTTCGCCACACTCACACACTATTCGTAACGCTCTCGTTACGCCTCCACCAGTTTACTCCCCAAGTCAAGCGTGCGTAAAGAAGTTTTACTTCAAAAAGTAATTGAAGCCTAAACGGCTATTTAATAATAATATAATAATAATATTATAACGCTGTTCTTATCATTTCACATGAATGGAACTTATTAATAATTTCACATGAGAATCAAACAAATATCACATCATATAAAATTATTGAATAAGTTTCTTAACAAAACATATTATTTCATATTAAAATCAACGGAACAAAATATAGCACTATATATGCGAAATCATTAGTTTATAAAAAAAAACATTGGCAATACGCGTAACTTCCTTCATATTAGATAAATTAGCAATGGCTACATTGATCTAATATTAAACGGTACTTCAAAAATAAAAGCTACCAATTAATATGATTGCACAATATTCCTGTAGTGTCTTTTAAATTTAAACAACACAAATAATATCGCAATTATCACAATACGAATCAAAATAATCTTTCACCGACTCTTTAATATAAAACTACTTATTTTTGTAGCATATGCGACTCGAAATTCATAATTAGACTAAAATATATATGTATATATACCGCAATGAACACACCTACTTTATTTATACATGCGTAGTCTAACTTCTACTAGTCTAATTAATCACTGCGATTTTTACAACGGTATCACTTACGCGAGACCTGGCAAAATAAACCTCTCCTTAGAAAGATTTATCAATTAAGTTCAAAATAGCTTGATCGTAAAAATGACATTAACTATACCGGAAAATAAGTATTTTCTTAAGAGGCCTAACAATGCTCGATTTAGCCAGACTCGTGTTTTATTGCCGTGTGATTTTTATTTACTTATCTCTTATTACTCATAAATGTTGCTCACCTCGTCTCTGCAAAAATCTCATTACTAATCGCGACGAAAAACGGTGACATGTGTGACGTGTCTGTGCATCTCTGTGGCATTGTAACTCCTAATCGATTTCGATGCAGTTTTTTTTTTGAAAGCTTAGCTGATCGAGATGTATTTTGGGCAATTTATGAAGATTTGTGTTTATTTTTGAGACATTCATATTTGTAATCATTTCTGAGGGGCATTAAAGATGGTTTCTCTTGTTTTTTGTTTTATGCACTTGTTGCTCAAAGTATACTTTTTGGAACAACAATTGTATGGCATCGCGAAAGTAGCAAAGCGCTTTAAGATAAGCAATGTGTGAAATTCTCTATCGCTTTAGCTAACTGGAAATTGTTGTAAAAATACTTTTAACATCGATTTGGTTGACATTATCGACTTATGTCATTAATATTTTTTGTTATAATAGTTCTCTGCACAAATTAAAATGGACTCCTTCCATGATTAAAACGTTAACGAATAAGTAACAGAATATTTGAGACGTTGATTAAAGTTGAACCAAATTTCAAATGGTTTAGATTATAATCTTCTATCTCTTTGACTTCAGTCATATTGTTAATGGAAAAAGAACAAAGGTCTCAATACGGTTCTAGAATGGAATCGCAAATAAGTCTCTCTTATTACCAACTTTAGCTGTGACAAAATTTAAAATTGCTAGCAGCGTTACATTGAACTGAGCCAAATCTCAATTTTGAACCTTGATTTTTACGATTTACATTTTTAGATTATACTATTACAGAACAACAATACGGCTAAGTAATCTTTCATCTCTTGTAAAATTCGAATCGAAGTTTTGTCTCGGATAAACCCAAGTCGGGATCACCTTCAAAGTAACGAAAATATCCAGAGAATAAAAGCGCATACAATGGTACAAGAAGGCTTTAGAAGCTATAATAATAAATTTAATTATTTAAGAAATGAGTTTTTAGGGCTAAATACCTCGATATAAAACACCCAACATACACATTCGCCTACGAATTCAAGTTGAAAAACTGTCCCATGCTTACTTGTGTGTGTACAAATAATAGAAAATATACCCAATGCAACTTTTAAAATTTTTTGAAATACAACCTTATTATCCAAATTTAAAGTTTAATTTCCAATGCGAGAGTGAGGCGGTTATGACATTACGTCATGCGATCGTCAGCGCGTGAGTGCGAGGGTGTTCTAAATATGAATTCTAGCACAGTTTGGCTGTGCCATATTTTGAGTGTTGATGGTGTATTTTGGGTATTCTATATCGATGCCTTAATATAACAAAACTGGCAAACGCCGATCTTTATAAGGGTACTTTTCATGTGTCAAACGTGTGTGGAACTTATATTGTCAAAGCGTTGTTAATAATCAAAGCCATGAGATAATTGTTTGAGAACTCTTAAACGCTTGTGTTGACCCACATATGCATTTATCAAAACAGTAATGATTCAAGTCTATATTATACAATTCAAATAACAATGTGACTAATAAAAACAGACAGTAAATATTTAAATAATTCTTTCTGTTTTCTTTAACAGTTCCTGTCAAAAAATGCTAAAACTCACATAATAAAAACGTTCCTTTAATTTGTAGAGAATGATTCAATTGGGCTAGCTCTGACGTTAGACTGGTGATGACTAGGTGATGAGTCTTGGTGCGTGCAGTCCCAGCAGCCTTCTGGCGATGGGAGGCCGGTGGTGTGGGTGATGAGCTGGTTCATCATCAGCTCTGGGTGCCCAGTCCTGGAGACGCCCACCAGCCGCCAAGCGATGAGTTAACCGGTGCGCGATTGAAAACCCCCCACTACCTTCTAGCTGAGTTAGGACGATTATTACTTGTCTGAAATTGAAAACATTGAGTAGTTTAGCAATTCAGTGATATATTTTTAATTTCCTGTACAAAATAGAACGTAAAATAATATGTTCTATAAAATAAATATAAAAACTTTTTAAGTTCAAAACTGACATTAATGTTTAAACAGATTGTTTATATATCTTACCTGTGCAAAGGCGGCACAGAATCTATAGTCTTTAGTTCTCCTCTAGTGGAGACAACGTTGTAGCTCTCTTGACAATCACACTTCACGTGAATCCACTTGTCTGTATGTCTGTTCTCCACCATCACCACAAGACCGGCCCAGCCCTAAAACAACACAAACGATTTTTTATCACATTCTACATAAAATATATTGTAATACCGTCAAATTACATTTTAAGCTAGGCATTTACCTATTTGTGTGTCAAGAGAAATAAGAGGAATAACAGAAATGTATTTGCTTCACGACCCACCAGAAATTACGTGACAACATTATCATCATCACGGTATCAATGATACCACTGGGCCTTTTTCATAAAAAATGTTAATTATTAATATAATTTTGTACGAAAAAAGCTTCGATTATAAAAAAAGAAAAACTATTTTTTTAAAATTACCTTGGTCAAATAATACGCGGTCATGCCCTGCCGTCCTTCATGACGTTGTCCACGTGCTAGCGTTAGTCCAATTATCGCATCAGCCAATATATGTGGGTGAAGAGACGGTCTCTCGACGGCCAACGGCTTGGACGAATGAGCTGCTAACACGTGCCTTGGCCATAGAGAGCTATCGGCCAACTCGAGACCCGTATGCCAGTGATTGAACGCGAGACATACGACAAGATAGAATCCCTTTTCTAACATTTTGTGACAGCCAACAAAACCGCGTACCTGTAAAAGATGTTAAGATTTTTAAATTTTTAAAAAACCCAAGATCTCACCTAAGGACCTGTGCAGACTACGTTTTTTAAACGCGCCGTCCATGCGCGTGTGTAGCGATACAGACGCGATACGCACGCAAATCAGATAAAAAATAAAGGATAAGAGCGCGCGTTACTAAAAGGCGCGTCGACAGCGCGTTTAAAAAACGTGGTGTGCACAGGCCCTAAGTCATACTGTTTTGTACAAAAAGCACACAATAGATTAGGAATTCTTTTTTAGAATGCAAACTTTTGTACATAAACATACCTGTCTTTTACTGTGTGCAACAAGTTTGCCTACTTGTGCACTGGGACCCGATTTTGTTCTAAACACTACAACGCACAAGTCCAGTTGAGATCGCTGGCTTTTGGCCGAATTTCTGAAAAATTAACAACAAATTTTGTTAAATTAGATTCACCATAATTGCTTTAATGTTTTAAATTTTGAAAATTGGGTGAAATAGAGAATATTGCAGACGAAAGTAGACAATAGGCAACTGTAGTGACATTTCCCTTAAATATAAAACATAGTAAACTGTCGATTAGTGAACAGATTTGAATATGTTTTTTATTATACTGCTGGATGTATGTGTATAATTGATAATAATATTAGTAGAATACCTTTGACCTTCCTGAAATAAGGTAAAATCAACCTCAGTGGGTTGAGTGGCAGTGAGTAGCAAACACGTTAAATGACGAGTGGATGACATCGGCGGTAGAATACCCGCTAGACGGACCTCATGCCATCCCGCTCGCACCTTGCATATGTCTATGCAATCGAAGTATCTGAAAGAGAAGATATGTTCTAGGATAGCCTGTAATATTGCGCTGAGCCATAGTACCGCCTTCTGTACACACAACAGATTTTATCACAAGGTTAAGGCGAAAAAAATAGAAATTCTTATAAAGATAACAAGATTTACAGGCAAAATGACACAGTCACTCACTTGAGAACGTCCTCGAAGCTGATCCAAAACACTCCCTGATCCCTATCAGCCGTGCAAACTGGCAACTGCCGCCTTACGTGTTCCGTCCAGCGAGGACAACCATGTGCCCAAGGCCCTCGCCAAGTGTAATGGCCCCAGGGGTTCCGAAGTCTTAACAAACGGACCGGCGGGTTGCTATCTGCCAGCTCTACTACGTCCAGAACGGAATATGCGTGCCGGGGACGCAGACCTAAACGCTGGTACTCTTCTTCGTCCACCTGGTTCAAGAAGAACAATAGAATTTTGTTATAATGCAATCCACAAATATTTAAAAGTAAGCTTAGTCGATTGATAAAACGAAATATATTCTTTTGACCATTAAAAATAATTAAAACATAAACTGGTTCAAGAAAATTAAAACCCATTCATCTCATAGGCAGGCAAAGTTGCGGGCACAGTTATTCAAGATATTAATGTTCTCAAACATACTTTACTGTCGCTCGTTTTGAAGCAACCTTATAAACTGACCTTCATATTTCCACCACCACAACTGGCGCCCATAAGGAAGCATGCCTGCCTGGAGGAAAGTAGCTGAGCCCAGACCAGGTCCCGGTCGAGTTGTTCCAAGGGTGCTCCACCCCCAGCGCCTCCACCCGCGCCGCCTGCCTGTAGGGACACTGACTCGCAGGGTGCTCCCGTTAGAGTGCATAAACCTTGAAGGCAATGTTATATTGTTGATTGTTTGAATTTCTCAATACTATATGTAAATAAAAATTCTATTTTAATTTACAAATTTAAAATTTTGCACTGGCCATGAAATAACATTTTGGTAAATATTTTTTTACTGTCAATGAGTGGATTATATTAAGTATATTATTTAAATTAAAATGGTAACTCGTTTAAATTAATATCCTACCCTCGATCGCTCGTCCGGATACTAGAGCTTCATAACACCCGTGTAATTTCGCCACCGCCTTCTCGATAAGCGGCACCCACAATTGCTTTCGTTTCGCCTGAAATATAATGAATTCCTTTTTAAAATTAACTGATAACTTACGATTGTAAGAGTGGGCATAATATAATTGTGAAATGGGGTTTTCAAAAGCTGCCTAATAATCAGTATTGCTCTATGAAAAAAAATTATGTTTCATCATACTATGCTAACCTGTGAATAAACAAGGTGTCCTTTCTTGTTACATGGTAATTGGTCATCCAAGGTGATAGTTAGCCACCGTCCATCCTTACATAGTCGCAACTGATAGGCGCCGCGTTCAGGCTCAGCACGGACCAAAACGCTGCGAACTAGTGCCGACCGTTCAGCTAGTACTGCCAGCGCAGATAGCAACCAGCAGTTGCCTAGGACTCCTAGAAAATATGTAATAATTATATATTCATTTGTAAAAACACGGTTGTTTGCATGCATTAATAATGTCCATTAACATTTTTATTTAGCTATTACTGTATATTTTACTGAATCAATTTCCAATCTTTTATCTAAGATCTTCGATTTCAAAAATTTTTCAACAAATTGAGGAGACCGGAAAAAAATTGCGTCTCAACAGTCACAATAAAGTAAATTCTCAACCCCTGTTTTAGTGTGCTCATCAAAGCCCATAGACATAAGACAGACATCAATCCTTCTGACCAAAATTCTGTACAGTTGTGACTGGAACTGGAAACAAACAAGGTTGTTTGCTTATATATTTATCCTAGTAAGTTCTAACAATGGTGTAATCATTTTTTAAAGTTATTCTGGAGAATTTTAATTACCCTGAGATATATCAGATGGTCTCGGATCTCTGAACACAGCCCAGGGCAGTCGATGATCAGCGTCTACATGTATTTGGTGTGGTCTCAGCCATCGGGCCGCGGCACCACTTTCGCCCGACCCACCGTAGTATAATGAACGACCGGACGCTGGGAACGACTCGTCTACGTACATTTCACCCGTCTGCAAAAACGAGTATAGTCATTTCATCATAACAATGACAACTACTAATGAAATTTAAGAAAGCCATTAAAGGAGAAATGGTATTTTGAATGGAAATTTACTCAAGTGCGTTACAAATTAAATAACAAGAAAAAAAAAATAGTTTACACAAAAACGACCACACATCCAAGGGCTAGCAGAAAATATTACAATTAAGATTATAAGCTACTTGGTAAACTAAAAGCAAGCATATTAATACACTCACCGCTGCACACTGAGCCAGCACCTCTTGCCATTGGGTCCAAGCATGACTCTCTTCCCGTAGTCGCAGTATCTCCATGGGTGTACTCTCTTGACGTTCTCCATCTGAACCTTCTGCTGTTTATTTAAGATATATAATATAATTTGTGTTATATTTTTTTAAAGTTTAAGTCAATGTTTTGTCTATTACATTTCAAAGAAATCTATACATACGTGAGTCATCGTCATCCAAGCTAGGCTGGTCAGGCGCAGCAGGCAGCAGTCTGGTCTTGGGTGATTGACACATTTCACAAGACATCGCTGTCACACTGTTCATATAAGTACACTCAGAGCAGGGCCATTCGGTATCAGTCCTGGAAAATAAATTTATTAGCAAAACTTTTTAAGAATCATACGCTTAATCTTATAGAATCATAAAAAAATAATGTTTCCTAGAATTGTGATACAACTATACCAAGTTTTATTTCCAGCTGCTTTATTTCTGGAGTGATATATATGCACATTGTTATGATTTAAAAAATGTGATGTATTCTTACTTAGTTTCAGGCGGTGGAGTTTTATGCCTAGACCCTCTCCGAGGTAATGCTGGTGTATAACGTGGACCACGACGAGGAGACGGGCTGCGGCCTGCTGAAAAACATAAGAACTTGTATAATATATTATGAGCAATTTAGCAGTTTACCATTTAAAAATAATAGAAACCACACTAAACATAAATACGCTTCGCCTAATGACTCTCACACTAACTCAAAATTCACAACCACTACTCTTACCAGCAGCTCTGTATAAAAACTTACCAGCAGCGTTCTGATTATCGGTAGGCACAGCATGTTTCGGAACGGGTGGGGTTTTACAAGCCAGACATAAATTTGCTGACACAGGATTACGGAGCGTGCACGAACTGCAGGACCTACAATTTGATGTGTATTTTTACAAGTAGGTACATAATTACATACAGATTTCAATTGTAGCATGGGGCAAACACATGACCGTTTCACATAATGCATTTATCTTATTTATACAGGGTATAAATGGCCCGCTTCCGAAAGCAAAATACTTTCACTACCTCTATGATTCTGGGTATTTTTACACCCAGTATATTTGTATGAATATTTATTATATTGCATTATGTACCAGCTTAAACTGGCGAACTTTCCAAGTGATGGGAGACCTTTACTTTGGATCCTATATCTATGCTGATGAAGTAGCAGGTTCTAACTAGTTATAACTCATTATCATTCAATGCTGCAGGAAAAACAAAATGTTGTTATTGGAAAAATCTTTGCGGAAATATGAAAAAGAGTTTATTTACAAACTCATGTAAGACTAAACATACCAGAAGTTATGGGTGTTAGGTCGGGAGCCAGCACATGCCGCGCACGCCGTCGCGTTCGCTTCGTTATTGAGTGTACAACGAACACACGACCACGTACTATCAACGGGTGGGCTCGAAGTGTCTGAAAACATTGATAGTTGAATTTTTTAATGCTGTTGAAATTTTATTAAAATTATTGCATTTTCATCTTTATCGTCTTTGATATGTATGCATGTTTAATTTAATCTAACATATTGAAGTGAGTTAAAATAACATTCAAAGATACCCTTACGAAGTGTATTATATTTGTTCGCGGACTAAGCAATCATAAGGTGTAGAATATCATATAATTGATATAATATATAAAGAGTATATCAATTTTATGATAGGGAAAGTTAAATAAAAAAAATATTATTACTTTACTTACCAACAGCAAACAGTAGCTCGTCACTATTCAAATCATGCTCCATAGACGCAATGGGCACAGTCAGCTTCTTGGGTTGAATTTGGTTTGATTCCAGTTTAGTACCACTGGCTTCTGAGAGATTTCTGAATATAACATACATATTTAAATTATAACATGTATTCATACTAACACATAGATATACATATTCATTCAGCTTCGCTGGAATTGCTACACGTAACTCGCGTTATCTCGTTTACTGTGTGTACTTTTTAGAGTGTAAACAATGTCAGGAGATGGCGCTGATGTATTTTAAATCACGCACACAGTTCTTTAACTCAAATACAAAAGTAACTTTATAAATTCCAGTTGTCTGTACTTTGGTTTAAAATTGACACTTGCGTACGTTACAATTTGGGTGCCCTATGGTTGCACCATGGCTCATGGTGATAGAAAATTAAAGATTTGTTTACAGACATTCCTGTTGTCTATTCAGACAACAGCAGTATTGATTAATACTTCCAAGTTTTCTAATAAGGCAAAAGTCTCAAAAAAGTTTTAGCACTTTCGATTATAAGACGATCAATAAAGGGGTCTATTACCTAGGCTGCGGGGTTTGAGCGAGTGTTGTGGCGTGCGGAGGTCTTGCACTGCGACACACTTCACAGCGCGCGCCCCACGCGTTGTACGCGAACCAACATTCGCCGCATTGCCACATACGACCGCTAGTCTCGCGTCTGTAAGAAACAACATTTTGTACTGACATATATAATCATATTAACCTTTAGTAATTACAACTATTAAAAAAAATTATAAAAACGATTTTATTATTCTAAAAATAAGTTGTGGCCTGGACAACAGTTTTTTTATATTATGAATACTGAATATGTACGAGCGTGTTTATAAACTTTTATTTTTATAAAAACTTAGCAAGCTACCTAAAAGGAATTATTTTAGCAATCGTGATTTTAACTTCTTTGAATAAGTTTATGGACCAACCCACATTATAAATTATAATGTAACATCAGATCTAATAATCATATCATACCTGTCTTGTCAGTATTGCCAATGTTAAAAAGAACAGAAAAAACACTTACGAAGTTTGTGAAGAAGGCACTTTAGAAGGCTCCCGCGGGTTGTGTGACACTTTGCCAACCGACGGCAGCATATTGAACACTTTATCCTTCACTCCGATATGTGAAGTCCTTATGTTACTCTCCCCAACCGGGGATAAACAGTTCTCAGCACCTAATAACTCGTCTATCCTCGCATAGTCCCCATCACCTATTTCGTTTGAATATAATGCCTCATTCTGAGAATTAGACATCACTGTTTTTGTATCCTGCACGGAAACATATGAGTATCTCGTTCCATTATTATTCACTTGCAGTTGCAAGTTGAGATCCTTATATTTTCCCTTGTTTGGCAGCGCATAAATAACGCCTTCAGCGTTCGTGTCCCAACTACATTCCTTATCAATCAATTCTGAATTAGATTCATCAATTTTCTTCTCTGCTAAACTCTCGCAACGCTCATTTTTTAATGAACAGTAGCTTTCTAGAGATTTTTGGTAATCATTCAAGCTTCGCCTGCTTGATATCACTTTGCCCATTGGCCGATTTTCACTATTTTGTTCCGAAAACGATCGCCGATACGTGGGTCGAATTTCTGGGGAATTTTGAGCACTTGCTGATCTTTGAAGAGATTCCCTTAATGTTTCAGTTTGTGGCCAATCTGGGACGGTAATCATTACCCCTCCGGAGGACGGCAGGGACGTAGCACCATCTCTGTTGAATGTTTCGTGTCTACCCAATGTAGTTACACTGAGACCTCGAGTGTTGGGAATTCTGGACAAAGGTGAAATTCTTGGGGACAGACAAGCTTCGCAATGGGTTCTTATTCCGGAATTCTCAAGGGTGCATTTACTGCAAGCCCATTTTTTCAAATGTAGCGCTCTGCTCTGTTCTCTTTGATATTCTTTAACGTAATTTAATTCCCAATTGGATTTACTTTCATTGCACTTTTTTGGTCTTCTCGTGACCGTATGAAGACTTCGCAGGAATGATTCACGAGGGTTATACGTTGAAGCGTGATAACCGTAACGCTCAGATACCATTAAACTGGTAGGTCTGCTAATTGTGCTTCTGGTTTCTTCAATATTCCACCATTTCTGCTGAGAATTGATCACAGACCCGTGAGATAGGGAGCGCGTAACTCCATGAGCTTGATCGGTCAGTTGAGTGGGAGACAAACGCAGTGACTGTAAGTCAAGATTCAAGCGTCGACCATCAGAGTAACTTGACGAAGGCTTGTATGAGGGAACAGCCAGGGTGTTGGACCTTATCATACTGTCTGTAAATTGAAAAAACCATAAGTGTAAAAAATTTTCACCATACCTCAAAATATCAATATATTGAACAGAACAGTACCTTTATCAGACTTGTCTTTGTCCGTCATCCCTGAAGATTGTTCCTCATCATCGGACAATCTGAAAAAAAAAAACATAAAACCATTGGACATTGTACTCAATAACTATAAAAAAATGAAAAGCTTGTCATTCTGTCTCTACTATAAGAATAATCGAAAAAAATATCAAGTTTGAAAGTACATAGTATTTTTTAACCTTTGAAATAGAATTCAGATTCTTTTATTGAAATCTAGAATTCACATTGTAATTTTGTCTTACCAACCTGAATGTGCTTTCGAATCATTATGAATAAGTAAGCACATGAGATCGGTATACCTGTAGACAGGCGCATGCAATGCAAGTACATCGCAGGCGGCACATCGCCACGAAGCTGACACATTGCGCAGCCCACAAGCGCAACGCCACGCGCGACTGGCGCCGGGCGCCGAACCCACTGATGACCATCCACTGGTAACAATATCAATATCTATAGTTACTCTGCCTTCCAGTACTAGTAGGATATGAAAGGTTTCTGAAGTATTTCAACATGCTGTTGAATCTTGTTTTCTCATTTTCTAAGCCTCTTTTCTTCTTTAAAGGGTTACTAGAGTTACTGAGTACCTACCTAGTTGCTACAGTAAAAATTAAATTAAATACAAATTTTGCCATAGGTTATTATAACTTAATATTTAATTAGTCTTTAAAATGTCTGGATAAGACATATCAAATTAGCCAAAAAAGTAAAATATTCAAATAAAATGAAATTTGACCCTATTATACATTTTACTTAAATCATATATGTACTTAAATGATTTAAGTTAAATCAAACTGTTTTCTTTAACTACATAAATAAAAGACATTAGTAAAACATATGTGTAATCTATAAGCATTTTTACAGACTAACAATTAATATCTAGTTCAGCATGTTTATATACCTACCAAAATAATCCTAAACATTAAAAAAAAGCAACACCAACTTAGAACAATGATCACTAATGTTACATACTTTACAATTTCTAGGAAATAAGTTTAAGAACTCATATATAAATGCAAAAAAGGAAACAATAGAAGCAACACTTAATTTTCTCAGAATTACTTCATTTCAATGATTTATTATCTCAACATCATTATAGATTACAACCTTAAAGACAGAACCATTCAATGAATCTAGTCACCCATAAAAACAAAGGACACATCAGCAATATAATATATGTAATATATACATTGCAATTTGCTTGTAATTTAACACTTCATAATAGTTCTGTTCTTCATGCATTTATTATTGTTTCTAAATACTTAAGTTAGTCAATTCATGCCTTCATATTTTCACTGCTGTAATAATTTTGATTTAATTTTTAATATAGAGGTGGATATAAACTTGGCAAATAGTATATATTACTTTATATTCTCATAACAAGTAAAAAAGTCGCGCGTATTAATTAATAAAAATAAAGATATTTCCTAAATCTGTAATCTGTGTTACACTTGTTAAAGTAAGAATAAACACTACAACAATCATTTGGAGAATAAAATTCTTATATAAAATCATGGCCAAGCTACGTTAATATTATAATTCTTAGCAATTAACTCCTATTAAAACTATTTAGGCAATTAGACATACCTATAAACATTGTTCAGTTGCTGGCCCTAATTCTACATTTTCAATGAAATTATGACACACAGTCACAGTACCAAGAATTTGAATCAATAACTTATATGAATCGCTAGGTATTCACGCACCCAACTACTAAATACAAAGGGAATCTAACCTAAATAAGGTCTTTAGAAAAATCGATAGCGATTTGACACAAGCGATAATAAAATCGCATGTCAATAATTTGTAAAAAAACATACCGATTGAAGTTATTTGTTGTAGGTATAACAATCGCTTCTGATCCTGGTGTTGTGCCGCCACTTTTCTCTGTACGAGAAGCGTAATCTGATGAAGAGTCACCCGTACAATATTGTTTTTGTAAATTTCTGTCATGACTCGATACCCGTTTGGTACCACATTTTAAACATTTTACACTCTCTGTTGGATTGATTTGACCACACGCTTGACAATTCCATTGCAGCACAGATGCAATTGAACCCATTTTAATTCACACATGGCTATGAAAC
This sequence comes from Aporia crataegi, assembly GCA_912999735.1. Lineage (NCBI taxonomy): Eukaryota > Metazoa > Arthropoda > Insecta > Lepidoptera > Pieridae > Aporia > Aporia crataegi. The sequence goes on along the minus strand of OU538733.1, from coordinate 7,121,902 downwards.
CATAACAATACGCCGTTTTATATAAATAACTTGCGGCAATAATGAAGGAACGAAAACAGCTGATCCACCATGTTGTTTGTGTATAACTTTTTTGATGTGCTGCCACCATCAATAAATGTTTTAAATGTATTTATCATTGCCATGGGAAATATTTTATCGTAAGATATTTTACAACTTTTAAATTATGAATTGCTTGTGATACAAAGATAAATCAAGAAATTATTCAAGTGAATACTGGTACAGAAAATAGTTTTTTTTTCTTTAATTTTTTTAATTAAAATTTATTTTACTAGCTGAAGTGACATCTAGTGATTAATATGGATAAAATTAAAACCTTGAGAACCACACTAGGCTCGAAGGCGATGCATTTAGCGCGCGAATGTTTTTTTAAATTACGTATAGGTGGCGCTGTATAACTTTTTATTTTCAATAATAAAAGTGAATTCCCGAACGAATGAACTCCTATTGTGGCATGGGACAAACACATTTCTGTATCTGTTTTACTAACCATTTTCTTTACAGGCAATTAGGTGATCAGCTTTCTGTGCCTACCCAACCGAAACATTCATTTGGCCCCCGGGAACCCAGGACCTCCGTCCTCCGGTGCATCACGCAGACGAAGACATAATATGCAAGAGAACAATTGCAAAGGAAGAATTTCGAAAAAAATGTAAAAAAACATCTTTTCTTAAATCTTATTTGATTAACTTGCTGTCAATCATCAGTTGGGAAAATAGGTAAGTAAAATTTCAATTTTAACAAATTATCATATTAATAATTATCAAATAATTATTTGCATCTTAATTTTGCATTAAGCCGGCAACTTATCAAAGCAAAACGTGCCCGAAATACAATTAGACGCCACATAATTATTTTAATCTTCATAATTCACAGCTAAAATACGCAGCTGTGTCACAAACATACAACGTCAATTGCAATTATGGATGTAGGCTGCAATTATTGTCCCTGACGGATTTACCATTCACTAAAATTTAACTAGACTTTCCAGTTTAGGTACGACTTCTTATCTTATCATTAATGATCGTAAACTTAAGTTATCCGAACTTTCTTTCATATTTACATAATTAGGTAATACGAGTACCTAAAATATATACCACGCGCCATTAAGTAGGTGGTGTCAATCTAGTTGTAATAATATTGTTAGAAGAATGTAGTTCATTTCTTTAGATAATACTTTCTTTGTTGAGGATAGCAATAAACTGTTTTAATTTTCTCAAGGAGTTAATCGCCTCTGTAGAGGGATTTATTTAATGCTGAATTCATATTCAATGAATAAAGCTTAATCCCTTATTTATTTGTCTACCGTATTCCCACCAGGGATTACTTTTTAAAGAGACGTATCAAGATTCAAGGACTTTAATAATCTGAATAATAATTTATATTGTAGCATACAAACCGTGCTAAAAGTTGTAACTAATAATATCACAACAACAGTGATTTTCAATAGCGACAATTTTTTCATACCATCGTGCAAACAAAATAATCTAAAAAAGCAACAGATGCGATCGCCGTTCGTCACTACACAGCAATCAATCTTGTCCACGTTTTTATACCTTTTGCATTTTGTTCGTATTTGTGCACAACTAATCCATCTATAGCAAGTTGAGACCACAGGAAACTCATATGCGATACAACACGATAATGTAGCCAGTATTTTGGGTAAGAACCCCAACAGCTTTGATGAGCCTTTTGTATTTTTGTAAATGTAATAAATAAAACATAGAATGATAGAATTTTTCTATTAAGTTATACTCGTATACTGTAGAATGTTGTAAATCGCTTTTGATGTTATTCTAGAGTGTCTGTTCACAAGGGAAATGCAGGTAATGCACTCTAAGCAGTGGCTCAATTTATACAGCCATAAATGTCCGCCTTAATACCTTAAATTGTGCCTCAGTGTTGCCTGTATACAACAATTATTATGATTTACCTTTGAGCTCCCATTAGACTTGCCACAGATCTTACACAATGGCAGATTGTCCAATTGGAAATCAAATAGATTCAATTACTTGACTAGTGGTTGGCTTAGCCTCACGCTAGCTATAATAACGCGACTTCTTAGAGGCGTTATCTACACTAATTGTAAAGGAGAATATTTGTTTTTTTAGTTATCACTTACCTATCTACCTATATGTATAAAACAAAATTGGGCTATTTACACCATTTATAACTCAAGAGCGGCTGAACCGATTTGAATGATCTCTTGTTTGATTCGTTTAAACCGAGAATAGAAGAATTACTAAGTAATAAAAATTATGAAAAAGTGTTTATGAAGAAAATTCGTTTTCTCATCATACATTTTCTTTGGAACGACGTTTTAGGTGACACGTGACTTTAAAATCAGAAGCGATTTTCAATTATAAGGAAGGTATGTATTTAGAAACGTAAAGATATAGATAAGATTTTATTGAATATTCTGTGGATGACTGCCCTTTCAGTATCTATTAAAATACGCTATTCTTAATAAGTTTTGATTACCTAACGTTTAAAAGACGAAGATTTCTTAGTATTTCTTCTATTAAAAACGAAATAAATTTGATTAAAATATATTTTATAAGAAAACTTTAGTATTTTTAACGCCAATTATTATAAGGTTAATAAAAAAATAAGTATATAACAGTTTAGATTTCGTATTTCTCTCCTAGCTTTGGTGTCTCAAGTTGATAATAAAATATAGTTTTTATACTTAGCCAGCTAAAGAAAAGGAAGATTTTTATCCACTTTCAAACTATACTTTTCTATCATCATAATAAAGTCTTCTCTCTGGATTTTAATGGCCTATAATTTTATATAATATTTTTTAATAAAAACAAATGTTCTTATAACTTTTTTCTTTTTATTAATGCCCTATTAAGTGCCTTAGTTGTTGCTTATTACGCAATTTTAATAATTAAGGGAGTGAAAATCCCATTTCATTTTCCACTAGTTCAACGCAAAAGCTTTGACGCAAGCTGTTGTACAGCAAATTCAACGGTGCAGTGAAATTAATTCCTGCTCTACAACAAAATCTAAAAGAGTTATGAGTTCACTGTCTAGAATCACGAGTGTTCATAACATTGTTATTTAAGTTGCCAGTTAATCATAAAATTTATTGGTTTTTTAATTGCTTTTTGTTTATTTTGTAACCACCGTATTGTACCAATATCTTGTGGCACCGATCTCAGACTTGCATAAGCTACGATCTCTCTATTTTTATACCTACATGTAGAACATTGTGTACAGATTTAACTTGGTTACCTACTGTTTTTTTATAGAAGGTATATGTGAAAATGTTACGTCTCAGTATTTCTGTAACGTTTCGAAGTCGATTTCAATTTCATTGGCTTCTCCCATTTACAACGTTTTATGCAACGCTTATAGAACTTCAATACTTTCAATTACAGAATACCAATATAGTGAAAATGTGAGAAAGTACTCACAGCAAAGCAGAATCACTGTAGAAAAGCAATTTCTGGCGGCATCTTGTCTTTTTTATCATAACGTTTTTCATGGTAGTTGATCATAAAATGTAATTAATATCCTATACACTTAAAACATCTATTCCTACAAGTAACGTTTGAAGGTTAAATAGAGGAAGTGCTTTAGTTTAAACGATAAGTTCAAGGAATTTTTGTTGATGCCTTTATATTATATAAATATGTACAACATTCTAGGAATATATGGCCCCATTTTGCTGACAGTACTTACCTACATCTGCTGCTCAACAGCGGTTTGTGAAATGTTGTCCGGTTCGTAAACTTCCATTTCGTAGTTCTATATAGACCGCGCAGTAAATCGACAATAAAATCAGAAATAATTGACGAATGAAGTCAACTTAAGTACTTACTAATCTTATATATAAAATTCTCGTGTCACAATGCTAGTTACCTTACTCCTTTTTTACCTAATTTTATATGCATATTCAGTAGGTCTGAGAATCGGCTACTATCTATTTTTCATACCCCTAAGTGATAAGGGTAGCCCACCCCATAAATTAATATGGCAAAACAACGTTTGCCGGGTCAGCTAGTATTTTTTTTGCCCAATTGCCTTAGGCTTGCTAGATTAACGTGATTAGTCAAATAGAGCAGAAAATGTTTAAATTCCTTAGATAGTTTTACTTAATATTATATACCTATCATTTGTACTGTCATTTTTAAATATTGATCGCATTATATACGGCTCAGAAAACCGAGTTTTATTCGCTACTTATGTATTACTCATAACCCAGGACCATCCTTGGTTCTTAATGAATAAGAAAGGGAATCGTATAGCTAATCTAATACTTTTGATACAAATGTTGGATATTTATAAATAACATATTTTAACAAAGTCAGCTATTAAAACCTTTTTTTACACTATGCAAGAGACAATTGAAATTAAAGACACTAAAACTAAAAACTTCCCAACATATTCATTGCAAATAAGAATACTTCATAAATAGATCATCTAGCTAAGAAATTTCTCGGCTATCTATTTTTAAATAAAGAACCGCATCATATCATAACATCATCCATCGGTCCGTTATGGAGTTAGGATGCCAGACATATAAACAGACACGTCAAGTAAAATAAAATAAACTCCACTTTTGCGAAAGGGGTTATTAACAAGCAATATTGGTAACCAAGTAATTTAAGTTAAAGTATAAATTATGCTAAATTAATTAATTTATGCTAAAGTATAAATTTCTGTGTTAAACACCCCCGTGTTAAGTGTAATACAGTTTTAGAAGGTTTCAATATAGCACGATTAGACGCATCTGCGACAGATTTATCTTTCTCTTGACTCGTGATGGATCGCCGTATATCTTGTTAAACTGAGTGAGTGTGAGAGAGTGAGCTACCGTTTTAAATTAATGTTATTGAAGATTTTTATCTTATATACATTAAAGAGTTGTTTGCAATTATATATACTCAGACGCCACTATTCGCTATATTGGAATTGTCATAAAGTTATTATAGTATAACTTCTTATAATGGTATAACGATATTTTTATATCTATATATTAATACGTAAATCGAAAATTTTGATGAACGAGAACTTTAAATTCAAAGTAAAATTTTATATAAAAAAGAAGTTCATAAAGCTATTTTTTTTTAATAAAATGCATTAGAAATAAATACATTTGTTTGAATGACAATATACATAGACCTTACTCAAACTATGGTCGAATTTCGATCACTAGGCGACCACTAGTACATTTAAGTAACTATATATTATGTCAAGAACCTATTTTCGCGAAATTAATGAATAATAATGTACAGGAATTTATAATAGTAGGTTAAAATTAACTTTTTGATTTACAAGACTCACCGGATTAGGAGGAAGTACAGAGTACAAAGAAACATCGCATTTTTGAGCATATTTTTCTAAATAACGAGCAACTGCGGGTCACGATTTGCATTTGACAAATTTTCACGGACCTCTGGCGGTAGAATTAATGGCCTTTGTAAAGTCTGAGTATAATTGAGCAGAAATAAATACAATTTTGTCGGATCGTGCCACGAATTTATTGGGCAAATGGACAAATGGATAAGAATGCGTACAGTTCTAATGAACCTTATTTTGTTTTAACTTTATTGACTCGTACGTTTTGCAATGAGTGTAACCAGAAGTGCAAATAAGACATTTAAAAAATCAATATTGTGATTACAAATAAAAATCAATACGTAGGATAAAACAAAGTCGCTTTCTCTGTCCCTATATCCCTTTGTATGATTAAATCTTTAAAACTACGCAACGGATTTTGATTCGGTTTTTTTAAATAGATGGAGTGATTAAAGAGGAAGGTTTTTATAAACGTTTTATACCCATATAAAGCCAGAGCGGGTCGCTAGTATCTCATAAATACTTAAGATTGAATATATAATGGATGATTATTTTGATTATTAGTAATTTTGACTTAAATCCATCTCGTTGATGTCAGTTTTTAAACAAAAATCTCATCGAAAACATTTTTAGGAGGTATGATCCCCCTTGTGTTAGAGGTTAAAAACAACTTTGTTATTAATGTACATATTTCATGAATTTAGCGACTGTGATTGACAAAGTTGCTAAATTTTTAAAATATTACTATTAAATATTAAATTTTTAGGGTATTCGTAATTGTGTTTTTGGGTAATCTCTAAAAATCCGATTCTTAGATTACCTCATTTTCTATTGACACCTGACAGTTTTCGATAAATTAAGGAAGAATTTTAAAGTGATGAAGAAAGATGTGATTTTTCCGTGCAATTTTTATTTCGATAAGAACCTTCCTTATACTTAAAAAATTGAAAAGAGCTTTAAGCTAACTTTATATATATATATATATATATATATATGAATAAAAAAGTTTATATAATAGGTACATTATTTAATCGAACAGTGTAAAAGGCTCAACGTATAATGCTGAGATTTTGTAGATGTCCATCAAAGGCTTATGTCCTATGCCTACGCCGCATCTGTTCAAGCTTAGGGTTATCTCTCTACATTACAATCTTTTATTAAGCCACCGTACAATTTATGCAATGTATTCTTACATATGTTAGAAAGATTCGGTGAATTCAAATTTTTTTCGTAAAAGATTAAAGCACGACCAGGTAATTAATTTTATTTTCGAAAAATACACTAGCAATATATCCTTTTTAGAATAGCTGGTGAAAGTCATTTCTTTTCTAATCGTGATGGTGGCAAGAGATTGGATTTAAAGGTCTTAAGCGCTTTTGGGTCGCATATTATGTCGTCGGTGGCAACCCTATTTATCCTTTTCGTACTTGATACTGATACCGTCCGGTGAATTAAATGCATTCACTGAGAACTTACGTGAATGTAGTTTTTGCATCGCTCGCCTGTCAAATACACCTTTCGCTCTTTACCTTAAGAAGATATTAGATTCCACTTAAGTCTTTACTTCTAAGAAAAAGCCAACTAACAGCTCCTTAAAGAGTCTGTTTCAGGCAGATATAACGGGCCGAGAATTTTCTCAGTGCTTTTCATTCTTCGTAAAGTAAAACATTGATAAATCGTTATCTATTTAGATTTATGAAAGAAGCTTTACGCTTCTTCATAATCTAGATTACTTATATAATTTCAATGTATTGCTTGTAGCTTAAAATTACAATCATTTTTGTTATATTCATAAACAATATGTCTACTTTGTTTTGAAAAGTTAAGTTCCTAATACAAAAGTGTCAAAAGTGTTTGAATCGATGTTGACATCCCATAAAAGGAAATGAAGATACCTACTGCTATAAAGGTGCTTTAGAGACAAAATACTTTATAATATGTAAATAAAATCTTTATTTGTAAAGAGGACCGTTAAGTAAATGCGCTAATGTATATATAATACCTTTAAGGCGCATGACACACTCCCTAGAGTACAGGATAAATTCAAGTTGATAAATTATATTAGTACTCAAATAAATTGTGTTTTAAGCTGAAGATATTTTCTAAACTGTGGAAGAGTTTAAGGATAAGTACTTTTAGAATCTAATTAATAGTTTGACACGATTAAAATTAATTATTCTGAAGAAAACTTAACTTCTAAAGGTCAAACTCGTTCGCAAATTTAAATAATAAGGATAATTTACCTAGTGTCGATATTTCGCAGACTATTCATTACTATGATCTTTTTTTAAATAACATAACATATTGACGACTACTGAACGAAGTGGGCAAAGTTCTAAGTCAGTAAATTTGACATTCGACGACGACGTGTGTAACCTCCTTTTTGGTGCTTTGAAGTTGATTAAAAAGTATGATTGACGTATACCTACTATTTGAGCTCACATTACCAAAGCCAATTTTGTGATACATTCTTAATTTTTAACGATTAACGTAACTTATAAAAGCTGCATCTAAGTCTTAATGCTATAACTACATCCCTTTAATTGAAATTGGTTTCTCACAGATCCATATCAGCAAGAAACAATAAGTTATATGGATATTTCAGATAGTCCACAGAAAAAAAATTACTGCATACATAAATAATTTAAATTTTGCTTAAGGTTAGTTTTTCGATCTTTGATCTATGAGTTCAATTACAGGGGATTTCCAGTTTCCCTTACTCCAGTATTGATGCGAAATTGATGACTTCGTTTAGCAAGATATTCCAATTTCTCTATACACAGATATATGTCTGCCCCCTGTAGAAGTTACGGGATTTAATATCTTTAAGTAACAAGTACCCAAGATATTTTTTCATCTTAAAGACCTATCTGTTTTATCACAAAAACTCATAATAATTCTCATACGGCATTAACGTTTAAACTGAATTCGTAGTCATGCCATTACATCTATCTTTTCAAAGTGAGCTTGGAATTCCAGATACTTTTAGATTAACGATTCTAGAAAGTAGTTACATTAAATATATTAAAAGAATAAAACATAAAATACGTATATTTACATATAAAGGAAAAACAAGTGACATTGAAGATAAAAAAAGAAAAAGATTCTCATAAATTGCTTTCCCAACCATCTCAGCGGTCATGTCAGCTTTCAAACAAAAAAACTACATCATAATCGGTCCATTCGTTTAGAAGCTAAATTATAACACATTGCGTATCTGTTAATTTAGATAATAAACTTTTGAATCGTATTTTTAGTTGAAAGAACTTTCATCAAAGTCACTCTCCAATTTACATTAAGAGGAAATAAACATTACTTTATCTTAGTAATCCGTATGAAAAACAAATGCGGTTTATAAGTGTTATGCAAGATGTAAACGATTCGTAAACCCTTTTATGTGGTGCTTTTGAAAAGTAGTCCTTGCGGTCCCTTTGATCGATTTCGTAGCTTAAGAAAGACGTAAAATGAAAGCGTTCCTTTTTCTTTAACAAGCTGATATCCACGAGTTTGTTTGCAGGGAAGTTCCATTTTTCTACTCCCGAATTGTTTCGGATTAAAAATTAGTTACAAGTAATAGTAACGTAATATTTAATGTAAGTTTAAATAGCTATTACAAAACTGTATTTTAATTAGTACGTAAAAATTTTCGGGATAAAATATACTTTTGTTATCTCTACCAGAGTATATATCCTTGTACCAAATTTCATATAGGTTCATTTAGCCGTCCTGACAGGAATGAGTAACACACATCCATACACCATACTTATGAAAAATGTGGTCCATTCAGATAAATAGCGTAGTATAGTTATTATGCTACATTTATGTCAAAACTAATGAAGATTATGAATAATTTAGGTTAAGAGACCTTTTTTATGACAAAATATGTTCGGAGACATCACAATATAGCTTTAATAATAAAGAGAAAATTATCCTTATAATAATTGTGAATTCCCAAGATTTTCATGAAAGGTCAATGTTCTCATTTAGTGTGAAAAATAACTCAGTGTGTAAAATTGTCTTCATCCCGCAGTCTCGGTGATATTTTGAAAGTATTTCGTATATTATTTTAAATTGTTCATTACTTTATTTTTGAATTTCTTTTAATAAAAGGTGTGCGCCAGGGTCTTTAGACATTGAAATGAAACATACCCTAGGTGTACACATTATACGGGAATCTTTGCATAATAAATTAGGTACCGAAAAATTATTTTTTATCGGTAAGCCGTTTTTGAGATTATTACTACTACTATTGTTAGAAATGTATCAATTTACCATTTAATTGTTTTAAAAATGTGATGTATTCTTACTTAGTTTCGGGCAATGGAGTTTTATGCCTAGACCCTCTCCGAAGTAATGCTGGTGTATAACGTGGACCACGACGAGGAGACGGGCTGCGGCCTGCTGAAGAACATAAGAAGTATCACTTGTATATATTATAAGCAATTTAGCAGTTTACCATTTAAAAATAATAGAAGCCACACTAAACATAATATTATATATACATATATATATATATATATATATATATATATATATATATATATGTATATTAATACATGTCGTCCAATGACAGGTCTATTTAATCAAAATACACAACCACTGTTCAATTGGGCAGAGTTTCCCATTCTAAGAACAACTAGTGAATGCTCCCTCTAAGAACGACTGTAGAATAATGGCAGTCAGCAAACAAGACCGCTATTTATATTAGCTGTGAGTCAATCATATTAATTATTAGCTGTGGGTCAATCTTCGCTCCTGATATAGAGCGGCAAGGCTTCGAGCTAAACCTGCTAGCACGCGCACCTGTTAAAGAAAGTTGTCAAGACGAAACCAGACCCGAGCGTGCACGATATCGCCCGTCACAACTAACTCCTTACACTATTTACTATGTGTTTAAAACAATTACGTTCCGGTAAGATTAGAGGTCCGCAAATATTCAGTAATTTGTCAGCTGACTCCTCGGATTAAGTCGTTTCTCGTAATTAACGTTGGCCCTTTGGTGTGGCTATTAAACGCGTATCTTATCCATCTATTTGTAACTTTATCAACATTGTAATAGGATTAACATTAGGATATTTTGCTGGTAGAAGAATAGCCGTTTCTTAATTTCTCAAATGAATCTTCTCTCCAATGTTTTATGTTGTCATGAAAGGATATTTTAAAATTTACCAAAGTTGATCGATATTTTTATAAAAATTGATGAAAAATCTGTTAAAAACTGATGTCTACAACTTGTGTGTTATACAAGTTGATGAAGGAAATGCGAGGGCTTATAACACCAAAACCGGACACTATTATTTTTTGATATTTTCTTTATCTCCGTGGATATAATAGAATCTGAATTAATGTTTAAAATTTATATTATTATTATCAACCCTAATAATATTACAAATATAATTAGTAGAATCTTTTATATTGGTTTTATAGTAATATTCTCATTAACAGCTATGGAAATGTAGTTGAATTATTTATTAAATTAATTCTTAACAACGTTGTAAAAGGCAAAAACACTATGATCCTATTCACAAAAAAATGTTTCATTCGAACAATTTTAATATGTAGTTCAAAACTTCAAAGTACAGAAACAGTGAGAAAAAATAATATTTAGCCTTTTCGATATAAAATCGTCATATTCCTGGCTTCGTGTACCTAACCGCAAATTTAATTTGGCCGTTCAGTAAATAATCTGACTGAGAATTCACACACGCTTCTGGAATTCCGTGTTTGAGATATGCGCCTCAAAGCATATTTCATAATATTTGTAAAAATGTTAGCGATTTCATAAGTTACGGAACCATTTCAAAGGATCTGGTAACATAAAATCACAAAAGACGACCTAATCCGTAACATTCTATGAATAAATGCTAAATTGTTTATAAAATACTGAATGGATTTCAAAGTAACTTCACAATAATACGATCGAGGAAACCATGGACAGTAACCAAACAAAAATATTTTTCAACCGAAGAAGATTCTTAATACGACTTAACATATTTTGTAAGTTTATTACGCGGGTGTGAAGCCATATGTCCTATACATATTCTATCGAAATGGATTAAGTACCTACAATTTGTCAAAAATTAAAAATTAGTACAAACTGTTCACCACTATACACGATTGGATAGCTTTTTCTCAATTCCCAAAACCTAGAAAACCTGTTTTTATGTATCATCTTATAATAGGTCCCAATTTTTATTATAGGTTCAGCGACGTTTTTTATACTTACTATCTAAAACTATTAGATTAGTTTTAATGAATTTTTAAATAGAATATGTCCATCCCTTGTATCGTCGCAATATTGTATTCAATTTTAAACGGAACATTTAAAACGCGGTGTGCGTTTAGCGGTCCCTATATTATATGCAAATCATTGTAATAAAATGCAATAAATAGAGTGCAACGGTGCATTGTGATCGATATGGTGTCGTACGTGATCCAGGGTTCGATTCCCTCCGGGGTATTTTACGAGCGGTGGTATCTACGTACTCCTTTTGAATAGAAAATTATAACGGAGGTAGGATCTGGTAAAAACGAGAATCTAAACATCTAATACTGTAATACGCAATAATTGAAGTGTGTTTGAATTAATAATCGATAGAAACAGGTTTTCAAGCAAGCAGTATTATAAGTATGTACTTAAATTGAGTGAAAAAAGTGAAGTCCCGTGTCCCCTAGTGGGGTATGGGGCAGATGCATTTCACATCTATTTCACTGATCGATTTTTTTTTAGGGGTAAGTAGGTGATCAGCCTTCTATGCCCTGCCAGACCGAGTTTTTTTTTTATCTCCACCGGGAATCGAACCCAGGACCCCTCGGTTGTAACACTTACCACTAGACCAAGGAGGCGGTCACTTAAATTGAGTAGTACCTACATTATGTAGAAGGGTCAATGTGCCGCTTCGAAGAAAAAAGTATTAGGCTGTTTCTAAAATAGCACACTACTATTACTTGTAGCAGTCATTGAGCTAATATTGCCATTATTTGCTCATTGAGAAGTCTGTAGTGCATTTATAAGGGCAGATCGCTTCACCCGAACCGCACACAAAGTAGGTGCACAGCTCAAAGGGACGACCTGTACCCCTTCAAAAATAGTTTCGCCCTTTAGGACATAGCCGAGAATTACCAAGGCCCAATAATTTCCTTACTCAATAGATTGAGGCACGAAGAAACACGACTGAGCCGATTTGATCTAGTGTTTGTCATATATACAATAATAGCGCGATTCAACGTACAACTAACGCCATCTAGTTGCCGACCGAGTAAATAATGGAAACAATACTTCTTTCCTATATTCCTATTTTATAATATTATATAATTCCTACATTTAAATTTTATTAATTGTAATAAAATATAAATTCAGAAGTGCATGATATTCTGCTAGACTTGCCGTTGTTTTTTTTTTCATTTAAAAACTACACGAATTGAGGAATCGGTGTACGAATACATTCTAAAAGATATTTATTTGCATAGCAGATGTATGCTAAATAAGTGCCTCCAAAAGGGTCTAACAATGCTTTTTTCACTACTTAATGATTTTTAATGACAAATCAGTAATTTTAATTTTCTAAGGTTAAAAAATAATAAATTTAACACTATTCTATGCCTCACCGCAACAATATGTGCATAATATCGTTATTACCTTCATGAACCTTTCACAGTAACATAGACTGAAGATCTTATACACCTAACCACTTCCAAAAAAATTCCTTTCATTGTATCACTACTGCGTACAGATTCTATAGAGTATAGACTAAAGAAAACGTTGCTAAAGAATAAACTACCCTACGCGGGTTAGACGTTCCAGGCCAGGGTAGATTGAAGGGTGATATTTAAATGTTACTTCCGTAGGGTTCTGTTACGGGTAGGATAACACTTTGTTGTCCTATTAAGAACTTTATAGTTACCGCCACGCCATTCATAATGAAATTTGACAGTGATTGATGATAATTATCGAATATTTGGTTCGATTTGTTTTTGATTATGTATATACTATGTATGTAGATTGTAGGTATAGCTTAACCCTAACAATATCTGATAAATGTGCGAAGAAACTCATAGAGTGTGTATTTTTTTATTGTAATAAATATATTATAGTAGCTATGTATGTATGGGTGTGTATGTATGTATGAATGTTTCTTCCTCGCATTAGGATTACTAAAATGGCTGGCTGTTTCCTATTACAAAATTGCGTTGACACGTATAACTGCTATATTATAAACCTGATACGTACTAGATACCATTCAAACTCCTACAACCCCCACCTTATTGTTTAATTTATATATATTTTTAATTATGGTTTATTTCAATCTTTTAGTTACGTTTACGAATTCGTGGGCACCAGTAGTTGAGAATATCTTGTGAGAAACAACCAAATCAAATTATAAAAATTTGTCTATCAGCTAAGAAAGTTGTGAAGCCATAAAGCTAGGGAAACCTTAGAAAGTATAATTATTATAGCACTTAGGTAAATATAGGTACGTATATTTAGTATTTTTTATATGTAATCAAATGATTTGTGTAATATAAACGAATTTCTTTTTAATAAAATAATTATCTTTGAAAGAAAAAAAAAAACACTGCTATATAATTATCTAGTAATTGTATAAAGTGAGGAAATTATTATTTCATTTATTAATGCTAAGCTAGTCTTAGTGTAGGAAACTCCTAGTCTATTAAATAGGTAATTACAAACATTAAGGAAACAGATGACAGTGAAATCTCCCTGGCTAAGAGTGGTGACCTTTAACTTCCTTTAATATCAAAAGCACTAAGTAACTATGAAAGTTTGAAATTTGAAGTTTCGGCTCCTTGTAAGCTCGATTAATGCCAACGACACATTTATCTAACGACTCATCTTGATGGGATTTACGATAATAACCTGTACTTGGACTTGCTTGCTTTTAAAATAAGAACTATATAAACTTTCAAATGTAGACGGCGAATAGGTGTGAAGTAGGTACTGTAGAACGCTGGAAACAAGAATTAATTTTTAAAGTAATTATTTGCAAACATCTGTAATACTCCTTGAAAACCATCTGACCAACATTGAAAATCTTTTCACTGATGTAAAGCTACTCTATCTGAATGTTATTGGCTACATAGTTACGAATGAAATGGAATAAAAACTAAAGGTGAATAATTAGCAACCTCCTAATTCTGCGCGTATTTTTTTTCTAGAATCTACATAAGTCTGGATTTGATTAAATAGTTAACTGTATGTCATTAATACGTTCCTATACTGATGTTCCATCAAAAAAATTAAAATAAATTTGCCTATGTGCCTGTATAAAAACTCAAGTCCGCCAAGTGACAATGGCACAGCAAAGCACAGTTCTATTATATAATCTGTTTCATCTTCAAATAATATGTAATATATATTGTTTTGCTACCCCGGCAATTGAACACGGCACCTTCCACGCAACATTGAATTAGCGATTATTAGAAGATGTGTGTTAGCTACGGAATGTCTTTATAACACTATCTGCGATAGGCAATATCACTATTTTAATTCATCTCTTAGAAAACCATTTAATACCAATTAATAGCATCAATATTCCATATTCATACAATTCTTTATTTGTACTCGAAATTGGAAAATTCATGTTGGTTTTTTCTTCCTTTGTCAATTAACGAGGTCACTTTAATAAAAGTGCTTTCGTAATTTTTTTTAAACTACTTCAGCTGGACAATCACTAAATAAATTCATTTTCTTAAGAATATCTAAAAAAGAAAATGATTTTTGATCGTACGATATGTAATAAGACAATCAGCTGATAATTATTCTAGTTGAGTTATAATTCAACATTTATTTAAATATTAAAACGAATGGTATAAGTGAAGTCCCGTGTAGTGGGGTATGGGGCAGATGCATCTCACATCTGTTTCACTGATCGATTTTTTTCATTAGGGACAAGTAGGTGATCAACCTTCTATGTCCTGCCAGACCGAGTTATTTTTTATCTCCACCGGGAATCGAACCCAGGACCTCTCGGTTGTAACGCTTACGCGCTTACCACTAGATCAAGGAGGCGGTCGAATAGTATGATATAATATTAAATATATGACCTAGATCTTTTTTTGTATTTTTGCGATGTAGATTCAGGAGTGGTATTGTGGTATTATATCTCAATACGTTTTCTAGAATTACAAAATCTCTTCAGTGGTTCTTGGCTCATCAAACATCAAAGGGATTCTATTCAGAGAGAGTTAGTCTTTGGTCATTTAATTAAATTAACTTTTGCAACAGTTGAGCCTTTTGCTCATTTCACATTTCTCCAAAGTTTTATGAAAAACACAGTATGTAAAGCATAAACTACAATATTTCCCAAAAAAGAATCAAAAATCTAAATTTCTTTATGAACTCATAAGAGGTGAACCGGTAAACATGCGAAATATTTATAAAATAATGTAGGAACCTAATAAATCTATTTATATGCAAAGTCTATTTATATGCTGTAAAAAGTTATTACTGTTTAACGTCTTGGCTTATTTTACAAGGCGCAGTGCCGACGACTTCAGAATTAGTGATGTGGCGATAGGAAATGTTTTTGCAAGTATTATATATTGGTAATTAATAAATACTTTTAAATGTTTACCGACTTTTCAAAACGTTAAGCGTGTTGATTTTTTTATTCAGAATATATAACTGAAACCAGATCTAAATAGTTCAATGTTTTTATTTTAATTATTTATTTCCTAATAATTGTAGAAGAATAGAGTTAAAATCACTAACATTTACCTATAAATACCTACTTACTATCTTTAAATGTAAATAATGTACTTTTATAGTGACTATCGGCGACAAACTTCAAAACTTTTGGACCGATTTTCATTATTTTATTTTGATTTCTTAAAACTTAGATTAGTATATTAAATGTCAACAATTTAAGTGACAAAAGCTGCAAAGCGTGGAGGGATAAACTAGTCAAATTAGTACAATTACTGTTGGATTAGATGGAAGCTAAAGGTTGATTTATTTGAAAATTCGTCAATATCGATATAATATGGAAGTCCCTTGGTATAATTTCAAAGATATCCAATTGCAATGCACTTCAGGCTCGAGGGACGGTCGGAAAATTTCCAAGCTTCGGCGAACACACGTGTATAAACTTTACGTTATAAACTTACTGTTTAGCGTTCTTTTATATTTTAGACTTTTTCAATCACAAGTATTGGAATTCCCAAATAGTAATATAACTATTTTATATACGTATCAAAATTAACATATTAATTACTACTCATTAAATAATGTGACGGTAATAATACCTACTTTTACGTAATGAGTATAGACAATTATGAAAAACTATCAAATTAATAAGTTGCCTGTATAAAAATGATCATGAAACAGACACATCTACCACGTGCCGCATTAGAAGATACGGAATTTTGGATGGATTGACTTATCACTTACTACCTCGTAAGCCAATAGCAATTAAGTAACCAAGCACGTATACAGAGGGAGGGATAGTTGGGATTTATCCCCGAAATCTGACTGAAAAAAAAAAGTTTTTAGGCGTCTGTTTATTTATTCGCTTGCGTGTTCTTTCAATAAGTAGGTAAAATAAAAATATCGATAGTAGAGATACTTACTTCAATGTTTGTCTCCCCCCCCCCCCTCCCCCGAACCAAAAGTCTGGATACGTGCCTGTAAATAAACTCATTAATTCAATTTAACATTAAAATATATTGATCATTACCAAACCATAAATTGGATTAGTTGACAATGGTTAGACAATATAATAAGATCTCGAAGAATATTAAATTTAACAAAGAAAATCCTCGTCTTGGCTCAAAGTGCCTTCGAACTTTCCGGCAAAATAAATAATTCAATTACATACCAATTCGAAATAGGAAATTCAAATTTAAATTTGAAATTTAACTGTAATGTCACATCCAGACCTAGCTGTAAACAATAAACGTAGGTGATCTATGTACGCTAGACATGCCCTAGGCGATTCATTTCACGGCACATCACATTTACTCGTTCGGCGATGACGCTTCAAGTATCTTTTATACATATCAATTTAACTAGTCTGTTCATTGAAGGTTTTAAAAAAAATAGATTATACTTGCATAAAAGTTTAACAGCAATAGAAGCCAAAAAAACTTCAATACAATGTATTTTATTTTAATGTATTTTTATAATGTATTTTATATTCAGAACTATTTAAATTCAATTACATTTTGATACATCATCGATAATGTATTATTGTACAGATTTTTAATTGGTCGACTGTACATTAAAGATAATAGATAATTTAATTATTTAAGGATAAATTTAAAAGAATTTAAAACTTCTCTTAGCAGTTACGACCTATTTCGATTTATTTTTTTGTTTATCTTGCGAAGGAACAGACATACACACAGAAATGTAAATCTTCCCTCATTTTGCATAGGTTCAAAATTAGATTTATTTTGAATTTGACTCCTACTAGCGTACGTGTGCAACGTTTTATAGTAAAAGTTTTATAACATTATATACGTAATTCATGATGCCTTTTAAATATAAAATAAATATAATATAAATAAAATTAAAAGCCTTTATTGCTGTTCCACTTTCATTACCTTACTTAATATGAATATTGCTTTAGGTATTAATACTTATAGCTTTTTACGATTCATTTTATTTTCATTCAGATTCATCATAATAAACAGACATTAAAATGGGACAGAAAAATTATTAATTAAAAAATGCAATAAAACTTTGCTCATAATAACCTGGTGAATATTCGAAACAATCATAAATACAGATTAATTTAGATAAATAACATCAGGGGAGGATAATGCATTTCAATATTATCTATATTGATCAAATTAATGGCTGGTTAAACTTACTGATAAATGCTGTGGTTGATACTGTGACAAACATTGATGAACGCTAATGAGGGACTTTAAACAATTTCATTTTTAAGGTACATATTTTTGCCAAAGAAAAATTGACATAAATTGTACATCTACTTAGTACAGAAATGTTACGGCACTGCACAATTATTACTTTTTTTCGTAAACTGAGTGAAAAAAGATGTTGTTAATATTAAATGTATATAATACACAGATAAATTATTTCATGAGTATTTATAAGAAAGAGGAATAAAGATAATGGAATTACCAATACATTAGTTTATAGAATAATACAAGACAAAGACTCATATTTTTTGTTCACCCCAACGGCTATAATGAGCCTTTTCTTATATCAGATGTATATAGAAAATGCTGAACAAATTTATGTTTGTTTTATATTACACGGCCTAGTGTATATAATTTTTGACTACCTGGCTGATTTAGTGACGTAGCTTTGGACGTTTGGCTTGACAGGTGGACATATATAATAAATATATTTATAAAATTCGCAGCTTTGTTTAAATATCATTAAACCAGTTCTTTCGATATAAAATCAGACAGTTAAATTTTATTTGTACACATCAGTTTGTACTTCATTATAGTTTTTATTGTTATGCGACAGCAGACAATGAAGTGTACTGAGTAAGAGCAGAATAGTGAAGTGTGAATGCTCTCATTTTCCAAAATGAGAGCCAAATCTTGTGAGATTTAACGGCGGATTGGCTCCGAGACTTGGACTAATGGACCACTCACTGTGTTTGCGGACGCTTTCACATCACACGAGATTTTTTTAATAATTACTGTTTATTTCTAAAATTTAATGTTTAATTAATGGTTTTTCGTTAGAAAATGTTTGGATGACGGCTATGGCTGGATGCTTATTGTGTTAATTTTTCAGATATTTAAAATATATCTAATTTTGATAGGACAACAATTATTCAAAAAATGGACGGTCCTGATTGACCTAAAGACAAATACGCCACAGACATTTAAAGTACTTAAGAGCTCTATTATGAAATTGCGTTGACTCATATAACTCTCATATCACAGAACGACACACACCATTTATATAATAACTTTGCACTTGTAATTTCTTTCGTAAAAAAATTTGCAATATTTCTCTGTCACGAATTAACAAATATTTAGATATAAATTTCATATAAAAATACCTATACAATAAAGAGGTTGTCAGTGAAATGTGAATGATATTTTTTTGTGATTTTGTGGTTATGATTGAGATTATATTTCTAAAAATTTCATAAGTATTTCAAAATTAGGGGCCGCTATAGACTTAATATCTATTTAATGAATATTATAAAATATATTTTATTTTGTTTACTTACTCCACTAATTCAATACACGATCTCAAAAACAGTTGTAGCGCATTTTATTAATATCATACTGCTGAATTTCGGATACTTATATTTAAATAAATATATTGCAAAAAACGAGGCTATAATAATAACTATTTTATACTATTCTATAATTCATTAACCATTTTATGCAAAAAATAAGGTAAAAATGTAATAGTCCTCTTATATACAGTCTATTTAAATTTAATAATAGATTTGAAGTAATTTAATTAATTTTTAGTAAACCCTAAATCCCTATGCATAGATCTCGAAAATTTAATCCAAATTTAAAGCCGCCGAGGTCGCGGGTACCACCTGGTATGTAATAAAATTTTATTCTCATGTTATGTGACACGTCCCTCATCTGCAGAACAAAAATGCAAGCTGGCGTTGAAAACAGAATGTTTCTATTAGCCTTCTAGCTTTGTTTTAACTTCCTTGTACCATTACTGTTACCATACAATAACATTGTGTGCAACTCTCTTTAATGTACTTACTGGAAAATACAGATATTTCTATTAAGAAAACCACTGGAAGATATTGAGGAAAATATCCATACTTTCAATAGTACAAAAAGTAGGGTTAAGGGTGATGAGGAATTCGTAGTGAATTTTAACATTAAATAAAAGTGTATTTCAATTCTTACAATATTTTGATTGCAATCTATTGTATTATGTTACCTAAAAATTTTTTATTATTTAATAATTTCTACAGTACTTTCTCTATAACAGTGTACCGACATTTTATATATAAAAACACCCTTATCTAAGCGGTTACGCGCAAGTTTATGCAGGGATCATACCTAATATTGACAGTTTTTAGAACTATAAAAACCGATAAAAATATCATAATCAAACAATTAGAACAAAATACGTTTCTAAAAATGAACATCTCAATTTCCGTTCAATTAACGACTTTGTTAAGCAAATCCTTTCGGCCATTTTTAATTCCTTTTTTTGTAACTTCGCAATTAACAGAATTCTCACAATCCAACAAATTAGTTTCAGCCAATGTTTCACAGTACTTTAACTGAAATTACACTTCTCTTTATGGAGAAATTCGATTAAATTATATATATCAGTAATAATATTATAAAGTGACATTATATGTATCTACGAGTATTTTTGTCGTTTATAAAAAAAATTCAACGTACACTTCATCACTACATAGTATAAAACAAAGTCGCTTTCTCTGTCCCTATATCCCTTTGTATGCTTAAATATTTAAAACTACGCAACGGATTTTTTTAATAGATAGAGTGATTGAAGAGGAAGGTTTTTATGTGTATAGGTGTGAAGCCGGGGCGGGTCGCTTGTTTAAAATATAATAAAAAAATAGACAAATGTTAAAAATTCTTACATAGGCGAGAAGTATTAACACACTTCCTGAGTGAAATCGCGATCACCTACTTACGAAAAGGAAATGATCAGTGAATGAAATGAACTGGTGTATAATTGTGTCTTCCCCATGCAGGGATGTTATTAAATTTAAATTATTTAAAGCACCTATAGAAAACCATGCTATTAAATGATGAGCCTTTTCTCATTTCATTAATACTGATGTATTAATAATAGTTTCAAAATCAGGAACTACATAATTATTAACTCCAAGTCTTGAAATCACTGAATGAAATTTCACGATTGTAATTTGAGTAATTTGATCAAAGTTAATCAAATCAAAAGGTCCACCGTGGTTAAGTGGTTTGCGTGTCTGCGTGTTGCGCCGGAGCTCCTGAGTTCGAGTCCCGGAGAAATAAATTAATGTTCTGGTTGGGTAGGCCTGATCACCAACTGCCTGTATAAGAAATCAGTGATACAGATACAGAAATGTGTCTGTCCTATGCCCCACTAAAGATTACGGCAATTCACTTTAATATACCTATAATGTACATTAACAAAACAGAAAGCAGGTCAAAACAAAGAATATTTTTTTTAAATTGTAGGAATTCTAAACTTTATAGATAGGTAATTAATGGTTTTTTTTTTTAATTTTACTGCACTTCTTTTAGCAAATCTTGCGTAGCTAAATATATAAAATTTCGTGAATATGTCATGGTAGCGTAAAGGCTTCTTATTCCGAAAAATTTATGGTTCGTCGCGAATGTAGTACATACATATTGTCACATAAATGTATTTTATAGCGAGCGTAACGCCACTTTATCACATCTAAGTTTTAATGTGATGCCAAACTGTTTTTATTGCTTTTCCAAATTACATTTCAGTATTTGAGGCATGTTAATGTAATGTTCACTAAGCATTACTTTGTAAGATCTAAATACAATGACGAGCTTTTGTTTCGCTCAAGTAAATGTATCCCATTTTCATACAACAGTGTAGGTTATCAATCCGACTGTACACATTGAAGTATTAAATTTTAGATTATTTTTTTCTAATACAATTAAAATTCCGTGAAATAAAATTATTAATATATACATTAATATTATCTAATTTACGCTAAGTTTTACTTTTGCTAGTAGAGGAAGTTATGGATATAACTCTTACTTAATTTAATAAGTAAAAGATGGAATCACAAAACCATATCAAACAAAACTTTTAGGAAACCTCTTGATAAATCGACTCTATTTAACAAACAAAAACAAACCCAAACGAAGGAATAGCTACGGTTAAATGTACATGAATTAATTATGACATCCGTGATATTTGGGTATAAGGTTCAATTCCCCGTGGAACCGGCGAATTCAGATTAATTACGGTAGATAATTGGGTCGTCAATGTACAGCTGGTTTATGGCAGGCTAGTAAGTCCTTCTTGATGTTATGACGTCATCACTATTTATCAACGAGAACAATCGTTGTTATCTATGAATTTACTTATTTCTATAAATTTTTGAAGTTTGTGGGTTTTTGAACGTCAAGCTTGACGTAATAAAATAAAAATCAGTTTTGGGAACATTTTTATTATTTACTAGCGACCCGCCCCGGCTTCGCACGGGTATAAAACATATATATAAACCTTCCCCTTCAATCACTCTATCTATTAAAAAAACCGCATCAAAGTCCGTTGGGTAGTTTTAAAGATTTAAGTATACATAGGGATATAGGGACAGAGAAAGCGACTATGTTTTATACTATGTAGTGATTTACTCTTATATATAGGTCCCAAATATATACCCCATAGATCTCCGATTTTATATTATATTTCTTCGAATTTATATTATACCGAAATATTAAACGTAAATAATAAATATTGTTCCCATAAGATTTATTTTAAATTTCTGTTAAATGATCCCCAAAACACAATGGTTCCAAGGACGTCAAACAGACCTTTGTTCGTTACCAGGAAACATGAGCCAATGAAATACGATACTTATTACGTTATAACGACGCGCAATAAAATCTCAACGGACGAAAGTTTTTTCCGCAAACAATTCCCTATTTAGGTACTTGGCAATAATTTGATAACTTAATTAAGGTTCTGTTTGATTTTCTCTGAAATCATGAATTAGGTACCTATATTTTATACTGCGAAAACCTTATGTATGAAAACTCATAATTATTAAAAACATAGATATATTGTGTTTTTGAAAAGTATGGTGTAATATTTTGAATGTATTACTTACTTACTTAATTACCAAGCTTTGATTAATTTAATTTCGACGACCGATTGGCGCAATTGGTAGTGCTCCTGCCTTCTGAATCGAAAGGTCCTGGGTTCGAATCCCAGACACAAAATCTCATTGTGTTCATCACAAAAATAAATGCACCTAGCATTTATTTGTGTGATGAGCACGAATATTTGTTTCCGAGTCTTGGTTATATAAACTTATATATGTATTTATTGTGGTACCCTCGTTGTTTCTGATTACCATAACACAAGTGCTTTAGCTACTTACTTTGGGATCCGAGCAATGTATGTGAGTTGTCGCAATTTTAAAAATCAGGTATATTTTTTTAAACGTCTGTGCATTCATTATTAATATATCGATGCGTCTATGTAAAAAAAACGATTAGTATTAAAGTATTAGTAACAAAAGCCATAATCGTCTCTATGAGAAACAATATATTGTACAAGTACTGCGGTTGCGTGAGCATAACGCCAACAATAAAAATGTTCATTTTATTTAATATCGTGTTTACCTAGTATTATGTAATTTTGTAGTGTTGGTTGAAAATAGAAATTAGTACTATATTTTTGTAATATAGTGAGAAAAATTTCAGTATTTACTTAATAGTTTCAGCATATATATACAAGTACAGAAACATCTGTATGTTTCTGTACTTGAACTGTTTCTAAATAGAAACCTGTGTTTCTATTTAAAAAATCGTCAATTGTAGCTATGTATATCGTCAAAATTCTTATCACATTCTTTTTTCTGTTTACGATCGTGAATTGGATAGTAAAAAACAATAAATTGTGTGTTTACGGCCTTTGTATGAAGGTCTTGTCATAAAAAGTATCAATCGAGGACAATAGAGTGCGTAATAGCGCATGAACCCTGAAATGCGTTACCAAACGTTGTTCATCAACTAAAGTTTAAGATACAAGATATTATTTTTAAAAAATTAAGAATACGTACCTATATATAATAAAAGGGAAAATGTCTGGCTCGTAGCAATCATTTCAGGCTCAAGGTGTCGAGTAAATAGGCTGATCAAAAACAAGCGAGTCTTATCAGCCCAGCTTGCATCACCTAAGCTCAAATGGGGTGCAGGGACACTTCTGGTTATTATAATAATAAACATATTAATTTAGTTCTTAATGTCCTCCTTTAGCATTCATATAATATTAAAATTGAATAAATCTGTGTAACATAAAATCTATACTGATAAAGTGACTAAAAGTTATTATTTTGATGTCTTCCATCCGGAAAAAGTAGAGATGTACTCAAAGTTAGAGAAAAGGTCGTCCAGACTAGTGGCAAAGCACAGAAATTTCAGTGAAAATAGCTCGGAGGAAATTTTGAATGAAAGCTAAATGTACAAAACATTATTGCTAGTATTTGCTGACAGCCCTAAGGTCTATATTTATGGCGTTTTGGTGTGTAATAAAAATCACAGGAGGTTTATAGGTCTGTCGAGGTCACGGAAATCACACGTTATTTATAACTCTGTAGATTGTTACTAAGGGATAAATAATGTAAATTTTACTATAGAAATAAAAGTATAATTTATATACGAATATTACTAAAATCAAATAACTAAATACCTATGTTATATGTATAGAAAAAGTGAATTCCCGTAACCCCTTAGCATTTGGCACATTACTGTATCTGTTTCACTGATCATTTTTCTTTACAGGCAAGTAGTTGATCAGCCGTCTATGTTATGTTTCCCTGGGTTTCGAACCCAGGACC
Source organism: Aporia crataegi (assembly GCA_912999735.1). Taxonomy (NCBI): domain Eukaryota; kingdom Metazoa; phylum Arthropoda; class Insecta; order Lepidoptera; family Pieridae; genus Aporia; species Aporia crataegi. The sequence goes on along the minus strand of OU538733.1, from coordinate 7,097,069 downwards.
TCCGCGCAACACGCAGATGCGTAAACCACTTAGCCACGGAGGCAGTATGTTATACTCGTATTTGGAAGTGGATGTTTGGGTTTTTTACGTTATTATAAAATTGCTTAGCAGTTGTTAGGAACGCGTAAACATCTTGCGAAAGATTATTACCAGGAAGATGAAAGACCCAGTGTGATTTCCGACAGAGAAGATTTTCTATTATATCCATACCAAAATTGGGTCAGCGTATGAGACATTAAATCACAGCAAACAAACGAATAGGTAGTAATGTTATTAATTATAAGTCGAAATGTGATACCTAGGCTAGGAGAGCATTTTAAGGGCACAAATAATAAGTCATTATACTGAAATATAGCTTTAATCAGTTTAATGTTTGTATTTACATGTAGCGTTTAAACTATATAAAACATATATCTACAGTAAATATTGTAAAAATTCATACATACGTTGGTACCTTTAATAATACAAAAAATCGAAGATAAATGTACTATACACAACTCAAGTAAATTGAATGACTTCTAGGGATTAAAAAGTCAAGTATAACTAACTTTGTTAAAACTTCATCGGACCTTTCTATTTATTTTTGAAAAGTTTGCGTAAACTTATTTTTTATGTAAATAAGTCTTTTGAAAATTGCAATTAGTATCAGAAAATAAATATGTACATAAGAACCTAAATTCATAACAATGCGTGATTCGAAAATTACTAATAAATACAAAATCCATGTTGATTTACGATTATATAAAATAAAGTACACAATCGGTAAAATTTTGACTAAAATAATTTTGCTTACGCGGGACTTTTAAAAGTTTTTCTTTCGTACTCAGGAATAATAAAATAATACGAAGTTGATCTTGTCTCAAGGGGAATTCGTTCCTGTGCATATTTTTTAACACCGGCTGGTACTGTGCCTTGTCAGAATAGACAATACTTGAATTTATTAAAGTTTTTTATTCTTATTATCTACTAGACTCAAATAAAATGCAAAAATAGTCAACATTAATCACTGGAACCTACTTTAAATAGGTTTCTTTGAAATATGATATTATAATGTAACAAAGGATACGAGAAAGAATCTTCAATGAGTGAATAATGTAAGGTAAAAACAATTATAGAAAAGATATTTTTATAAATTGAACGTATTTCAAAAAATAAAGCTTTAATATATTACAATATAATAAAACTCAACTTTATTTTCATGTGAAGATTCTGGATCTGAGCCTAGTTTTAATCATGAGAGGAATGGAAAATACAAATCCTACACATTGTCAGTGAAATAGGTGAGTTAATTATCATAAAATAACATTTAATTCATGTTATCTTCTCTGCTGATCTTAGCGATTATCGTGGCTAGAGGTGAACTATGATTTAATTTATACTTCACTAAAAAACTTCACTTAAAATAATATACTTATCACAAGAGATGAAAAAAGAGTTCACGACGTATAGGAAATTTCAAGCTGATCAGAAAACTCGGATAATATACTACTCATAGTTGTACATGTGTTACAAATCTTTTTATTTTTCCTTATTTACTGGTCAACTTTATAGAAAAACAAACGACAATTTTAAAAACCATCATTTTACATCGCGGAGTCCCTAACATAAAATCATATTAATGTGAGTCAGAAGGTAAAATGCACCATTTTTTTTACACAACAAAATGATATAAAATTATGTACATAAAGTAAGTGTCACGAACCAATAATATGTAAATTTTTAGGAACTATTCCTTATTGGATTATTCGTAAAAATTGCGTAGGTACATTAAAAAATATAAAAAAGTTTTATCAGCGATAACGCAACTAAAATGATTTTAATTAAACGGTTATTTAGTAACTCATTTAAATATTGAAATGCTAAACAATGGGTATCTGTAATTGACCAGTTTATAATATGAAATGTACAATGATTTTTATTACAATCTAAAAAGCTGCACAATATATTAAAGATGTGGATATACCTATTTTACGCTTAATGATCTATTGACTTCATCAATAGCCAATAAGCGTCTAAAATCTCGTCAGTCTTCGAAATATACCTAAGTAATTTAAAATTTTCTAAATGCATTGTTAGGCATAAACTCTGGAATCATTGGAATAATGAGAAAACGGAATGTGAGAACCAATTTAGAATAATCAGTCTTAAAATGGATCAAGATATGCCTTCAATGGCAAGCGATGAAATATCTACCGTTGCGATGTCAAAACAAACAATAAATACTTAATGATAAGGTTTACAATTTGAAATTGTCTTAACTCATCGCTACTTACAATGCTTAATTTAAACTCGCAACATGGTCCATAATATAATTGTACGCAATAGTAAAAAATCTAGCACTACAGTTATTTACACGAGCACCTCAAAAATTAACTGTCACGCCTTTTTCACTGTCATCACTTCACTGCGCTGTTATGCTCATTGGCACAAGAGTACTGTCCTGACACTACACTTCCGTGCCGTCCTCACCCTCATCTTCAAATAACGGTTCGCTGGGATTCATTTCTGGACTCGGTTTCTTCTTCGGTTTAGGCGGAGGCCTCGGTGGGACCTTTCCACTTCTTCCCATTGTCCCTGATTGATTGAAAGATGCGTTACTTTCATTCTTTCTATAGTCTTCTTTAATTGGCGAACTAGGATCTTCTTTATCAGCTCTGGGGTTTCTTCTGAGCGAGCCAGTTTCTGGTTTACCTTTACGAATCAATGTATCTGTATCGAAACTTAGCTTGCGTGGTTCTGCTTGGGGAGTTGATGTGTTCTTCGCGGTCCAACTCATCCTAGGATTGGGAGGCTCCTGAGGGCCCGGAGTCGATAATTGGGCCGATAATTGGGAACTTATACTGTTTCTCGTAGGGCTAAATGGCGGAGGTACAGGTGATGGAGCTGGTTCTTGCTCTTCTATTGGTGGATAGTAAACTGGATGTGGGTTGTTTGGGTATGAAGTAGGAGTGGCAGGCAGTGGTCTATTTCTCATCGGAGAAAATTGTTGTTCTAAGCCCGTTTTGTTGAGAGACAGTACCGAACTACCATTTGCTGTGGTCCTCAAGCCCAGATTGTCATAAAGTGGTTCCTGAGCTTCTGCGCTTGGGAGAATCTGAGAACTGGCAGTACTGGACCATGAGGGTACTCGATGCTTTCTCGGAATTGTTACGTAGCCCTGACGAGGAGTAACTACAGGTGGAGTAATTGGCGCGGTAAAAGGTGATTGTGACCGGGAGTATGGTAAGGTTCTAAAGATGTTCTGGTTTGTTGTCATTCCGTATATTGGCGAATGAATTGGACTGACAGGGTTTATTTGAAGTCTGCTTGTATCTGGGACAGTGGAAGCATTGCTAGCCGCTGGAGAAATCTGAGCTGCCCGTGGAGGAAAAGAAAGTAGATCAGGTGGATATGCTCGTCCGTCTGTACGTCCATAGTCGCTTAAAGCATCTTCTGATCTTTTACGTTGGTGATCAAAATCTAAAGACCGTTTTTCTTCATCATTATGAGCTGAAATAAAAAACAACAAATAAGTACATTTTATTTTTATTATATTATTACTGAGTTTAGTTTAGGTAATTGAAATAAAAGTAAATAAGCAATTCTACGAATTTCTTATCGCTGCCAAAAAATCATCAAAAACGTTTCTTTTTGCAAATTTTTCATTGTTTTGATTCAAAAAAAATAAATTCATAAGTTCAATTTATTACTTAAATATTTTATGAAATCTAGTACTAAATGTGACGGAATATTAATATCAAATTGCTTACCGAAAACAGAGTCGTTATCAAGCAGCGTTTTATTCAACTCAGACATTTCTGTAGCTCCACTGGTAATTGATGGTGGTACTTCATATCTGCGCGGGGGCTTTGTGACAGGATTTACGGCTGATATCAAACTTTTCTCCATTTCCGGAATAACAGAACCTTCGATTAACGCTTCTCCATTTGATGTATTAGATTTATTCTTTTCAGAAGTCCGTCTTCGGCAGCAACAATAGCATATCATAACTAGAATGATCAGTAAAATTGCAGCTGCACATGAAACTCCAACAAGAACTGGTAGCATATTACTATTCATTCCAGTCGGAGGTACTATACCTGGGGCGGTATGAGTCACAAATAATGTAACGTTTCTTTCTTCTACACCACCGGGGTTCTTTGCTACACAGAGATACATTCCATTGTCTGTACTTCCAGCATCGATAATCGTTAAATTCAGCCATCTACTGTTATCAGTATTACTTTGGGTTAAGATGTATTTAACTTCTCCTTGATATCTATATGTTCCATCTATAATTTGAGCATTCAAAACCCAGTTTACTTCGGGAATAGGATTGCCGTTGACTTGACAAGACAAAGTAATGTTATTGTCACCAGATTGTATTGTACTAGTAACTGATGGGTACATAATGCTCGGCCGGCAAGCGAAATCCCTAGAGTCTAATTCTTTCCACAATTTACCGTGTACTTTAGGTGGTTCGCTACAAGTTATCGGTGAGGTATAAAAATTGTTGCTTATTACCCAGTTTCTGAAAGGCTGCAGATAACAATCACAACGCCAAGGATTGTCGTGAACATCGAGGTTTGATAAGGTTAACGCGTTGAGGGCGTCGAGTTTTAAGTGCTCGAGTTTGTTACTGTTGAGTCTCAGAATGTTAAGCTTTGGCACCGACATAAACGTCTTCATTCCTATTTGAGTAATGTGGTTATTGCTTAGATCAATTTTCTGTAAAAATTGTAGATTGTTAAATAGTCCATCTTCCAATTTTTCGATTTGGTTGTCATTGAGTAAAATCCATCTTATTTTTGCAGTCTCTCTAAAGGTTTCAGCATGTAAAGTCTTCAGATTGTTTTTCGATAAATCCAATTCGATCATAATGGCAAGACCACTAAGTCCATTTTTGTGTATCGTTAGCAGTTGGCAGTCTCGAAGTATGAGTTTTTTAAGGTTAATTAATCGAACGTCTTCAAAGGCGTGTCTCGTGATTTCGTATAGTTCGTTTCCAGTTAGGTCGAGGATTTGTATTTCCGTGCTTAGCGTTTTTGGTATGTCGTGAAAGTTTGATTGTGAGCAATCGGCTTGTTTGTTGCCACTCGCCCAAACGCATTTGCATTCCTGCGGGCAGTTTGCGGTGAAGTCTGCAGCCGTAGCCGTCAGCACCAGGCTCACAACTAATAGTTTGTGAAGTCGCGTCCCCATTTTAGAATTCGGAATCTGAAACAAGTTGCAAATAAATGTTAATTTTAATTTACAAAAACAGGCTAATAATAAAGGTGGAGGTAGATTGTCTCATTAGAATATCACTCTTTCTACTAATTGTTTAGACTTTAGTACATATTTTTTTTTGCGTTAAGCAAATATTGTGAGCTAAATTTTCAATCTTTAGTAAATGGATTAATATTAAAGTATTATAAACAATAACAAGAACAAAAATAAAATAAAAAAACAAATTATTATTCTAATTTAACGCATACAGACACGCGCAAACATAGTAGGTACTGTATATGTAGATAGTAAAAATTCATTGAAAGAGTCCCCACAGTAAAGCTGCTTCGTAAAACGAAATCTTGAAAGACTAACTATATCTATCATCGATTTAGATAAACTCCGACATCCGTCAACACTTCATCATGGTAAATCGTATGTGGGGATTGGCCTAACAATAAGCCCCAGACACTTAAAAAGCGTGTTTTCAAAAGCGTTATAACAGCAATAAAATGTTCTGGAAATCGACATAGGAGCACGCACAGAAGCTCGTATTTAGGCTTAGTACAGACAATAACTAATAAATATATCATGTATTTAGAATTTATGTATATTATCAGTAAGTTGCTAAGTCACGAAAAAAACGTTTTAGATAGACTTTCTTTCTTAATTTTTTTCAACAAGACTTCTGTATTTCAAACATATTTTTTCATCCAGGCTCTTTAAACCGTGATAAATTTGAATCAAGAAATTTTGTCTAATGCCTAACCAAACTCAATCAAATCGGAATATTGTGCTACAAAACCACGAACATACAATTTATATTACAATACACTTTTGAATTTTCAACGCTACAATTTACTTTCAAAAGCAATCATGTGAACATGACCTATTCTCAATGGGAATCCAAGAGTTCATATTATAAACATATGTAATGGTTAGGATTACAAACAATATGCCATAAAGCTTTTTATTCCTTGTTCTACAACTTGTGTTTATTCATTAAGATTTCATCTCGAATTAAGTGTTTTGATATAGTCATAAAGCTTATAAATTATTCAGTTCATACAATAGATTTTACTTGTTTCATTTTTAGCTATTCATTCTTTCAGTTTTTTTTACACACTTTGTTGCACTGGAGTGCAACGGGCGGCCTTATCGCTAATCAGCGATATCCAGGCAACCCACCGCGATAATAATTTACATTTTTTCTTAGGTGAAAATATGTAAATTATTATCGGTATAAATCGAGATATAAATGAGGCAGGATACAAATACGATACAAAAGCAAACAATCTCAATTGTAATATTAATAACATGTATTTTTTACTATACTAAATAAATATATAGTTTATAAATATAAATAAGCGTTTGAAAAAGAACTATACCTATATTGTTTCATAAAATAATGTTACTACTTACTATGTACTGTATGTTATGAAAAAAAATATTGAAAGGTGTTTTTTTTTTCGATAGACTCTTGGAACATTAGTTTTATACAATACTTGCCTTAATTGTTTTATAAGCTTCACCTTGCAGTAGGTACATAATTTATTACTGTTATGAAGCCATAAAATTAAATTAAAAGTCATAAATCTTTAAGAGTTCCTTAAAATAAAACAGACTTCAGCTTTTTATGAATAGTTACTGTTGAGATGGTTGGATCGTTGAAATAACTAATTAAGCTTTAGTTTTAGTTTTATTTTATTATACGAACACATTATTTCTTACATAGCTATTTTACCAGAGAGAAGAAGAACGAACAAAAAAAAAAATTATAGATTGCGTGTGTTTTTCACAACACCGCAATAGATGTCGCTACTTTTACAAATTAACATAGATTATAAATTTACTTAGTTACAACACGCCTCCTTAAATTTATAATCTTATAACCTTTTACATAACTAAATTAATCTTAACTCTAATCTGTTTTTCAAAAATTTTGTTTTATCTAGACTTTTAGTTAACATATCTGCCAAATTAAATTTTGTATCAATTTTTACAATATCAATTGTTTTCTTCTCATAATGCTCATTTATATAATGATACTGCACTTCGATGTGCTTAGAATTTTTTGTAAAGTTACCAAATTTAGCAATTGAAATTGCGCCTGAGTTGTCTACATACAATTTTATAGGATTACAAAGTTTTACATCGAATGATTCAATCAGTAAATTTCTAATAAATAAAACTTCTGTCACAGCTTCTGACATAGCAGTATACTCTGCAAAAGTTGAACACTTAGTTACAGTATTTTGTTTACGTGTTTTCCAAAAAATTAAGTTTCCATATAATCTAATAATAAAACCAGTTGTAGATTTTCTATCCACATTATCTCCTGCAAAGTCAGAATCTACCATACAATCTAATACTTCAGTATTTACATTATCATAGTATGTTAATTTTAGATCCTTAGTCTTATACAAATATTTTAATATTCTCATTGCATATTTATAATGGGTTTGGTTATAACAACTTTGGTATCTACTCAAATAATTAACACTGTATGCTACATCTGGCCTTGTGCCTGTACTGATATACAATAATTCACCTATTATATTTCTGTACTTAATGCTTTCATCTACTTCTCTAGCTTGTTCTAGTTTTAAATTTGTTTCCATTGGAGTATCATATAATTTAGCATTTGTCAAATCATATTTTGCAGCCAAAGATTCAATATATTTTGTTTGATTTAGCGTCATTACACTTTTATCCTCACTATAATCAATATCTATCCCAATGTAGCTTTTAATTTTTCCTAAGTCTTTCATTGCAAATCTTTTCATTAAACTAGTTTTTACCTCATCTATTTTATTTTTATCTTTACAACATATTAAAAGGTCATCAACAAATATTAACATGTATATTGGATCTTTGCTTGTTCCATTAACATATAAACAGTAATCATAGTTACTTCTAACAAAATTCAATGTTTTAATAAATTTATCAAAACACTCATACCATACTCTAGGGCTTTCTTTGAGACCATAGAGTGCCTTATGCAATTTGTAAACTTTGTTGTCGTTAGTTTCATACCCTTCAGGTTGATTTACATATACTTCTGACTTTACTTGAGCATTTAAGAAAGCTGTCTCTACATCCATCTGTTCCACAAATAAATTATTGTTACAACTATACGACAGTAGAATTTTCAAAGTTTGCATTTTTCCTACTGGTGAATAAGCATTTTCAATGTATTCATTTTGCTGAAATCCCCTCACAACTAATCTAGCTTTATAATCATTATTACTTTTCCTTTTAAAAACCCACTTAACATCTATAACTTTTTTATCTTTTGGCCTTTCAACAATTTGCCAAGTATTATTCTTATTTAAGCTATTTATTTCGGAATCCATTGCTATCTGCCATTGTTTATAATCATTGGAGTTCATCGCCTCCTCAAATGAATTTGGTACATTTGCATCGATATGGTTAACATATATAAAATGTGAAACTGGACTACCATATCTAGAAACTGGAATTCTTTTTCGTTTTTGCGATACTACTATATCCTTATTATCATTTAAATAATCATCATTTACAAGATCTTTTAAAGCATCATCAGAATAAGGCTCATCTGTATTTACACAATTTTCACCGCTATCATTATCAGTTTTACCTATTTCGTTTAAAGTTTGGTCTATTTCTAAATCTTTATCTTTTTCATCATCTTGTTTTTCTAAGCAAATCAGTTCAGTATTTTCTTCGACTACCTGTACATGCCTAGCACTAATTATTCTATTATTTAATAGAACTCGATAACTGTTTTCATTATAACCCACTAGAATTCCTACTTGAGCTTTGTCATCCCATTTGGTTTTTCTTAAAACTTCAGGAACTCGAACAAAAACTCTACTTCCATAAATTTTTAAATGCTCAACATTTGGTTTTATTCCGAAAAATATCTCATAAGGAGTTTTATTTTCTACAGTATTTGCAATTGTTCGATTTTTTAAATATGCCGCTGTTTTTATTACTTCCGGCCAATACCTTCTGTGAATCTTAGCTTCTCTCATTAAACACCTACCTATATCCATAGCAGACCTGTTGTATCTTTCAGCTACTCCATTTAACTCATGGACGTAGGGTGGACATGGCAATAACTCTATACCCTTCTGCCTTATGAAATTATAAATATCCCTATTTAAATATTCTTTGCCATTATCGCACCGGATTTTCTTAACTTTTTTATTGAATTTATTTTCTACTAAATTTACAAATTCCATGAAACAACTAGCAACTTCAGCTTTACTTTTAATACAAAATATCCTTGTGCATTTACTATAATCATCAATAAATGTGAGGAAGTATTTTTCTCCACCATAACCGGATGTGTTATGTGGACCATTCAAATCAGTATGAATTAATTCTAAAATTTCAGTAGTTTTTGTTCTATTATTTTCAAAAGGTACATTACTCATTTTACTTTTAATACAATTTGAACATTTCATTTCTGTGTTTTCAATCTTATCAGGCAGACCGTTTACTAATTTATTATTTATTAATTTATTTAAGTATTGAAAATTTACATGACCAAGTGCCCTATGCCATTTTTCTTTTTGAGTTAATTTTACTGAATGTGCATATATTTCGTTTTTCAATACAAAACTTTTTAAATAATACAAATTGTTTATTTTATCAGCAACAGCAATTAATTCTCTAGCCCCATTATAAATCTTTGCATTTTCATTTTTAGCTACTATGGTGCAACTATTAGTTATCCTTGAAAAACTTAACAAATTTTGCTTAATACCTTCAACATAATAAACATTTTTCAAATCTACATGTTTCTCATTATAATAATTCTTAAAATAAATTTTGACAGTACCTACTTTGGTGGCTTTTAACATTTTGCCATCCGGCAATTTTACATTGACAGGACTTTTCAACTCAATTGAATTAGAAAAATATATATCATTATTTATTATATGATCAGTACACCCACTATCTAAAAGCCAATTAATTTTACTACTATTATTACATTCATCTCTTTCAATACACCCCCATACCTGATTTATTTCCGGATTACATACTTGAGCTATCCATGATTCCGATGAAAAGTTGTTTGAAGATTCACCACTGGATTGACCTTGACCTCGAAAATGAGGTTGTCCTCTACCACGGCTATGACCTCTGAAATTATTTTGAACTCTGCCTCGACTATGACCTCTGTAAGCTACACCTCTGTTGACACTTCTCTGTGGTCCTTGTTGACCTCTGATGCTTGGTTGTCCTTCATTATATCTCTGACCTTGCCAGCAGTCCTTCTTGAGATGACCAGTCTTTCCACAGATAAAGCATTGGGCTATAGATTTGGTTGCAAATGTACTCACATTGTTCTTCTTGTCCGAGTCACTAGTGGACATATTTTTCTCTTTTATTTTAGAACATACATAATCAACTGTTCGTTGTTCTTCTGGAATTACATCAAGAAAGTCTCCAATATAACTATAGCTTGGTGGAAGCGCTCTAAGTAAATATCTTAACTTCTCAGCTTCATCTAATTTTCCTCCAGCCACTTTGAACTTATTTATTGTTTTCTCGAAATCAACAAAAAAATCTTCTACTGTACCGTAATTGTTTAATCGTATCTCTTCAATTTTTCCTCTACATATTATTTGCATAGCTGTAGACTGTGTTAAATACATTTTGTCAAACTTGTTTATCATTTCATATGCCGTTTTGCATTCACTAATATATTCTAGTTGTTTATCAGAGATTGTACTCAATATTATAGTCCTTGCTTTTAGATCTTTCTTTTTCCATTCTGCTTCTTCATTTTCCGTTTTAACACTGGCAGCCTCATGGCATTCTTTGTATTCCAATAAAGTTAACAACCTTAATTTCCAACTTGAATAGTTTGCACCATCAAAAATAGGTATCATAATTTCTTCCACCTTTGCTTGTTTAGCCATTTTTTCAGATAATAACGTCTTATTATAGTGTAGACTTATGTATTTTCAAAATTTTCTCCAATCCGTGTTTCACCTTAACCTCAAAATATCTCAATCGTATTTAATTATCATTTCACTGTATTTACTCATCACACTCGAGTTGTTTCTTTGCAACCACGCTCTGCTACCATGTTGAGATGGTTGGATCGTTGAAATAACTAATTAAGCTTTAGTTTTAGTTTTATTTTATTATACGAACACATTATTTCTTACATAGCTATTTTACCAGAGAGAAGAAGAACGAACAAAAAAAAAAATTATAGATTGCGTGTGTTTTTCACAACACCGCAATAGATGTCGCTACTTTTACAAATTAACATAGATTATAAATTTACTTAGTTACAACAGTTACGACATCCGTTAAATTGGTTTAAAATTCGATTCCAATGTGACTGTTTAGCTGTAAGAACTCCCAAGACAGTATTTCTACAGTATTTTATTAACAGATTCGTCATTAACTTTAAAGAAGGATTCTAGAACTATAAATATTATTCACTTTTAATAGCTTATCAGCTATACTACATTAGCTAAAAAATAGGTTCGTGTCGTTTAACTTAAACTGGCTTTTTTCTCCATCTTCTTGTGCACAATTATCTAAAAAAAACGACAGTTTCCCTCATATATTTTTTTAAGCAAATATTTTATATTTTTATATTATGATTTGAACATTGTAAAATATTAAATAAATAAACTCTTAATATTTATAATGTTTTTGTAAGTTTACTAACAGATAGTATGAACAGAAAAACAAAATATTTTTTAAATCACAATTTCCACTTAACGTTTCTTCAAACACTTGGGAGTTCATTATAAAACATTAATTTGCATGGGTGTAGTTACACCCACAAGTCGACGTACTGTTTGGGAAAATGAGATAATATTATAATGATTTAGAAATTAATTTTCATAAATAAACACGATCAACAACAGTATTCTTTTGTAAGTCCGACTTTTTGGATGTTTAAATTTCGTATGTCTAAAATTTTCATAGGATAATAAAATGTTTATAAGAACAATTGCAAATTTATGAAAACCTCCTAACTTTTGCACAAAAATTTTCTTCACGTTTTAGATTTAAGACAAATATGGTTCAGTATTAGGTAACAGAGCGACAAATCATATTGGTATTTATAATTAGCTAAGATCGAACCGAATTTGGAAATCACTGTTCCCTAGTCGCGAAAAAAGCTATTGTTCTAAGCGGTAGATAGGCTACATCCTTATTTATACGACCCTGATCGACCTGCCGGAGTATTTATTCACAAAGGCTGCTTATTCGCGATTCTGTTTTAGAGCGGCTTTTAATTAATCGGTACGTGGAATTTAAGATGACTTGATGATATGTTACAGTACATTACTTGGTATTACTACATAGTATAAAACAAAGTCGCTTTTTCTTTCCTTATATTCCTTTGTATGCTTAAATCTTTAAAACTATGCAACGGATTTTGGTGCGGTTTTTTTTAAATAGATAGAGTGATTGAAGAGGAAGGTTTTTATATGTTTTATACCCGTGCAAATCCGGGGTCGCTTTTATTTATATATATTACTTATATTTGGTATTTTTTGCCAACCCTTGACTTAGTAGCATGCATATAGTATTATGACAGGGTCGGCAACTTAAAACTTAAAAATTGCACCTTTAGTATGTAATAATCTATAGTGATTGATTTAACTCCAAAGGGCTACACTGATTATGATTTATTTATGTTTGGTTGATAATTTGATCTTGAGTTCATAGCTGTTTTTATTAAAATATATTACATCTAGATGAAGTATTCTAAGTTGAAATTAAACGCGTGTTTTAAATTTTTATAAATTTCATTTTAAAATTACAATGATCTTTAGGAAATTTTAAAATCTATATGGAATTATTTTTCAAAACATCTTGAATCCTCTTATCCGAATACTACTATCATAACAGTAAAGTACCCTTAGAATCCACTCACACAGAATTTATACTTGCATCAGCGTATCGATAAAGTGAAGATGCGTGCTCGACATCTTTATGTTTCAAGGCTTAAATTTTATTGACGCTTAAAGTTTTGACACATTGTAAAAAGTCATTCTCGGAAGAATGTTACGTAAAACAATTTCAGGCTTATATTTTGAATTTACGTCCATCTTTTAGTCAAAATAAAGTATGTACAAAAGCAATTATAGGTTAAAAGTAGACTTTCATAAAAGTAATGTCGAAGTGCGATCTCTAAATCTGCGCCAATGACTCCAACATTCGAAAAATTAATGCGCCGCATAAAGGTACTTGCAAAATATTACTTACTCGAGTAAGTTACGGCTACCACATTTATTTGAAAGTTGAAAAAGCTCGGAACGAAATGAAATGGAAATGTTTAAATTAATTTCCGGATCTTTGTAAGTTCAGCGCTTGATCTAATTTAGTAACCTTGGGATAGGAAATTTAATTTATTCGTCCAATTTTTAAGCTACTTTTTGTAGCTTTGTGTCAGTGCCTTGGTCACACTTGTTAAATCACTCGCTCAGTGATTAAAGCTGTTGACCCTAATAGATACAAGATACTACGGACGGATTTGATATTCATGGTTGTGTAGAGGTAACCATGACGTTTACAGGTGTCATGGTTACCTTTAAAGATGATATATTTTTACACAAATCTTGAATCGCATGTTCACACTCCACTCACACTCCGCTCACACTCATTTCACCAACTCGCGAGCGATCATGCTGTGAATCTTGATTTCCCTATATGATTATAACATAACATTAAGATAAAGTTGGAGAGAAGGCATTGCTTAGGCCTCGTTAGGCTCTTTAAGCACTGTGATAATTACGCGCACTCCAAGTGACAGTGAGGCGTGAATGGGGAGCAATTTAAGTAGAAGTGCGTAACGCCATGCGAACCGCGCCTTATAATTGCGTTTGATCAAGGGTTTAATAGATAAGCAGTAGAGGTTTCAAGGTTGGTTTAACAGGCGAAAGCTTAAAGTATGTTTAGTCTGAGCTTATTTTAGTGAAAACAGATGAGAGTGATAACGAGATGAAAACGCCGGTCAAGCGCATGGCTTTATAACCAGTCATTTTCCCAGTTATTAAAAAAGATTTAGTCAATGCATCTCTTGTTTCAGAACGAAATGTTGATTAATATATTCTTTGGGAATAATTCCAGGTAAGTTCGAAAAATGCAGGTAATTAAAATACAAGAACACAAAATAAAAGAAACAGCATTTTTTTTGAAAATCAATTCTTAAAGGATTCTAAAAAGTATGCTTTCTGTACATATTTTAAAAGTGTAGACTTACAATGCTTTAAAATATTTATTGTTAACTGGCTTGCTTTAACCCCTAACAAACAACAGATTTTATGTAAGTAAAATATTTTAATAACATTATAAACAAAGTAATCTTTGAATTTATAATAGTAATGAGTTGTATAACTGAGGTAAAATAATAAACCTACGTAAGAGATCGGTTTAAGAAACTCGTGGTCTAGAAGAAATCGACAAAAACTTATGTCCTGTACCACGAGGAAGATATCGCCTTACCAGAGCTCTCTTTCTACATATTATATGCGGTATGTCGTAATTTGAAGTCGCGTTATTGGGTGGGCGGTATATTATCTTGGACACATATAACACTCGACGGAGGGTTGGATATGAACTTTTTCATCGAACTTAATATCACAATTTTATTTTAAATGTGAACAAACAATATATTTAAATATGTAGTATAAAAATACAACAAGTCATCGTCATCAACATTGGAATGCGTATCAAAAATATGAATATTTTTCCTTTTGTTTTGAACCGCACTTTTATTTCAAATTAATCTTATTTTTTTTTTGTGCGGACATCCCTAAAAATAGTGGACTTTTTTATTAATGAAGAAGTAGAGTAATTATGGCCATGACAATAGTTTGGACGACTTCTAATAATAAAATGATCCATACATTAACGAAATTAGCAAAGGACGATCTTAATTGCGGTTGTACTAAATGCTGACTTATATTTTCTCCCTACGGTGTGTGTAAGTAAGGCCGCCATATTGTGCTATCTTTCAAAGTCACTCACATCTTGTTCGCTATTTCTTGGCATCTTAGAATGTCGTCAAAGTGTAAACAATGATACCTGGTTTAAATAATTTTGAAAAATTCTTTTTTGTGTGTCTTATTTTTTTATTTATCTTATCTACCAAATAAGCCTGGTCCGAATCCAGTTAATTTACCATCGGAATAAAAAACCAGCTCTCATACAAAAATTAGACAACTCCTTTGGTAAATAACCTTTCTCGCTCGGAAAAAAACCATAAACCCATGTGCAATTTTTTTGTAATGTTTTCGTTTATTAATTAGAAATAAAGATACAAATTTATCATCTCTTTGAATATTAGTGTAGATTTTTATTTCAAGTAAATTAAATTCTGACAGTTCAAAAGAAATATTTCGTATATATACTTGTGTATAATTTTCTAATACAATCTCATCTCCAATTATAAAAGGTTATCCCCCATTGCATTATACTGTGTATTGTAAGAATTAATAAAAAACAGTCGCTTTGTCGTTTGCACGCGCCATGTATAAATATTTGCAAAGGGCAAATGCCGACAGTTCAACTCAAATAAACCCGAATATATCGCTTTCATCTCAAAAAATACTGTTTTATTGAATACTTATTTAACACTAGCTGACACCCGTGACGTCGCGTAGTTGTAAATAGTAATGATCACAATCTTCTTTTTCATTTCAAATATTGATTGGGATATTACGAAAGGATTTGTTTTACAATAATAATAGATAATTTTAAGAGAGGTTGATAACTTTCTGCAAGAGAAATAATATCGGCAAAAATATGATATTATCGAATCAAGTGTAAAATTTTAATTATTTAGGATAATAATATAAACTTATAGTATAAGGCGATTTAGACGAGACGTGATCGAAGCAGGAAATATTATTGAGTAACGCTTTTGAGAGAAAGTCTGAGAGCGGGAGCGAAGCTTAACAAAAAAGGCAATTTCAGAACTGACCCACCACACCATCAAGGTTTTAATATTAAATTTTGCTGCTATTTTTTCACAGAAACCTTACGCAGACGCAGATTTTTTTCTAAGTCAATATTGATGTTATCTATTATGTATTTACTAGTGTTAATTAGTTACTACCAATCTTCTAATACTAATAATAGTAAATAACCTCTTGATTGTAAAACATTGTAGTATTTTGCAAACGTGTGGCATTGTTTATTCCGTTTATAATACGCGAAGACTGAAAAAATGTATGCAAGAGGGCATCGGTTCTTAAGAATATTGATTTAAAACGCTGCAAGCTAATAAAAGAATTAATGCATTTTTTCTTTTCAGGACGAACCAAGTTTCAATTGAGCTTGATTAGATCTCGCATACAAAATACAGTGTCTCAATGAATGATGCATCTTTTGTGCTGACCCTCGATAGGGGTTATCTTTGATTCAATTGGACGATGTATAGACATGGTAATTTCTATTCAAGTTTTCAAAAGAAGAAAGATAGCTGTTTTAAAAAAGTTGCTTAATCTTTTTTAATTTGCTCATAGAACTGTTAAATAAATAAACGTCGACCTTATTGTCTATGCAATTGTACAGGTTGCTTGTACGAGTGCTAAATTTGTTTCGCACATAATTCGTTCGTTATGCCTTTAATTTTACCTAAATAATAAAATCTATTTAAATTATCGTACTATTTTTGTAAAAGTTTGTTATTTATGAGTGTAGCCGCCATGTACGCACACGCGCACAGCCCTTCGCTCTAAAGTACATGGACGTGATTGGCTGCGCCTGCGCTTCATGCTTGTTAACCCTAGTGCTAAGTTTAGACTAAGATTTTTGTACAAATACTTGTGTTTTAGAAATTATTATACAATTAACATTCCACATTCAACTCTTCATTCATTCATTGTTTCATTGTATTTCATTGTTTCTCGACCTTTCTCTGCAA
Organism: Aporia crataegi; assembly: GCA_912999735.1. NCBI lineage: Eukaryota > Metazoa > Arthropoda > Insecta > Lepidoptera > Pieridae > Aporia > Aporia crataegi. The sequence goes on along the minus strand of OU538733.1, from coordinate 7,079,983 downwards.
GCTAAGGAGTTTTATAAACTACAACCATCGACTCCTAAATTGGTGACCCCGAAGAAGAAACACGTAAAATGGAAAATCAACAGCAGTACGGAACGGAGCTCTCAGCCGTAGCACTCCCTGCCCGTCTGCCACCTTTCTGGAGGGAAAAGCCACTTTTATGGTTCGCCCAATTTGAAGCCGCCATCGCTGCAAGCAAGCCAAGCGACGAACAAAAATTTAATCTCGCCATACCACTTCTTGGCCACAGTGACCTGGAGCAGATTGCAGACCTAATATTAAACCCGCCCACAAGCGAAAAATACCGATCGCTGAAAGAAAGATTGTTAGCCACATACCAAGAGTCGGAGCATAACCAGATTCAAAAATTATTGAGTGGATTGGAGCTTGGAGACCTAAAACCAAGCCACCTACTTCGCAAAATGAAAGAGCTAGGTGGAAAAATAATTACCGACAGTGCCCTACAAATATTATGGCTAAAACAGCTGCCGCCACACGTTCGCGCCGTCCTTTCAATTAAAATTAATAGCGCAGAGTTGAGCTTGGATAAATTAGCTACAATGGCAGATACAATGATGGAGCATATCGAGCCTGCAACGATCGCCGCAGTCTCGTCTCCAACATCATCCACAATTCACGACGCCACGAGTCTACAAATAAATATGATATCAAGCCAAATCGCGAAACTAGCATTGGAAGTTGCCAGCCTGAGGAATGAACAACAGGAATATCAAAGACGTAGAAGCCGATCACGTTTTCAACACCAACGTTATAAGTCACGATACAGATCAAGAACGCGTTCACCTGCATTCCAGGAGCACGATGATTATAAACCAGGCGTTTGTTATTACCATCGGCGTTTCAAACAAGAAGCAAAAAAATGCGAATCCCCATGCAGCTTCAAACAGGAAAACTAAAAAGCACGTCGTCGTTAGCGGGCGTCGACGGCCATAAAACTACATACCGCTTATGTGTAACGGATTCCATAAGTAAAGAAAAATTTCTTGTGGACACTGGAGCTGACATATCGGTCCTCGCAGCAAAAAGGAGCAAATTCTACCAAAAACAACGGGGTGACTACACATTGTTCGCCGCAAATGGTACAAAAATTAAAACATATGGAGAACGAACAATCGAGCTAAACTTAGGCTTACGAAGAAGTTTCAAATGGAAATTTGTTATCGCCGATGTTAATACATCTATTCTCGGAGCAGATTTCCTCGCAAACTACAAGCTACTCGTCGATCTTCATAAAAGAAAATTAATAGACTGCGTCACTCAACTAAGCGTCAACGCCCTCCGCATTCAAGCAACCGAAGCCTCAATACAGACCGTCAACCACAATCATATCTACCACGACATACTAAAGAAATTTCCCGACATACTACGACCAATATCAATGAAGACACCTGCTAAACATAATACAACGCATCATATCGAAACTACGGGACCTCCAATATTCGCAAGACCACGCCCTCTTCCCCCAGACAAGTACAAGGCCGCTAAACTTGAATTTGAAAGGATGATCGAGATGGGTATATGCAAGCCCTCAAATAGCCCATGGGCTAGTCCTTTACACGTCGTCAAAAAGAAAAATGGATCACTTCGCGTTTGTGGAGATTACCGAAGATTAAATGCAGTTACGATACCCGATCGCTACCCTATACCGAGGCTTCAAGACTTCACATACCAGCTGCACGGAAAGAAAATATACTCCAAATTGGATATCAAAATGGCATATTACTGGATACCTAATAACGAACAAGACGCCGCCAAGACCGCCATTATAACACCTTTTGGACTCTTCGAATTCAAATGCATGACCTTTGGCTTACGGAACTCAGGTCAAACATTTCAACGATTCATGCACGAAGTTCTTCGAGGTCTCGACGAAATAGTATTTTCCTACATCGACGATATATTAATATTTTCAAACTCGGAGGAAGAACATAGAAAACATATAGAAACTGTACTCGAACGCCTCGACAAATACGGCGTGTCACTAAACTTAGAAAAATGCGAATTCGGGAAAGAAAAAATTGAATTTCTCGGATACGAAGTCTCTTCAGAAGGCATCAAACCAACCCAAGAGAGAACAAAAGCAATTATTAACTACCCTAAGCCGACCACAGTTCAAGAGTTGAGAAGATTCTTAGGAATGATTAACTTTTATCGCAGTTGTCTTCCTAAGCAAGCGGAAAACCAATATATATTGAACAAATACCTACACAACAGCAAGAAAAATGATAAAACACAGATCAAATGGACACCGGAATCGGAAAATGCGTTTGAGCAATGCCGCCAAAGCATACTTAACGCCACGATACTCTCACATCCTATTCCTAACTCACCACTTCGGCTATACACTGACGCATCTGACAAAAGCATCGGCGCTGTTCTTCATCAGCAAGAAAATAATATATGGAAGCCTCTAGCATTTTATTCGAAGTCTATGAGTGAAACACAACGTAGATATAGCGTGTACGATCGCGAATTACTAGCTATGTACACAGCTGTAAAAAACCTACGAAGATTAATTGAAGGAAGCGAACTCACTATCTACACGGATCATAAACCGTTAACCTTTGCACTTACGAGAACATCAAGCAGCAGCGATACGCCGAGACGAGAGCGACAACTTCATTTCATTAGCCAGTTTTGTTCAAAGATTAAACACATCGAAGGAAACAACAACGAAGCCGCCGATGCATTATCTCGTGTGGAAGAAATTATTATACCTCACCACACTTTTATCAACTACAATAAATTATCAATCGATCAACAAGCAGATGAGGAACTAAAGGAATGCAAGAAAAACCCGAAATTAATATTTAAAGACATAAAAGTGCCCGAATGCAATCAGCCAATCACATGCGAGGTGTCGACATCATATATTAGACCGTATCTACCAGCCGCATATCGTTTTAATGCATTTCAAGCGCAACATGAATTATGTCATCCCGGCATTCGAACCACAAGAAAGATCATGACAAAAAAATACTTCTGGCCGTCAATAAACAAAGACGTAAACACATGGGCTAGAGCTTGCATCGGATGTCAGCGTGCTAAAGTGCAACGGCATACAAAAAGCCCTCCTGGAGAGTTCGAAGAATCTGCGCGTTTCGAGCACATACACTGCGACATCGTCGGTCCTTTTCCTCCGTCAAACGACTACAGATACATCGTCACTATAATAGACAGATGTACAAAGTGGCCCGAAGCGATCCCTACACGCGACATCACCGCAGAAACCGTGTCTAAGGCTATATACGACGGTTGGATTTCAAGATTTGGCACTCCTTTAAGAATAACTACCGACCAAGGAAGGCAATTCGAGTCAGCACTCTTTACCGCCTTATGTAAAAAGATGGGCGTACAACGCATAAGAACAACGGCATTCAACCCTAAGGCGAACGGACAGGTCGAACGTTGGCATCGAACGCTAAAGAGTGCACTAATGGCAAGAGAAAATAATACACACTGGAGCGAAGAAATCACAACAATCTTATTGGGATTACGTACAGCACTACGCGAAAGCCAACAATATAGCCCCGCACAAATGACGTACGGGACAACACTCAGAGTACCGGCAGATTTTTTCGTACCTGCAAAATCCAACATTGAAGACTCGGAGTTTATCAGTCGCCTATCTGAAACAATGGCTACTTTATCACCAAAACCACGACTGCGCCACACAAATAAAACTTTCATCCATGGTGACTTAGCAACATGTTCACATATTTTCGTGCGAAATGATACAGTACGCACGGCATTGATACCACCTTACAACGGACCCTTTAAAGTACTAGAAAGGAATGAAAAACACTTCACAATCCAATTGCCTACGCGAACTTCTGTAATATCAATCGACAGACTTAAACCAGCCTTCATATACAACCACGAGCAAGACACATCAATCGACTACAAGGAGATTAAGGATAAGTCAGACTCGGCAGATAAATATACAACAAAAGAAGCGCCAGCCAGAAATTACGTAACAAGATCAGGACGCACGGTGAAACCTAGAGTACGTTTTTCTCAGAGGGGAGTACTGTAGCCGCCATGTACGCACACGCGCACAGCCCTTCGCTCTAAAGTACATGGACGTGATTGGCTGCGCCTGCGCTTCATGCTTGTTAACCCTAGTGCTAAGTTTAGACTAAGATTTTTGTACAAATACTTGTGTTTTAGAAATTATTATACAATTAACATTCCACATTCAACTCTTCATTCATTCATTGTTTCATTGTATTTCATTGTTTCTCGACCTTTCTCTGCAAGCTAAGGAGTTTTATAAACTACAACCATCGACTCCTAAAATGAGGTAAGTTGACCAAATCAGCTGATCAATTTGTCATATCCTGTGGTCCCGCGGGGCTCAAGGAACTTATCGACATGAAAGGTTCGGCTACTTCTTACAATTTTCGGCAAATATTTTCTTCTAACAATTTCGAAAGTCCCTTTTTATTGCGGATATAAGTCACGTATGAATAATGTTGCTTCGTGGTGTAAATATTAAAGTTGTGTAATGGTTGCTATTACTAACATTATGAGTGTAATATAGTGATGAATCATGTTGTTTTAACCAGGTTTTGTGCACTGGAATAAATAATAAATCATTTAGAGTCAAACTGTTCAAAAAATACCAAGTACCTACATACAACTATTGTGTACGTAAACTATTAGATTACTATCTGAGTTTTCGACAGGTTTTTTAACATTGAAAAGCTGTCAGTCTCATAGTGGCCAAGTATGTTTGCGCGTAACCACTACAGGCGCTGTAAGATTTTTCATACAAATAATTAACGCACACACTAATGAAAAATAACTTACTAGACTTAGAACTATAGATCATTCTAATGACTCACTTAAAAAAAACACATCAAAATTTTTGTTTTAAGACCGATACTACAGTAAACTTATATGTACGGTCTCCTACGTAACGAACACATTCAAGAGATTGTATTCTATAATTTATACATTGAGGCCGCAGTTAATAAACTTTTGAATAATCTTATACGGAGTAGTCTTCGTTAATCTCTGTACATCTTTGGATTCGATGGAACTACTATGAAAAGCAGGCTCTTTTCTTAGTGGTTCTTTTCATAGCATTTTCGGACGCACCTACGGTGGGCTCGTAAAGCAAACACCGCGAAGTTTATCTTTGTTTCTTGGGAATAAATGAAAGTCGCAGGGGGCTAGGTCAGATATATATGGCAGATGACTGATTATCATTAAATTTTTTAAAATTTCGCGATACCAGTCTATACGGAATCATTACTGGGCGGCGATCAAAGTATTGGGAAGTTATCTGGTGTAAAGCTTTCTGACACCTAAATGTTCGTGTAATATTATTTGTACTTATACCAATGCATAAGCTTACCTACCTGCAGCTGCTGGTAAGTCACTCTCTTATCTTCTTTATTTTCAGTGCGACCTAGTATATCTGTGCCCAATACGTTCACATTACTTATCATTACATAGTATAAAACAAAGTAGCTTTTTCTTCCCCTATATTCCTTTGTATGCTTAAATCTTTAAAACTACGCAACGGATTTTGATGCGGTTTTTTAGAGTGATTGAAGAGGAAGGTTTTTATATGTTTTATACCCGTGCAAAGCCGGGGCGGGTCGCTAGTTGACAATAAATACGTCAAACATGGATTTATCGATGTTTTCAATAACTTTCTTACTATCTTTTGGAAAGCTCTCAACCCTTTTGTTACCATATAAGTTCACGCGCTGTATTATTTTACATAGATTTATTATTTTGAATTGTCCGAAATTGTTACTGAATGGCGTCATTATGTTTGTAACACTGGTTTATTTGGAATATTCAATCCATTTACCAAATATGGAAACCACTTGGCATACATTGGGGTAGGGACCCAACACTGGACTTTCATAGCACAAATAAATACGCCGCGCTTAGCGAAACAAAAACCAAACCAGTTTTTGCTTTACTCGCTTCAAATATCTAGCTAGTAAACGAGTCACGAGCTAGTAAAAACATAATTGGAAGTCAAAATTAACAAAAAAACCTTCAATTTGTACCTCTAAAACTACTGAACAGATTTTGATTAAATTTAAATGGGACTGAACGGGAAGCACCAGCTTTCAAACAAAAAAAGAATCATCAAAATCTGTTCATCCAGTCGACACTTCTGAGGTAACAAACATAAAAAATACAGTGAAATTGGTTAAAAACAATTAATAACACAGGTAAACGTGATTTTTGAGTCTGAGTTCTGTGTACCCGATTTTGATTTCTTATACCTAATCTATCTTTTATTATCTATATTTTATCATATAAAGTACAAAAGCAAACTTTTTTTTGCATAAATTGAGTTTTTGGTTATTTTTCAATGTTCAAATTAAAAAAAAACATTCAAATAATAGTCATTAAAAACAAACCCAAATTTTGTTATTTTTTTGTTGACTTGTGTAACATGTACGAAGCACTCGACGTCAGTGTCCTTGTGGTCGCAGAGTAATACAAAACGATCACTGATTATCACTTGAATTACATTGTAACTGTGACTTGTAAATGAGATGTGACACATAAACTCATGATTTGCGGTTAAATATTAGTGTTCGGAGCAAGGACATGGACGGATAGATGGTATTTGTAAATTATTTATAAATGGGCTATTTAATATTTATATAATTATTTAAAAATTTATTTATTTCAAAAAGGAAACTTTAACTTATAAAAGTGACTTTGATATTAAATAATCTAGAGTGTAGCAAATGCTAAACTCACGCTTAAACTACTCAACAATTATAAAAATTTGGGAAAATATCTTCGGGGTACAGAAAAGAACATAGAATCTTCATTTTTTAAGACACGAGTAAAGACACGAGTAAAGCCAGAGTAAAAAACTAGTAAGTATATAAAGGCAGCAAAAATATATTTTTGTCTTAACTTACTTTAACTTACCAATGTCTCTTTGTATGTTTGTACTACTGTACAGACATGGCAGAAATAAATTTTAAATTCGTTTCCCATGTAGATTTTTTAAAGTTTGAAAATCGGAAAAGATATAGAAATGGAAATTATTAAAAAGAAAATCTGACGTAAAATTTACTATTTATTTGGTATTTATAGATTAGACAGTAAAAAAACAATTTTCGTTAATTTTATCTTCATGATAAAAAATTTAAAATGTTACATTAAATTTTTTAATTTTTAACTACTTGAGCCTTGGATGTAACTACACGTGTAGTCGTAAAACGAATGCAGAGTGTATTATATTAAAAATGTACAGAATATTTTTCAGCTATTATATAATTCAGCGACCCGTGAGACACTATTCTCTAGATTTTGTACTGCGAGTATATTTCGATATTTCACAAACTTTCTTCCAAGAATCTAGAGTAAAAGTTCAATGTTATCTTTTATTATTCAAGTATATATATTAATTTATTTCGCATATTTAATCGTTTAAAGATTCCGATGCAATTTTATAATAATAATAATAATAACAGCCTTTTATTCAGACATTAAATATTGGATTGAAAACAATATTGATTAATCTTCTTTTAAAGGACGTGTCTGTTTGCCTTTATTGGCAATGGCCTCCTCCAATTGTCTCCAGCTCTCTCTATCCATTCCATATGTATTTGAATACCTACCTATAATGATGATGATGCTATTATGTAAAACATTTGGTTACTAGCGGTCCGTCTCACTCTCCGGGCTACTCGTTAACCGTGTTTAACGACTGTTATAGATAGGAATCAATTTGCTTCAATCATTTTTATTCGCATTCCTAACAGGGAAAGAAACGCAACATATTCTTTAGGGGATTGACGCCCTTATCGATTTGAAGCTTAGTGCTTTCTGATTACGCTAAATGAGAAATTCTTGTATACATAATGTTTAAATTTATATTTGCTATAAGCAGTTCTAAGTCAGCTTGGATACAGTATGGGCCAAACAAGCATATCATAAAATTAGTTCTGTCTACTACCGTTCTGTTTAACTTAAACCGCTAAAGCAAATTAAAAGTGTTTCCTTGATCCGTTGTGAGACATGGCACTGTGTCTGTAGGTGACTCATCAGCTTTCTCTGACTACCGAACCAAAACAATGGTTCCACCGGGATTTGAACGCAGGACCTCGGGCACAACACATAGATAACTTAACCTTATAGTCACAGAGGCTTTCATAGGAAGTTAAAACGTTGTTTAACTTGAAATAATGTCCTAATGTTGTCACTTTCTCGCTGACGTGCAAAAACGAAACAAAATATTTGAGCAAAATGTATATTCTTCCTACTCCTCCGAGAATGAAAAAATATTTATGATCATATAAAAGCGAGCTTGCCAAAAGGCTTTTAAAACATGAGAAGTGGAGTTAACGGAAAAAGGGATGTTTAATTACAAACTTGTAAATACGAATAACATAGCCAGGTGAACAAGAAACATAATTTAATTAAAACTATTGTTTTTCTAGTATTAAAACTTTAAGGGTGTTAGCTATGTTACATTAAAAATAAAACGTTCGATAGGCAGAAATTACGTGAAGCAACTGATTCGGTTCTTAAATTATCATTAAAATAGATGACGAAAAACTTAATCTTTTACTATAACTATTTGTTTTAAAGATTAAACTTTACCTACCAAAATTTTATAGCAATAATAATAACATATACGCATTGTTTCAATGACATAATTATTTACTTTGTTATCAACTACCAATAATAGGTCAGATTTGTTTTATTATTTCGTTAAGATAGCATAGTTTGAGAGATACTTATATATCATTTATCACAGAGTAAAAATGTTTATTTCAAGTTCCAAGCTCAAATTTTGAATAGGTCCTTGGAGAAGAAAGACGCAAATAAAGCGGCAATTGGCTGATTGTAATTTAAAATGATATATTTTATTGACCATTACTCAAATAATATCGTACAATTTATATTGAAGTGAAAACTTCTTTATTATTTCTTTATCATTAGCATCGTTCTGATTTGAAAGTTAATGAAACAAAAAAGCTGCAGTAAAGAGACAGACACATAAATTCATAAGATTTAACGTGAGAGAAAATTAGATAAGAAGCATTATACAAGGTTTCTTAAAATTGTTAAAGGTTTCACTTCTACCACAAGTGAATTGCACACATGCTTTTTTATAATATTAAAATTACGCAAAAAAGTAAAATTAGACTAAAATATCTATTTAAAATAATGCATTAACCAAAAATCGTCAACAAAGTTTCGGAAAACACAGCAAAACAAATTGCAAGTACTTATATTAACATACTTCACATTTTGTTAAGCATCTCTTAGTGTGTTCGTTTTGTTTGTAGGTTAATAGATCGGAAACGACTAATTAGCCTCATTAATGCTTCTGTCCAAAATGGACTAATTGCTGTTGCATTTGACCTCGAAAATTCAATTAGCACATTTTATATTCATTTTAGATCACAAAAAATTGGTTTTAATTAATGAAAATTTGATTTTCATACGTAATGTATTTTCTTTATAAAGTATAACTTTATCTTCTATACCTGTACCTGCGGTTTCACCCGCATTAATTTCATCGTAACATGATGTTATATAGCCTATAAACAGAGTGAAATAGCGAATAGCAAAATAATAATAGATATGTATTATGTACTTCGTCCGCGCGGAATAGTTATCTTTTTATTATTTATTTATATTAATTTCTAAAATAAACGTAGCCTAAGTTACTCCTACATCACCTATCTGCCAGCGAAAGTACATCCTTGTACAATTTTTTCTGTTTTATTTATTACTTTTTGGTGCAGGCTGTATGTTTTTTATTGCTGCTAAAATAACATATTATCTATGGAACCTCCATTATTTTTACTCAACGCTGACGCTTCAATAGGATTAGTATGGAGGACCCTGTTGAATTGTCTACCTCATCTGCATGATTGCGTATTGTTTGGTAATATTGATATGTGTCGTGTTTCCCTCGAGAGACTTCCGGTCAGGTGAATAAGGGTCAGCGGACAAAACAAACGGCAATTAACATAAAGGTTACCTTATTTAAGACTATAGAATTTATGAACTCACTCAAAAGTTTTTTCACAATTGTCTGTCTATAATGCGCCTGGTCAAACATATATTATACAAAATACGATGTCAATACGATAAACTATAGTAATATATTTGTTAAGTTGGTATTAAATTAATAACACATTTTATGTGCAACTAGATTCCCACTCCAGAGAACTGGGACTACACTACAACAGGAGAACTAGGAAAAAGAAGCAATTCGTAAATTTAGTGTAAAAATATTCTATAATATATAAAATACACTTGTAGCTTTTTGTGAATAGCACGGTAAATCTTCACAGAGCACGATATATTTTGATCAAGTTTTTGTATTTATCCCACAAAATACAGAGCATAACGGTTAACGTTAAATTTCACGAGGGTATGTAACGAAATTTCAAAAATGGATATTCGATATCGCTTCCATTGTAGCAAAAATTTAAAGGTTATCACATGAAAATAGCGTATAAATGTAAGAGATTATATTATGTATTATAAAACGATATAATTTCGTTGTTTTTTCATTAAAAAAATATTAAATATAAACAGCTATTATAAGGATATTGCAAGGAGTTCTGGTCCAAAGTTATTTGATTTTAAGAAAGCTAATTAATTTTATTTATTTGACTTAAATTGTTCGCATAAAATGTTAAAACTTTTTGAAAAATCGTAAGCTTAAATAAAATACACTGTGATTTGGTGAATACATTGAAAAATCGAGTTACTTTGTTTAAGGAAATGAATGAATCAATATAAATGCGTAAATATTTGGTGTTCAAAGCATACTTTACCAAGATTGACGTTATGTAGCTATTATGAATTGTGATTAGGCTTAGGCTCAGGTTGACATTCGAAGACTACTTTGATGAAAGTCGACTTTCACAAAAAATACGATTTAAAATCTAATGTTGCATCTAGACAAACATATTTTGTCATTGTAGTAAATCTATTATAAAGAGTTAATCTTTCGCACCAAATATGGATGTACAATTGCAGCTATAATCTGCAGCTAAGATAAAGTCTTTCTGCATAAACAAATCAAACCAGATATCTAGACATCTATTGACAAATTAAATTCAACCGTATTTTCATCACTCAGCCGCTGTGTATCGAGGTCCCTTAGCAATTTCTTTTCAATCTGCACTGATAGTCTCAAATACATTATTTATTTACCCGTCTTCCCTTGGACATGTAATTTACTTGCCACATCTTTAACGCAATTTCTTGACAGTTATTCTCAAAAATCTTTAAAAGATGAAGAATCTTTATTTATAAAATATGGATAAATAAAAATCTGAATAAATAAGGCCTATTTTTGTTTCAGTATGTATTGTCTCTACTCTCTCTATTAATATGACGTTAGAATGTCAAAACTGTTGAGGTACTGGAAATCAAAACACAATTATTAAAAAAGGTAATTGTATATACTCTATAGTCATATATAATATGTATTGTCTATCATCTGGAAAACATGGCGTGACTAGACGTGACGTGATTATTGTAAAAGTTAATATACCAAATAAATAATACATTTGTCCGAAACCAACCGATTTTATTTAATCTAACCTCTTCAGAATCGTATTATGTAGATATAAATTAATGTGTTATTTTGTTTGTTTATGTTCTATATCTGGATTAATGCTGTAATAAATAAACATTGTTAGCGGGCTTATTGAGGTTTTTAAATTTTAATTATGAAAGTACGCCAGCGTATGCAGCATCGCGGTGCGTCGAATCATGTCAAAAATGACATTTTTTCGTGCACCACTTAACCACAGAGGCGGTTATGAATAACATGGCAAGTTTTATTTTATTTTTATATAATTTAATATTAAAGGTTGTAAAAAAAACTAAATAAACAATCTCTTTAAGTTTATAAAAGCTCTCCATAATTTTTCAAATCTTAATTGAAGTAATGAAACTATAAGAAATTGGCAAAGGTCCCTTAAAGGGTACTAGATGGCCCAATATTATAAGGGCATAATCGTTTTGCCAATATCCTTAATGTCCAAAAAGATGTTTCACTTCAAATGATCTCTTATAAACGACCTTTATTACTTTATCAGCCTCGCAAATTCTTTCTCCGAGACACACCACGAGATTTGGTACAAATTTATTCTGTAGAGATTTCCCGAAAATGAAACAAAAAATATGCATCAGCTAATAGTAATTACATTGTTCAAAGTAAAAGCACATTAGCTATTTACGTCCAGACTCCAGAGACGCCTGCGAAGATAAATTATTGTAACTTAATTTAATCTATTAAGTATAAAAGGCCTATCCTACTATACTTATACTATATTGTTTAATATACTGCCTCGTGGGCATTATTAATACTCTTAATTTGATTTGGGTAGAGTAAGAACTAAATGGGTTAATTACTCGAAATGCTTTCCTGAACGTAAAAAATAATATTACACAAATTATACTATAACAGTAAGATAAAGGTAACTGTCAAGTTTGGACTGTTTTAAAATGTGCGATGATTGTGTATGACGCATCTATTTATACCATATCTTATAATTCTTCAATATAATATTTCTCTATGCGTCTTCCCGTCTTAAGATAAAATTATAAATAAGAAAAGCTGGGATATATTTTGTAGATATGTCCTAAAATATACAATTTTCTATGCTAATTGAATAATAAATAGAATTAAGTAATGTGAATAAAGGAATTACGGTATTAAAACACTGAATTCTATGAAAACGGATATATTGATAGAATTCATTGTGCTGTAATAAAGTTATTTCATACAAATACAAAAGTAATAGTAAATAAAAGAACTTTGACAGCAAGATTTAAATCACACCTCTTTAAATTCATACTGTATTAATTATATTTTTAATAAAATATTTATCTCAAAAAATCTACCATCAATGCACACACGAAATCCCTGCAAAGCTGTTGCGGGTCGTTAGTACTAAATATAAGGTTGGTAGTTTGAGTTACAAAACTGGTTAAATCTAGATAACACGTTCATTTTACTCCGTCCAATTTAAGCTTTTCATAAAACCGCAATAAAAAGAACAAAATTCGCAATAACTGCATTGCAAAATTGCATTACATCGAAAATTAACGGTCACAATAAAGGCATAATTTCTTTTGTTTATACGCGCGAAGCGGCTGACAGCCTGACACGAAAGAGCTTAATTCTTTGCAATATTGTCTTTTTGTATTTTTAATAACGCTTGAAATTGATTAAAATCATGTGAAAAACCGTGAAAGGTTTCTCGTCATGTTGCCAAGCCTGAGTCATATATACAGCGATAAAATAAACTATCCCTATTAGATGTTCCCATCTATCTGTTAGATGATGAATCAAACTAATGAATAATATAAAAGGACCGAAATAAAACTCTTTAATACGTTTAAACTCCACAAGCTGTTCTAATTTTATAAAAAATCGATTCACTAATTTATGAATTCACTGTCGGCAAACGACGTAAAGTTAAATATTTTTATACAATAATTATTATTAAATATTTATTTATATTTGTATAAAAAGGAAGTGCAACGAATTTTTCCAACAACAGCATACACTCTAATTTTTCTATGATTAACATATTACATAGATTGTATGAACACTTAAATTTGAGAATCATGACCTTTAGCATTGTGCTTAATTATAATCTTTTTAATATATATGATATACGAGTATGACACTTCAATTAAATATCGACAAGGGTGCAATAATTTGGTCTGTGTTAAAAATAATGAGAGTCTTAACTTCGCTGTCCCGGTATTGACAGTTGTTTTCATTTTCCGATAATTTTTTGTTTAAATTAAGCTGTAGGTCCACTGGTGGCTGTAGGTTGCAGGTAAAACCAATATTTATTAAAAAGAAAGGTTTTTCATTAAGTATTCGGTTTATCAAATTAGTTTAGTGGTTTAGACTTTGAATAACTTAAATATCAATCTCAAATCGAATGTATTGGTCATTATGTTATGCTTACTGTTTTGAGTAACTATATAAAATAAAATAGTGCATACTGGCACATCATGAAGCAAAACATGCAAAAACGGAAACGGAAATTGAGGTAGTTTTTAGTGCTTTTTCGTGGATGAAAAAGGTAGCTCTAGTATTATATGGTTCTTCTCGTAATATGACACCTAGAATAGAGTTTTTAAGTCATACCAAACTAATTGTGAATTGATTATTGTGAATCAACAGTATTCAACATCTAATTAAAAAAATATATTATAATAAATGATTAAAAAAAGAGTAATATACATATTATCACCCTCGTAAGTACACATCTATAGTACACGTAAATGAAATACATTTCTAATTGTTTTATTTTAAAACAATAATTACAATCGGAATCAGGTTATTTATAAATAGTGTGTAGTATTTTGATGTTGAACTATTTTTTTTATATAATTAATTCTTTAGAAATATTAATAAAAACCTAAGATGAGGTCGTAGATGATTGATTAGTAAGGTTAAATGTTATATTGCCATGACAGTAGGTATAAGATTAAGAGGAAAATTAATTTTAATTAAATGAACATCCATTATTTTAGTAAATTTATGAAATTTACCACAAAACACGTAAAATCAGTACTGGATAAAAAGGCAATGTTATACAAGCGATGTCATTAATCAGAGCTTCCCATTACGGGGCGATGACTAAGCTGGATTCTGACCCCCGGAGATAACACAATTTAATTAGAAATCGAAAAAATAACTTTATCTGATTTAACACTGTGAGCTAATTCTAAACACATAAAAAACAATTAAACTGCTTTATTTGATCAAAAATAAAAATATTATAGTTTTTCTAATCCCAGAATATTTCAATTATACAAATAATTTGGTACCAAATTGAATAACTTAGTTCAGAAGGCAGCGACCATCTTCTAAAAGCTTTCAAAACGCATTATAATCAGATTATTGGTTGGAGAATCTCCGATTTTTTTATTTTACGTTATAATTTTTAATACATATAGACGGATTAACCGATTTTGATTAAATAAAATAGATACATATAAATCATAATTACCTACGAAATTATCCAGTCAAGGATGGTCCTTCATATTAACATATTATACATTGTAAAATAGTCATTTTTGAGTAGGTAGGTTAGAAATAGTTCACAATATCAATTCATATTGTGAATGTGTATATTGGAAATGATTAAACCAAAACCGTGAGTAATCATTTAAGAGGAAACTTCGACTTGAAGAAAGAATCCCGAGGAAGATCATCGACTAAAGGTAAATTGTACCTCAAATCAAACTAGCAAGGAGCTAGCGGTATGGTTTGATATTAGCATACCTTCCCACAACATTGACCCATTTTTGGTAGCGTAAATACAAAACAGTTATCACCTACTAAAATGCCGTGTGTCCTGAATGGTCACTGTTATGGCCCAATTGTCCCTTAATATTCCAATTATCCATTACAAGTCCCTATTAACCTAGCTTCCGAGTTTTTGGGTCGAGGCGACTACAAATGATATAATTAGAGGAAATAAGCAACTCTTCTGGTTTTCATCCTTATATGGTTGATGAAAGAGCATTATATTATATGAACAAAATATTTGAGATTTCCGATTTAAAATGTGAATTATAGACAATTTACGAACCCGTCTACAATTAAAAATAGTTCATAAATGTATGAATAGATCTTCAGATAGACACACAAATAAGTTTTATAATAGATGGGCTATTTGCGTCGGGAGTGAATCAATCACTTAAGTTCGTTAAAATTAAACCAACTAATTCAAGTATTAAAATTAGAAAGTTCAAGGTGAGCTATTAGATATTATGATATTGTTTTTATACGTCAAATATTCAATTTTAGATATTAACAAACTTCACTCACATTTGTAATTTGTAATATTTCTCTGTCGTGAACTAACAAATATTTGGATACAAATTTTACGTAACAATACCTATGCAATAAAGAAAAATTGTCAGTTAAATCTGCGCGTTTTTGTAATTTTATGGTTATAATTGGGATTTTATTTCTAAAAATTTTATGAGTATTTTAAAATTTGGGAACCGCTGTAGAATTTAATATTATTTAAAGGATATTATAACAAATTTTTCATTTTGCTTACTTACTCCACTAATTCAGTTCACGGTCTCAAAAAAACAATAGTCACGCATTTTATGAAAAGACTGCTGAATTTTGGATTTATTTAAATAAATTGAAATATATTGCAAAAAGCGAGGCCGCTATATACTATAATAATTATTATTTTATACTACTCTATAAGTGAAAATTATCAAAAGCTTGCGGTTTCAAAGAATAAGAGCGTTAAAATTGACAATTTTTTTGCAAAAAAGGTTAAAATGTATTGCCTGTTAATGAAAACTACCTACCTACTATGAACGCCTATCTCAAGAACTAATGGTTCGGAATGAGAAATTCTTTTTGTGTTGCATGTGGGCAATAAAAAAAATTATTATTTTTTATTTTTTTTTATTGCAACACATTTTGTGCACAACTGTCTTTGTTTACTTAATTTATTTTTGTATCTAAGTAAATATTTTAATAATATTGATAGAGATACAACTATGAAATTGCATATGAGTTTGATGAACCCATAAATTCTTTAAATCGGAACTGCAATGTACCAAGTCATAGCAATACATTGATGTAGCAGTAAGTACGTAATAAAATTTCGTCCCATACATTCAAAAATATAAAAAATCACGTACTGAATAAAAATATAAAGCAGACGGGTACAGACGTTAGCGAAATTCAATTTTATTACACTTAAATCAATACGTATGACTTAGGTCCTATTTCTGGCGACGTACGCTTTTGGATATGCATTTAAATAAACTAATAACGACCGTATTTCAATGGAATACGAGTGGTGTTTGCATATAGAGTAATAGCACTAAAATAACATAGAGATGGATTAACATGACGGATACCGGAGATGCTGTGCAGATCAATTTAATTGATGATTCAGTTATAACGTATACCAAGTCTTTACTAGGAAAACATTAAACATAAGTAATTATTGCTTAAAATAATGAGACCTAATAATGTTGCACATAAACGCTAAATTGATTTGTCACGGTCAAATTATAACCGGATATGGAAAAGCTGGTTTCATTTGCTGATTGTATATAAAAGCGGTAAGGCAAAGAAACCAAATTACATAAAGTATAGGTATTTGAGTTATGATTATAAGTTTAGTGGGTGTCATTAAACATTTTTAATAATATTTCAGAGTTATTAAAAAACATGTTTTTTATTCGCTAAACAATTTTGATTACTTTGGAGGAAAGAGCTTTGAAAATAACACGACAACATTATAATTTTATGAGAATGCAGAGCTAATAACAGCGCACCGGTTTCAGATTTACAGTAAATAATGTGCAGAATTTACGAATTTCACGAATTTCGCGTGAGATTTTCAGCAAGTGTCCTTTGAATTTGAGTTCAAAAGATTATTGGCTCTGAGATAGCTTTACAGACAAATAAACAGAGGCGTTGAATTGCTTTTATAGAGTTTTCTCTGTTTTATTGCGGGGATTTTCAAGTACAACTTTACATCCTATACGAGCTATATAAACGCAAAAGATTAAAGTATGAATAACAACATACATTGTTTGTTAATCGCAACGCAAAACAATACATCATGGAATGGATTATAATGTCATTTTTCATAGACAAAAAGGACTCAGAGAATAAAAACCAGGTTACTGTTTATCCAGATAGGATTCTAGCTTGATAAAATCTACGTATCATTGCAATTGGCGTTAGACAATACCATATAACAATAGTAATTAATTTTATCTATTAGAGATCCATCTGTCTTTCAATGGGTATTACGTCTGAATTCGAATCTCAAGGAAAAAAATAGTTACGTTAGGAAAGTATATTTATGGTAGACCGTCTAAATTCCTCTTTAGAATATAAAGGTGTAACAGACAGTTTGAAACCTGTAACCAACTGGAGGTTACGGATTTTTTATCAAAGTGCTATTTTAAACTTACCAATTTTACTTATTGAACATATTTAAGTCAGCTTACCTGTAAAAAGAACAAAAAGAGAGTAAATAAGTGTTCGTTTTAACGCATAAGAGAGCTAAAAGCTTGTGTGAATATTAAGGAAATAAATTCTAGTTAGGTCGTGATTTATTTCGGTGGAGAATTGGAAAAATCCCTATTTTAACTAATCACAAAAGTAGATTTTGTTTGTCAAATCCAAAACGCGTTTAAAAATATAAATCAGCCAGTAACATAATATTTTATTATCTGAGTGAGAATTTATTGGATTTCTATAAAGCCTAGTAGTGAATGGAACAGAAACATTATATTAATGTCTATTTCTTTCTTTAAGTTTCAACTATGGACACTTGTTTATTGTATTGTTTGACATGTGACGTGAACTGTTACTTTGATTTCTTTTGTTCTTCAGTGATTCAAATTTTAATTAAAATATATTTAAGAAACTGGAACTATCCCCGACAACATTATTAATACAACATGGAAAAATAATTATAATAACTATGCTGACCTATTATTAGCTTTTAAGCTCAGCTAGAGCTTAAAAGCTAATATTCATGCAAAGTAACCGTCAAAGCTTGAAATAGTGCGCAAGTTCAAACCCAAATCTTATGCACTGGAGTCACGTAATTTGTACTTTCCCGAGTTGGCTGAATTAAAGCAGTATTTCCACTTTAATATAGAGATAATATAGGAATGGTTAACTTACTTATCATCTGAAAATTCGGACATAGAATAAAATAATCGTAATACCTGGAAATAGACACATTTTTGCATCGGTTTCACCAATTTCCGAGATAAAACGTTAATTTTTGCTTTCTTCGGAAATAGAACCCAATAACTTCCGATCAGCACACATTTAACATCAAACAATTACATTTTTTATGTAGAGATGGAAATGGAAAGCCTAAAAGTAGGGAGTAGGTAGGCAGTAAGGTAGGGAGTAGATTATAGATCTCGATCTAATACTGACATATAAACTAAAATACTAAGTTGCATACAAAAATACCATTCGAAATCGAGAGAAATTCATTAAGTTTTAATTAGGAAACTGATATTATCTTATAATTAATTGCTGAGCAGATGCAGTCCAAAAATTTTTTGAATGTTTAATACTTACTATGTATAACTTTTAATTTACAAAAACAGAGACAGAGAGAGAAACAGAGCTTAGAGAAAACTGGATGCTTGAAAATTAATTTTATTCCTTTCTAAAACGGATTTGGAGCTAAAATTTATGAAAGTATAAAAAACATAAAAAAACACTACATTAAAATTGTAATAAACTAGCTGAAAGACGCAACTTTATTTGTATGGAAATAAGTGTTTATGTTTTTCCATTTCCATCCCTACATATATATTTCGTTACGTCGGACAGCATTTAAGTGTCAAATGGTTACAAATAATCAAATTATTCAGATCTGCCACTTTGAAGTAGATATTATGCTTTTAAATATGCAGAAAGCTGGAGTGTATAATACATCACATCTGTTTTATGTGAATATTTATTTAAAAGGCTTTTAAGATGAAAATATAAGCGTATACTTTTATAGCTTCTTATTACTCGCAGTGAGTTATCTACTCTGTTTATTCAAAATAAACAAAATAATCTTTTCGGTAAACAATCGCGTTATTTACGTCATGTAAATATTTTATTTCTTAACCGAGTTAAAAACGTTATATTTGTCATGTTTTATTGATAATATTTTATATAGTTTCTTATACTTGTTACTTAACAACTTTTCATTTACTTACAACCACACATAGCACTATTCGTACTACGAGAATAAAATGCGTTTGTTAGACGGTTTTCGATGGCAAAAACAAGTTTTCCGTGTATCGTCGACAGCCAGACGAATTTATGAGTCAATAAAATATGCCCACATGGCTTTTTCTACAGGTTTTGCTTCAATCTGAATCTCGTAAATTTATGGCTTTGAAAATTGGTAGCTTGACATTCTTGAATGCGACTTTAGTGACTTAGTCCATTGAAATGTTACATTTTTTAGGCCTAACCTTGCGTTTTTTAGAGGACGCAATTTTATTTTTTTGATGTGTAGGGGGGGTCAGTGTAAAGCTAAAACCAAGTTTGTGGGGTCGCCACCCTTGTCCCACGGCCGCCATCTTGAAAATAGGGGTTGAAATGGTTTTTACGGTATATCTCTTAAACTATTAATTAAATAAAAATTTTTTTAACATTTTCTATTGCAAATTAAATTCTCTACAACTTTGATTCAGTAACTTTTTGTCGTAGAACTATAAATAAAAAAGTTATAAGTGAAAATGTTCAGAAATTGGAGAAAAAAATTATATTTTTCGATATAACTTTTTTTTAAATCATTTTACGAAAAAATGATATCAAACCATTTTTGTAGATCGTTTTTTGAGGAACAACTTTTATAAACAACATTTTTTTATTAAGGCTATAGCTAAGGTTTTACAGCGCTCCGAAGTAAGTACTATTTTTCAATACTCTTAACTATACCTATATTATACGTGTGTACTAATAATGTATCATCAGTTATTGTGTTTTTTTTTATTATTTATTTTGCTATAATTTTTTTAATTGTAAATTTTGCAATATTATTAATAATTAATTATTAACTCTTTTCCCCATCACCCACGTGGTACAGTCTGGCGGCGCGTTTTTTTTTACGTGGTATCCCCAATAGGCATAATCCACGGTGATTTTCGAAATTAGAACTACTCCGTCCTCAGTCTTTTCGATGGACCAGGCTGCGGCTCAGCATCTGATCGGCTTTCTGAATTAAATAGCAGTGGGAGAACTGGAGAAGGAAGGGGTGTTAATGTCGGCGGTTCATCATCAAAGTCATTTTCATTTATTAATTCTGAGAGTTCCATTACGTTGCTGCAAGTCTCTCCAGAACAATGGAAGCACACTGCAGAACATTTCAGCCCTGCTTTTCGACATCCACACATCGCTCCACAGTTTCCTTTGCATTTGCAAAAGATCAATTTTAGAAGCTCACGGGGCGCTGGAGGTTTAGAGTTCTGCACTGGCATCAATAATTTTCCACATTTTTTCCAGCCCCAGTCTTCAGGATCATTATAATTACCAAGCCACGACTGGACCTGATGGTAGACTCGGAAAGTATGAAAGCGAGCTGTGTCTTGTGTCGGAGGAAGTGGAGATAAGTTAAATGTACTTTTTGTCACTGCCTTGGCGAATTGTTTGTATCTAAGGCTGTCAAGAGAATTATCATCTTTATTACCACCGTATAAAGAGATAAAAAAACGTTCACCAATTACAGTGAGCAAAGCAGGGTCAACTCTCTTGTTGAGAAACAAAGCCGTTCCACTAGAAAACTCTAAATGCTTTTCCAGGGTTTTCAAAAATTTCATTTTACCGATATTGTAAGGAGCTGAAATTGTGTCACATCCGGAAAAAGCATGAAGAAACAGCAAGTTATCCGCAATGACATCGCCGTATATAAAATCTGACGCACAATATAATTGTTCTGCTGTTCGTCCTTTTGATGGTTTAAAAAAAATACATTTGCTTGTTGTCTACCAAGTGCTGTAAGCAATATCAATATGTCAATATCTTCAGCTACAATAGTAACGGCATTAAATAATGGAGATGCAGCAAGAGCAGTGCGAACGATAAGAGCGTCTGCATCTGATTCTGGTTGGTCAACAGTGAAACCCATTTCCGACAATACAGTTTTAAGAAGTATAATAAAGTTAGATTTGTCTTCTCATTACCAAGAAATTTATCTTGAGATAATGTTGGTATGGTGTTCTTGTCAAATTTAACTTCTGTCGACTGATGTTTTTTCTTGCGGCGCAAACGCTCCCAAGACTTTGTTCCTGCGACATCAGGGTCGTCTGAGTAACCATCAAACACAATGCTTGCAGAGAGCCCGTAGTGTTCTTGTACATATTTGACATATTTAGTAGTTATATCATTGAACGATGAATTTAGAAATTATTTTAAAAATAAATAATTGTAAAATCCTGTTATGGAGTGAAAAAGAGTCAATAATTAATTATTAATAATATTGCAAAATTTACAATTAAAAAAATTATAGCAAAATAAATAATAAAAAAAAACACAATAACTGATGATACATTATTAGTACACACGTATAATATAGGTATAGTTAAGAGTATTGAAAAATAGTACTTACTTCGGAGCGCTGTAAAACCTTAGCTATAGCCTTAATGAAAAAATGTTGTTAATAAAAGTTGTTCCTCAAAAAACGATCTACAAAAATGGTTTGATATCATTTTTTCGTAAAATGATTTAAAAAAAAGTTATATCGAAAAATATAATTTTTTTCTCCAATTTCTGAACATTTTCACTTATAACTTTTTTATTTATAGTTCTACGACAAAAAGTTACTGAATCAAAGTTGTAGAGAATTTAATTTGCAATAGAAAAAGTTAAAAAAAATTTTTATTTAATTAATAGTTTAAGAGATATACCGTAAAAACCATTTCAACCCCTATTTTCAAGATGGCGGCCGTGGGACAAGGGTGGCGACCCCACAAACTTGGTTTTAGCTTTACACTGACCCCCCCTACACATCAAAAAAATAAAATTGCGTCCTCTAAAAAACGCAACCCCAAATGTAACTTTTCAATGGACTAACTGAAGTTACTGTCCATGATGACAACCAGGAAAATATTTTTTTATTATATTAATTATTTTGTCAGGTATTCACGCATTTGACAAATTTATCGGAAGATTTAGAGAGAGTATTTAGAAATAGGTTGAACCTTAGAAAAGGGATACGCTTATTCATTCCTAACTACAACTAAGTACTTTATCAGAAATACCTAGTAAAATGAACAATCATTTATTTTAATATAATATATCATAGAATTAATCTCTCAGATATAAACCTGATCACAGCGCTTTGTTTATTGAGGACAGTGACATAATATATGGTGTAGGATTACTGACACCTTGTATAATCAATATGTTTACTTGTGGCTAATGATTATTCTGTATTTGATTATTTAACAATATTCATTCATAATGAAGCCAATTGTGTTCACGATAAAATAAATGTGCTTAAGTGTAGGTACATACATGAAGGTAGATACTTGATTGTAATTGTTATAAGGCGCTTCATAGATTTTTAGATTTGAACAATTCAAGATCTATGCAATATCCAATAAATCCAGAATCCAAATAGTGTATGTAAACAGTAGTAAAAATTGTGTCTGAATCGCTATTTCTTCTTTACAACCAATTGTAATATGCATTTGCTAAACTGTTTGTGCTTAGATTATGTATTTTGTTTACAAAGTTAATTTTAGTCTCTTAATTGCTATGTGCTGTAGAGCATTGTTTTCTGAAATTTACCTTATAAATAAAATCGTTAAGATCCAATATTTGTATGTTAGAGTGGCTGAAAATAGGATAGTGTAAGACACAGTGCCTTCGTGACATCTTCTCAATCCTAGCAGTCACTTGCGAGATAAAACTACCCGACGAGTCGCGTATTAGGGCTTATAATATGGAAACTATACTTTGTAGACTGAGAGTCTGATAAGATTTTCACAAATATAAAAAAAGATTTTTTCAATGTATGAACTATTCCATTTGACTAATGAAAATAAATCATTCTATCGCATTATATTTTGATTATTTGGTGAGTGAAGTTGATTGTTAAAAAGACAAGTACATTTTTTATAAGGATAAAATATAATTATACAATTGTTGGCATTGCTAGTAAATTTTCTCTTATTTCGATTGACGCCTGATTTTATTTATTTAAAAAAGTAAAGTAGGAAAATGGCTCGTGCATATTTGGGATATTTTCAATATCAGCATCTTCTACACTATAATTCCGTTTATCCCGGCATCGGGAAGCAAAGCCCATCCGGGTATCTCGTTTGCATGTCACCCCGCTCACTATAATGTGTTTATATATTTTATATGCTATGCCTTGGAATTTTTGGGACAACGTAAGATAATAATAATATTAAAATATTCTATTTATGTACATTGTATTTGTGTAAATTTCTAGTTATTTTTATGTATAGGCGTACATAAAATAAGGGATGCCTAATAGGATAGTAGAAACGCTTTTTTTATTTTTTTATGAAAAGTCATAACATAAAATATGAGCTGGAGCCGTCCCTTTTACCTTTTAATTTGAAATTAGTTGACCTTTTTGTGATTTTGCGTTGCTTTTTATTCTTTTTTATTTATTATTATTATGCTTGTCATTACTATTACGGATGACAATGTTAGTTAGGGTTGGGCGACCTCTCAGAACCCCGGGTATGAAGAGCGTAATATATAAAAACTCTTATGTAGATCTATTCGGCATCTATATTCCAAACACTCCTATTGTTCAATTGTATAAAGACCTTGGTCATCTTTATTTGGTAAGAAATAAGTTTCTTTCGTAAGGGTTAGAATTTCGTAGGAACCGCCTGCTAGTTTCAAAACAGGCACTGAACTTGCAAGATTGAGATCCTCCCAAGTTAGTATTCTATAATACTAAGTAATTCAAATTATTTCTGATTGCCTTAAAATATCTGAACCGTAAATGGATTATAACAATAGAGGGTCCGAATGGTAAAACATTTATTCTCAGTGCTTCTCAAACATGGTCATTTGAATGTTAATTTTCCTGCTTTGTTACGTCTATTTCCACTAACGCCAGTTTAAAATAAATAACTGAAACTAATATATTATAATTTATTTCATATATTTAAGTTAAGATTTAGTTTATTACACGTTATTAATTATAATTTTCATACCTAAATGCTTTTATATATAAAAAAGAGAAAATCTATCGAGTTTTTATTAAAAATATGTTTTTGCTGAAGTAAAAACCAAGCTAATAACATAATAATGAGTAAATATTTACTAATTTAAACTACAATACTGGTGTGCAGTCAAGTGGTCTAGTGGGGCATGGGGCAGACACATTTCTGCATCCGTTTCTTTTATTTTTTTTATATAATAGCGGACAACAGAGCTTTGATGCTAAGATATCACCGTCAGCCAAACCATGGACAATCGCGCCGCAGTCCGCGCTTTTTGTTGCGTTGCCGACATTTGAGGTATTGTGGGCCTTCGGTATACTAATCCGCTCAGCGAAACTCAGTACAAATACCGCTTCACGCTGGTATTCTGAGTCCGTGGTACTTTCCAGGATGAGTGTACAAGTAGGTGATCATATTCGTATGACTATCAAACTAAATCTTTTTTTGTTTTCTTGGTGTTTTAACCCTTCCGCATAACATCCATTGAAAGTCAGACGTAACTAATTAATTCAATACAGTTTAAGAATTTCTTTACTCAACAACTTTGCCTTCGCTTTTTTCCACACAACATTTTATATACCTAAGGAACAAAATATTAAAAGCAACAATCGTGAGCAATGCAGGAACTGTAAGTTACTGAATCCTCAATCTTACGAGAAGTTTCAAATCCCAGGAAATCAGAAATGCTTCGGAATGGAAATCATAGGCTTGTCAAAAATACATTGCGAAATGGTCTCTTCATATTCTCGTATATACATATGACTAATGCAACGGTAATTTAGTATTTGAGGAACGAATTTAGCTGTCAAAGGTAAGCTCTCAACCGCAACAGAGTGCTTGCAACCGGCTATACTCATTTATATTCAGACGGTTCTGCTGTTTAGCTAGCTAGAGAGCTTGAGAGATATAACTTTTCAACATACAACTTTGAGTGCTTGTACAATTATAAAGCTAGTTATAAATAAGAAAAGCAATAAGCAACAACGGGAGACTTGTAAGTATTACAACTTTACGCGGAGGCGTAAATAGGCCAGCGACATAACCTAGAAGCTTATAAAAAGCCTACTTAAAAAATTCAATTATAGTGAAACTTTGAAACCCCCTGGAGCACTGGTTTAACTAAAGCTCTAATATTTTAACAGCCTTTTATAGACTCCGTTGCCAGACAATATAATAAGCTCTTTGTTTTTATTAAAATCATTTTCAAATGGTTGTTTTTATTACACGAATCTATTATTAAAGTTATTTATTTTAATACCCTAAAAAGGGTTTCATTTTTTTATGTCTTGTTGCTTCTTAAGTTATAAATAAGAATAGAGTTTAGAATGGCACTAGATTATCCTGTATATTTAAGGTTAATTGCTTTGAAAAATAAATAAATAAAAAATCTAAAATATTTCGTTTATGCACAGAGTCTTACCTATTGAAGCATTGCACATAATTTTTTTCCGACGAATGTGTGCAATCAGTCTTCTGTAGAAGACTTACATGCCTATCTGTCTGTAAAGTAAACTGTGAAACAAGCCCTCTAATATAATACGATACATAGCTATACTATTGCTGTGAGCCTACTACTATATTGCCAGTATTTACCAGAGATAATAGAAAGAAAATTTGATTAAAAATCATGAAAGTGGGTAAACTAGCCAAAATTGTTTTACTGAAACTTTATGGATATCAATTGAACGTGCACATCACTAGCTACATCGATCATTTGCCGCTGATGTATTGGCCAGAAGAGGTTCGGAGATGGCTGCGGTTGGACCAGAACCAATCGTCCCCCTTCCCTCTAGATGGCCTGCATCAGTTAAAAGGCAACACAGCAAGGAGGTGCATAACAAATACTGGACTGAGGTGAGCGGATGTCGACAGACGAAGCAAGCCCTCCCAGGTATAGACCGGAGACTGACTCGGAAGTTGATGAAACTCACACGACCAGAAATACGTAAACTAACACATGTAATTACGGGCCATGGCCCTATTAACAAACATCTGTTTAATACAGGTGTTACAGACAGCCCCATCTGCAGAGCGTGCTTGGATGGAGAAGAGACGGCAGCCCACATTATTCTGGAGTACACGGGCGTGACCAACTACCGGGCCAAACACTTGGGGTCACCACGGACCCTCCCCGAGGTTATTGGTGACGCCAGAGGTTTGATAAACTTTTTGGAGGAGCTGGGATGGCAGGACTAACCGCCTGGCCCAATACGCTAATAGGCGCATCGTAGACGTCGAGTTGCGGAAAACAAGCCCGTCATTACTTATACTTATACATCGATCATTACGACATCCGGATGTTGATTGAACACCAATCAAAGAGCTGCTAATCGCATCCGGCACAAAGTTTGTTTTGTAAATTATTCCATATTAATAGGCTTACCGAAGGAATCGTGTTTGTTCGGAGTTTAGGTCTTGTACGTGTGAGTTTAATGGATTTTTGTTTGAATGCAATTCGGTTGAATATAGTTATTTGGTATATTTTAAAGTCTATTAACGAACTCAAATGATTATAGAGTTTTAAATAAACAAAAATGTAAATGATCTCTTATGATTAGGTATCATTTAAACGGTAGAGATGTGGCAAATTTTAAATACTAGATACTACATATATTCGAGTAGAAAGTTTATAGTAGGTACTTGATCTAAACTAATATTATAAAGAGGAAACATTTGTATTTTTGTGCGTATGTTTGTAATGAATAAACTCAAACACTACTATGCCGATTTCAAAAATTCTTTCAACATTGGAAAGCTACGTTCACCCTGATTAACATAGGCTATATTTTATTGTGATTAATAATATTTATATTGTAGGCGTATAGTGCAGGGTGAAACCACGGCGCAGTGCAGGTAATTAATAAATAAATAATTTAAATAATAATTTATATTGTAGTTAATTTGTTACTCAAAAAATATTGCGGATATAGCAGACGAATTGAAAATAAAGCTTTATTTGATGAGATCGTTTTAATTTAAAGTTTTGAGTCAACTAAGGCGATATTTAAAACAGAAACGTAAATATTGACACAACATCGGCTTCGCTTTCAGTGTAATTACGTGTAGTGACGGATATCAAGATCTATTGATAGCACGAGTTTCATTTTGAGCGAGAAAATTAGGAAAAGGGGAACTAGAAGAAAAATCAATAAATACTTAGGTCTGATTAAGTGTCGGAAAGGAACAAACATTAAAGCAAACTTAGGTTACAGATATTATAAAATTCAATCGTATCTTTTGTGTTCAATTTAGAGATAGTATTTGTTTCGAATTTATTTATTAGTAGTAATAAATTAATTGTGGTGCTTAAGTTTTTTGGCGTTGGGATGGGCGAACAAAAAATCAATCCAGTCAAGGATCTAGTGTACCTAACTAACTAATAACTTAGGTTAGTTAAATGATCAAACAAAAAAGTGACTTTTTTTGTTAAATTTTATTTAAGAGTTAAATTTATGTTATCGTATTAGCACTGTCACTGCAGAAAGCCTTTTCTTATTCCAAAATAAGTAAATAATAAAATTGTCACAGAAGAATTTAAAGACGAAAAAATAATATCTCGATTCAAATATTATATCAAAAGTGTAAGTCGGCTTATGTAAAGCGCACTATTAGTGACCAGTGTGAGGCGAGATAATGTAGTTACGGTCGTTGAGTGGCCGACCACTTTATGACTACTAAATATAAGTGTCACGAATATTCACTTTATATAGATAGCTTTGAAGTATTGCGGGAGAGAAGATTTATTATCTTCATCTTTTAGTTCAAAAGTTTACGAATTCAAAATAAGACCAGATCTTAAGACGCTGTAGCAACTCCAAATTGTTGAGTTATATATTCTGGCTGTGTAATTTTTTTTAAATAGAAGGTTAACAGACATAAATTTTACTCAGTAAGTTGAACCGTGATTGCGTTGCTTCTGATCTGTTATCTTATTGAGATACAATTAACTCCCAAGTGTAACTTCACCTAACTATAAAATAGCAATTAATGAAACAGATAAATTAACTTCAGATATAAACTGATTGAGTGGCTCTTTCAGAAGTCAGGCTTACTTTTAAACAGTAATAACATAGCCTATTTGATATTAATGCAATGAATTTCAAACAAAATATTGAATTAGTTCTTATTGCTAAAAAACAAGATTTGTTAAAATAAAAGTCGAATCCTATTTGTTATGTTACTAAATATTTTAAATTAGTTAATTTGAGCTAAAATTTATCGTTAAAGCCGTTTTAGACTGTAAGTGTATATTTTTTAAAATAAATACAACAAGTCACTCATCTCAGGAGTCGCATCGGAACCACTTGGAACTTGGCTGGGCCGGAAGTAAGCTATAACAAAAATCTAATACATATGTACATACCTATAAGAAAAATTAAGACAGTTATGGTAAATACACCATTACAAAAAGCCCTATTTAATCGATAATCCAAGAATGTCATATTTATTTAATCGTGGTAACAAGGAGAGCTACTGTTTATATTTCGACTGTATTGAGCTCAGCAGTATAGCTAATGCAATGACCGAGCCAATGAACTGTTCATATAAATAAAAGCAGTATTTCCTAACGTTACATTTACAATACAGTCGTTCATAAAATAGCGATTAAACCCAGAATGTCTGCTAATACACACAGAAATATTCCAAAAGACTTGTGGTAGTTTGCACTAACACAATCAATATTAGTTAAGAAAATTTCTAAATAACTAGTCATCTTTTCGGTAATTACAGTAAGGCATAGGTAACTGGTAGTTGTAGATCAAGTGAAGCTTCATCAATAGTCTAGAGCCACATCTAAGTTATAATAAGTAAATAAATAAAAATAATAAAAAATAAAATAAAAATAATCGACTGCCACGGAAGATAATCTTCCGTGTCGCTTTGAACGGCTTTTTGGAAAGAACCGAAGACTCATCTCTTTTTGGCAAGAAAATCATTGAATCAGGTACAGAAACACCACTAAGGTTACAGACTTCAATTTTTAAAGGAAAAGTAATATTATCTTTTAATTTTTTCCTCCATCCAAAACTCGCAATAACGAAGTCGCAGACTAAATAAGTTTTTCAATAAAATGTTACATCAACGAGTTTTTCTCATATCGCAAGTTAATGAATGGCTTTTAATATACCATCGACTAAGGAAAAAGAAAAACTCTCATTTCATAACGCGCTAAGTACCGGAAACCTTAACTTAGCACGTAGGTACGTCACGGATGACGTCATATTTGTTAATTACCACACACATGCGGACAATTTTTTTTGTAATTTTAAGCAAGTTATTTCTCGTTAATAAGACATCGTGTGATTTCTTGTTTGTTTGGAAAATACTGTTTACGCTTTCTAAACCTGATCTGCCTTATTCCAAAACGCGGTTTAAAGATAGGCCGGGTTTGTTACCAGAGAAAAACCTCATTTTTGTATGAATGTTAGACGTGTATCCTAGCAACCAATACTGAAACATCTTTAGTCTATGTTTTGTAATAAAGCCCGATGTCGTTATTAATCTGCAGTCTAGACGAGGTACCAAAAAAATTAAGTGTTTTTATATTTGTAACTTTAAAGTTCAAATGTAAAAGCAACCATTGTCTGTTTTACGTACATTACGTGAAAGCTACTAAACGGATTTAGTCGTGTACCTGGGTGTCATTGAATAATTGGAATGTTAATATGCCTTTTTTGACGAATCAATAGAAAACCCAGTTATTTATCTATGCACCAGGGCAAATCCGGGACACCTTACAAGCTAGCAAACCGTTAAATTGTTTATTTATTTCTAGCCTAACGTTTAATCAACAATTTGGATGAACTTTGAATTAAATATACACTTTATTTGATTTTGGAAGCCGTGTATTACCGATCAACATGAACTCAAATATTTAACAATGCTTAAGACAAGTTAGATATGTGTATTTTATGTTAATGCAAACATAATAAAATATAAAAAGTCTTTATTACAACACCAATATATTTCTAGCATTTTTATCTATGATTACCTATCACTTATTTGATTTGTTTTGATGTAGCTTATTTGGTAAGGCTTCATTCACACAGCACAAATTTCGCGGTAATAGATGGCGTTGATATAGAAACATTTTAATAGGCTTACTTGGCAGTACATACTTTATTCGCGTAACAAACGTAGTAGAAATGAAAAAGGAACTATCTTTTTGATGTTCGTTGCAAGGCATCTATATAAAGGTATTAAAATGAGTTCAGTTTGATAATTATAAGATTAAATTAGTAGATATCACATAACTTCGTAAGATTATATTAACTTTAAAGCGTACGAGCGTCAGTTAATATTGAGAATTTACATCGCAAAGTTCTTCTTGCCTACCCGAATACGTCTACACTCTACAAGCCCTCCTCGTATTATAGAACCAAACAAAAGTCGCGGGAATCATCTAGTAAATACACTGCACTTTGATATACATTTTGTCAATTTGCTACTTACTAAGCGTAAATATTTGCTTTTGTGATAAAATTGAATGTTTTCCCACGAGACTGCAAACAAACAATTGCATGTTTCTCTTAATTTGTTTTTCGAAATTACTGTGCGCTTCGCGAAGGACATTGCATACCTACAGGGTTCACGGATACTTTTACATTCAGAAAGAAATATCTTTTAAATTCCATTTATTTTTTATTCTATGTTATTCTATTCATCTAGTCACAATATAAAAACTAAAAATACATCCTTAATAATATCTTATAGGAAATATGTTGTGAAAAATCGTGTGAGAGCCGATCTAGGCTTATATTTACTTATATTAGGCTTATATATTAGGTACGCATAGACATATTCTTAGATGGAATTTAACAAAACATTTTTCTGTGCGTCAGGACAAATTTTATGAGAACTTTTAGGCGAACATCTGTGCGAGAAACAATCAGATTTAATCCTTGCGTTCAGTTGAAGTCGCAGTCATCAGTAGTATATAATTTCTTAATAATTACACTAGGTATCATTATTTTTTTTTGAATATATAAGACGTATTAAATAAGCGTATATACAAAAGCGAAAGTGGTGACGATTTAACGGCTAATGCTTCGGCGGAATTGACGCTTGAAGCGTCGATTCGCAACCGTGATTTCCGGCAATTGCCAAAATTTAATGCTACAGTTACATGCAACGTACTTTTTAAAGATAATTTACAAGCGAAAAAGACACACAACGCAATATTTCTTCGTAGTTATGTTTAAAGATATTCTCATAAGAATTTTACAATCAACTTAAATGAGACATAAAAAAATATATATAACAATAATCAAATGTTAGTTAGTAACGATTAGATATGTATATTTTGTTAAAGAAATATTTATGAATCGAACAAATGAAATTGAAGATAATTTTGAAAACAAAACAAAAATCCGACATGACGATTACAAATAAAAAATTGGTCTATTCGTTTAAAAGCTACGACTCCACAGACAGACAAATCAAATTCAGATACGTCAAACTTAAAACAGCGTCTCTCAAGGCGTAACTCTTTTTGCATCGGACGTTAATAATAATCTTTGGCGCTTAAAATATACTTGTTCAACAGTTATAAATATTTTTCTTTGAATTCATCATCATATTCTTCCTTCTGCAAAAAATCATCACAAATAAAAGCAATGTACAAGTTTTTGGATCGTATTTTTGGTTGAAAGTAGACTTTCTATGAACTTGTGAGAAAAAATAAACAACGACAAATGCTATAAAAGCCAATGGTTTCTACAAAAAGCCACTCAACACGCTGTCAAGTGTATTCACACTCGAAAAGATAAGAGCCCGAGTGGCTGTAACATGTGATAATCGATTCAATTCACAAATTTAAGGATGAAATCTCTTCGCGCTATCAAGGCAAATCTAAAGAAATATCAAAACATATAACTGTATAGGTAATTGGCTAGAGGTCCGTCCTTCTAAATTGTTAACGTATCTTGAATTCGCTTAAGATAAACTCTCTCGTATGAAATAATACTTATGAACATTGGCAGTCATGATCCGACATTCACATATTCAGAAACATTCGATAATTGTTTTTTCTTTTATAAAATTGTTGAACAGTTTCTAAACTTATATTTATTAAACATGATTCTATGTGAACAAATTATGTTTTTCATTTATGAAAAATATTTCGAATTAAGTCACGTCCTCTGTATTTGTTTTTAAATTAGAAAAGTACATTAGTTTTTACTGTTGTCAAAGGAAGGATATACATAGCAAGAGACAAAAAGGTGGATTCATTGTTGGTTTTCATTTAAAAACCCCCCAAAACAAAACATTTATCAAAGGCAAAAAATTCACGATACAATCCGCCTGCTCTATTTCTAAATTATTCAAAAATATGGACACGTAAAATTTAAATTTGAGCTCCGCATGCTTGAATGAAGCGCTGAATATTTCAAACATTGCATGTTAGTGTTGCTATAATATTATGACAAAAAATACCTTCATATGTTGTCTCCAAGTGTTCAAACAATATTGACAAATTAATAGTGAAAAAATTATTAATTAAAAATATTTTTCTTTGTAATAAAACTAGCTGAATCACACAAGCTTTATATAATTAAATAAAAAAGATCACATTCTTCTTTATGAGCTTCCTTGATTCATACATATTAACATAACATAGAATCGAAAACTTCCCCGTCTATCTCTTGGACACTACAGACCTCACCATAACGATGTTGCAGATATAATTCTGTGTCCGTGGTAAATTGGTTTACCCTTCTATATCATTCAAACTTAAACACTGAGTTCTATTAAAAGCATTGAATAAAATCTTTCAGTTTACGATACTTTTTGATTCCTCAACACGAGCTGCAGTCAAAATTGATTCAATAAGAACATTAAATACATAAATCATTCAATACAATATATTCCCAAGTATTCCATTCGTTACGTAAGACACTTGAACTGTACACACGTAAATCCATTAATTTGTACGGCTTCTGTTTGTCTGCCATCAACACATACGTTACTTAGAATAAATATACCTATGCATGTTGACAGTAGAACATACAACAAGATGCAATTCTATTTATTCATATATTATTACAAAAATTATAAAATAAATTGTCTAGTGTTTGTAATATCAAACACAGCATGACTGTTTATCTGCTGAATCTTAGAAATGACAGGCCCGATTTTGATGGGACTTTCAGTTGTACATAGCTGATGTTATAAGAAGGAAGCTGAAGCCACTTTATTCCAACTATAGTATGAAAATATTATTTTCGTTTCTAACCCCGGGAATCGAATCCAGGACCTCTCACGCAACATGCATTAAATGTCAGGCACGACCAATTGAGCCACGAAGCTGGTTATGAGACTACAGTTCGTTTATTAGATTATTTAGTAACGGGTGCTGTCTGCGGTTGGTTTCAGAAAACATCCAATTACGGGTAAATAAAAATAAAGGATAATATTGCTATATTCACGAGTATTTGTTTTGTTTTGTATTACAATGTTGTATAATAATAATTGCGTAATAATCTTCTATTGAAATTTTTCAATAAGGTTTTATATTTAAAATACTAGCTGACCCGGCAAACGTTGTTTTGCCATATTAATTTTTGGGGTGGGCTACCCTTATCACTTAGGGGTATGAAAAATAGATAAAAGCCGATTCTCAGACCTACTAAATATGCATATAAAATTTGGTAAAAATCAGTATAGCCGTTTCGGAGGAGTAAGGTAACTAACATTGTGACACGAGAATTTTATATATAAGATTTAAGGGCGTTACAAGAGAGTATATAGAATGTATATAGTCAGTGTATTCATTGTCTATTTTTATTTCAAAACAAAAGTTGTTAATACGTAGCCAAGTAAGAAAGCAGCGTGTTAATCATCCCCACTGATTTACACAGATGAATGCTTGGGGTATGGCGCAAAGTCAATAGTGCATACTCCTTTAAAAATAAACTCAAAGCTTTCGTTTGTACTGATTGATTGTGGGAAAACCATTGGCACGCTGACAGAGTTTCTTCATTTCACATTTATGTTTCACGTATAATCTACTTTATATTACTGAGGGTCCTAGTTTTAATGCAAATACATAGATAGGGAATGTCAAGTTTTAGAGCACATTTTCGAATACGTATTACGTAGGTACGTAATAAACGTTTAAGAACCTACTATCTTTTACAATATTTTTTTTTACTATAAATCGTCTTCAAAGTCCACTACTTTGTCTTTTTTGGAGATCATTGAAAAAGTAAGTAGGTACTATTCAATATATTTAAAAAAAATATCGCTGCATTCGCTTGTAACTTGTCCCTAACGTTGCTAATAACAGAGACTGACGAATCGCTTGAAAATAACCGTAATTGATTTCATACACGTCTGGCAGTAAATGCATCTCCAATGCATATGCTTTGTATTAACAATTTCTTTGTGTCAGAGACGACAAACATATTTAACTAACCATATTTAAACATGAAACCAAGTTGGGTTAATTACACCAATTTAAGTTATTTTTATTAATTAAATCTTTAATACATAGCTCTCAAAATATCGACATGTACTCATACAATTAATATTTCCAAAACAATATGACATGAAGCAGGCGTGTCATATTAGCTTAAGAATAAAGTCAAAGTTTTAGTATTTTTCTTATTAATTATTTTAAACGTGTGTCTTACCTTAAGAAATCCAAGTGTATTCGAATGCGGTTTTCATCTGGAAAAAAAAAACAATGAAATTGGAGACGATTAAAAAATCTCCGACAAGACCTCATCAATGCATGAACAGATGTTTATAAATATACAATATCCGTATCGATTAAATCAGCTTTGTCGAAAAAACAGCATCAGTCAGTCCATTCGTTTAGGAGCTTATAATGCCATAAACAGATACACACTCCCACAGACACGTCAAAACAAAAAAACCCCTATTTTTATGTCGCGGTTATTATTGTTGGAAATATTTATCCTAATACAAAGTAATATATAAAATATGAAAATAAATTATAAGGAATATGTTATGAACTAATAATAGCGAATAGCCTTAAATAGTTTTCTTTAGTGTACAATATTTCATTTTGTTTGTTATCGCTGTAATAATTATATATTAGACCGTACGTTCGAATAAAATTATGTACAAAACTAATCAAATATTAGTTTAACCTTATAACACGTCTTAACATATAGACACGCCGCGTTTATTATACATAGCGTGACAATACGCCACGTGCATGTTCCCAGGTAGGAGGTTCGATTTCATTTAACTTGTTAATTGACTTTTCTGTTTAATGTCAAGAATTCATGTTAAGGGCGAAATAAATCTACTGTCGAATAAGTAAAGACATTCTACACGTTTATTACTGTAATTTGCTTACGAATAAAGTCTCAGCAAAACTTATAATTTTAAAAAATATTTATAATTTCATATATCTTTATACCATTAACAGAAGTGGATTAAGCACTACAGCTAAGTAGTGTTGCTAAAATTAACTTGAACTATATTATTTTCATCGTGTTTGCTCGCACGGAAGCTGAGGTTAGTTCATTTGCACTGAACTACTTAATATATCAAATACAAAACCAAAAATATCGAGCTAATGACATACAAGGTCAATAGAGTCGGTTCGCCTGAATAATGTACCTCCCAAAGTTGAGTATTACGCAGCCGCGGAGCTTTCGCGGTTGAATTGCAGAAGTTAGTATGTCATCTACGATACGCCAGTGTTACGTACTGCGCAATTTAGGTTTTTAAACAACAGTGGCTCGGAAGTACAACATAACAGAAAAGATGTATAAAATGTTATTGTTAACATGCCTAGCGGCCGCAAAAATCATGTATCACTCGGAAGAAAGTGCAAGTCCTAATACGTGGGTTTTATGGAACACTCTACACTCTCGTTTCTAGTTACTTTCTTCTCTTGGCAAACAATGTAACATTTCCTCGGTCTCATTTATCACTACACCGAAATTCTTACCAATCTATTGAATTATATAATATTATTAATAATCTAAAATCACTTAAGCTTACGTAATATCAGTATGGGCCTTGCTTTAATATTATGCAGATAAAATTGCAATAATTAGCTACGTCCTTTATATACTAAGCAGGGTTTTAACTCTTACATTCAATAATAATTTCCATTCAATTTCAAAATGACACTTCTGAAACCAATCAGAGTCCTAAATGTTATAAGATTTCGAATTGGATTTATAGGTGATTTGTTTTCGAGAGTTAGCACCTACTTACTGCGCAGTGAGTTAATATAGAATTTAACAAAATTAAAAGCAAGTCAGCGTACGTAGTTAGTACTTAGTACTTAGCCTTTTTAGTATTTACTTAAGATCTAAAGCAAGTTAGGAATTTAACAACTGGATTTAACTAATGTATTTACTTTCCACACATGTAAATAGTGATTAAAATTTGTTTTTATTTGACTTCAAAGTTATCAATTCGTCTGTAACTTTTGTTTGTTACGCGATTACTCCGCCATTTATTATAATCGATATTTAAAAGCTAAGTCAATTTTCAAATGTTATTGGTTATCTTTATTACTTTACTTATCTTAAATATTATCAACTTTACTGTACCCGCCCCAACTTTGCAGATTGTTTTAAGTTATGTCGTAAGATACGTCGGCCCATAATTCAATTCATAAACATTTAGCGGTCAGACAGCTCTGTGCCTAGTGGATATCTACGTCGAAATTTCATCGAGGCCCAAAAACTGCATCGCCTTTGAAATTGTGTAAAGATTTGACGGAGGTGACTGAAATGCTGTATTCGACATAGTTATAGGTGACGAAAGCTGGATTTATGATCCTGAAGAATAATCATAAATTTTCGAGGTAAGCGTTTTATGGACGCCGAGGAAGCATTGACTACATTTCAAAGGTCGTCGAAGCAATCCCAAAAGACGAGTGGGCAAAGCGCTTTTCTCAGTCGTTCAATCAAATACAGCGGTGTATTAATGTAAACTGATACTATTTTGAAAACATATAATAAAACTAAAGTCGCTTGTATACTCAGTTTTTAATTTTTTAAGAACTTACGTTACATGAACTTGCTCGGGAATTACAGAATCGATTAGTTTAAACCTTATGAAAATCTATTCAGTATGTTTTGAGATTAGGGTCAACAGACAGATAGACGCGAAGGGGGATGTTTTTGTAATGTGTACCGATACTGATTGTATAAGTATGACAGGAATTTTAAAAAACGATTAACGAACACATGTGACATATTTATTATCTTCATTCTACGAGAGCTAGTGCCACAAAATTTTCCTTATTGCTACCTTGGAGATTGTATGAAAGGTAAAAGATATTTCCGATATTTTAGTGTCGGTGGCGAGAAAGGTCATCTGCGGGAGTGGACGTAAATGCTTCTATATTTATTATTTACAGGCGTAAGCTTTTATCTGAAAAGAAAATAATCGATAGCTCTTTGTTCCTTTGAAGTTTAGCTCTGCTTGAAAATGTTACTACAAAGTATCTTTAGTGCGTCTAGTATTCATTATTTAAATAGTATCTTAAGTGCATAAAGTACCTATTCCTTATTTAATGCCGTCCTCGGTTAAATATGATGCACAATATAACATACTAAAGTTTGCCCGCGGCACCATGTTCGTATATAATATAAAGAATAATAAGTTTGTAAGGACCAAATAATTTTTTTAGTCTTCTTTATAACAGGATCTTTTATAGTAGATCAACTTATACCTTAAAAGTTTAGGCATAAGGAAGCTCTTTGTTATCAAATTAATTAAATTCTAAAAAGGAACATAATTGTTCAGGATGCGTTTTTTGAGTTTAAGACATTCGATCACGATTTTACAAATTTTTCGCAAACAACGTTTACGTTGAAATTATTTACGTTGCACGTAAATAATTTCATGAAATTTAAATAAGAGCGCGCATAAGGTATATGAGAAATGAAGACAGTTCTAGCATCAAAATTCGCAAAGCTTGATTTAAGAGAATGTTGCATAATATATACATTGCAGTTCAGAATGTAGAGAAGTGAACATCACTTAATTTACGATGGTGCTTGTGTCTTTCCTCTACCTTCTTTGACATTATTACAGTGCCAAACTTTTAATTCAAAATTTGGCAAGATTTCTTCCTCGAAACTCCTCCACCCAAAAGAAAGAAAATGTTAAACATTATTGCTACATTAATATTAAGCTAAGCAACGTTGATAAACTATAGTGAATTCCGTAATCTCGAGCAGACACATTTCTGTATCTGTTTAACTGATCATTTTACATAACCGAAACATTCATTGGTTTCCGACATTCATTTTCAACATCATCTAAATTATAAGTAACTCTCTCGCGTCGTCTTCCTCACTCATGAGGGTCGTGACCACCTCCAAGTATGACTTATTGATGAGGTTGAATTTCTCCAGGCAAGCCTGCATGAATTCTAGGCAACCCACACCTACGTGACAATTATAACACCCGGCAAGTGGATCCCCACCAGACTAAATGCACTAAATTATAAATTGCATTCGAGACCGGGATTGAACCCATTACCTGAGGTAGTAGGCTTATTAGACCGAGGCTCTTGTAAGCCTCCTCTTTATAACTGAAATAGTCTTTTGAGGAAATTATTCAAACAGTAACGTGTACTTACATATAGGCTAAATAAAAAGCAATATAGGCGATTCATAGGATTAACACAGCCAGTCGTATTAATCAAAAATTATAAGTATTAACATAATGTACCATTCAACTAAGTTGCGGGACCTGCGAGGATTACTCACGTCTGAGCGATAACGCAGTGTTATATACCGACAATAGAGCACTGAGGTAACATTGACTAATGTATGATTAAACGTTACTTAGATATGGAATATAACCGCAGTAAAGCTGTCATCCGTGAACGCTGCCGTAAAAATTAGATCTATTGTATGTAAACCGATGACATTGATCAAAGTATATTCTTCGTATGTGTAAATGAACACCATTATAAAATGTAATAAAATTCTCAATTACGACAAACCAATGTTAGGTACCACAGTATTCATTTCCGCGGATAACTAGATATACATTGCTGCTAATGCATGTAAGCGGTTTTAGCCAGAGCCAGCCAATCAGCAATGTAATCTGAGGGAGACGATTAACATCACCGAGTAGCATTATGGCTATTAAGACGAAGATTAAGGCTGATTGCGTTGCATACATAATATTGCATACAGTAGTAGCTAAGTAAAAGCAAAAAGTTTGTATGTTACATTAAACGTGAGGGAAATATTATTTCACACACGATGCGGTTTTAAAATTTGTTTTACATATTGTTGAGCCACAAATAATTATGTGAATCTGTGTCGTTATGATTAATACACCTACTTAAATATTATAATTGTTTGAATTAGTCACGAACAAAGATTATAAATTATTATATTATTTATTGATGACCTAATAAACTTTGTACCGCTTACGGATTAACAAATATACAGTATTGTGATATCTAGTTGTATAAAAGTCAGTTTTTTTATACTCAATTTAAAGTTGCTTTGCAAGGCATTTGTTTAAAACAAAAAAATGTATAAGAAAATACATTGCTTTTATTTTTAACGGACTTCAAATGGATGAGGATCTCTATTTGACTGTATATTTTTGTA
Source organism: Aporia crataegi (assembly GCA_912999735.1). NCBI lineage: Eukaryota > Metazoa > Arthropoda > Insecta > Lepidoptera > Pieridae > Aporia > Aporia crataegi. The sequence goes on along the minus strand of OU538733.1, from coordinate 7,039,652 downwards.
CCTATATTTGAAGATATGTGTGTAAGTGTTAATATTGGCGACGGGAATTTTCCACTCAAAAACGTATAAAGTTAGTTTGAAATAAAAGCTATATTATGGTATATATAAACTACAAAGTGTAACAACAAACACCACAGAAATAATAATTCTACAAAGCAAATATTTGGAAAATCAAAACAAAAAAACCATAAAATTTGTAACATAACGGCATCGACTTACAATTATTTGCTTTGTGGAATTATTGTTTCTATCTTATTAATTTTACTGGACTTTGAAGCTTTTTTTAAAGCCGTGCTATAGTTTTTAACCGATGTTCAAAAAAAAAAAAAAACCAAAAAGGCAGTCAGAGCAACATGATAATTTTATGCCCTTGTTGAATTTTATTTTAATTTTATTTATCAACACTATTAACATCTTTTTATTTATAGTAAGTTCATTTATAATAAAAAAAAACACTTTAGTGCGTTGTGAGGTCGGTTTTATTTTTTTATTTAAAATTAATTTTTATTTTTATTCTGTTATCTGGGATACATGACCATAATATGTTTAGCCGAGTTATAAATAACTCGACTCCATTTAATATAGCATAACAGATTGATGTTGGAAGTGAACCGGTAATTTTTTTTAAGTTATTTGTCGAAAGATGCTCGAGCTGTCTTAGAAATGTTGACGTTCTATTTAAGCAAAATGAGCAAAGTTATGAGTAGGATATTGTATTATAACTTTGTAAGTGCACAGTGGATAGTTGTTTGGGAGTTGACCCGTCATGAAGTCCAGGCTAAGTAATATCGAATAAGGAGTTACAGTCGACGGCTGTGGTCAGTTGAGAACTCGATAACCCCGCCGACTGCGATACTAGTCCTTTTGTTTGCACTTGGCGACATTGTATCCACTGAAATGCAATGTGACTTATAAGTTTGGTCAAGATATGAATTAATAACTTCTCAATCACAAGTTATATTAGTATAGTAATTTAAGCTTTTTATGGATAAAACCTAAACCTCGTGGTGAACCTTAAAAACATAAGCTAATTTTAAACGAACTTCTAGCCGGTATTAATTATGGATTGTGACTAGTATACATATATAAAAAGAATATTCTAAGTCTATGTGAACTGTATAATGAACTCAATGTTTTATCGATTCGGAAATACCGGTGGTCATAGCTTGTTTTTCAATTGTCATGAATTCATTTCAAAAGTCATACCACGAAGGTAATATTTAATAATAAATAAAATTTTGGTATCACACATACAGTTTTTGATCAAAATTTTGAATAGTGTAGCAAGTACAGAACTTACAGGTGAACACAATTCCGAATGAACGTGTTAATGATTTTTAAGGTAGAAGTACTATTTTAGGAATGTAGTGGAAATAAAGAAAATACATAAATGTAAACGAAAATCTTAATAAACTTATATTAAAGAAAGGCAATACAAAAACCAATTCAGTGCATTAAAACTGCCACATTTCAGATGCAATATCGAGGAGTATTGGATCAGTTTTATAACATCGCCGCCGGAAAGAGAAATAAAAACAAAAATAAGACAACTTTATCAGTTGTAAATGCGAACTTTTTTCCACAAAACTGGAATCAACCATATGAAGGATATTTTGTTACATATACTGTTCAAAGGTAAGAATGTTATTCTGCTCAGTAAACGATAGAAATCGATATTTAATTCTAACAAACAATAAACAAACGGTGAGATAGTCGGTTATATGAAAACATATCGTGACAAAGTTATGAATACGAAAGTGGATGTACATCCATCCAATTTCACTAAGGGTAGAAAGCCTATGAAACCAAAATATGTATTGGTGAATCAAAGGTGTATCTGAAACTATGACGTGTGCTATATTGTGCCATTACATATTATCGTAATATTGCGCAAACTATATAATTGGGAAAAAGTTAAATTTAATTTTTAAGGTTTAATTTCAGATCTGTTAACCAAAGTTTTGGTTTTCCAAGCTCAGAGTATCTAACAAGACAAATTTTGTTCAGAAAAAATTCACGTCGACATAGTTTCTTATTTGTCACACCATTTTCACTACAAAAAAGTTCTCGTAAGCATTATATTAGAAATTTTCGTGACTATTTACATGTTATGTAAATGTTTATTTTAGAATAGAGTAAAACATTATTCTTCAAATTTAGATAATCGTTCATCTTCCTTTACGCTTCAAATAAAAGTCTTTAGAATAAATTATATTTTAGTACTCAGCGTTTAGGTTTATTCGGAAGCATTTGAGTGAAATAACTCCGCGTCTAGCCGAATGTACAGAGCAATAAACTGTAGAGGTTGATTTAGTGCCGCGAACGTTGGCTAATATGTTGGTTCTGAGCATGGATTACTCTACGATTTGGTTCGCCAAATAATAGCTATAATTTATAACAAACTTTCATTAAATTTTATATGTATGTGCTTGCGTTTGTTAAATCCTGAAATGGTATGATAGTGGGATAGCAACATTAAGTTTCAAATTGCTGATGATAAAATATTATATTAATTAAATGAGTATAATTGTACGTGTATAAAATTTAAAAAGTTTTTTCATAATATATATAATAAAAATATGTCATTAAATATATTTACAAATATATAAAAGGCTAGAGTGCGTACCATGAATACTGGCTGCGTTAGGTATGGCAATGGCCAAAACATGAGCCACCATTCGGGTTACCTGTGGTAGAAGATGTAAAATTATAATTATTATAAATAATTTTTTATTTTTTTTTGGATTACAACAAAAACAAAATTGATCGGTGATTATTTGCCTTAACGAGAAACTTTCAGTAACAAGTTGAGGTTACTAAATATTGAATAAAGATAAAATTTTCAAACATACCTCACACATAGATTTCATTGGTATTTTCGTCAAAGCATAATTTTTGAAAGGCAGCTCAAAGCTTATACTTTCTTTAAGATAGCGAATTATCTTTGTTCTATACCGACCGACGTACGTGACAAGCTGAACAATGTTGAGGCTATTACTTTATAAAAATTATATGAAAAATTGCAGCTACTTTTCTATAAAATATTTAAGAGCTTTTACTGCATGTTGTGTGGGCATGTAAAATAAAGCCTGTCATTCAAAAGGAATATAATTTATCAGGGAAAGATTTTTAAAATCGATCGTAGTAATGACAAAATATATTTTTTCCATTTAGGTATAATGTAAGTACAACTGTTATGCTAATGCTTTTAAAAGCTTACAGATTTTTAGAGCCATCCTACAAAATCCTCCTGTTATAGGTACTCCGTAGGCGCGTTGATGATCTACATGAATTTGATCCAATTAGCGAGGTTATGAATGAACGTTGATGTATGGTGTCGGAATTAATTACGCATCGTGTGTAGATTAGTTCAAACGCTTCTCAAATCTTAGCAACTAATCCAATTCTACAATATGAACTAGTTGAGAGTAAATTGTATTCGTAAAACCATCTAAAGAACCTACCTATTTCAAAGAAAATAAGAGGCCATTGTTTTTTCGTGTGTCATACGTGATACACGCAGCATTAGCACTAATCTATATCTTACTAATTACTGTTGTGAATGAAAAGAAGTTGACAGCATGCTACTTAGGAATCTCAAAGATAAGATTGTTGTTGTTTGCATACAGATGTTTTGATTCTATTAAGTTCCAATCATAATAAAGGTAGAACAACTAAGACCAAGAGGCTCGGCAAGATAACAGTAGAAAGTATTGAAATCTTTACTAATTGAAACGATGTTAAGTAAATATTACTCGTCATGGTTCTACCTGAAACAAAGGTTATTTAACTACTTTCTGAATAAGAATAAAGATATATTACTGTCGTGGGTATGTTATTATGTCTACTATAAGGAAGATATTACGTATGTTGAAAAAATACAATATACATATTAAATACATTCCGTTCTGTAGTTCCGATATGAGTTATCTGAAAGTAATCGGTGACACGGCATAGTGTATAATTAACATTTAACAAAGTAATTAGTAAATAAGCACTCTACTGGATTGGGTTTAATATTATGTCTTTCTTGTGACCGTTTAGGAACCGCGCGATTAATTCCTACTCCCATAGGCGGGTACTTTTTGTATTTTGGCGAATATTAAAGGGTTTATGAATGTATTTTTATAGATTAGGCAGGGTAAAAGCCTCACTTAGTGATATGTACTGCTCAAGTCATAAGTCACAACTCCCTCTGCCTTGCTGGCTCTTTCTTGAAGACCCAAATCGACACTATAGAAAAAGAAATCATTTTTATGAGTATATTGAAGAGAGAATTAATAAAACATGTAGACGATAAAATTGTCGGTATAATCCAGCAGAATATCAAGAGTAAAACTTTAAGCTAAACGGTGATTTGCATTAAAAACAGTTGAGCATAACTTCGCCTTTATCACACATTACATTTGAAAACTTTGATATGGAAATATGAAATTATACTTTATAATTTCCTAAAGTTGATAGCTCTTATTTGCGAGTCCTCGAAATTTGTATTATAAAAAAAGAGTGGAATCGGACTGTTTGAACATTCAATATTTAGCAAAAAGAGAAGAGACTAAAGATGTGATAAAAGTAAAAAAAAACCTTTTGCGAAAACTTCTAATTTTCTTGAACATTTTTAATGAAATTTGGTTCCAGTAATATTGTATTATTTGACTTATCTTACCAAAGAAAACTATTATAGAAGGCACATTATTATTATGCGAATGTCTTCTTGAATAAATATAAATATAAACTATAAAACAACGAGAGCGGGAATTATTTACAAAATGAATTAAAGGATATCGTATTTGATTTTTATGATGAAGAAAATTATCTCTGACTTATATACTTACTTGTACTTGGAATGTTTATTATCTCTGACTTATATACTTACTTGGAATGTTTATTATCTCTGACTTAAAAAAATCATTTCTCTAGACGATAAACAATTAATCAACCCGACATTCCTCAATCTAATCTATCAATACTATTAATCTGTCGTATATCAATTTGAATTATATTCAACCTTATTTCAGTGTGCTAAAGTTTTATTTAAGGTGACGATACATTCATTAAGCGGTCATAGTCCTCACATTAAGGTTGAGTGCGATATGTCAGATATTTGATCAGCTGAATATCTTTGTATGTTTGAATTAGATATGCTAAGCAAATAATGTTTATGGAATGATTTGTAGTGACAAAAATCAATCTAACTTAACAACTATAGGAACACACATAGGCAGGTAAAATTATAAGTAATCTGATATATGTACCTGCTTATGTAAACGTATAATATATATACATATAGGCATATACATATTGTGTAAATAATTAATACATGCGGGCATAACTTTTTTTATGATCGTAAGTCAAAGGCATTTCCTAGGAAATAATAATAAAAAAATTCGGTATGGACAGAACTTTGATCACTTTGCTTAATGAAGCAGACGCACAAATGAATCCGTTCCTTATACGAGTATAATTAAAACTATTACTTATCTTATCTTACTAAGGGTTGTGGTATCCCAGTTAAACAGCATCAGCAAAAAAACGAGTGTATTTAAAATTAAAAGAACAAAACCATAAATAACTCAAAAACAATAAAAATATCACCCCAATAATAGGCAAAGATAATAAATCATTTAAACTACTTTATATTATCTACAGTAATGGAAAACGTCAGGGCTGATTTAAAGTCTTAATACACGTTAATTTAAACTTAAGGATAAGTATTCATTAATGTTGATACCATAATCGTTATGGGCTTATGAAATTAAAGGAGAATAAATCGATTTTCGTAGAGCTTTTTTCCGGTCAGACATTTTATTACAGTTTTAATTTTGTTTCTGTTTTTATTAATCGTAATTTTTTAATTAAGATGTTTTAGTAATTTTAGCGTTTTTATATATTTTACCATTGTAATTTGAATGTTTGTGGTGTCTTTCTTCCTGTGGATGTCTTAACATGTGTTTTGTGGCTGCTGAGCCACATAATACTTGTTGTATTATAGGGTTGCCTTTAATAAATAAACAGACATGAACCATTGCAATTAATTAATGTAAAATTATTACACATAATTTATTATGTGTAATTATCATTTTATTAATATATTACAAATATTGAAATAGTCCAGAAGAATAGATTAGGTTTAATATATTTTTGTCTTTTTAACTATCACTTTTAAACCGAGTTACAAAAAAACAAAAAGAGATTAGTTAATTAGACTTGTAACATACAAGTCTAATTAACTATCTCTTTTTTAACAGTTGCGTTGCGTTTTATTATTTTAAATTAACTTATAAGTAGTAGAATAAACTTTTCTTTCTTTCCCTTTATTATACACAATATTCTCTGTGATAAAACCATAATATTTCGTACGCCTAATGCGCCAGTCACTTACGCTCACGTGCACCTTAACCCGACTGTTTGATCTAAATATAACGGTAGTAAGAACTAGTCGTCAATTTGAGTTTAAACAGTGTTTCGGAGTTAATTCGAGTTAATAGCTTTAAATGCCTGATGCCCTCAACTTCGTCTATACTACACTATTCTTACAATGGGAAAACATTTGTATTCCTGTTTTAGATGAAAATACTTAAAACGCTACGGAGCATATTTTGAAAATTCTATCTCTGATTGCTAGAGCCATTCCGACTGACACAGCTTATACTTTTTATGCAGAAGTTGCAAGTTAAGGCTAGTATATAAGGATAAAAATGGGACATTGTATGTTTCTTAGCATTTATAGCATATATAGAAAATGTTTAAAACTCAAGTGAAATTTAAAATTTAAAAAGATGAATTACTTTAGATTTCAAACAAAAAAACCACATCAAAATCGGTCTACTCGTTTAGAAGCTACGATACTGACATATCTGATGACAGATCCATATACACACAGCCACGTCAACTTATAACATTCCTCTTTTGCGTCGAAGGTTAAAAAAGAAATTCCTACGTACTTTTCAGATGTTTTTTAAGGTCACTATTAAAAAGGCAATTACTCAAACTCAATTCCAAGTTGAAAATCAACATTTTATTTCTTAATTTTCTTTTTATGTTTAATTTTAACGTAGAAAAGTCAAAAGGGGCTATAAAATTTTATTGTCCATAGTTAACCTCAAAATAAATGGATTTTATCAAAGCCTCCAATAAGATATTATAACACCGCACTCATAGTACACGAAACGGCTAATTTTATACTGAGTAAAATACAGATGACATATAATTAATACATATATGTAGTCATATAATGTTTCTAGGTATTAAATAGACATAATACTGGTATTATCTGTAAAACTGTTGAGTGCGTATATAAAATTGGTGTTATTTTTATTTAATTATTTTTTCTTTTCTTTGTATATTTATATATCTGATGCATCTCTTTGGTAATAGTAGCAACTGAGCCCTGACGTGTTGTAGGGCATTGAACCCTCTTAAGCATATACCTAAGTCATCGGGATAGAATCAATTAGTGTTTTGTCTCGTTCTTGCAATAATAACTGCACGTCAGGGAGAAAGTGGCACCAACAGTGACAATTTTTCTCCAAGGTCGTATTCAACTGGATAACTACTAACAACTTACTGAAATACATTTGATTTTTGTAACGAAACATTTTATACATATTTTTAAAACTTTACAAACTGAACAAATAGGAAATGTTTTATTCAATTCGTGTCCATTATTTTCTAAATTGTAGCTGAAAATAAAACAGTTGAGTGAAACCAATTGAGCTCGTGTTTTACTTTATTTTTGATGCGGTTTTATGTTGCCACAATTTAATTAAAATTAAACCTATCCATAGAGTCGAAAAAATTGTTATAGACCGCAGATTTTTCTATGCAGAAAATAATCGGAGGTGGTTTTAATAGTTGACTAGCCATAGTCAGATGGCATTGTCAGATCAATCTGACCAATTTCATTCTTTTGCATCCATGCTCGGATAATTTAGTAGGTATTCTCAAAAACCCCTCTTAAGTAGGGGCAGTGCAGAGTGCGAGAGCAGTGAGTTGAGGTCTACATATCCTTGTACCCTCAGCGGTGAGGTGATGCGCAATTATATTACTATCCAGAGTTGAGATGCGTAAGAATTCAATTATTACAAGACTGGCAGACTGGCTGCCGCTGTCTGCAACTTACCTTTTATTTTAGTATGGACGGAACGTCTGAAAATAAAGCTTATTTTTATTAGTGTTTGGCGACTAAGTTGTCACTTCTTTAAATACGAGATAGGCTAAAGCCTTTCTGCCGAAGTTAATAATAGACTTTTCTAAACAAATTCTATTTAAGAAGACACCGAACTAGACACTATCTTGGACGTCTGTCCTCTGGATTATGGAACATAACTTTTTTTTATAGTAAGCATACATACACTACAAAAACAAAAGAACTTTATGTTTTCATTTCATGCAGACCTTGTAAATTTTTTACATGAATAAGCAAAATATATCTGCCTTTAAAACGTCATTTGTTATTTCATTAAAAAGGTAAACTTACACTGAACTGAAACTATTAATTATCACTTAACGAACGTCCAAATTAAGGCATCTATTTTCGTTTGACGAATGCTCAGTACGGTGTGATAGATGGCTCATGACACTTTGACGGATATCATGCAGGGGTGGTAAGGCACACGTAGACACGATACTATTCTATTAGACATTAAATTAATCTATTTTACCGTTTATTTCTTATCATAATTAATAAATTATGTAATTATTGTTGTAATTGAAAACTTACAATATGGAAACCACAAGAAAGGTCCACATATTATTAACATAATTGTAGTTTTTCATAACTTCGGTAGTGGTAGATAATAGAATATACGTGTACACTATTTTTTCTCTAATTACATAAATTAATACCTAAAGACGCGAACACTTAATTGAACATGAGATTTTCTAAACTGAATTTATTTAAAATTAATTCATAAATTTATATTTAAGGAATTTGTCCTCAGCGTTCAGAACCAATTTACAGGAAGTTCTTACGGCAACGATAATCGATTTTGTATGATCGTTTTTGCGAATGGCTTTCCATATATTTTGATATTTGGGGTGGATCTATCCAGGGGATTACGTTGCCATGGTAACCGCGTCTAGTATAATTCAATGGGGCGCTTAAGTTTGTATTGAATGAGACGTGTTCAACATAAGTAAGGGATGAGGGTGCAATCGTACTAGTAAGGGGACAAAATGCATTTTAGTGTATAGAATATTCAGTGATGAAATAAATATTTATATCACTACTGTGACTGTACGCAGACCGTTCGATAAGATATGCTTAATATTAAAACATAAATTTTAATGTAGACAATTTTAACGTATTGGGAACTCTTCCTTCAAGTGAAGTACAGATGCTTCGAAGAGACGTAGTAAAGTCTAGGAATAGCGTTATTACCTAATGTATTATGAATTTTTAACGAACGTTATTACTTAGCCTACTTGAGCTTCCTCTCTGTAAGCTCTCTGTTCTTTAGAGAAAACCTTTAAAAAAACCAAATTTAGTTATTGTTATATTGGTATTAGGTTAGAACGAATCGATCCAAGATGAGAGAGCAAAAATTAAGCCCAAAAGCTGCCAACAGTTCTACTAAAGCTATCTTATTTTTTATAAGCTCTATAAAAAGCTTAGATGGAGATTGATGATACGTTTTTAAGCCTGTGACAAAATTTACAAAGAAAATTGATATCACGATATTTATTTTTATCATTATTTCCGACGCCCAATTTATCTTAATTTTTTTTTAAGTTCCTTGTCCCCTAGTGGGGTATGGAGCAGATGCGTTTAACGTCTGTTTCACTGATCGATTTTTTTTTCATTAGGGGCAAGTAGGTGATCAGCCTTCTTTCTATGCCCTGCCAGACCGAGTTCTTTTTTTTATCTCCACCGGGAATCGAACCCAGGACCTCCCGGTTGTAACGCTTACGACCACTAGACCAAGGAAGCGGTCATTTACAACCTTATTTATATCTTAAAATTAAATGTATGAAAATAATACTTAATACATAAAACAAAGTCGGTTTAACTCAAGAACGGCTGGACCTAATTAAAATCGTAATTAGGTATCTCTCTCTGCTTTCTTGGATTCTAAAGAGTTATAGGCGTTTTAAAAGCAAAACAATAATAATTAAGTAGGAATTAAACTATTTAATCAAGATACTATGCGCACAACAAGAACGTCTAGGTTAAAACGAGAAGAAGTTTTCATACAAGGTGTTGCCACCTGGTAGCAATTGGTGTTATCATAGTTAAATTTTCTATTTTGCCAAATCCTATTTATTTAATAGATTCATCTCCGCCCCGGATAGCAGTTTAATTATTAAAATATCGAAAAGATTTACTGACCGAAAAAAATCTACATAGCTACTTATTTGTTGACATAAGATCGGTAATGCAATGATTGTAAAAAATAAATTGATTGATTCGTGAGGTGCACTAAATAAAATGGATTGATACGAAGAAGAATTGGTATAGGTGATACGAAGTTCATAAAGTAGTGAAGTCAGCTAGAAATTTAGATATAATAGAGAACATTATAACGCCGTTGTAACGTGACCGTGCACTTTCTAATTTTTCTTGTGCGTATTCTAAAGAAATGACCAAATAAAATGTTACTAGATTTATTAAATTATATAAATATCGGGCGACTTTATACGTTGACTGTATTCGACATATTTTAGAAATTTGTTTAACAACTGCCTGTACGAAAACTGTGTGTTGTATTATACATCACGATTGGCGCATGGCATTAATCCATGGAATTCTGGAACAATCTCCCGAATCGTAATCAAAACGTATTCCGATGCTTAAGCTTAGATTAAACCGTTCATACTATGACATTTTAAGTAAGGTTTAATAATAAGGTATTAGAATATGTTAGATCTCGTGTAGACAAAATATATCATTTACAAATAAAAAAACCTGAAGGCTGTGTGAATACCGGCATGTTTGAATAATTATTAAATTAATAATATATATACGTACAGTTAAAAAGTACAAGACATAGGTACAAACAAAATGTCACCCGAACTTTTACACTCGAATCTAGTCTAGACTAAGAGGACTTTTATTTACTACTGTTAGTGATAACATTAAAGTAAATATTTTGGCATCCTCATCATCATATGGGGTGTGCCAAAATATCCCAGATGAGCCTACAGTAATCGAAATAATATTACATAGATAATTATTGAAAAAATTTTCTTGATTAAGGAAATGCGAAATCAATAATATTAAATTATTCCTAGCGGAAGTAATCATTTATAAAAAATGCTATGTTTATTTTTCTCTTTTTTCTCTCTGTATTATAGTCCATTTATCGAAGAAGACTATAGGCTCTGTAGCAACACGCTACGACCAACAGAAGCGGAGAACCAGTGAAAAATGTTGCAAAACCGGACAAAAATATTCCTTTTGATCGAATGAAAACGCGAGGCACGGCTAGCTTTGCAGTAATTTCTAAGATATTAATTAAATAACTTAATTCAGGTAACCTAATTTAATTTGATAAGGATTAATACGATCTTCCTTAAAATACTTTTCCGTTACTAAATTGGATAAATTAACGGGTATTCTTAAAAGATAGACATATGACCTCGCTCAAAATTTTTATACACCTATCAAAAGAGTCTATTATATTATATAATAGACCCTTATTGTACCTACACCTATTGTTATAATGTGTTATATATAATTTATATATAACACATTATACATATAATGCTTTGTTCTCACATCGTTTATGCAGCATTTTCGGTGAAAGAAAATCGGCTCGTTTTTTTTAAAATTATACACCTACCTCTCCCTAGTATCACGTATATTTAGTCGATTTCGAGTTTAGCAGGACAAACCGAGGCGTCGAAGGAATGTTTTATAATATAATATTATGATTTGTATGATATTAGTATAGAAAGATAATTTTGAAAAATATCTCTAATCCGTGGCATAGAATATTATAGCTATGCAAATTCAAACACGCCGAACTGAATGGCTTCTATTGTTGTCGTTCAAATTCAATTAATTTCACAGACCACCTGTTCAAGGCTCCTCGCAAACAGTAATGTCAATTATCTCAATTCATTGTCGCCCTTTAACTTAATATATATATCAGAATTTCTAATTTGTTAATTAGACCATAATTTACTAGACAACTTATTTACATAATAAAGTCTGTGAGAATAGCACTATTTAATGTATAATTATTAGAAATGACAGATTGTAGTCGTTTTTACAGACGCAAAAAAATACTTTCGCATATATAAACAACGGCCACGGAATTAAAAATATAAAAGCAACACCGATAGAATTTTATTAGGTGTAATAAGCGGGCTTTGTGGCCAATTCCCGGGTTCAATAAAAAAAAATTTTTTGCAATGTTTGAAAAATTAATACTTCGCTCTCTTTTTTATAATAGACATAAAATAACAAACAAGTTGGGCAAAATAAAACTTTATCAACAAACCTAATTACAATGAAAATTATAAAATCTAGCGATTTAAACGTATAAAGTGTCAAAGTTCGACACTTCAATGATATTTTGGTCCATGTACCTAAAACTATGCAACGAACGTTTTAGAGCGACAAAGCGTCTCTGTGCAGACTTAGTTTGCCTATTCAAGTTCGTGTTCCGTAAATAGACTAAAACGAGCACCAATTTTCTGCCAACATTAGGTGCATATGAATATCAGACTGGCATTAAGTTGGCGATACCGTATCGGGGAAGCTATTAAGGGCGTTTATGTACTAGCCATTCTTTACGCCTTTAATGCCGCGTAAGAAGACTATAATATTCCGGTGTTTTATAAACTACGAATATAATATAACTTATGAAACGACTTAAGTATATATTTTGAAGAAATATTTTTTTTAGTGCTCATGCTATATCTAAATTATTTTTTTACAAGGTTTATTCGACAACATGAAAATGTGTAACGATGCAGTTATAATGAATGTGAAGGCTTGTGTAGCTTTTGCGCCTTAACTGCAGGAACGATCGTGATGAAATTTGGTGTGCAGATTGGAAAATAATAAATAATCCCTCTCTATACAGACAAGACACGCAGCGTTTTTTAGTGTGCTCAGAAAAGTTGCATGGCTATAAATGCCCTAAGTGTGCTCCCGAACGGCTAATGAGCCAACTTCATACGGTTTGGCTTTGTACTTTACAAAGCCAAGCCATAAATATAAATTCTACAAATGGTATATCGATATGGAATTTCTATGAAACCAAAAGCGGGATCAATTCTCAACTCAAGCGAGTGTTATTCCGTAACCCCACGTGGAGAATTTTCTTTACATAAAACCACATGACTTACTTCCTCTTGTCTTTCACATAATTATTTTTTTAGGTATCGAACACTGATAATATTCGTTTCAGGTAATACCTCATCTGAATGAGTGACCAATTTGAATACGAAGTATATATTAATAAAATAACGACAACTTAGTCGGCGGAACCTGTGACAGCATTAATATTACAAGTACCTACGCCTACTCAAGACCACTTGACAGAGCAAAAAGTAGAAACTAACGTAAAAAGCGGACGGTTTTTAATTTCATCATCCCAAGGTTACAAAATTAGATCAAGCACTGAACTTACAAAATTCTGGAAGTTAAATTAAATATTTCCATTTCATTTCGTTCAGAACCTTTTCACCTTGCAAACTAAATGTGCGAATTTTAACCGTAACTTACTAACTGCAATATTTTAACTGTACCTAAGTTAAGCATATGCGGAGTGGTTAACTTTTTAAATGCTGGCAAAATCTTGAATTTTAACAAGTGATGTAGAAGTTGAGACTGGACTTGGACGTAGTTTCGAAAGCTAGGCTAAAGTGTAGTTTTAGGGAAAATTTTGCTTCTAGAGATCTCACTTGAACACTTAAAATGTTGAGCATAGCGAATTTCAACGCATTATTAGTATAAATAAATAAATCATTCGACCTTCACAGCGCTAATTGCCATCGATGTAACAACAGCCAGACGGTGTCACGCAAACTTGCTCACGTAAAATTGGACAATTTTAATTGTATAAACTTTATTCTATTGGGACTTCGTTATTGTTTTACATATTTCGTTCTATTTGAGTGAGTAGCAACAGTGCATGACTGTGTCTGCTTTTCAAAGAAAGTGAGCATTACCATCAAGTAGGTTCCTACTTGGAGGTAATTCACAAGATTGTTTAACCTTTGACACAAAAACATCTCTCTGGCGTCGTACCTCTGTTAATTGTCTTCAATTTGACTTATTATTGTTTTCATAAATTTTAAATTCCTTCTACACTTGTTCGCGTACAAAAGCATTTGAAGGATTAAATTTTTGTTCAGAAGTATGAAACTGCAAACATTAATGAAATCAATTCTCATTCTGATAAAAGCTTCATATTTCTTCAGTGAAATATGCTCTGCATATAGATGAAGTCGCTAGTTACACGCTAGTTAATGAAAATATGATCCGAGATAGTTAACAATTATTAATCAGCCTCGCTTGCCACAAGGACGTATGATATGGACGCGACAACGAACAATTGTTGGCTTCTGATTTTATTGTCAATAGATTTCCAACTATAGCCTAGTCCAGAGACGGAACTGAATAAGCAGACGTCAAAAAGACAAAGCTCAGATGGGCGGTGATACGATTTATAGCTCGCTCATCCGGGGTGAATTTTAATGTACGTACATACTTGTCTGTCTGGAGCATATACAGAGTGAATAGATTTTACAGTAAATATAATTAAGAAGTCGCATTCATTACTTATAAAATATTATATATTATATTATATTTTATATTTGTATCTACTAAGTTGTCTTAAACCTATCGCTACGAATGATAGTGAAGAAGTTCTGATCAAGTTTAATAACGTATATAAGTTAAGGAATTAACCAGTAGATACGAGGTAAACTTGTGTGCCCAACGACCGTGTTCCGAGAAAACATAAGTCAATGTATACCGTTATTGATACATATTGTCTGAAAAAATTGAGAACAAAAATCAGGTCTTATTTCATTTGGTAAGCCTAAGATACAAAAGATATAGTAATAAAAACTCTAGGTCAATAAACGTCTCGATAACAACTAACACAGCATACAAAGCAGTCTTTGCCAACGACTACGTAAACGCAATACATTGTTATCAGGCTACTTAAAGGCGGAACGTGCCAAGCTTTTTTGCTCAAACATTTTTTCATTGGCTTTCTTGAATGGGAAATTACTATAACAAATCGTTTTTTCTGTATCATACCTATATTGTAACTACCGTTACTATAATTTAGGTATATAGGTACTATATTATAGTAAAACGGAAAACAGTTTCAGACCTTCCCTATGTATAGTACATACCTAATGCATTGTAACAAGCATGTTCTTACTTTCTAACTTATTATTTTATTCCACTTAAATTATACATATTAAAAGTAAAATCTCGTAACCTCATAGAGCAAACGCATTTCTGCATCAATTTCACTGAATTTTCTTAACAGGCAAATCAATACAGTCTTCGTGTCTATTATCTACCCAACCTAAACATTCATTTTTATTTCGGGATTCGCACCCAGTTCACAGTAAACTTAACAACGGAGTGAACGGAGGCGGTCGTAATACCTATAAATTAGAATTAAATAAGTGTTTACAACTTTCTACAACTTGTGATTCAACCTTTAAAACTTCCCGTAATTTGATAAACTATATTTAACAAAATCAAATTACAAGTTGTTTTTGTCCTTGACGAGAAATCTACTTTATACGAATGAGAAGCACTATACTAAGTTTTTATTGACCTATTTTTTGTGTTTTATAGAGATGTAGGTAATTTGTTAGAAAGTTATACTCTTGAGCCTCAGCTTTGTAACGAAATATCCTTAGAGACGCGACCGTAGAAGGGAGTTTTCTTTATACAAATCTCAGTATTGTTGTTCTTTTGAAAATTCACGATTTCAGCGTAAAAGTGTAATAAATTAAAAAAATAAGTGCGACGAATATAATAATAGTATTAAAGGATTGAGATTAAATTTAACATTTCAATTTAACTATAGTAAATTAGACTGCAAAATTCGACTTCAAAGAAAATCTAATCGGTAATCGAATCCGGAACCCTTCTAACAGTACACTACATTACCAAATGTTGTGTCATCTGATCGAATTTGGGGTACGTCAGACCCCAATAACAGTAAGCTTAAAATTGGACATTTCCTTGAAACGGGTCTTCAGCTGTCATAGCGCGGGGGTTTACCTATCAAGGGATTATGAGTCTTAAAACAGTTGCATACAGTACCAACTTCTTTGATAAATGTATTGACCGAATTTTCTTGTATTAAGTTTTTTTACAGCTTCTATAAAATTAACCATTGCAAGTTAATGTTACGCAGGCGAGTAGAAACAATAGGGTTTAGTGTTAGCAGAGGTATGCAACCCTTTTGAACTCTTTAAAATATGTGAAGCCTAAATAGATATCATAAACAAAATCAAAGGAGCATAATCATACTAATATTATAAATGGTGAACTTATTGAAAGTAAACAAAAATTTGGTGACCAAGTTTTAAGATAAATTCTGAAATATTACAATTAAGAAAAAAATCTATGAATTAAATAAAAATAAAAATATTTTGAATCATCGTTAGCCGACGCTAAGTAATCGTATGTTTGTTTATTTACATTAGGTTATATTAAAACAACCAGTTTTATTGACGAAACTTCAATATCTCGCACTTTGACTCTTATGTAAAGTGAAGGAAAAATACGATTCATAAACAACATCGCTCTAGTTTGAGTGTAATTGTTAATTTTCATACTTGAACAACTTTTTATAAGGGAAGTAATATACGACAAAGAGTAGTGCTTTGAACATCAAAAATGCATGTCACATTGCATATAATAGAAATCATCTTTCTATAGAATGACTATGAACATAACTAAGTCACGGATACAAGTTAGTATAGATTTGACATTGTAACCAAAGGTTAAGGACACATGGACCATAAAAAGCTATGCAAAGTGTTGTTGAGTATAGCAAGTACTCTGGTTCTTACAGTTAATATGTAACTTTCGCAATACACACCCGAGATTACATACAACTCGTGTTTCTTAAGAGTTACTAAGTTATATACCAACATTCTTGATATTACTTCGAGTACTGAGACTATGTTTAACATAAAATAAGTAAGAAATGAGCTCACCAGGTCATATTTTTGTTGTAGATTAAACATACAGTTTATAGCATGTTTCGAAGGCACTTGGAAGTCAATCACATTAGTGTACACATAATTTGAACACTTGAGCGCCTGTTATTTATTGTGACATGAAAATTGATAATGCATTATTAATTTCTATCCTTGCGAAAATTAAACATGTCTATGTGACAATTTTAGGGAATTTAAAAACGTTATCTTTAATGCATGAAAGGATACGTGCTTCGGTCAACTTAGCCTAATAGATGTCAACTTGCAACTGTACAAACGGTGATATAGTCTGAAATTCCTAGTACTAAACAATAAACAATGGTGACTCTAATACTATAGGTATAGTGAGTTGACCCGGTCACTTTGAATACAATACTATTGTTACATCATAGAAATGCTTCCTGGCTGATTAGTTCCGTCGTTCATTCACTTGTTTTTAGGTATATAAACTAACGTATATAATGCAAGCTTTTTTCTTATAAATTCTGAATTGTGTCTCTTTTAGTTATAGAGCCAAAACTTCAAACGTGTTTTTCTTTCCTGAAAAAGATATCCAACCAAAATCAATTTGGAACCCAGCCGACTGACGACCTTTGCATTAGGATGACGCATTGAGAACATAAGCGCAGGAAATTCGATTTTCTTGAGAAATTAAAACAGTTTTTACTATATGGTACTTCATGATGTGTTTTATTTAAGCTGCGTTACACAATTGCTTAAATTTTGTAACAGAGAAAAAAATCATCAAAGTTACTCGTTATTAAACATTTTTACAGGCAACAATAAAAAAACTCCTTAACAATTTTTAAGTAGATTAGCCTAAACACACACTTCAATTAGACAGTTGCATTTTTTGTACTAGGGAAAATACTGTGTTGTCGCATAATTCTAATTTAACACAATTAAACGCACCCGTGCCCTTTTTCCCATATATTCGATACCCCTTCATTCCGCTACTGACTAATGACTGTCAGCATCGCTTCGGTAACTCTTGGACTGCCATCAAAACTCAACTAAGCTAAAATATTACTGTGCGAAAAGTATTACTGTTACTTTGTAACCATAAGTTAAAAAAAACGAAAAGCTATAAAAATTTATATGAATCCAACTTTAGAAAAGAGTTCGGAGGACGTCATGGAGTCGCCTTTCATTTAGGCGTATTTTATTTTATTACTAGTTGTCTTAATTTCGTACGTTTTATATTTTGCTCGACTCAAAATTGTTTACTTAGTACAGTGTTGTTGTTAAAAAGGATTGTTGGTTTTCCTTTTATGATTTTTAGTCAATTTTCGTTTTTATAATTTTTTATGTATAATATGAAATTGTTAAAAAACTTAAAATGATTGTAGTAGAGATATGTCAGAATATAAATGTGTATCATATCTGATCTTGTATTTTATTTAATCACTTTATGTAAATATTAAATAATATGTTATAAAAAGTTGAATTGTAAAAATGTTAATAAAGTAAAACTAAACATGACAATTTAGAAATTATTAAGTAGTTACATTTCTTTATTCTTATTATTGATAAATATAGATTTAACCTCTAATGATTATATAAAATCTATCCTATTTCTATAAATGTTCGTGATTCATGCAACAGTTAAAACCGCTTAAGCTATATATATAAAATTGTTTTTTATTTTTTTAGGTTTTAGTCTATTAAATAGTTTATGGGACTCATTTTATTTAAGATAACGTTAGAAAATAAAAGTTAGAAATACAGATACATATAACGCAGTGAAACATTTACGTTTACTATAGGTTAATTTATTAAATAAAGCAATATCAACCTATGTAGTAAACTTTACTAATATCAAATGCGTAGTTACACAAAAATATATTTAGAACTCTGTTTTCGTCGGTTAAAAGGTTGATGGTGTGTGAAAGTTTGTCTTAAGCTCCAGTCAAGGTTGTGACTCCGATAAGCCGCTAAGCTTTCGTAGGCTCATTTTCCCCTTTTGAGTATTTACAAAATCCTTTTTATTTGAATAACATTAAATATTCTAATACGGAAGTGCGCGATTTCCAATATCTCGAAGCTTCCTACACCGATGTTTTGACGACCCTTTTGTTCTTGTTTATTTTAAAAACAAAATGTTAAAGTAACATGTTTAGTAAGTACCGCTTTCTATAACCATTAAATCAGCTATCCTGATTATTCTGGCGTTCAAGAAAAAACTCTAGCAAAAAATCAGACGTAGGGAGTGGTGATCATAATTTAGTATCAAGTGAGCCTTTGTCTGATTGCCATTTTGTTACTATTAATCTTACCCAGAATTATTGACCATTTATCCATCAGCAGAAGAACCGTATTACCTGAAAATCAAATTATTAATTAATATCTTACATAATATATTCTACTATGTTATAGTAATAAGATTAATTTATTTAAATATACAAATTTCAGTTATAAAATAAAAAAGCGTTTACGGCTTCTAACAAGACGTACTTTAATGAAGTCGAATGAATATATAATTGGCGCCAAACCATAAAGAAATATAATCATAAAATATTAACCTAATCACGTAAGTTGCCATATAAAGTTGGTAATCTAGAATCCAGGTATTGTGTCTGTATGTCATCGCGCGATTATGGTACCGCTATTTAAACACGCATTGAAATAAACATAGGGCAACACTTTTTAAGGGTTAGTGTCGTTACAATCGGCATTACATGAAGACTTCCAAAATTTGCCGCCGTGCCGTTTCTTATTCCTATTTTTTTCTTTTAAGATTTTTCACAGCCTCAGTTTTGGGTACACAGCCCCAATGACCCAATGGGTTTGATGAGCTTTTTACATATTTGTAATTTCATTATTGGGTTTATAAAGCTTTTGTAAATATTATTAATACATTATTTTTTCTTTAAAAATATCTTTATCTAATCCTTTGCGCAACTTCCTACTTCAAATTCTAATTCCTGAGGACGTAGCGACTTCTAAAAACACAATTAATAAGTCTAAAATATACATATTACGTGATAATATATAATGTAAATTCAACACGATTAATGGCATTAGAACAAGCCATTTGAAGATCGTAAACTCAATTCGACATAAAAGGAATTCTTGTAAAAGTCTTAGAATGCTCCGTATTCCTGGCATGTGTCTGTAATCCCTTAAGATGTGTTACGATACATTGAGACATCCATTATGTTAGGACAAATCCCTGAACATCGGACTTATATTTATTTTTAACTAAGAAACCCTCTTTCCAGCTTTGAACGTTGCTCAATGAGTTGCTAGTTTTAAGTTATAAGCCCTTTCGTGGTGTTAAAATCTGTAGAAGTATTCTGTAAGTAATCATATCAATAAACTTCAAATATTTTCTCTTTATAATATTAGTTTTGGAGAGTAATATATATAGTGGATATCTTTAAGTGTTAAAAATGTTAACAGTTCTGTTATCCGAGGTTAACTTAGTATAAAAGAACATGTTACCAGAGTGCGTGTTTAAACCTATGTTTGTCTCATAGGTTTTATTTATACACCCAATATTTATTCAGTGGTTTATACGAAGGCATTTAAATTTTCATATATAATAGATATGATTACGATAAAGATAGTATTTATTATTATTTTTAATTGGTACCTTTTAATTTGACATTATGTAAATATAAATTGAGATTTAAATCTTCAACGTAAGAATAATAAGGTAAGTCGCAAATGCATTATTCATGAAGACTTTAAGAACGATCGATGCGTTTCGTCTTCGCTGTATGAAAATATATGAACGGTATTTTAATAAAATTAGGTAGGTATGCGCAAACCTCAGGATTTTTCTCACTTCGTAACGTATACATATACTTTTCTCCGAAATAATACATGATTCTTTAGTTTACTTGTTGTTTCAAAGTGTGAGTTTTGTAATATAATCATTAATAATGTCAAAAATGTCAGACTTCATTAAAAAAAAATAAAAAAATAGCTTAATAAACAGCTTTTGAAACTAGGTTTAAGCTTGATTAATAAAGGACGATATAATATGCAGAACGGAGTAATTAGGAGAGTTTAATACTTTCACGTTTTGTGTATCTACATAAACTATTATCAAAATTTTCGTTAGATTTTTTCTACTTTTCGAAAACTGTCAGCAGTACCCGTGTAAGTTTGCGCAAAACAGGGGGCACTGCAAAATGTTTCATACAAATATTTTACGTTATCAGTATCGAATAAGGTTTAGGAAACAATTAATTTAGTTACCTAGGATGAGTTTGCCTCAACAAAAGGTCACTTTCGCAGTCGCATGTCAATGCGTTTTTACGATTTCAACAATAAATCCAAATAGTGGTAGGAAAAAGAAGTAATTTTGAAATGTAATAATATTTATTTTTTATCTTAGAAATACCGTAAGAAGTTAGACAAATACAAGATGGACGAATAGCGATCGCGGGTCTCATTAATTTTGATATTGCGGAAACAAATATTTCTCAAACAAAAAATACATTTTCTTTTGTCATCTAATACGGAAAAATAACAAAAGATATTTTAAGATTTTTGTTGGAATTTTCGCAAACGAGGTCAAATCAGTCTTACAGTTGCAATAATGATATTATAATAATAAAGAATAATAATAATAATTTGTAAGAATAAAATAGTTCACACGTTAATTTATAATTATTATTAAAATAAATATCGTGAAAGCTAATTCATAGCATTAATAGCGGTTAACAGTAAACAGTAAGTACATATTACATTCTATAATTTATAAATTTAATAAATTCTGTTTTGGTTAGGTAGGTTTAGTTTTTAAGCATCTTTAATTGTACTAACGTAAGAATAGAAAATAAGGACAAATAAATAAAAAACTAATTTATCTAGATTTGTATTGTTTACGTTGCAAATAATACTTATCTGTGGTATGCCTTTAATATCGAAGCTAAATACTAAGCTCTCACACTTTTTACGAGATATTACAAAATCACATTGCCTTTGCAACTACGCCAAAATGCAATTTTGTAAAATAACCAAGATTCAATGTTTAGATTTGCTAAACGGGCTCCATGTTTACTGACGACCAATTACTGACCCTAATAATTTTTTTCCACCATTTTCTTGATACCCCAAGTGTTTACACGTTCGTAACACTGTAGAAAACGATAAAAGATAAGCAATGAATGGTAATGAAGGCTGGGTTGATGTGGCATTACAGAGCAATGACCAAAGATTTTTTGGGACATTCAGCGCAGGGCAAATCTATTGTCTGCCCGCCCTTACACTTTGATAATATTGTAGAATATGAAAGTGAAGAATTTCGCTTCAATTTGTAAGTGATAACGTAGCTTGTAATGCGATGTGTCAGTATTATAATTCTAGCTAATACACCTGTGCTAAACTTATTTTAATGTTCCATACATAGAGGTAGTTTATTAAAAAAGTATAACAAACATTTTCGATAGATTCACAATACAATAAACTGTGTCATTCAGAAAAAAGCCAGTTTTCCAATAGTGAATGAATTTTTAAAATCTGTCCAGTAGTTTTGAGTTTATCCATAATAAACTAAATCAATATTGCTACATAACAGATATTAAAGCAACATATAATAACAACAAGAACATATAATAATATATTCCATCTTCAGGCTGAAGAACTTAGAAAATTAAAAATATCCCCGATACTACGAACAGGTTCGTTACTAAGGCTACTTAAATAATTATACGCACTACACAAGCTGTTTTATAAAACACATTAACTCTATTAGGGGAAGAAAGTTAATGAGAAGTTACGATAATGATACGTCGTTTCTTCCCTCAGCGGGTAAGATTCCTTATAGTTGCACATTGCAGCTGAGGACGAGTACAAGATGGGGGATTTGTTGCGCGCAAACTTGCGACTTTGCGACACGGAATTAGCGAACGTCTTTCTTTGGGTTTGGTGGATCTATAAACATGATTAAGATGGAATTAAGTACCAATAAAATGTCGGTAAAATTAATTTGAAAAATTAATTAAAAATACTAAAAGGCTATATCGACTTCAAAGTGCTAAAAATACTAAATAAATTAGAAATAATAATTCTTAAAGGCAAATACTTGGACCGGTGTGTTAGGATTAAGATTTACTTTAATACGATTTTAATACACCTTTTTGAGTGAACTGAGATTGAAATTGTCGTTTAGATGTGAATTTTTAGTTTTTTATTGAATTTTCCAAAAAATTCTCAAGCAATTGATAACATCTATGACCTCCAAAGTAATAACACAGCCGAATTGAGTATCTCCTCCTTTTTTGGAAATCGGTGAAATAAATGTCATTTTTTTAATAGAAGGCAAACAGACAGGAGTTCACTTAGGATAAGGTCCGCCTCCCATGGCCATCCTCAACGCCAGTTGGGCGACGGGTGTGTTACCGGCCTTTTAAAGAAAGACAAAAAAGTTCGCTAAATTAAATTAACGAAAAACGCTAGTTTATTATATTTATAATCTACTTAAAGCTCTTCTGCGAGTTGGTTAAACAGAAAAACATTGAACAGTGTAATAAACTTGATCACTCCCAGATCTCGAAACACCATCAAGAGGTAATTATGAAAAGTAAATAAAAAGCATTTCGCGAGCGATTGTACAGCAGAATCGAATACTATTAACTCGTGTACATACTGTTTAATTAAAATGTTTTATGAGTAATAAAAGGATTTAAAATGAGCTTTACATAGCCCAATATAATTCCGTTGTGGAATTCACTAATTATCGGGTGTAACTGAAGTTTAATTAAAAATAAACTGAAATTAAAAATGCGGTTATTATGGTTTGTAATTTTAAATGGTAAGTGGATACTTGTATTGTAAACAAGGACAAAAACAGCGTTTACTATTAAAATATTTGAACTGATCTACTTTTTGATTTTTTAGTGCTTCAATGAAAACATTATGATTGCAGTAGCTTTTGTTTGTCTGCTGTGAACCTTTTTAACTGACCTTTATATTGTATCAGGAGTGACGGACGCATCATTATTTTAGTAAAATAAACTATGAGCATTCGCAACATTTTAATGTTTTATTTGACTATAATATTATCCCTGTGTGGAATTAAAATTTAATACATTGCTTTGTACTTTTTCAAAATGCCACCGATATCCATGAAAATATTTTTATCATAAATTAAATTTACTAAGTCATTTAGTATTAGCATAAGAATTCAGAATGCTTATCAATTTCACTATATGAAACACGATGACTTTTGAAATACTTATTCTATTGTTATCTAATGATTACAGTATTACTATTTGGAGAAGTGTATATTTTTATCCATGACAAGGAAGACACGAGACCGCACTCTATGGCAAGCTTTAGGGGAGGCCTATGCTGAGTCAAGACAATCTTCGCGAAACTGGTGTCAATGTTAAATATTTTATTTTAGTATATATATGAAATATGTATTTCATAAGATTGTTTAATAAAGGCTTTATTATTATCTTTTTATCTATACTATATATACTAGTTTTATACCTAAAGAGAAAATATTTTATTGTGTTTATAATGAATAAACTAAAAAACTATGTATTGAAATAATTTAAAAAAATATTTTACTGATGGAAGGCTTCTATTGACTAACATAAGCAATATATGCCCGAATGAATGAAGTAAAATATTTTACTGATGGAAGGCTTCTATTGACTAACATAAGCAATATATGCCCGAATGAATAAAGTAAAATATTTTACTGATGGAAGGCTTCTATTGACTAACATAAGCAATATATGCCCGAATGAATGAAGTCGCGAGTAAAAACTAGTTTTTAGTTTCAATTGCATAGTCGCAGGTCTACTGTCATTCCCTTATCAACTACGTATATTATGCAAACTCCTCAGTTCTACAGACGAGGGTGTCAGCCGGAATTTGATCATGCACGCCCAATTTGAATTATTTTTTCTTAGACCTTCTTTATATTTATATATTATCTAACTGGGATTCGATTGTAGAGAAGGTGGAAGAGAATGTCTCGACTTAACATTTAAGAAAAAATATCAAAAAGGACTTGAATAAAATACATAATATGTAAATATGCGTCTCATGCCAATGTGTCAAATGCTGCGTAACATCAATTATGTTTTTTAATATCTCATCAAACAGAAATTATAGTATAGTAACTTACAAAAACCAATTAAATGCAAGTTATGGTGCTTTAATGAGTTTGGTGGAAAATTATTCGAAAGCATCTACGTTAAATATTTGAATAGATAAGACTTACAGCTTGTAAGCTGTTAAGGTATTAAGAGTTACTAAAAAAAATGTATGGGTAATATGAATATAGCTTAGATAGATAATAGCTTTTTAATTTTAATAAATCTCTATCACTAGTTAGTTTAAAACTTGAAATTTGTTACTACAACAACCACTGGACATTGGCAGAATCCATTTTTACATGAAAAGTCAGTTTTTTAAGAAGAAAATTTCGATAATACACACACACAATGTTAGTATCGGCAATACACAGGCTTAACAGAAAAATGTTACAAATAAAAAAATCATTTTCTTTTGTTCAGTTCCCAAGTTCAACTCCCAACCAAAATTGACCACAAACGACGCAGCGTTTCAAGCGCAAAAATTAATTTTTGCATTTATATAGGATATTGAAAATTTGAAACTATTGAAGTTTCAACAATTAAGCACAATTCCGAGCCGCAGTGCGAAACTTTCAAAACGAAGAATTTTATATCCCACGGGAATACTTTTACTACTTTTAACTTTTAATTAAATTGTCGATGGATTTTTCATAGTTCGCAAGTGTTTTACGAGCCTTTTACTGCAACTCAGCAGATGCTATTCTCACAACGAAGTAACATTCAAAATTAGGTTAATTCTTATAAAAAATGTATTTTTAATAAAACTTACTTTACATACAATTAAAAAAACAATCGTTAGGTACATTTTAATTTTGAATCTTATCTGTTAATATAGTTCTGCTACCATTCGTGAATAGTACCTAGTAGTGTCATGAGGGACGATTATTCGTTGCATTACGTTTCTTAAGGCATTTCTTTCCACCCGAGATATTTTAGAAGAAATACGGTTTACACGCATCCTTGATCTATCTGGCATTGTAGGTGTACATGAGGCAGTCATTACTTAACATTAGATGAACCCCTCAGTTATCTCTCTATGTCCAATAAAACGTAAAAGCTACAAAACAGATACAAGGTATGCATAATTCTCAAAGCTTATAAGCAATGAAATACATATGTTGATGAAAAATGCCCATATCTTTTATGTTATGCCTTTGAAAACACTATAAAATCACGTCTTTGTCAATAAAAACAATGCAAACAGCCGGCGGCGCGGGAGTCACTTAAATCGCTCTAATTGCGCACTCTAAAATAATTGAAATAAAAAACACGTACTATCCCTTCGTTTCCATCAATACAAGTACCTGGACCCTTATTGAAACACAATCGCATTGAGATAGCTTACCTACTGTGCGTGTTAATATAGCGTCTAATCACAATATAAAGTAAATTTCATAGAAGCATTATTAAAACATATTTGAATATATGTAGGTATGTATGTTAAAACTTTATAAATAATGTTTAAGTCAGACATTAACTTGGTGACCTCAAAATGTCTTACTAAAAGATCAAATAACTTAATAAGATTAACAATCATCTAAAGGTTAATCTTATCTTGGCCCTGTCAGGCTTCTCGGTTTTAGTTTTGAGAAAATACAAGAAATTTATGAGGAATTATCGGGATTATTAGTGGCATTATTTGGTTTTGTTCACCTCAGGGCCACTTTAGATTTGTAAAATTTGAACCTAGATGATTCATGATACAAACTAGGTAATATTTAATGTTAAATTGGTAAACGAAATTTTCCACGATATAATAATAAAATAGATTGAAATTATCTGTTAGAAGTGTTGAAATGATATTACTTAATAGTACATAATCGATAATTCTTTTCGTCAGGTCACTGATCACTTTTTATGCTATTCGAGTAATAATTCCTTAATCCTATGGTAATTTAAACCTCCCACTGGACACCAGAATTCAGTTTCATATGGTTGAAATTGAATGGTACAATATCTATTGCCTGAGATGATTTTCTCTTTTAGCGCGACTTTGTAACATTGTATTAGTTTCGTAGATTTTTAAGAAAATACTTAATTAAAACCAATTTTGGTTAGTGAAGTATAATATTAAATGTATTGAAATTTATACGTCACAGTAGGTAAGTATGCTCTTGATTTCAGAAAATTTATTGAAATATCTGGAGAGGCACACTGAATTTTAATATAAAATTAATCCTTAATTTGTAATTTATTCTAAAGCTATTGAAGTCACGAATGTCCTCCATCCATATATTGTTGCAGTGTTAAATTATTTTTAACTATAATTAGAGTAATATTAGAAAGAGATTTTTATTTTAGTATATTTAAATTTGTTTAAAAATTATAATAAATAAAATGTAATTTGTGACTCAAAATGATTCTATCTTCACATCACTGAAATAATTTTTAAAATAGGGTCAACAGTTATAGAGTTTATAATGAAATAAGGATAGTCAAAATTGTAATAAATAAAATAATAAATATTATAATCAATTTTAGTGCACGTTATGAAACGTGACTCAAGCTGACTTTAATATCAAGTTAAATATAGTTCTGTAGGATCTCAGCACGTGCTGTCGTGATATTTACCGGAAACAATAATAATATTATTGAATTATTTATTGTAGGTATATCATAATCATGACTATGCGCAAACGGTTATCTATAAGTTGTGTGTGTATTTACTTTAAGTACCTATCAATAGAACCGTGAAATGAATAGATAATTTAATTGATACTTTAAATTAATTAAATGTCGAAATGCAATACCTATAAAAAAAATCACAACTTTTTATAATCAAATATACTTACAGCAAATCTATAATCAATAATTGTCTATATTACAATTTATTTTAAGGACACTTCATCTCCAGAACGAATAAAATCACGGTGATATTTCGGCGAATCTTTTATTTAAATATAATTTCAAGTATAGACAACCAGTCGTATTGCGAGCATCAGATTAAAACAATGTCATTAAAGAAACAAAATCAGTAAGCAACATTTTCTCGTTGTAACCATCAATTGATGAATGTTACCAATGTAATATTTTATATAGGTTAGGTCTACTTTTGTAAAGGACTTTAACAAAAAAAAAATCATTTTAATGTATAGAAATCTTCATTACACTCTCCCTATGTATATAAAAAGGGACGATATAGCTATAACAAAACTATTTTATGTTTCATACAATCGAATATAATCCGTGAACCTTCGAGAACCCTACTGACTTACAAGGGGCTCTTTCTACCCCTTGGGGGATCATTTATACCCCTCAATTCACGAATATTGTGGGGTTCCTTATTATTGAAGTGTTTGTAATACGTAAGATACCCTTGCCAGTTTAAGAAAGTGAACGCTTTAGAAATCGTGAAGCTTTTATTATTTTCAATAGTACTCAGACGCTTTTTGTCAGTTTTTAGGCTACGCAAAATATCAAGAAAATTATAACGTCATATTAAAAATTAAATTGTTCCATTTCGAAGCATAATAGAAAACATAAACGAAATGTTAACTGTAATTATTGATGCTTAATATGATGGTTTGTGGAATGCTTCTAGAAAGCGAGAAGCATTAAAATAAAAAATATTTACAATAATGTACTTAAATATATTTACAAAAACACAAAAGGCTCATCAAAGCCGTTAGGGTGAGTACCCAAAATACTGGCTACAGTACCCCATTGTATTGACATATTATATTAAAATAAAATAAACTAAGTAGTAATTTTACTACTTTATTTGAAATTTTTTCATATATTCAAAGATTTTTTTCTTCTGTATCAAATATTACACTTGTTGTTTTGAAATCGGTTTAAAAATAAACACATACAATTAAATATAAGCTTATAAGACTTACATTTAACTATTTCTTTAAACAATACAGCTTTTACACAAGCTGGTTAATAGAACGGTGAAAGGAAATAAGGTGATATCGCTTATCAAGAAATGAGTTCCAGTTCAGCGTGACTTGCACATCTCTACTTTCTATCAAGCTAAAACAATTTTGAAATATTGTTACCGATTTTGTCGTTAAAAATATATATTGCTGATGTTCAATCTGATACGCTTCAGACATTCAATACGTGATACACGTAAAACTAACTGAGAAATAAAAAAAAAATCGTTCCCTTTGAAATCTGGCAAGTTGACAGAAGAATGTAAAGGAAATGATCAATGAAAAAGACGCAGATAAAAACACATACTTGTATATACGAGTAGGTATGACCTTCAAGAGGTTACGGGACTTCACACTTAACGGACATTTAAAAACATTTATTACCTGCGTTTAAATCAGAATTATTCTTAATATTAAGATTCTATCACAAATTTATTACATTTACCCCAGCCTGCATTAATAATGTTCTTATTCGATTTAATTAAAATATATCTTACTTTCTTTATTAAAAATCTATTTAATAATTTTAAATTAATACTACTATAATTGGATTTAGGCTTAATTATTCAATTATTCAATGCCAGTTCAATTAAAATTCAATTCAGTAGGTTGCAGTTAATAAATTGTATTTTAATATAATATTTTAATTTATTTAGGATAAACCAAATTCAATTTTAATACAATAGATATAGGATTTATCAAATAAAGCTAAAGCAATTATTCTTGTTGTGTTCACAAGCGATGCGCTTGAGTTGAATTTCAATAGATAGTTATAGTATAAAGGGCCATAAGATCAGTATAAATATATTAACATAATAGTTTCATATTACATTTCATTTGTAAATTATATCTCCGTCTTGTATTTTTTACTCAAGTTTTGTAATAAACGATGAAGTTTCCAAAATTATGCAGGATGAGATATTTTATTAAAACGATAGAGAATTATTGATGAGAATTAAAATTAGATATATATAAACAAACTGACGGGAATTAATAATGAATTACCTACTCATATAACCAATTTCCCTTTTTAATTTATTTTCCTCCACAAGAGATAAAAAATAATATTTTTGTATTTTTTTTCATAATAGTACCTATAGAATAAAATTTTTACATTAGATATACGTGTTTTAGTACACTCGCTTATTTTTAATACATGTAACAAAATGATAAGTTTATTAGTTGTAGAATTTACGATTTTCTACAGTTTAGTAGCCTCAAGAGAGTTCGATATACTGAACACGTTTTGAACCAGTTTCGTGAATGCTCCAGAGGAAATGTTCTTTGTTACTCCTAGGACAGAATTGAACAATTACCTTGACTCCAATTTGAGTTGCCTTACCTATTTGAAATTGTCAGTCTACAACAGTTTATACTGTATCCGGGTTAAATTTAGTAATTTTTTAATATAGTAACTGACATTTGATCGTTGAGATATCTTCTGTTACTAGTGGACACCGCGAGTCTTATCGCTTCAGAGTTCCGAATAATAACGTTTCACCTAAAACGTCATTCCATATAAAATGTAGGTATAAAGAAACGAAGAGAGGGCTCATGGCTAAGCGGTCTTATAAGCGTACCGCGAAGCCTGAGGTACCGGGTTCGATCCCCGGTCCCGAATACAATTTATAATTTAATTTGTATTTGTATTCGGTCTCTGGTAAGGCTGCCACTTGCCGGACGGGGTGTCATAAGTGGTACGGAGGAGTGGTTGAATTTCTACAGGCTTGCCTGCATAAATTCAATCAAATCAACAAAAAATTGTGGGTTGCCTGGATGAGATCGCTGATTAGCGATAAGGCTATCCGTTGCACTCCAGTGCAATAAAGTGTGCAAAAAAAAAAGAATTTTCTTCATTCTTAGTTTTCTGAATTTTTAATTTTTAAATAGTTATCTACTATTCTCTGTCGCTTTCTGGCTAATTCAAAATGAGTCAACACTTTCACACACAATCAGTCAATGAGTAAAGATCATATTACGGGATAAATCTTAACATGCATCTTATGGCATTGCATTTTCCCGGAGTAATCCATATTTTCTATAGGTTTTTTACCTAGGTTTATTAGCAAATTTAGATACACAGAGTTATCATCGAGTTGTTTCAGCGTTTCCTAAGGTCCTCGTGAGATCACTGAACTACTTTGAAGGTCAATGATCTAACGGTATTCTCTATAATAACAGACCCCGGGTTGAACCATCGCATCGTGACTGAAGATGAATTAAATTGCCTTAGACCTAAGCTTAGCCTGTAACTGTTCAGCCGTTGCGTTATTTCAATTTTAAGCAATGACGACTTTATTACATTGTATTAGGATACATTTTAGATTTTTCTATGAACATATTATTAATGCAAAAGTCTGTTGTGTTTTCACGAGTAAATAATTTTCATCTATAAATAAAATGAATTTTGACAAAAGAAGAAATTAGTTCAAGTCCAAAGTCTCAAAAGACAATGTCGCTAGTTTCTACGCATACTTTCTCTATGTGGCTTGTCTAATACTTTTTGAGATTTTTATGATTTAGTATCATAACAATACATTAAATTAAATCCGAGAAACTCCGATGTACACTGAACAAATCTAAAGGTTGAAAGATAAAATAGTTCACCGATTTCCCCGCAGGCTACAATAGGTATAATTTTCTCCACCCATTGCCTAGGGTTGCCCCACTCCACATTTGGTATAATTTTTTTATTTTAAACTTGAAATTGAGCATACATAAATATATAGTATGCATACTAAAAACCAAATACTAGCAAGACTACTTTGACAGCTGAAAAATATAATATTTTGCTAAATATATTATTATTTACATAATTATACTGTAATTATAACGTTTAGCTAAGTTAAAGGAAAAAAACAAGTTGCTAAATAAGGAAAAATGAGTTCTAATAACACAATGAAATTGATTTATATAGTTTTCAAGAAAAATATGTTTTGTAAGGTTTATTGAATAAATAAAGGTAATATAATAATAAAAATATTGTAATTTTTATATAACTGCTAATCAAGAAAATTATTATTTGAATATAAAGAAACCAAGACTTATATATAAGTCTTGTATATGAATATATATATACAATAATTATGTATTTATATATACATAAACATATGTATAATTATATTAGTTTTTATATGTATTATACAAGTATACAGACAGATACAAATTGGAAAAAAAACTGCTTCTATTGCTGAAAATCCCGTAATGTTAGTATGAATGTCTTTTGGGTTTGCCGCAAAAAAAATCATTTATTCACATTTTTTTATCCAAGGTAAATTTTATAGGCAAAATATTTATCAAAACTGCTCAAAACTATAAGTTGTGATAGCCCTATGGTTGAGCCCCTATAGGCTATTGTTATGGGTAATTTCACGCGCTAAGCCCCAAAGCTCTGATCTATAGCTCCATAGTTAGTGTGACTGGAGTAAAAATTTTATTAAACAATTAAATGAGTAATTTTAATCTCTAGTATCGCTAAGCATACAATTTTAAACTCGACAACAAAGTTATTTGAACTACAAATTAGGGAAAGTTAAATTGAGTTTGAACGAAAATACGTCGGTCAATGCTCAAGCGCAGAATTAATTATATGGTCCAGTGATATTCTGATTTATTTAAATACGCAGTTTAAAATGTTTATTGAGAAATATATATCTGTAATTCCAACAAGGGAAATTGAAGACAATTTAAAAACTCCACGACATAGTTACAAATAAGAATGTACCTAATAAACGAACGAACGGATCTTTAAAGATTGTTGCCAAGATCTATCTAGATCTCTATACCTTTCAAACAAAACCACATCATAAACGGTCTATTCCGTAAGGAAATACGATGCCAAAGACAGACTCCATTATACTTATAACACTCCTCTTTTTTCGTCGGAGGCGCTCTTACTATGTCGGTCACAGAGTTAAGAATCCTAAATGTTGTGCGAAACATGGCGTCAATGGCTAGATTCTATAGGAAAACAAACTGTTACAGAGAAACCTTGATTAAGTTTAGCTGGTAATTCAATGTATAACTTGCATCCAGGTCTAACAAAAAGGGGTATGTTTCTGTCTGTATCTGCGTCGTAGCACCAATAAGGGACCTATTTTGTTATCTTTGTAATTATAATTTTTTGCTTCTTAATCTGTTTAGAAACTTTTTTCAAAATATAATATCAAGCTATGAATATATTTTTTATTTTTTGTAATGAAATCCTATGTAAATTTTAATGATGAGATGCAGTTAGTTCAAAAAACTTTATTAATAACGCTATAAACAGTTGTGTTACAAACTGTTGCTGATAGTGTTTGCTGGAATATAGTAGAGTTGCCATATTACGGGCACGAGAGAGATATTTTCATGAGCGGAATGAAATAATATATAAATATGATATGAAAATTCAGTGGGAAATAATGTAGCCTTATTCAACGGATTTACCGCCTCCGTGACTTATTTACGCGTCTGCGTGTTGTGCCGGAGGTCCTGGTTTCGAATACCCAGGAAACACAAGAATGTTTCGGTTGAGTGGACACAGAAGGCTGATCACCTAAAAAGATCAGTGAAACAGATACAGCAATGTGTCTGCCCCATGCCCCACTAGAGGATACGTGAATTCACTTTATTGAATAGATTATTACACCAATCGATCTCAGTTCTTGTGCGCGTTTTTATCACTGATGCTTATTTAACCCACGATGAAAAAAGAGTGATGTTTCAAACTTGACGTGTATCGTATCTAATCTAAAAGAATGTAACGATATCGATGAGGTTTTCTGTTTGAAAGCTGACTTGTTTTCTGAAAATCTACCATTTTTGATGGGTTCATAACGTTTATGACATATTCTTATTCGTAATCATTATATAGGGAGAAGGGGGCAATTAAATTTTCTTCAATTGCGCCTGTAACCGATTACCTGTAACCGATGCCTCACATTATACAAAAATCGTAAAGTAGTGATACCCTACTTGAATAGTCAGGCAATGTAGATTAATTTAGTCCACTAATAATTAATCTACCTGAATAGTTTTGCACACACGGCCATCGCTTACAACACGATTTACAAACAGGTTTTGTATAGTACTCTGCAGTCTGTTACTTAATAACATTTAGTATTCAAGATCTAGTAAATCTTCAAGTTGGAAATAAAAATGCAATCTCGTAAAAAGTTAATAAATAACATAAAGAATAAAGTTGCCCAGACGTATATTACATATACTTTTACTTAACTTAAATGCATCAATACAATTTATGATGCGTATATCACTACATAGTATAAATCAGTCGCTTTCTCTGTCCCTTTGTATGATTAAATCTTTAAAACTACGCAACGAATTTTGATACAGTTTTTTAATATATAGAGTGATTAAAGAGGAAGGTTTATATATATGTTTTATACCCGTGCGAAGCCGGGGTTGGTCGCTAGTAATAAATACTTTGTAATTAGCCACATGCCACACTTTTTATTTTAATAATTTAGTCGTCTTTATTATTATTATTTCAAGTTTAGAGCTAAGCTAGGCCGCATGCAAACATAATATTAGCTGTGCAAATAAAAAATAATGGAAAGAATGGGGAACGAGTGGAAATAACTCGTAACTTCAATCGTAATAAATACATCTCGACAGCGGCAGATGTTCTAAATTGAACTTAATTAAACCATGAATGAGTTGATATCATTCTCATCTTGCGTAATGCATTCTTCCGTTTATTATGCTTATAGGTAAGATAAAGTGAATTTAAGCAACAAAAAGTTGAAGCAATTTCCCGAGTTTCTCTTAATACATATATATAATATGGACCAATTACCATTATGCGAGTAAATTTAAACCCTATGGGTTCAAAATTAAAGCTAATAATAACTTGAGAAACGTCTGATTGTTTAAAAAATGAAATTATACTTTAACTGTAAAATAAAGGAAACAACATGTCATTTCGTACATTCAAGTTTTAAAATACTCGAATATTCGTGTGGGACGCATCTAGTCATGCGAATCTTAAATTAAATAAACAATCATGCCCAGATTACATAACGTTAAGGTTTTTGATATAAATATATTAATTTAAGATTAAATTGAATTTATTCAACCGCTGAAACGATGTTATGAATTTAGCGATGATAGATAATGCAAAAGAAAAAGGATATTTATTATATGCAAAGGAGATTAATTTATGGCAACACCGCAACATGGTGCATCTAGCTAATTTACTTTAAAATTCATAGATAATATAAAGATTTTATAGCTTTCCGAAATCCTAACCAAGTTGTAACAGAAATTTGGAATCTTTAGCCAAATGCACCGACTGTCAAAAATTTGGTTTGTAGAATTATTTTTTGTTTTATTTATTACTTTTTAGTGAATTTTAAAATTGGTTGAAAATAAATTTTATTTATTATCAGAGTCTAATGAAAAATACACAAATTTTCTACGAAAGTTTTGCTTTATATTGCTATATCTACATAATAAGTGCATATATCTATGTAGTCCATAGTTATATCTCTACGAATAGACCATGTACGTATCATAAACGTACCCAAATACGACCCTTTGGTCGTACAACTGGTTCCATATAAATAGTGTAAATTGGATATTGTGCAACTGCAGTATAAACACCAGGTGCATGACTGCATCTGTTAGAGAAAGACAGCAATATTTGCGTCCTGCTCACAAAACAGGAAGTGAGTATTGACAGACAAGCCTTAAGTTCTTAAAAAAACCGATTACCGCAACTTCGTCTTCGGAGAAATGAAATATGAGGCCATATTATTTTGTACGATATAATACAACCTAAATTCATCAAGTGCTTCACAGTACGTGGAATTCATAATTTCCGCATTTAATTCGATTAGGATTTATGATTAATATAGATTTTCAATACCTTCTTTAAATAACATAGTTATATGCCTATATAATTTAAGAGAATATATGAAATGTAATATAGGAAAATGTTCTCTATAGGCACTGCTTTCTCTTTTTATTGAGACGCACGATGTAGTATTTACGTGCCTTACATTGTTTGAATGGTGAACAATCTCATTTTCATTCAGAAAATGATTTACAAAATCACATATGTTCGGCAACATTCGGGGCATTCCTAAATAATTTATGAAACTGCGATGCAAGAAAAAGTAAAGGAAACCTTTTAAATGATAACTCTTTATATCGACACACTATCTTTTAAAAGTAATATAATATGTATGCGTTAATTTGAATTTATTATTTTAGTTTCCCGAAATCACATTGGTAAAACAACAATGAACAGAAATTCCACATGCGAAACAAATTATTCAGACCTTACAAGTTTCAACACCTACGTGATCCAAATATGATTAATATTGAAACCCCACATGATTCTTCAACATTAATAACGCCGCGCAATAACTGTCGCGTATCGCGTCGGCAATAACAAATCTTGTAATCCCATCAATAAAATATGCGTTTAATCTGCTGCTATGCCATATTAGGGTTGTACAAAGGCTGTGGTTACATATCCATTTCATGTTCAACCCTATTTATGTCAACGTTTGCTTTAGCCAACTATAAGGTGTACTGATACTGTAAGCTTAGTTGGTATAAACACTGATTCTACATACTTACATCAAAACTCGATTTGACGACTTTAATTCTAACTTTTACTACTTAGGTAGGTACTGTATATTAAAAACTATAAATAGGGATAAGGGATGTTAGTCTTAGAGGTTTTGGTTTTACATGAGTTATAAATTAAAATTAAAATTTTTAAAGACAATGAAGACAAATTGTGTTAGCTTCGGGCGTATATTGCTTTGCTAGTTTCTTGAAGATAATTAATTCTTCTTTATAAATACGATATCGGTTACAAAGATAGCTGGTAAATCTCCCACAGGAAATGCTTCGAGTAATAATCATAAGAAAGTACATTGCCTCCTTCGTCTTTGGAACTGAAAAGGAATATAATGGAGTGCGACACTTTAATATACAACCGCGCTGGAGAAAAAAATCTCCAAAATAAAGCAGTAAATAAAACTTAAAGGAAATTCCCTCTAAAGACAATGGCTAATAGAAAAACATGTTGAAAATAATGCGAAGCGAAGTCCCGTCGCGTTCTGACTTAACGTAACTAGTTCCCGGTGTACTGCGGAACAGAAAACTTAAGACCACGACTCCTGTCGGGAACTTAAACAAGCGAACGATCAGCAAAGCAAATCGTGTGTACTCTTTCTGTAGTAATAAAAGGTGAGTTAAATTATTCCAAATGTTAAACGTCAAAAAATGCCAATGATTTATTTTCCGTCAAAGTAGTCAATGTGCGATTATCAATAGTTGATGGTCGAATTTTTAAAGGGTTAATCGCAACAGATCGTCTATTTACTTCCCTTTATTGAACTTCCGGTAATTAAATAGATGTGGGTAAGTGGAATTGTTACGCATTCATGCTATGTGCAGTGTTTGTTACGATTATACTGCTTGACAAATTAATTTAGTATGACAGATAAGTCTTTGAAGAACAAATGATAGATTTTATTATAATTTAATATACAATGTAATAAGAAAATATTTACAAAACAAGTTGTTTAGTAAATATTTAAACGCTAATCAAATGGCCCACAAGTTAGCACACAATACGACAACGGAAGTCGTCTGTTTGTTATAGAAATTGGTGCGACACAGCAAACTTACTCTCTACAATTGCCTCTTAATAGGTTTTGCTTTTAACCATTAACTCATAGAAATGAAATTTTAAATTCATAGTTAACTTCGGTTTTAATAATAGTTATGAATCTATCGGGTACGTGACTGTGTGTCTGTTTTTTTTTTGCAGTTCCTAAGAAAATGAACTGATTTCGATGCGGTTTTGTTGTTTGAAAGTTGATGTGATCAAAATGGACCTTTGCTACAATTTGTGAAGATTTGATTATCCATTTATGAGATATTCTTGTTTGTAATCATGATAGTATTTTTTCTTTTTATGCTTATAATTACGAACACAAAATCGCGGGCACCAGTTTGTTCAAAAAAAGAGCGAAATCACCAAGCTTTTATCTGTGTAGCGGAAACTCCGTAACCCATTTTCTTAAACTTAGCCTATAAAATTAAAACTCAAGCAAACCCTCATTTAATTAATAGACCGTATTCAAAACGAAAGGATAAAATTAAAATCGGATTAAAACCTCGAGCGTTGTATGCGCTAACTTTTCGAAATATTATTAAACTCGCAACTTATTAAAGCGCCTAGAGCGCTCGAAAAGCTAGCTTTGATAGTTAAACGGGCATTAAAAGTTAAAGCATACATTATGAAGGATTATGTTCTGAACGTTTAAAAGATTAAATACAGATATTATAGTAAATTGTTTACATTTCTTATCTATAATAAAGAGCATAAGTAGGATAATTATTTTTCAAACTTATTTTACAAAGAATGAATAATATCATCGCATATTTTTTATGTAAAGTAACATAAGAGTATTATATTAGATTTATGTTGCTTGTGTTTGGCAAAGTTATGGAAACCGCCAAAGATGCCGACTACTGCCGAGTTACTATTGAAAACTGTATGTATTTATATGAATGTCTTGTGTATAGCACGCTTATGCTGTCTTGGCAAGTATCAAACATATTAGATTATTTTTATCAGTACAACGAACAATTCATTCCAAGTTGAGTGGCAGCCAAATTCTAAAATGACTTCTAGTGCCAGTATTTTTTATTCGACTGATACCTCATACTTAGACGAAGTAAAATTTAACAACATACAAACTTATAACTACATATGATTTTCCTATTGACATGCTAGAACATGATTTTATATGCATCATTCTTATAAGATATTACAAGTTAAATTATTTATTATTATTAATGGGATTTTTTAATTCAAACTTAAAAAAAGTATTAATTTTAATAGCAGCTTCAGCTTTTTAATTATATCTTAAAGCGTTCTGAGGAAAATTCTTTCGGATAAAAAGAAACCATGCAAAATAATTATGATAAAAGGCACTTTAGAATATAAAAATGCAATATCTGCCAATAAAGAGCTAACACAATTTTACGCTACTTGAATACTGCAACAATTTACAATAAGTTGGCCGATAGGTAAGTTACTATTCAAGCACTTACTTTGTAAAGAACTAGAGAACGGAAGACGCAGGGATGCTAAATATTTAATGTTTCCTAAAGCCGACATCAAACAGGCTTCGGAAAGAGCGAGATCAGAAAAATTCCTATGCTTCTAAAAGAATTTGAAAAAAAAAAACAATATGGATTCTTATGAAGAAAAGATCATATTATACATAGGGCGTGCGTGGTACGAGCTTTTTATTACATAATGATCAAACACAAAGGCATGCAAGTGAATCGTATAAAAAATTGATAAACTGACAAGAGATTCACTGTTACCTATTCTAACTGACATAGAAAGGAGTAATGGGCTGGAAATAGATGGAAGCTACTCTTGTCCAGTCGTGGACATGGGCAGACTGAACCCATCGAACGGTGTTTTGAGTAGGACTGATATTACCTGCCAAAAATAAACAACTTGACACGATAACCGTCAGTTACACAAGCCTTAATATCCATGTTTTCCACAAGACTGCGTAATGAAACGCGAAGGTATATCGTACCTACAAGATGTTTAGATTTCACAAGACGCTATAGAAAACGTTTGAACTGTAAAAGGGTTTACTAAGAATATACTACGCAGTTTTCTTTACAAGAAAAAATAGAAATAAGAAAATAAAATTAATCATGTAAGAAATTACTTAAGTGCCGTGTTATTATAATATTACTCAGATTAGATAGACTATTTCATCGAAAACTACCTAAATATTGACTAGACTTAGTCTTAGCTTGCGTACACAATTTTGTATTTAATAATTTAAATATATTTTGTAACTTATTTATGTCACAACGTATAGGTAAGTTGTATTTCACAGGTGTTCGATATAAAACTTTTGAATAAAACTCATCAAGTTGATGGATAGGATTTGAAAGCTATCGTTACAAGGAAATAAAAAATTCAAAAACCTATCGAAGAGCAGTTAAAGATTCAGCGGTATGAAACATTTCGCCCGAGGCACGACCGAATTGGGTCGCCGCGATTCAACAGGGTTGGATTGACGATTGGAGCCCTGGATCAGTTATATAAAGTCAGCAGTAATAGAAAATAGTTCCTGTGTAAAGTTGCCATTCTTGTGCTAAAAATGAAAATAAAAAGAAGTCTAAAATATATTATTTTAAGGCTCTATCTCTCTACTACTCTATATAGCCATCAAAACTTTTATAGCAGTTGAAATTTAAAAAAAGAAATCTTTTAGTGAAATTGGGAAAAAGAGAGATTCGAGTGCAAGATGGAATACATATTTAAAGTGCAGCATTATTTTGAAAGACTAATTATTTACAATAATGTAGTTAAATATATTTACAAAAATACAAAAGGCTCATCAAAGATGAATTAATTTATTTAATGTTTCTTCATTTATAAACTGACAAATTTAACCTTAATAAACAATTTAAACTACTAAACTACATATTGAGGCTCTTAAAGCCTTATAAATTACATTCGGTGCCCCAGAGATTCATTGCAATTACACCCAGTGCTTTGATTGGCGTAGAATTTGCAATTGTAAATTACGGACACCCCAACGGCTGTAGGCAAAAAGTAGTTTAAAATCGAAATAAGATTTGTAATGTAGCAAAGTCTTGTTAGAGATCGAAATGGAGTTGTAATGAATTGATTATAAAATTTATTCAACATTAATTTTAGTAAAAGGTAAACATTAGGATCTTTAACTAATAGGTGTGTTGTAAAAGGATTTTGAAAATGCCTTTCTAAAAATGTTATACATATTTACTTAGTTTTATTAAATTAAATACAGGACTGTGATGAAGCTATGGAGGTTGTAAGGCCCACGTAAACTT
Source organism: Aporia crataegi (assembly GCA_912999735.1). Classification (NCBI taxonomy): domain Eukaryota; kingdom Metazoa; phylum Arthropoda; class Insecta; order Lepidoptera; family Pieridae; genus Aporia; species Aporia crataegi. The sequence continues at coordinate 6,998,668 of OU538733.1, read as the reverse complement.
TTCTATAACTAATGAAAAATATAGTTAGTATGTGTTCATAATAGATTTAGTAGATCATTTTTTTATCTAAGGTTTTTCTCGAATGTGCTATGTAAAAAAGCTATGTCCAGTAATACAAGACAAATGCTTAATTATTCCTACTGTGGTTAGGGTCCCTAATAGTCTGGTTGGCGCTGATTACACCCTCGGCATGATTACTGCCCCAGGTGTGTCTGACCTATGTCACCCTCCTGGTTACCTAGCTTTTGTACTCTTTATGTGGTATTAAAGAATTTTAAAGTATCTGCAAACAGCATAAAACTGATGTAGGTAGGTATGATGAACTTAATATATTATCTGTATTTATTAATAGAGTCTTCAAGCTTACGCCTCTGAATCGGTTTTATTGAATTTGTGTAAAAATTTTACTTAATTGGCCTTTATATTGCTACCAATTTATATTAATGTGATAGCTTCAATAATTATTTATGTATGAAATTACTATTGAATTAAAAGCTAAAGGCCATACAAAGTTCCGAGAAGTTTGCAGCGGATTGTTTAAAAAAGAACCATTAATGAAATTATCGGCCTATAACAGAAAATATATACGCTAAATCAGTAGGGAAGCTACATACAAAACGATCAAAATGACGCAAATAACTAACAAACCTTAGCGGTTTGTTAGTTCTTTGTATAGTTATAACTTATTATATATAAAAAACTTAAAACTTTTAAATTTTACTGAAATAAATCGAGAACCCGTACGCTTCATTGGAGCGTAAGTATTTATCTCAAAGCAATACATGTCGAATTGATAACCTCCTTTTTGGTTAAGGGCGGTTAAAATACGCCGAGCTTCCATACTGCTTTATTTATTTTACTGTGGTGTAGCCTAACCTAATTTTTCGGCTTCAAATAAAGCAATTCATTCGCATATTTACATATTCATATTGGCTTAAATACCACAGAATTTAAACAAACCACGTTTGACCAGCACAAAGTCGTTCTATGTTTTATCTCGGCTTAGCCTTATGAATTAATAAATGTTTGTTCTATATTATGTATTTATAGATAGCCTTTCTTAACTGTTAGATTTATTTAATATATGTAGGTAATTGAATCATATTTTTAACTAGCTGCCCGTACATGATTTTTAAACGGATATATTAATGTAGAAAATTAAAGTACTTCCGTTCACAATTCGATCATATCCGGTCACACTTATTCACTCGCATATTTAAAAACTATTTTTTCCTTAAAATGTTTTAAATTTTTTCTTATACACAAACCTTGTCACCACGATACCGAAAACAATAGAAAAAGAATTTTTCATATTAGTGCAGTCATTCAAGAGTTACATTTCGGCGATTCCTTTATATAAAGATTTAATTAAGAAATACATATGCTGTATAAACAATTAAATGCCTAATTTAATATAGAAATCGGTTTCAATGCGATACACCTCAAACACGATATACCAGTTCACTCGTTTTCCATTGCATGAATACAAACAAAATGGTATTTTTAAAAGTTTACAGACTAAGTTTCTGGTACAGAAGAATGTGTTTCTTGATCGAAATATTTATAATCTTTAATCTATTGTATTTCACCGCCAAAGCTACAAAAACCGAATACATAAATTACACAAAATGATAACACTCACCCTCGTGATATGGTGACAGTTTATCGCCAGACTACCGGAAAATGTTGGGGGAGAGACCGGAAAAATTAACATACTTAAACTTTCTGAGGCAACGTGAAATCTTCTATACATATCTCTCTCTCTTCTATAACTTTTAAACACTAACTTAAAATAGTAGAAGATTTAATTGTAACAATTACGGAGATTTAAGATTGTTAATAATTAACATTGCTTTATTTTCTATCTCAAAGTTTTAATTTATAGTTTATTCCATTTTTAGTGAATAAGTTATATTTCTATTACTAAAATGTTAAATCAAGTGCTTCTTAAATCGGTAATTCCTTTGGTTTAAGTTACAAGTGAGCAGTTGAACGGTTGTCAATACCCATTGTATGTATTTAAAATACTTATTGAAATATTCAACATGTATAAGAATTCAAATCCGTACAATATCACACTCAAAACATTTAAAAAGTACTAAAATGCAGTGCAACTGTAAACATAGCTATGCAATCGTAAATATGACGTATTTTATTGCAATCGGGTTCCGAGGCAGAACAATGTATGTGACATCATTCTTTATGGGAATAACTCCAGATTTTATAATAAAAATTATTTACTATTCCGATAAACCCTTTTTATAGTATACTAAATGATGCAACGGTAATGCCTTCAATTAAGGTAAAACATTAATGAGTAGTTAGTAGAGCAGTTGTAACGAAATTCAATAAAATCGTACTATTTATAAACGCAAATAAAATTTCAACATTCAAAAAATGCATTTGCAACTAATATACATCATTAGGACAAAAAGATTTTGTACCTATTACATAAGAAACGATGTTCCAACAATTTCCAATGTTCGTCAAGTCATTTTAGCATCTACTTAAAATCTCATACAAACTTGGGTATATTTAGTAAGTTTTTTTAGTTTATTAAGGCCACAATACTAAATAACTGATTAGTAAAGGAGGTATAACGTTCCCCCTGCCGCACTAAGGCAAAAAGATAATAATTATAGACCATAAAACAATTTAGAAGTATAGAAAGCCGAGACAGGTAGAAAATATTAAAATTAAACTGCTATTTTTATGCGCCAAGCTAGTACAGACACTAGTCGCACCGGTTTATGCCTTCACACTAGTTAAATACTGTAATATTTTCAAAATTAACTGTAACACAAGGAATTAAGGTTTATTTTAAAACGCTGATTATTTGCAAACAGCATTTAAATGAATATAGACTCTACTTTAATTACAATAAAGTTGATTTTTAATTCAAGATAGTCAGCTGTAAGGTGAATATTTGTGCAGAACCACACTGCTAAATGCTGAGACTAAAGTTTTAACATTCACAATTATTGTTTTTCTAAAAACAATGTAATGAGTGTTAAGTACATAATTTTTGTCTAATATAATACATGTTTTTGTAGAGAACTAGTTAGTGACTTCGTCTACGTAGACCTGACTTGATTTTGACTTTAATACTTTTGTAATAAACTTTCTCCAAAATTAGGCCTTCTTGAATTTGAAACTCATGAAATGGTTTACGCGTAAAAAGATTACTTCCCTAACATCATTCATCATTCCATAATTAAGTCTTCTTAAACTTCTTAAACTCCTGCTTAATGCATCTAAATTCTAATATAATCCACCCAACCAATCTATTTAAAAGGCAAAATAGAAAAAAGTACGTCTTTGTTCCGTGGGCCATAACAAGTTTTTAGAAAAAGGGACCAAGCACATGTTGTTTTGTGACCCCCGCAATAGTTAACTTTCGAAAAACTTCTTGAATTTAACTTTCGAAAACATAGAAAATATGAATTATCAGTAATAAATTAATAATGGATTACACAACGTTTAATTTTACAATTAAATAAAACAACGTTTAATTTATTTAATACAATTAAAAAAACTTTATCAATTAAAGAATACATGTATTAGGTACAATTTTTTAATCAACCTAAATATTAAGTTGACCATAAAACTGTTAAATATATTTTATAATAGACATGATATGAATGAATTTCATTTAATTTCATTGCAATAACCGTATTTTAGACTGTGTAAACGGAATTAACAATTAACTAATTTTAGTTGACGGAGTGAAACTTTGTCCGCATCTTATGGGAATTATGACGGACAAAAAACAGAGTCAGAGTGTTATTTGCCTTAATGTTACATATTTTAAAATATAAAATTTATAACAATATATCCTTGGTTCTTTCTAGGAATGAATAACTATATTTAATTACTTGAAATCCTTAATAAATATAAATAAACAATAATAATTATGTAAATCAATAATGGAATATTACAAACTTAGAATTCTTAAATTGTATAAAAAAAATTGCTTACCTTATCATAAGACTATGTGCATGATCTTGCATATAACACCCCCCTTTTTGCGTCAGGGGTTATATAAAAATAAAAACTATCACAAGATTCAAAGCGATCCTTAAATGAAAGAAGCCATAGGTCTTATTATGAACACTTAAAAAACGATTACTCAGTCACGTCTCAGTCGTCAATTCGCTTCAGAGAAATGCAAATGCATTCTTTGAGTCTTGCAAGAAAATTTATTGGAGGATTTTGTCTACTTCGCTTTAATGGTAATTAATCGGCTTCGGAAACACTACAGATAAAGGGCTATGGAAAGTGGTCTATGTATAAAAAGCAACAGAAAAAAATATTAAAATAATATTGCAATCAAGCTTAAATAAAAATTCAGTTACAATAATTACAGTTTTATGTATTGCTGCAAAATTTCTAAAACATTGTAATCTTACACGAACAGAACTACTGTAATTTGTAATAAAGCTGTTCTATTATCTATATATATAAAAATCAATTGCTGTTCGTTTGTCTCGCTAAAACTTGAGAACGGCTGGACCGATTTAGCTGATTTTGGTTTTGAAATGTTTGTCATAATCCAGGGAAGGTTTAAAGGGTGAGAAAATATGAAAAAATTGCGACAGATACTAAAATATTCACTAGAAATAATTTATATAGCAAAACAACGTTTGCAGGGTAGTATAATAATAAAGCTTTCAAGTTTGTTTAGTTGAAAGCACTAATCTCAAGACCTACTGGTTCCAATTTAAAAGAATCTTTTTGTATTGGACACCTAGACCGTTTATCGAGGATGGCTATTGGCTGTACGTATAACATTATTCTACAACCTTATGCGATTAGAGTAAAATCCATAACTCTTTTTTTATAAAAAAATCTTAGGATTGTATATAGGTAGGTAAAAGACAGGCCAACAAGGTCGAATATATCTCTAGGATAAGAGATTACTAATACAAATTCAGTATTAAAAATAAATAATATGAATAGATAGTAAAATGGTTGTAACTCCTAAAAAATCTTTTATCATCCTTTGAGGCCTATTTAATTAAATCCGCGATAATATATCACAGCTTAAGTAAATAAATTTTTCATATTTTATTGAATTAAACTACAGCAATATACATTGAACTTCTCAAAAGCTTAGCAAATTGCACGTACCTTATTAGGTTGTAAGTTGTAACTAGTAACCTAGTTACAATAACGATGTAGCGAAATATTAAGCTTAGTAAAGCTAGAATAATCCTTATGTATGAGATTCTATTTTATTTAGCCAACAATATCTTCATATTTACCCGAGCCGATACGCTGTTTTAATATTTATAAGCTATCTTTGAGGGTAGTCCGAGAATTTATGAGGACAAACTTGGCAAACTTAAAGTTGGCCGAGAGTTATCGACCAATTAGACGGCCTAAAGATAATTTAATAGATCCGTAATCAAGAGTGGTGTAATTATCTAAATTGATGTCAATTATTACTTAAGAGCCGCTTTTGCCGCTAAGGCTGTCAAGTGTCCTACATTCAATGTCATCGAAGACTCATCTGACATGTGAACTGTGTGCTCGATTTGGAAAGAAACCTGAATGTTTTGATCTATTCGTGATGCGAAGGTCTCCTGATTGGAACACAATATGCACCTGTTTCATTAATAATTTTACGGGCAAGAGGGTGATAAGCCTCCTATTCTGACGCGGGATAGTTATTATAACATATTTAAACCTCTAGTATCGCCCGAAAGTCGCTAAGTCTGTATGCAGACTCTGGATGAACCTGGTTTGCAGGAGCTGGAGGTAAACAATTTCCAAATCGTGACACAGGACATGGCAAGGAAGTTTGGAAGATTCTCGTTTCGGAGGCAGTTTCATTTAGAATTCCAACGTTGCCATCTTACACTCATGTTGAAATACTGGTTAATTTTTCTTTTAGCAAAACTGCTCATTATAATAATTATTATACGTAGTTACTTTCATCTCGCTTCAAGAGTTTCTCTTTAACTTTATCGTGTGAAAAACTATACAAAAACAGCTATTTTACATGTTCAAATATATCATTATACGTCAAACTAGGACCTATACTTAAATTCCTTTTATATTATTATCTATTTAATAAATATGAGAATATTCGTTCCAATAATATTTTGTCCGATAATCGCTGCCTTTCTTTTGATTCAAGAGTACATAATATTTTTAACGTGTAGTCGTTGGAAAGTCACAGATGAATAAACAAGAAACCAAATCACAAACAAAAGCAATACTGTCCCGATGACTACGTTCTACAAACACAGTGCAATCGAAATTCTCTTGCTGTCTGAGGGAGAATTCAAAGAAACGGACATATCTCCCAGCTCCCTCAAACCCCAAGGCTCCAGGCGACAGGTGTGCAACGAGCTTTCGAAACAAATGCCAATATGATGAACGAATTTCAAATCGATTTGCATGCAAATCATGCATAAGGGAAAAATTATGTTTGAAGCTGTTTTGTGGTTTATTTTTGAAACATTTTTTTTTGCTTTAGTTCAAATTGAATTTGATATATTATGTAACATAATATGATTATATAAAATAATCATAATTCTCAGTTATAGAAAAGTAAAATAACAACTTATATTTAAACCGGACAATATTATCATCTCGATTCATCGTAACACGAGAATTATACCCAATTTATTAGTGTCAAACCCCTTGTCTAGCAGAGTAATATAAGTCGATGCTGAAATCAAATTAATGTCCTTGCCCTATTCGAAAAAACCTATCCACAAATATAATATCAAACGATAGGAAATAAATGACACTAATATTTCAGGAACATTATTCATACAGATAGTATCATTCGTTATAAAGACCAAGGGTAATATTCCGTGATAGGTTTCATCAAAATGTCATCGCAAATCGTCCTAAAAAGGCACTGTAATAAAGAAAAAAAAATCGTGCCCTATCGCTCTCACTTGACGTACTTAAAGGGCAAGACAGGAATGACATAAGAGTTATGTCTAGAGAGGGAGAGATAACGTACCTATAATACAGAGTTATTGTAAAAATAAGTTGTATTTAAGTTGTTCTAAATATAATCTTATTTTACAATACAAACATAATACGGTATCAGTAAATTTTTATATACTCGTTGTGCGATCGATCGATTATCTACCTCTACCGGATCTTTAGATAAGCGACATTAGTCGAAATTTGTATGAAAATGACAGTTGGTGTTGTTTTCGTATCGACACGTCTTATGTCAAATAAATTTTCCTTTCGACAGACGACACACCTTCCCCACTATTGTCGCCTTAGACTTATCTCGGTAATTTACACTAAAAGGTACATTTTGACAGGATTTTAGGTTTTTGTATAGTTAGGCTTTATGGATATACCGAATATAATAATGATAAGATCTTAACTTTATGTATTTTGGAATTACCGCGAGTTAATTGTAGATACTTTCTCGCCAGTTCACTTATAGCTTATACCACACTACCCTGAGTAAACATCAGTCGACAATAGAGCTTACGAGAGCTATTTTACATTTTTCTTTAACAAGATTGGATTCGTAATAGCTGACAGTGATTACCTTGATTTGGCTCTAAAGTTCTAACGAACCTATTTGAGAACCTACAGACATTTCTTATTTTTTTAATGTTTACTCGGGCAAAACTAATGCAACTCCCATGTAAACAACGCAATTAAAAAAAAACTATTTAAGTATAATAAAAGATTATATAATATATTGCTCCGCAGTTCATACATTTATAAAAAATTGAGTTTACTTACCTTTGAAAAGTAAGATGTAAGCTAAATTTATATTAGATGGAGCCATTACCTGTAAACAGAGAAAAATATTTAAATAAATTAAATATACAAGTATAAAACTTATTTTTGAACAATGTTTCAAACATTCTTTCTGACTTTCAAAAGAGATTTAATGCAAGTGAATAAGTTGCATATTATTTATGGATACGACTAGCTGCTTAGGTTCTCTCAAATGTGCATTAAACATGGAATTTGAGAATTGTTTTAAAATTAATCTTCATTACTTACAGCAATACTTAAACAACAAAACTAGTAAAAAAATAAAATCTTTATATTGAAACATTGTTAAAATTTATAACTAATACATAGAAAATATCTTGTAATTTCTAGTTTTAAGCAAATATCACTTTGTTAAAAACTCTCAATTTGCCTACTTTAGTTATAGAATATGAAGCAGAGCGACAAAATATTCTACAACATAAATAACTTTTAGAAATGTTTTATTTTTTATGTTCTGATCCCGCAGAGACAAATTGTATAACTACATAACTCAGAACCTGACCACTAAGGAGCCACAAAAACATCTTATACCATTTATTATCTATATTCTATTGTCGGGACCATTAGGGTCATTGTGAGCGGCTATTGTCCGCACAATTGCGACAATAACTTGGCAAGAGCCGGGCAATAGTAAATAGTGTTCTTAAATTCACCACATATTATTAAAACGATTTTGAGGTACTAAAACCACTTAAAAGAGATAAATAAAACCTATATTGTACTTTTGTATGAGAGATAATCTAACCTAAAATACGCCAAAAGGTATCTGAATATAAATCTTGAGTGTATTATTGAAGTCGATTGTAATTCAGGTATGCATTAACTATGAGGACTAAATTCCATTTCGCCGCTATTATCAGCTATTTAGATATTCTAATGTTAAATGTGAATTATGAATAATTCCACCGTCTATACAAAGTGTCTCAATTTCCTTATAACAGCGTTCATACTATTGCATCAATTATCAAAATGGCAGAATTGAAAATCAGATATCATTAGGTATTTAAAGATAAAAATAACTTTCGACACTCAACTGAACGCGGAGATAAAATATTTAAAAACCCTAATAAGCTCACTTTACTGACTGTTTTAACTAATTCTTTTAAATTCGTTCTCATGTGAAAAAAACTAAAGAGAGATTTAATTTAGTGCTTGCATTATACAATATTGTAATCTCATATCAATATGATGAGCATTGTCGTTAAAATAATGGTAGTTGTGTAATAGGTTCTTCTTTATCATTCTTTATATTCCTCATGAAGCAATGGTAATTTACAAATCTAATAACAGTTGGAATAATATAGCCATTTCAATTCCAACTCAATCTATATCTGAACTGATGTAGTAATTATAAATACTAACATTCCAACATATAATAATAAAACAGCCAATGATTGAAGATAATTTCAGACAACCATGAGATTTGTTAGTGTTGATGTAATTGAACAAATACACACTTAATGGAATACACAAGAATCGAGTAAGCGGTACGTACGACTATTCAATTAAATCATTGAAAAAAAGTCAATCGTAAATTAATTAAAAATAAACTATTATATTAACTATAATAATATAATTTATTGTAACCTATCAAAATGGTCGTCTAATTGCATCTGTTACAAAACAATGAACAATTATTTTAAAGGGCCAATTACGCCATACTAATATGTAGAACGAATGTCCCCACAAGATGAATGGTCCCGCAGAACCCGTTTCAATCAGGACTTTAAATTAATTTCGTAAATCCTAAACGGTATTATTATTATACGGGTCTTATAAGAGATTTACGACTTTACATAACTTACAAACACTTATTTTTCATGTATCATTGCCGCGGCCACTCATCGTCGTAAGAAGTAAATTGAACACAATTCAAAAAACCCAGAAATGTTAACAACAATACCTCATAAATGGATGAAAATTGAAAAGATCTTCATAAATTGACTAAGATCCATTTCGATCACGTCACCTTTCCAGCAAAGAAACCGCATCAAATGTCCATTCATTTAAAATCTGCCATGCCATAGATACACAGCTAACCTGATTTGCCTTGAGCCCTCCAAAATAAGACGGTTTTTTATTGTGTCCGTCCGTAGCGCAAAACGCGCACATTGTGTTAAATATTTATTATAAAAAACGCGTTAGTACCATACCATAAAGAGATACGCAAAATTTACAAATGAACTTATATATACTTTAAATATAGACAGATGTGCCCACGGAAAAGAACATGGTCCACTTTAAATCCCTTATAGGCGCATGGTACATAATGTTTAAAGTTACAACGGTTTCGTAATTAATCAAAAAGCTTATTTGTTTAGATGTCAACGATGACTCTTGGGAACGAGGGTGTTTACGAGCCGCAAAATATCAAAGTTTTAACTAAATATATCAAATGTGTTCTGGAGACAACATATTTGGTACACACGAGAGGAATACATAGCTTTGTGATCAAGAATTTACACAACTCATAATATTGATAAGAAACATTGTTGAGTCTTTAAACCAATCTTACTGTTTCTAGGTTAGCATGTCACGAAACCCGCATACACCTTAATAAATGGGGGGTTTTGAAGGGAGAGGTGTAATACGTGGCTAATAATCCGAGCCAAAAGTTAAGAATTTTTCTCCATCTTAGATAACATTTTGATTGACAGTCGAAATTTAATTACTGTTCTATGTTTTGATTCATTTATGAAACAACGTTTTACGTTAGCGAGAAGGGTAAGACATTAAATTATGCTTTAAATAACAAAAGTTTAATGTTAGACACTGATTGAAATACATTCTATTTATGAATTAGAAATTCATGGCGCGCCAATTCTAAAAAACCTGAAACGTTTAAAATCCTATTGTAATAATCAATTTTGTAAAAAAAACAGTAGATTAAATAATTGCATGGAAAATGTGGCAAATTACGCACAAACATACACAGCCACTGTTGAATTAACAAGTCAACTGTCAAACCTATCGCAAAATCAATAGTAAAAAGAATAAAATTTCTAAATTTAAAGGTACAATGAATATGTACATAAATCCTCTGTTTTCCATATGATACGTGAAAACATTGTCGTCGTGTCGGTCTGCTGTCACAACTGCCATCAGGTTTATGATATTGGGTAAGATGTCTGCTAGTCTATACTCAAACCTAAATGTGCTACTAAAATATCTCTAAAATTGTTCACTGTGAGCAGAATATTAATTTGTCTGTATTGTCTGTATAAAATATTCGTTCAACAAACAAACACCCCTTCATTCGTTGTAATGAGAATACAAATTGGTGCCAACATTTCATCTCGAAGTAAAAAATGAACAAAAGTTTCAATTTGAGGCGCCGAGAAAGCGCTGAGGGGATTCAATTTCAACTTATTTTAGAACGTGTAGAGGACGTGAGCGCCTGACCCTTTAAAACGATTTTACTTAAGGGTTATGCGCTGGTATGACATAACCTTATTTTATATGCTGTGTAGTCTGACCACGAATCTTCGAGTGAAATTTTAATTTGTCACAACTCAATTCGTCGACTTTTAACAGAAACAGATGTAACAAACAAACATTTTTAGGATATCGATCTGTATCACATCAAGCAAACAGTACTAAAAGGGTTTAGCCGTATTATGGCAGATATATATGTATAATATATATTTTTAATATGATAGGTAGATGGGGAGTCATCCGCAAGTACAAAGCACCAGTGCGTAACCAGAGCGCTGCGTTAATATTACATTATTTACTACATCGATAACTAGTGTAATCTATCAAGTGTATTAGTGTAGTCAACAGTAGTCTTGTTTAGCTAATATTTGTTAAATTTTAACAGTTTTTTGTTGTTGTATAAATAGTCTAGCCAGCCACTGCTTAACTTTGAAATCGTTGCGAAACACAAGTGCCGATAATAGATATCGCTGATAATACTTGAAGTGATTGATAAGCTTCACACGCAATACTGCGCCATAACTCCAACGCAAAAGATAGAAAATCCTATGACACTTTACGCTGCACTGATAATAATTATTTGACTTACACGTAGGGGAGTGGTTGAAAAATCGATATTTCGAATAAAAACGATAAATAAGCTAGATATTAAATGCGAATGATTGTATAAAACCACAATGTTACATTATGACAAGAAAGATGACAATAAAATATTTCAAAATTAAAAATTCATTAATAATTACAGTAACAAATTGTATTGTATTAGGTTTTATGTATGATTAGGTATGCTTAAAGGTAATTATAACTTAAAAAATATTAATTTTAAGAAGATAAAAAGAATGATATTCCTAATCTTAATATCGTTTGTAATCCCATAACTTCATTTAAGAAATTGAGTAAAATGTTGCAAAATTAATAAATTTCAAAATAAAAGAACCGCATCATAATCAGTCAATTCGTTTAAGATTTACGATAACATAGACAGACAGACACTTCAAACTTACAACACCCCTCTTTTTGCGTCGGGTTAAAAGAGGAACTTGGTATTAATAATCTACTTACACAAAGACAAGAGATTTTAATAAAATTTTAATGAAGCACCTAGTCAGTGTGACGTCTTTAATTTCAATTTATTTCAGTCCCCGAAGACGGCGAAGATGGAAATATAAGCTTCTAGTGAAGTCTTGAAATTTTGATTTAATGCAGAAAACTACATAAGTACCAAATAATTAATTTTTAATGAAAATATAGCTCTTGTTTTATTCTAGAATCTAGAAAAATATTTAGTATCGTTCCTCAACAAAGTTATTTCTTTTTTATACTTCTTTAAAGGTACTTTATTAAAAAATCTCTACATAGTGGGGCGAGCCGCTAGTATGGTATAAAAAAATAATTACATATTCATTATATTCCTTTATATAAACACTTTAAAATACTTAAAACGCTTGAGGTTTAATTTAAAAAAAATAAACTAAAATTAAAATTCTTTAAAAATATTTTAAATCTTAGCAGAATATAAAGTTCTAAGTATATAAAAAATCATCCCCTATGAATTTTGAAAAATTCTTCCTTAGTGGATGCCTACGTCATAAGAGGAATACGTGTGTGAAATTTTAAGTTTCTCTAGCCCAAGGGTTTTTTGGCCTGTGCGTTTATTTAAAACTTTTATTTCCTATTTTACCCTCGTAGGGGTTAAATTTTGGAAAACGCTGAGATACGTAACTCATTATTTTTGCCGTAAGCACTCAATTCATACGAAATTTCATGCAAATATATCCAAGGAATAATAAGTTTCATACAAACTTTTCACCCCCTTGGGGGTTGAATTTTGAAATTCTTTTTTTTCTAACCTTAGGGGTTTGGCATGTGCGTTGAAACATCAGTCAATCCCTTTTGCCTTTTATATATTAAGCAATTAAACATATTACACCTATTTACCGTAAACGTGAACTTTTTTTGATGTAGGTATGTAGATACAAACAAAATTAATGCAATAAATCCGTAATGAAAGCGAAAAGCGTTGTTTAATTTGCTCACTATTAGTGATAGCTGATTGAAACAAGTGGTTAATTCAAATTGGCATAAGAGTTCCAGTGACAGACACTTGAATAAAGGAATCAGACGATATCTTTCAATGCGTGTTTTGTTCGTTTATAAGCGTACTTTATTCCTGTGTCACCATATACATTTAAATTATATGACTCATGTATTTATCTTTCAGAGACGAAATATTCCATGACAAAATTTAAAGTAATAAAGTAATAAGTCGCAAGTTAAAGTAATAAAAAGCACTTTATATAAACTCCTCAAAATTCTTCGACTTAACAAGATGTGTTCAATACTTTACTTTCGAATCCTGAAGCCATTTCCATTTCGAAGAAAGCTGAAACTAATCGTTGCCTAAAACTAGACTTACTATGTCAAACAAATGAAACTTATTTAATTAGTTTATCAAAGAGAGTCGTAATAGTAAATACGTCTGCGCCTATTTCACTAATCGTTTTTCTTAAGAGGAAAGTAATCAGTCTTCTGTAACAGTTATTTTTCAAGAGCAAAACCTCTAAGTTATTATTACTGGACAAATTAAAGCTGAAGGTTTGGTTCGTTAAAGATGTACAAAAACTAAATAAGTAGGTAATTAGTGATATTATCTGGAAACGTGCCAAGAAAAGGGGTTAAAAGTCTTTTAAATTTTAAATAGGCCAGACACTGAATTAGTTAAGAAGAAACAATTTAAAGAACCTTTTAAACATATCATGTACCGTGGATACAATATAGCCTTATGTTGGCATAGCCTACTATTAGTCAAATTAAGATGAGGCATTGAGAAAATAAGGACAGGAGATTCGATTTTGTTCAGAAATTAAAGGACAGGAAAGTAGTTTTTGATTAGTAATATTAGACATTTATTTAAACGCAATCTACTTGTGAAATTGACACATACAAAGATACATTAAAAACCTTTATTTTTAATATATCTTTATATATGTGCAAATATACAGACGCCACAGCATAAAAGTTGGAGTGGGTACGAACTGCGTAGTAGTAACCAATGAGTTAGCCAAAATATTAGCCAGTTATCGGATTCTCTCAAGTCATTCTCTAAAGAATTATTGAAAGCGATTCAGTAGTATTTGAATTTATTCATAAAACAAATCCTTTCAAAAAATACTATTATATTATCTATTATGCTCGAATAAGCGTATTAATACTTTGCCATCTCGTATGATCGAATAGTCATTTTATTAGTTGCCAATTTAGACATTGTAAGCGACCACAGAGCCACATCTAGCGAAAGTTCTGGATCGTTGGCACTAAAAGAAATGATATCGGACTAAGCCTAATTTCGCTACTTAAAAATCCATTGAATAACGGAAATTTACCATAATTAAACTTAATTGTATTGTATACAATTTAAGGAAAAGCATCGAAAACTAAGAGCCCAAAGTCTTTCAGCGCAATTTCATGATCGAGAATTGGCAACACTGATGAGAAAGGGTTCTAGTTGATATTCCAGGACTGTGTAAACAATATGAGGTCGTTGTTTGTGTATGTTACATCGACCTACATTACAACCTACGTTGCTTTAATAAATTGCTGAGTCACCTAACCAATTGTTGCCATCCTAATATATTCTAGCATTACCAATTACTGAAATATAATATTAGTACCCCACGTACAGCACCTTTAACATTTAATGGTTTAAAAAGTAAGATAAGAGAATGCACGGTACAGTAAAACAGGAACTAATGGGATAAGGAAAACATATCCATACCAAATAAAAGCTATGATTACAGTTTGGCTTGGTGGCCTGATTGAATAAGTTTTCGAGAAGTATCATTGTGGCACGTAGTTTCGAAGAATTCTATACAGGTAAGTTGTTTGAAAATTATAGGTACTATGTGCCATTAAGGTAAATTGATGGCGGCCTTTAAAAGAAAATTGCTATTGTTTCATGAATCTTAATAATATTAGATTATATATTTTATTTTCACACCCTTGACTGTAAGAGATAGACGCCGGATTTCTAATTAATAAATAGGCGTTTTAATTTCAAATTAGAATATCTTATCTATACCGATTATAATAAAAAGTCCAAGAACTATCACGGCAAGTCAGTTTCTAAACAAAATCAAAATTGGTTGATCCGTTTTGAAGCTACGATGCCACAAACACAAACATCAGCACTCCAAACTCCCGTGTTTGCTTAAGTAACAACAAAATAGGTTTAATCGTTCAGGAACCAAAATGCCACAGATACGCATTACCAATACATGTCAAAATTATAACGTGAAAGTTTTTGTAGTGAAAAAATTTAAGCACCTAACTTGTTTACTTTCGTATGTACTTGTACGTACTTTTGTACGTAGTTTTTAAAGCTGTTTGTTTTCCAAAATCAAGTTACATAAATTAAAAAAAGTTTTCATACAATTTACATTCTACAGAGAGACAGGTTAAAAAGTCCAAATATGTAAATCTATGCAGCGACATCTGGCTGCGGTCTCGTGCATGTATGCAGATTGCATTTGTTTTTCGGTATGTAGCTCATGCATATAAAATACTCGGCTGCTATTAAGCATTCACCCACATAATAGAACAATATTGACTTTTTTGTGTAACAATATTTTTTAATAAAAAATAACAGATTTTAATGACAACAAAATTTATGATAAAAATCAAAAATCGGATTTTTTGATATGTGCATAATTTCCGATATATATATATATATATATATATATATCGGATATATATCCAGGTTAAGAAAAAGAAGTTATTTTCATTCTGTAATTGGATTAAACACTTAAAAATGTGAGAGGAATTTTTAAAATAATATAAGTCATTAAGTTGTAGTAGTAAGTGTCGAATTACCACATGTTTAATTAAAAATAATAATTTCAATAGAAAGCTATGCGTGCTGGTTAAGTTAAATAGAATTTCCCCAACTATAAATGAGGTTGCCATTTTAGGAAACAATGTAAATTATGCTGAATTGTAGTTTTTCGCAACGTGTTGCCAGGGTAAACTTTAATCTTTAAATTTAGTAGGAAAAAATCAATTGGTATGTAACCTATATCAAGATAAAAATCAATTGATATATCGCGCCCTTAGAATGAAAGTGACCTGATCCAAAAAATGCAATTTGTGGTAAATGACCATTAAAGTCTTCAAAAATTAAAGTAAATGAATACATCTTAATAATATATATAGAGACCGAAGTATGCGCTGTCCCCTGTTATACTCCGATTTAGGTCACTTCTACTTTACAAGGTTTGCAAATATGCTTTATAAGGTCAGTTTATGGTAAAATCGAGTGTTACAGGAATTTTGAGTTGAGTCACTTTCATTCTAAGGGTGCGATATATCATGATATATATCCGCTGATATATATCGGCGAACCCTGCTAAGAATAAATACATAAAATATTTAATATGAAAGTTATACTGTATAATCCTACACCTAAAATTCCTACTGTACTATTAGGTACTATATTAAACTTATCTTATCAAATGGCCTAAGACAAATAGAATATACCTACTTGTCCAAAGGTTATCTAAATCGTTTCTAGTGACATCGCACTGGCAAAAACTTTTCCTGTTAAGCAAAACGTCTCCTTGGGGAGACAATTGAATTTTGAAAGTTTTTTAGTTATCGGTGTGAGATTGATGTGTCTCTAGTTTTGGCTAAGATTTTACCTACTGTTTTGAAATAAATGGGGTTATCATTTATTTAAAAATATTCAAAGATATCCCATAGGAATTGAAACACATCTAAAAAAAAATCTAACCTACAGATAAGAAGCAAATATACTATGTTGGTATTTTGTAATGAAAAAATTAAAAATCTCAAACAATATGTAACATACTATTTGAAAAATTACTTGATAGCTAGACTCAGTCTGAGTGTTAAGTGAATTCCCGTAACCCCTAGTGGGACAGACATATTTTTGTATCTGTTTCACTGATCATTTTCTTTACAGTCAAGTAGATGATCAGTCTTCTGTGCCTACCCAACAGAAACAATTACATGTTCCCCCGGGATTCGACCACAGGACCTCCGGCGCATCACGTAAACCACTTAGCCACGAAGGGAGCTTAAATCCTATTTCAATCCTTCATTCTGAGTGACATAGGCTATATTCTACTGAAGTGGACAAAGTCGCGAGAAAAAATTGTTTTAAAACTCGGATGGAGGACACTTAGGGATTTCCTATATTCGCTTGCAATTTTCGAACCCTTTTTAAGTTACATAAAGATTGGCAACCTTCTTAAATATTAACCTCATTCGTAGGTGTTTATATTGAGAATATCATAAATGACTTATGTTAAAGATTTACCTTCTTAATGATGCAGTGTGTGTGATGAAATATTAACTTAACTGTAGACATTTCAGATAATTAATTTAAATACCTAATCAAGTCATTATATACACGTCAAATATTCGAATCTTTTATTCTGCTTTCTTCCGTATATAAATATTTCATGAAGCGACTTGGCTATGTTCCATACAAGAAATAAGAATGTGTCTGTTATATTAAGGCATTTTACTTAATTTATTTTATTAGGTCGACCTTGTAGTGTTTGTAGTGTGGCGAAGTATTTTTGAATATATAGTAAACATAATTATATATACTAACACATACTATAAAGAAAAAATATTTGTATTTCTGTTTATAATTAAACTTAAAACCACTGGGTCGGTCAGACAGTCGCCAGTAAGCTAGTGCAAAAAAATAAATTTTAACCACCTCCTTAGTTCAGTTGAATCTCGGTGCTCAGATAACATTATTATTATATACAATGGAAGCTCAATGTACCTATTTATGAGTGTGAAATCCCATGTCCCCTAGTGGGGTATGGGGCAAATGAATTTCATATCTGTTACACTAATCGATTTTTTATTTAGGGGCAAGTAGGCCTTCTATGCCCTGCCAGACCGAGATTTTTTTATCTCCACCGGAAATCGAAGCCAGGAAGCTCACGGTTGCAAGTAACGCTTACATGCTTACCACTTGACCAAGGAGGCGGTCTATGTACCTATACACCTGAAATAAGTCCGCGTTCACATTGAGAAAAGTTGAGATATTTCTCACGTCAAAATATTCAAATGCATTATTTATTGATTTAATTGAACAAAAACATAATATTAATTTATTTTGAAATGTTTTAAACGATTAATAAAATATATTACACATTTTTTCCATCAACGCGGACTTTTTTTTGATGTGTTATGTCCTGGATGGCGTACCTAGATTTGATTTGCTGGGCAACTATTTTTTTTTTTTGTTTTGGAAGGGCGATTACACGTTTGTGAGGAAAGATTATCAGAAATATATTTGGAGTTCTATTTTTGTCCTACAACTAAGTAACCTTGGCAGGTGACATGTTTCACACACCAATTAAGAATAAAAATAAATTTAAAAAATGATATTAATATAAATTGTTCCGACTTCAAATCATTCACTGTACCCCATCAAAACATACTGAAGGAAACCAAAAAACTACATCATATTAATTGAGGGAATTTTCCGTTTTTGTTGCATTATTATTATATTTTTATAATAGGTATCTTTAAAGTACAATAAAAATACCTACAAAAACCTACAAAATAAAAAAATCATAATTATATAGTCAGTCGAATTGAGTCTTCTCCGACTGACTTCACAGTCGAAAAAATTGCTTTAAGCAATAGACTAACTGGTCTTTATAAGTTACCGTTTCAAAGTATTTAAGTTCTTAGACAAACCCCAACGGCAGAAATTCTGGTTGAAAGTTAAGACTTCGCCTATACTGGCCCAAAATTTACTTATTACTTAATTGAATTGTTCAAGTTTCCAGCTAGTAAAGTTATGTGCGTAAGATTTGTCGTAGTTACCTAAATTATTACTATTAAACTAGTAGTGATATTAACACAAATGAAATTGAGAACAATTTAAAAAAATATCAATTTAATATCAGGTATATTAACTCAAAATTAATGAAAAGAATAAATGGATGAACAATCTCGACCATGTTAGCTTGTAAATCTACTTTTAGTAGTTCTACAGTATCACAGACTTTTTGCATTAAGGGTTGAAAGTAAAATGTCTTATTTTAAAAAACGCCCACTTATTAAGAGGACAGCAACGCATCCGTGAGCCAACTATCATATTCCTGATCATACTCAGTCAGCACTCAATATGAGGCAATCCTCCTGCCCTTTTGCCTATTTAAAACGAATGGCAGATTAGAACTGAAACTATACCTAGTTAAGTTTATGACTACAAAGACATTGCATTGTAATATTTTTTAAATTGCTACTATCACTAATCAGTCATAAAGGAATATATAATATATAGTAAGTAGCAATAAAAGCAGTTTATTCATAATGACATTTTATCCCTAAGTAAATATTATGAGATACTGTGGGCTGCTAGAAGAAAATTGATAAAGATATAATGTGAAATCGTGTTCAATTTCCACTCAAATGAGCTTCGCTAATTGCACAGGATCGTTGACATAATTCGCAAGAACTCAAGTGTCGTCTTAGGTACGGATCTTAAGATTGCCTCAGCTTTTTTGGTATTGTCTTCCTTAATAACATGTCTTTAAAAGCTCAAGTATGTAGTTCTCAGATTTAGAGCACGTATATCAAGATATTTTCAGTCTATCTTCAGAATTTTGGGAGAATGTGTATGGTTCAATTATTTTATTTTGAATTAAATAGCAAATTTAGAAATATCTTTATATAAATATATTTTCTAATGAATCAAAGCTTACTCGTCTTCCTATTTCATTAATTTCCAAACGATGATTTATGAATACCCAATATTTTACAAATCAACACGAAGAGAATCTCCCAAAGGATCCCTTTAATTTTCATTTGTCATTCTCAATCTTTTAGTAAATTAATAATTTTAATCACATCCTTTTTAATTTGAATAAAGAATATTTTTAATAATTGCAAACATTATAGATTACAAAAAAAAATTATTCCTTGTCCGTACTTTAAATGAGTCGTCCTTGTTTTGCGGTTTGCAGCCGCATAAACTTTAAAATTAAAATAATAATATTCAGGTTATTTAATTTTAAATAAGTACAAACATTTAAAGAAATCATGATTTTATTAATTACCATACGTGTACCAAATTCATAGACAAGACTACTAAACTCGATTTTCAACTAAATTACATTATAAGAGGTCTATTAACACAAAGGTAGGCTTTTTAATGATATTTTTCGTTAAACGTCCTTTTTGAAAGAAAAATAGTGCGGTCTATGAATTTCAGCGTAAACCTTGGAGACAAATCCTAAATGGGTATTAAAGCTTTTTGTTCAGTACCCTAATTCTTTTGTTTTAAACAAAGGAAATCTATTCCTTTCTTTTGTTTACAACAAAACCTGCTTATAAACTCACTTTTTGGAGGTCAATTAGGTATATTAAAAACGTTAGAGATCGTTTTACCTACCGATTGTATAAAATTTATTACACCCAAAAAAATAACAGATTTTAACTAGAAAATACTGTTATTTTGATATTAAACTAACACTTCAATTTATTTCAATTGTATGCATCTAACAGATTTATGAATTATTTACTACTTTACACGTTCTAAAATAGCCCACGAATATTGTATTTTTATACACTTCTTTCATTCAAATTTAATTATATTTATGAAACTTAAAAGAAATTGAAATATTAATGTCACGATATCAATGTAAGATACCTAAGCGCTGTTTCTAATTGTTATTGTTTTTTTTTAATAATTTTATTTGTAGTATTACCTATAAGGTTTGTATATAATATAGATTAATTCATCAAAACGCGTATATATATACAATAATGTATTTAAATATATTTACGAAAATACAACAAGCTCATCAAAGATGGGGTGCGTACCCAAAATACTGGCTACATTACCGCGTTTATATCGCTATACGACTAAACGCGTAGATTATTCAAAATATTAAGATAAATTGAGCCCGAAAAGTGAAACGAGAAGAAAATGTAAAAAACAGCCAAGGTATAGTAGGATATATTTTTTTATTTACTTAAACCTACCAATTAAGCAAGAATATTTAGTATTTGATGTGCATTAAAGTGTACATTTAACTTAGGTTACTAAATCGTTACATCAATGTTAATTTGTTTTAAAATTTAAATTTGTTGATTCCCGAAATTCATAGAAAATATTTAAATCATAGTCCCTTCATATGTTAGTAACGTAAATTTGAGTCAACTTTTCTGTCGGTAATTTATTGAGACGAGCTGATACGTTGTGTTGAGATAAAATTATGTATTGAGTACAGTAAATTATTCATAGCTATCAAAACGTAAACAAAAATAATCTTTTATTAAACTACGAGCAACAAAAAATCTTAAAACAGCTGGAAGGATGTTGGGATGTATGTAATGTATAGCACCTACTTATTTTAATCTACATAATAATTATTTTATACTGTAGCTACCCACCTACCTACTAATTTTATTCGAACGGTCTAATCTCTGAAACGAGTCCGATATAAAAGCTACAAATGTAAGTAGTTTTAGGTGTTTTTTCAATTGCATTAATATCGGATCAGTGATTTAAGATATAACAAGAGATAAAATCTACTCGCAAATTAATTATTAAAGTTGGGAATTGTGATTGGTACGCTAATTTTGCTGTAGAGATGAGATTATTTGGTAACGGGGCAATTTTTAGATTAGTCAAATCAATATTAAATTATTGAAACGAATATAGCTACCTACTAGGGATGCATCGATATGCCTTTTTGCCGATACGATACCGATACACTTATAAAAATATCGTCGATACCGATACCGATACAAACTCTTAGTGAATTAAAATTAAATTAAGGTAAAATATTACATGAAACACAAGTTTGGTCAAAGATTTTAATTTCTATTAAAAAATAAAAACAGTTACAGACTTTGAATGAGATTCAAGGTTTAGCTATTAAAATTAAGAATTAAGTGTAATAATTAAAAAAAAAATCAATAACTGTTAATAATTAAAATTAACAAGAGTTTTGTTTTTAAAAACAGAGCATTCTCAAGTTTTGCGGAGAAAGCCGAATTCGGAAGTCTGTCTGTATAAGACCTGCTGTGGAAAATAATCTCTCAGATGTATCGTTGTATCGGCAATAAAAATATCGCCGAAGCCGATATATCGGCAAACCCAAAGTATCGCCGATATATTGGTATCGGATGCATCCCTAGTACCTACCTATATTTAAAACGAACGAACTCATGGCCAAACTGGTTTTCATTTCTCGTAACCATCTCAATTGTAAGTTGCTAACCTAAAATCCCACTAAAGAAAAAGGAATCTCGGAACAATAGTGTTATTATCGCAAGAATGGCTTTTAATATTTAAACAAAAATAAAAGATAACATTGAGACGCTTTTGTCTCTGTGTGTTGCTCTGTAATAAATAATGTTTTGTCTGTGGAATATTTTTTGAAATAGGTTGTGCACTTTATACCTACCTACCTACGTAGATTTTGATGATTTAACTAGACATAGATAATTTTAATCAACCCAATGACCGATACAACTAACTACAGGGCTATTGTGTATCTCTGTTGATAGCTGTTATTGTTGATCACTCTATAGAAAGTAGGTAATCATCAACCAATTATTGTCAAATCAACTAGGTACGGTTTTTGTATCGGTTATCTTAGGCTAAAATAGCCAATGCAAAATCGAGTATGACACCTAAGATTCTTCGGTGTCATACTCGACACCTCATACATACGGTTACATACCCTACCATAGATTAAGATTTTCAGTCATCATCAAATATTAGTTTACAACGACAACCTAGATCAACTATGTATCATTTGGAAGTT
The DNA here is from genome assembly GCA_912999735.1 of Aporia crataegi. Taxonomy (NCBI): domain Eukaryota; kingdom Metazoa; phylum Arthropoda; class Insecta; order Lepidoptera; family Pieridae; genus Aporia; species Aporia crataegi. The sequence goes on along the minus strand of OU538733.1, from coordinate 6,975,629 downwards.
TTAAAATAAGCCAATAGCTTTACAAATAATTTAGTTATTTGAAGGTAGTCTACAAGAACAATAACAATAAATATGGTCTTAAAAAGTTTTTCTATATATTATGCTAAGGGATGATATAATAATTCAGTGGAAGAAACTTTATTAATGTTACAAATTTTGTACTCAGAGTGGACTTGTAATTTGCAAGTTGTAAATGTAATTAACTAATTATACGTAGGATCTATTTAATTAATTGAAGCAACACAGACAAATAAGACTAAGTAGTAACAAGAATGTCTTTATAATAATAATTAGATTCCTTGTCAATCGCAGCAATTAAGTACGACAATTGCTTTGTAAGTTTGTAGGTAAGTTTTATCAAATTAAGTGCAAATTTGCTAACCTTATTTCCGTTGCAACGAATGACTCCCTTTGACTCCAAAAAAATCAACGTTCACACATTTCCCCTGCAGGTTCAACTTAAATTCCAACACACGTATACCTATGTGTGACACACAAACAATCTTGTTCACTGAGATGAATCACCAAAACCGCACTGAATTGCACTCAAACTGTGTTTAAACCTTACACAATACACGATAGAACACTTTTATTACTTTAATCATTCAATATTCGAATCGATTTATTTCACTTCTTCATTTTCACGAACAGAAAAGTTTCACAAGCGAAACTCGCGACACAACAACCCTACCGTACATCCAAAACACGACTAAATGGCGATTGGCGGTCGGCGGATCACGATTCACGGATGGCAGTCAACGAATGAAACCCAACAAAATAAAAAAGAGCGCGCACTTTATTGTTTTGTTAAAACCGGAGCACTTTTAAACTTTGTCGGTTTGGCGCACATGAAACTATAAACATGTTACATGAGTCAAAAAACTTTTTGTTTTGAGGCTCTAAAGTTACATTTAGCTGTTGACCCAAGTTATGTTTGTATTTAGGTTTAAAATAATGGTGCGGTTCGTGTTGTTACGCGTAAATAAAAGGTTAATCGCATTTTTGTTATGGTTTTAAGCACGGACGCCATGTTTGCGCTAAGCACGCGAACAAAAACTACCTATTTTATGCTCTGAAGTTAGTCAACAGTAATAAGAAGCTTGATAGAAGTTAAAACCTGTATGCTTATTGCTAACTTTACACCGTAAGAACCTACATTTTCTTATATTTTGTGCGAAAAAAGGTTATCTATAATCTAATGCTTTATTGTGCTATCTTGCAGTAGGTATGTAAGGTACCTAACTATATGTTATTATTGACATAAAGGTTAAATCAATAACTTCTAAAAGTTTAACTATAATTAATTAAAGATTTAGAAGCCAATTTTTTATATTTTGTCCGACTGGTCTGGACTACCTGCTTGCATCATCTATTAATTTATAGTTCATTTTTTTATGACTATCCAACGATCGACCGAATATATGCGCTTACCTACTTAATTAGTAAGTAGGTACGTACATAGGTATGTAGGCAAAAGTTGGCTCATAGAAGTCTTGATCATTTGTAGCATATATAGGTGCAGTATTCGACTGAAAAGGCACAATTACTTCCGGCCACCTGGAAGTAACGTACACGATATGTAGGTAGGTACTTCCTTCCTTTGGTTTGAAATTCGAATTTTAAATTTGCAACCATTTGTAATTTGAGAACTGACACTAGATTTACCTACAAGGAGACAAATAACTATTAATTTAATCTGTGACTTTTATCCGACATATTAATAATTGAGTGTTTAAAAAATTATATATGTGTATATAAACTATAAAGTCTTTGCGTTTACTATCAACACTAGGTACCTACCAACTACCACCACTCGTTCATAATTTATAAATGAAATTACTACCCATAATTGTTGTCAAATTAAGATTAATCTCACCTCTCAATATTCAACAAACATGAAAAACGTGTAATTTTATCATTGATAAAAGTAAAGGAAAAAAAGGCAGATTTTTGTTTGTTTGATGTATGATAGCAAGTAGAACTGAAACAAATGAAATTGAAGTCAAGTAAAAAAAACCCTTAAGTATTTTAAATAAAAGTAGGTATATTATAAATAGATGAACAGATTTCCATACAAATGGTATGCGAGTTAAGATCCATCTCGAGTCAGCTAGCGTCTGTACCCGTATCAAAATCGGTTACGCAGTCTTCCATAATTATGTAGACCGTATGTGATTTAGGGCCTACTGAAAATACCTACGTCAGATACTAATTCTTTTACCCGCAAGCTTTGTTAGCGAATCCGATGGGCGTGATTCAACAATATTAAAACAACGTTAGCAAGTACGTACCCACAATTTCCAAAATAATGATCTATTCATCCTCTAATGCACACAGAGAAGAGCTATTGAAATTAAATTGAAAAGCAGAACCCCTTGAACGATAAATCACAATCTTATTCAGGGAAATGGGGTTTTGGCGGGAAAACGTTTTGAACACACTTTACCGTAAAAGTTTCCAACATTATTGTTTAGAAACTGATTTATTGTTTGATATCTCCATCATATGTGAATATATCGCTTCCCTGTGGTTTTGAAAACAATTCATAAGAACTTAGGCTAACATCATAGACCGCACGCTTGGCAAAAAATACTATTCAAAAACTTAACAGAACATTTTTAGGGTTGTTCTGATAAGTTAAAAATATTTGGAGGATTTTACTCGGTTTTTTTACTAACAGTAAATAGTTTGGTATTTGTGTTTAACAAAAATAAAAGAAAAAATCTATAACAATATTTTAATTATAAATAAATGAAACACAGATATATGACATTGACCATTGACTAAGTAATGTGCACAATATTTAAACTTTTACAAATTTTATATTTTATACGTAAAAGAAGTTACAAGAAATTAAAAGAGACATGATATAATATTATAAGTATCTCAATAATTAGAAAAACGATGCTTCTACTGTAGTATAATTATTATTTTGTTCCTTCATACAGTCTATACAAACTAAAAAGTATTATATATTTAAAATAATTTAAAAATATTCTATCACAGCATCTGCAAAATATTATAAAGTTAAGTAACTTATTATTAATAAAGTAATTAAGTTAATTGCAACTCACAATGCAAATTTATGTGCCTGGCTTCATATTATGTAACAAGCGTCTAGTTGGCGAGTTGCTAATAATAAATTATCAGGCGTTAAAAATTAGAAACAAAGTTACACAATAATAATATATGATTTATGTTTAATGGCACTAAATATTGTGTTTATAAAATTAAATAATATTTAAGAGGCAAAATTTCGTAAGGTAAATAATTCAATGTTTTAAAAAATATATTAGAATAATATCTAGTAACGCAGATACAGAGTACATTTATGATTACGAGTGATTAATTTAATAAAATTAAATCTTACCTACTATCACAGCTCTGTTCTAATACCACAAATACTATAAAACTTCCATTCAGGCAGAACCTGATGGTGTGTTCTGTTTCTAAATGTATCAAAGTTGCAGTAACTGTTAGTTGCATCGCAGTAGGTAAAGTGCAGCTTTTGAAGAGACGATTCACCAGCTTTTGGAACGTAGATTGGCTAAAAGATAAACAAATTAATTAAGTATTAGATACATCAATAATCTACCTCCAATGATGTTAGGAATGTTATTATATCTGATTTCAAATCGTATAAATTTAGCAAACTTTATTTAAAAATCAATACGTATGAAATACGAATTGAATTGTTATAACGATAGTTTAATGTTACCATTGGAAAAAATAAAAATATATTCCACTATGAGAGCATAAAAAATAGTTTTTTCCTTGGATAATATAAGATCTTTTATCTATATTAATATGACTTCGATTTAATTTTCGAATTTCATTAGTTTAGATAAGCGATAGAGTGCCTCGTGCCTACCGCAGCGCGAAGCCCGAGGTTCGATCTCCAGTCCCGAATGCAATTTATAATTTAATTTGTATTCAGTCTCTAGTAGGGCTGCCACTTGCCGGACGGGTGTCATAAGTGGCACTGAGGTGTGTTTCTACAGGCAAGCCTTTAGAAATTCAACCACACTACAGGCTAGGGTTATCTGTAGCGGTAACCTGCGACCCAGAGGCCTAATATATATAAATTACCATTTTAATAAAGACGCAGAAGGACGAGGGAACTCACCGTGATTATATTCCTAAGAAAACCACCCCATCAATAAGAGATACATGGAAGTGGTCACTACTCTCATGAGTGAGAGAGTCGACGCGAGAGAGAGATAAAAATTTTATAGGACTGGGATATTGTAAAGGTCATATTAAGTTAGGACCACCCATGGACATCTAAGTCTATTATTATTTAGATTGATATGGAACCACCAGACACTTGTCTGGCAGACATAACCCTTGTCTACTTCGCGGTTGAAGTATTACCTACCGGTATTTTATTTAATATATTTAATAAATCAAAATAATAATGAATGGATAACTTACCAAAACAGTAAAGTCTCCTGTAACTCGGGATCGGAAGAGCTCCAGCGCGAATACAGCACCAAATTCAGGCACAGGTTGCTCATGTTTAGATATTCCAGTAACCTCCATTAGCGACCCAATGTTGAAGTCATGAGCGGAGTACATACGGAATCGTTTCGTTACGTTCTTCCCATTCACGATATCTGATGCTGCTTCGATAAAGTGGCTTAGAATTACACCTGTAACGGTTATTCAAGTGAATAAACTGTTTGATATCTCGTAGATGAATTGAAGTAACTCAGACGCTATGTCAGTTTCACTAATATTACTTAACACAAGTAGGTAATCTTTAACAACAATTAATCCATGGGCAACAGTCTGCATTTATCATTAAGTGAATCTCTTATCTCTAAATAGTTTTACTCATACCTTCGCCTATTTTACTGAGAAAGAATCTAACTCCCCATCGGCGAATAAATTTTTAATCAGTTTGTTTTGAGTTTAAGTAAACGAAAAGTAAAAAGTTAATAAGTATGAAAAACAAAAATACAAAATTTTCTGTTTATACAAGAAAACTTATAAACCTTTGTTAATATGACCATCATATGTTTTAGGAGGTTATGCTTACAAAGAAATAGGCAGACGGATAATCTAATTCTTTTGTTTCTAATATTGTTTGAAAGACTCACAGTCTCCCACTTAGGTAATTATTTTATTTATAATAGAGTATATAAAAATGCCACAGACAGGTGATTAGTTAATTATTGCGGTATATCTACTTGAATTATGATTGTATTGGTTGTAATAAGCTTATTAAGAAAAGCAATTAATTAATTTAAATTTAAACTAATGTTACAAATCCGAAAGTATAGATGAGATGGAGATAATCATTTTTGTCCTAATCCTGCAGACAGATATCATAAATAAGGATGTATTTTTAAGACTTTAGAGCCGTTACGTCGTCTGGCTAAAATATTTAGATGAAATTTTTTATAGCGTTTCTCGAGGTAACTTGCAAATTTTTGCTTGTAAAAATTCAATTACGAAGCTAATTCTGTTCAATTAATACTTATTTGTTATTCGTCAAAAATATATTGAGAGATTTTGAGATTCGCGTTCTTTTTGGGTTATAGTGTAGGATCCCGATATACAACGACCTTCACCGAGATGTTTATTTGATGAAACGTATTTTATATTTAATATAATATGTCAATAAATCTCTTGCATATGGGTTGTCTAACAAATTTCAGTCCAGTCACACACACACAGTTGACATACTAAATTAAATATAAAATATGTTTCATCAAATACACATCTCGGTGAAGGTCGTTGTATATCGGGATCTTAGACTGGGTGAAGTTTAGTAATTATTCTGAAATGTAAGTGAGAAGTACATCTTAATCACTTACCACCACCAAGTCGTCGCATCTCTTCTGTTTTGTAGTACATCCTATATGCTAGTTTTGCAGCTTCACCCAACTTTGGCAAAACAGGTTTTGCCCAACTCGGTATATCCAGACCGAGGCTCACCTGGTCGATTAAAAAATATAAGAAAAACGGTATTAATAAATTCAATAACCGACCGAAACAGACAAACATACTTAAAAAACAAACTTACTTCATTAGAGCAAGATAAATATTTTTTTTGATATCAACTATGTATAATATTTATAGTTTTCTTACGCACAAAGATGAATAAAATTATTTAGATACAGATTGGCATACCTACTGTGGCAGTTCTTTATTAATATCTACCAATATCACAAATATTTACATGATTCATTAATACAGAATGAATGTCGCTTGTGTAAAAATCAGGCTTTTATAAGCAGCAAAAATCTTGACTTCAGTGTACTCTTCAATTTTGTAAAGCTATATATACCGGAAGTAGGTAGGAAGTACTCACTTGACTTTTAAACAAATCGAAGAGCGTTTGAAATAGCAGCGGATCTTCAGTGAAATCCCTTCCGGTTGTCATCTGTATCAGCTTGAATACCTCTGTATAGGATCTGAACTCCTGATGCAATGACTGAGCCTTCGCGATGGTCATTAGTTCTTGGAATCGTTTGCAGTTTGAGTAGTAACGGAGCTAAAAATCATCAAAATCCATATATTCATAGGATACTCAAATATTGTTAAAGAAATTAAATACTCCCTTTTTTACACTTTTGACTATCGCCTAAATAAGTTATTTGAAAAATAACCTACCAGATGTTATTGTAACTGAATAACGTAATAGTTATGTTAGGTATATTGTACAAATTTAGAATAAGTTTAAAAAAAATTGATTATACATTTTATATATATATTATAAGATTTAGCTCGTATGATAGTCTTTTTGTACTATGAATTGTTTTAATAACAGCTATTCGATAATATTATTTTAATAATAGTTGGGATTCAACTTAAGAGTATGCAGTTTCAATTCAATAAAAAGACACTAACATAATCTTCCTTCAGCGGTACAGCAGTGTAGGGAACTGGTTGCCACACTTTTCCCAGCCCATCATCCCACTGCTGCTCAGCTTCTGGTGGGTAGACAGCTGCCATGGCCATTTGCGCAGTCATTTTAGTTCTCTCTTTGTCTGTACTTCTTAACATTATCTCATCTTGTAGGTATATGTTAGACAATAGCCCGTAACCCTGAGATCCATATCTTTGACGAATGAATTTTCCTATTTGGTATGCTCGCCGTTTGCCCGTCTGAAAATTGTTTTTACAAGGTTAGAATTTACTGAAATTTAATGATAATGACCGTAAAAGTAAATAACTTTATTTTTTTCGGCCATTATTATGATAACGACTACAAAATTACCTAATCTATCCAAAGTTCGTTTTGAGCCCACGCGTCGGCAGTGAAATTAACGTTATTTTTTATTACGTGACTTATAAAAAATAATATCGTACTAATTTAAGCTTTTGAATGGTTAGACTTAGCTTAAATGCTTTATTTCAACTTTAAAAGACACATAACACATCAAAAAATATCTAATAACCCAATGACATTGACCATTTTTAATTCGATAACCTAGTTATTGATAAGAGATTGCACACACTGAAATACGTAAAAAAAATTAATTTTAATTACTAAAAACTATTTATGATTCAAGTTTATCGTCATGTTTTTACTTTATTATCAGCAAATATTTAATCAACGAAAAGTCGTCTCCCAGATTCATGTGATAGGCGAAATGATAACCGCGTAAGTTTGGAAGTAAATTCACGTACTTATAGATATAAATTATTTTTAATCAGGTCCAGAAACCAGCACAAAACAAATTAAACTTAAAAATCTCATTCAAAATATTATTTTATAAATGAAATAATTATTTGTAATAGCCTTATTATTCCGTGGGAATTATTAGGACCCATCACAATATAATCGCAAAGTAGTTTTAAATCAGTTGGTATGTATTTTACACATTTGGCATGATATAAGACAACGAGTTTTACATATTTTAAAGTTATTGAAATGTTGTAGGTCGGTAAATTTTCATCGTCTTAGTTAAAAATATGTTCTGATATGTCTATATGAAAAAACCGAAAGTGGAGTATTCGTGTCAACAATGCTCCACTTTGACCATTTGCCGTCTTGCTTTGAAACCGAATCTTAACCCAAAACACGATAGCGTTGTGGCTTTGTAGTAAATCGAAGCCTAACATTTTGTATTTACTTAATTAATTCTTTTAAAAGATTTCAATAAATCTAAATCTCTAAATATAAATTTAGAATTTTTATGTTTTTCCATTTGTGTAATAAATAATAATTCCTTATATGCCATACTATATTATAATAATATATTATATGTTCACCAAGAGATTACTCAAGTATCGTTTAATCGTAAAATACATGAAAACAAGACTATTAGCGATTTTATTATAGACAGTTATCGAACTAATTAATTTTTTTTGGATATTTTGGTTGAAACAAAATTCTATGGCCAGATTTTATGCTATATCTGCCATGGTATACCTAAAATCTTTAGTGAGGCATAGGGCAGATACATTTTTGAGTTAGTTATACTAATATTTTCTTTCAGGCAATTGCCACAAAAGTCAGTGTAATAAATATGCGATCCGCATTCTGTGTCTACCCTACCGAAACGTTTATTTGTTTCACCGGGGTTCGAACCCAGAAACCACTACTACCACAAAGCCAAGAACGCGGTCAGATTAGCCATAGTATTCGGGATTTCAATAAATTATTTATACAAAACTGTAAGTCACTACATAGTATAAAACAAAGTCGCTTTTTCTTCCCCTATATCACTTTATATGCTTAAATCTTTAAAACTACGCAACGGATTTTGATGCGGTTTTTTAATAGATAGAGTGATTGAAGAGAAAGGTTTTTATATATGTTTTATACCCGTGCAAAGCCGGGGCGGGTCTCTAGTATTTAATAAATGAAAATTTATTTATGAATACTTACATTAGTTAAGCCTTCTAAGCCCTCAATGTATATAAGTTGCCTTATCTTCTCCTGCTGATCTGATAGAGAAAGCTCATCAGAATCAGGTGTCCTTTCACCGTGTCTGTTCACCTTAAAATGTAAAATTATTTAAATTAATAGATTTGTCGATTATATCACAATATTATTAAAAGTGTACATATATCTTAAAAGTTTAATTATTACAAAATTTTCCGGACGGTTCGCGTGCTTTTCAGCCTGCATGGTCCCGACTCATAGTGACGAAAAAATAAGCTCTATTCTACTCAGACACCAAAAATGTCCGAATTTTAAAATAATTATTCAGCCTTCATCTCAGTTTAGCATACAAATGAAAAACTTCTTAACGGTTCCTGAATTTCATAGGCTATTATGTAATTGACACAACGAAGCGTTATTCTCACCACAAAAGCTAACAGGAGTTCATTTTCGTCATCTTCGTTGCTGACGTTACACAGCGACAAGCTTATTGCGAAGATGGACATCAAGATGAACCGATACATTTCTGTAATATAGAAGACACATGAAAAAATTAAGACCCAAATTTAATTGTTTAAATAGAACAGGGGATTTAAAAAATAACATGCTCATACGTCATGTTACGTTCCTTTTAAGTGTGTTTAAAAAGGCATACAATTATATCATCTTTGATAATTGTTTTTGTAAAATAAATGTATAGAGGTACCTAAACTTGTTTGTGTGTTTGAAGGAGGTAATTTCAGGATCTTATGATTGAGGTCTTAACTTTTGAATTCAATATTAGTTTCAATACAATAATTATTGTGTCAAATTAGCATTTTGAAATCAATTAAAGAATGCTAATTGTTATTTTGGGTTTTGCATTGAATTGGATATTGATATTGTATTCGAGTAATTCTTAAAATTCTTCCAGAGACATAAATCTAGATTGTCGTCATTACACAGGCTATATTGTGTATGTCAGATGAAACCGTGGATAAAAATTAATTATTGATAGAATTTTATTGTACGAAAATGTTCTCCCTCTACTCTGTATATCCTGAAATACACTGGAGAGTAGCAAGTCACGAACTGGATTAGATACGTGAATGTCAATCACCCACACCTTTTAAATTTCGCAATACTGTGAAAGGTTATTGTTCTAAATATTTTTAGTATAGATAAATTTATGCAAATTACCGACAAGACGCAAAGAGATAGGAAGTCTTAGTGTTCGTTTAGTTTTTAAAAAGTAGTTGTATGAAATGTAGGTAATATTAAATATACATTTCAATCCTTACTAATGTTATAAATGCGAAAGTAACTCCGTATGTCTCTCTGTCTGTCTGTCACGGTTTCACGCCAAAACCACTGAACCGAATAAATAAAATTTGGTATACAAATAGTCTAGAGCCTGGGAAAGGACATACGCTACTTTTTAATGGGAAAAAAGGGTTTAAAGGGTTGAAGGGAGGAAGGAATTGGTCCAGGATAGCAATTTCTTCTCTCAGAAAAATGTACATGGGCTAGAGTCTATGAAAATTAAGTGGCGAAATAACTAATTTGTAAACACAGATAAGTACTGTTTATATTATACTAGCGACCCGCCCCGGCTTCGCACGGGTATAAAACATACCTAAAAACCTTCCTCTTCAATCACTCTATCTATTAAAAAACCGCATCAAACTCCGTTGCGTAGTTTTAAAGATTTAAGCATACAAAGGGATATAAGTACAGAGAAAGCGACTTTGTTTTATACTATGTAGTGATTTTATTGTTTACGATCATATAATATTTTATTACAGGAGGTGGCGTATAGAACAATAAACTTTAGAATCTTTGTCTTTAAAATGTGTATAAAGATTAATTTATTTGTTAAATCGTTCACCATTACGAGGCCAGGGTGTTTAAAATATCTTTCATACCTGTATTATATTTCCTGCACAGAAGTGAGAGGTAGTTACTTACCTATATAATAAGTACTTACTTATTTTTAATGAACTGGTTCTAAAATGTAATTATTGAAACTGTTAAAATGTAAATGCCAATGAGTTAAAATTTATAAAAAAAAACAATAGAAGTAAACCATATAAATCTACCTTCCCCAGACAAAATAACTGTTGATATTAATTATCAGTAGGTACTTGTTTAATTTCCACCTCCGTGGCCAAGTGGTGCCCACACATATTCGCATTACGCCGAAGAAATTGTGTAGTATAATTGGTAGTCTACTATATACTTATATTAATATGATAATTGCTTAATTAATAATGAAATAGCCTTTGTACAAGTAGTACAAATACAAGTAGTTATCAAAAACTTAATTAATCTTAATATTTTGGCTCGTTTTATATAAAAAAACTGGTTAAAAGAAAATTCTGAATAGAAAACTTCTTAACAGTATAGAGGCGAGAGTTTTGTAAATCATTCTTTTAATTAGGTCAAAGTGCTTTACAACTTTATAATGAATGGAAGTTCGCGTTAAAAATATTATGTCCTTTCAGGGTATTGTGGAACAATAAAGCCAATTGTGGACTGTTTGACAGATTAGGCAGAAAAAACCTTTAATGACCTAGTATTGTAGAGTATAATATTAAAAAACCACACTAAACTGAAGGGCTAAACCGGCAGCCCACTTCACCATCACTGGGTTTGATTAAATTTAACCGTATCGTCTCATTTACTTTGTGTACTCATTGTAAATAAGTGCTACATATTAAAAAATAAAATAAAATTTGTGGCTATATATCAAGACGATTTATATATTGTTTAACATAAAATTTTATTTAATTTTTAATCTTTCAATTACAATCAATTTAATGAAAGTAGGTCATAATAATTTTTTATTTCACGTTCTTAAAAAGGAACAAGTTAAAAGCACCTAGACATAAGATATATGAGTACATGTATGGTTACTGCAAACACCTTTTAGAAAAGACATTATTACAAGTTTTCCGGATCAAAAATTGAATAAAGAACTAAAATAATAAGTTTTGTTTATATTTTACATATATTATGTTAATTAACTGTATATATTATACAACGCGGTAATGTAGCCAGTATTTTGGGTACGCACCCTAACGGCTTTGATGAGCCTTTTGTATTTTTGTAAATATATTTAAGTACATTATTGTAAATATTTTTAAAATAAACTTATTGATTAACTGGTTACAATCCACAAAATTGGCTCAGCACGTGACAATATCATGAGAGTGACCTACTCGTGGCAACTAATGACCTAGCATTATCATACATATAATTATTGCAATTTATTGCAGACGTATTTATTCTTAGTTAATAAAACAAAATAATATATTGTTTAATTATCTAAGAATAAATACGTCTATCAGTTATCTAGTCTTTATATGACAAGAAAGGCTAAAGTTTAAAAAGGCTAAATCCTATTTATACAAAGACTTGGTCGATTTTCTTATTATCTTAGCTTCCGTAATTCAATTAGGCTAAAAACGTGCTAAACTGTTATTGAAAATCATAAAATCTAACCGTAAATATTTGCTTTTAAGAATGATTATTTCTGTTCGAATTACGACAGTTGTTTTTGAACTTTTAAGTTGGTAAATAATTTTTTAATAAGTTTTTTTAAATGTGGATTTTTCGAAATATCATAATAAACCAAACTAACCAAATAAAAAAGAATTAGGTGACAGGAGGTTAAATAGGATACCGTTTAAGAATATTGTGATGGAGTAAAAATTTTAAACAAAAGTTGTCAAACTCTTAACTAACTTAGAAAATAGTTCTATATAGAGTCGTAGTAATAATATAAATTATAAACTACATTACTCATCTTCACTTCATTGTTACATTTATTTTAGGTTTGATGTAGGTATGCCTAGAAGTAGATAAAAATATTTATAAAACCTGTTTATTTTACCAGTTTCATCCTCGAACAATAACTTATATAAAAGACATTAAAATAGATTTCTAAAGTCGTTAACGACTTAACAAGTTAAATTCAATGTACATTATTGTCTTCATTCAGAGATATGTGAAATTGGTGAAAATAATCATTTTTTTCAAGATACTAAAAATCTATTCCATTTTACCTAGTAGTCGCCGTTACATTGAAGCAAAGTCAGTCTTCAACGTTTACCCAATTTTTATTATTCACTTAGAAACCAATGAAGTTCCTAGATTTGTCTGCTATTACTTTCATAGAATTGAATAATGTGGGATGTATTCTCGGATATAAACTTATATTACGGTTTATAACATGTGTCACATTTATAGATAAAGGTTTTAAATGAAATTAATAAGGACGTGGCTATTCTTACTTAAATCTAGCTAAGTGGTTTAACACATCTGCTGGTTTAGTTTTGGGTTCAAGTCCCGGGGATATAAATGCTTATCCGCTAGGATAAGCTTTATAATATTGAGAAACATTTATTGGTTGAAATGCAACTTTGGGTCCATCTTTGTAAAATATGTTTTGAACGCAGATTAGTTTCATATAAGTAGATTTAAAAACAGTTCTTCAACTTAGCTTCAAATTTCAGTTCCGAAACATATGCCATCAAGTTTAATAAATATGTATAAAGATAAACAATTACGAATACAGCTGCAAAGATGAAGGTTTTAGTATCGTAATTTTGTTGAAATGAAAAGTACGGTATATGAATTTGAGTCTAAGTAGATGCCTATTCGGTATACCTAATCTTCGTTTAATGGTTTTAGTTCAACGCATTCGCTTTTTACTAGCACATTCAAAAATTAAATATAATAAGTAACTAAAATCACTTACCTAATGGTTTTGTGTTGTGAGGAAAAAAACTGTTATTTTTTAATGGACACGACCGCGCGTTGTCTGCGCGCGAGTCGTTTTACAAGTTACAACTGTCACGCACGGACGACTTATTTATATTTCCTTTTGTAATATTCAAGAATTTATTATCTCGGTTAAGTGATGAATAATTATCTTTTTTAAATTATCTTAACAACTTTGTTATATTTACTAGCTTTATCATACTACTTTGTCTCCGTTTAGCTTTATAAATTAGATAATATAGCCTTCGCCACTTAGATAGGACTCTTTCTGAACTTCCCATGAGAAAAATAATTATGAATGGTAGATAGTTATTCAGTTTATTAACTATAAACAAAAATAAAAAGATTACTTTTCTTGAGTCTTTCTATGAAATATGATTCAAATATTAACTAAATTTAATTCAATAATTGTGCCAAAATTGTACTTCTCAAACCAAACGAAAAGGTCACATGTTATTGGAAAGGTCAAAAAGAGTTGAAAGCCGGATTAAGCAAACTGGTATCTTGCAAAAAATCTTAAAAGATAATTCTTTATTAAATAACATTAAACAAAACCTTTTCCAGATTGACATGACGTATTTATATAGTTTAATATTAAGTTTTCATTAATTATAACTTTAGTTTTCACAGTATGTGTAGGTAAATTAATTAGTAATAGGAAATAATTTTATGTAGCTACCTTAATTAATAATAGATTCACCAAAATTGGAGAATAATTAAATACAATTTCAAATACACCAATTATTGTTATTATTAATTAATTTCAAAATCAATTAAAATGCTATTAGGTACCAATAAAGCCTTTAAGATAAATTAGCTATTAACTAGCGTCCCATAGCGACTGGCTTTATTGGTTTTCACAAAAGAAGTTCGACGTATATTGATCGGTATAAGATTTTTTAAGAAAATTTCATATCTACGAACACTAGCGCAACTTTAAACTCGATTGAAAAACATTTCAACTTCGAAAAATTAAGCTCAATATAAAGTACCTACCTACTGTACAAAGCTAGGTTTATTAATATTTTTGATTGAATGTACATTATAGTAATAACAGTACTTACAGTAACAGTACATAAATCATAATAATTTATAAATATTATACGTATATATTTAATATTATACGTCTTATTGGAATTTTTTATCGGTGTTATGAATTTTACCGCCATTAATAAAACCGTTTTGAAACATCTGGCTCTTTTTGTTTTGTACTGGGCATTACATTTTTAAAATTTTGTCTTTTTAATGAAATAGTCTATGAATGAATACCTACTTTTAAACTATTAAAGCTTTATAAATATTCGAAAAAGATTATGTTGACTTCCATAATCGAAGACTCAAATTAGAGATACTGTTCATTTCCAGTTTATCTAAAATTAGAAATTAATAACTTATTTTAAACGTGGTTACAGGATATATAATTTAGACCTTTACGAGGCGACGCAACAACGATTGACGGTTGTCACAGGAACTTCGATTGCATAATTTTACATCTTTGTACTTTAAATATTTTAAAGATGGCGCTGTTGGAAGATCTTATTTATGTCGTAGTTCCAATAAGTTGTCATAGATGGCGCGAGTTTTAGTACATTTTTTAATATAGAAATCTGGTTAAATTAAGTATGTATTGTAAATTAGTAAATTTAAAGATTTATAATATATTTCTTGCTTATTCTGAAGCTTTTCGGAATATAAAGTCAATGGTTATATTTCTTTCAAGAGGATTTTTAAACTTATTTCGAATTTAAATAAAATTTATTTTTTGGGTTTACCCTGATTTACTTTACAGTTAATCTTTGTTCCTAACCAACGTAATTATATTTGGATCTGTAGTAACTAGAATTCAATATAATATCAGTTTAAATAATTATACAAAAGGTACCTATCCTAATCAAGTAGGTAGTGGTAAAGGTGAACTAAAGCTGAAAGGCATTTTCCGGTAAGTTTGCAACTACAGTGTAAACATGTACATAGCCTAAGTTATGCACCGTGAGGTAACGTAGCATCAGCAACAAAGTTAGCAAATATTAATTTACTAAAGATACGGTGCTTGTGTAGTACTTACGCCTTATTAAATTGCCTATTCTTAAATCTGTTTATTTACAAGTATTATAAAAGAATTTCTACCTCGTTATTACGATAGAAATTCTGTGAAAATAGCTACTTGTAACAACATAAAGTGTAGAAATAGAAAAGTGAGTTAAGTTTAATATTCGTAAGGAAATAGATAAGATGGATGTATTTTAGAATAAAAAGTATTCTTTACATTGCGTAATATGATTATTGATTTGATTTTTGAAATCCCTTCAGAATTTAGAACATTTTAAAACACAATCTAGATTTGTTGTGTAATTATTGTTTTTTAAAGTTCATTAATCATTATCATATATAACTTTACAGACATTCTTGAATTTGTCCGTACCTAAATGCATAGTTTAGAAAGTTTTCGTTGTAAAATTTTGTCTTGATCTATACTGTATAGTATATTATGTTAAATACTACAGTCAAATAAATTTTTAGACTGTGGACCTATAGACAATTCTAATTTGAACCGTTCTCCAAAAACATTTTTGAGGAATTAGATTAAGAGGAGAGAAGAGATCTTAAAAGTAATTTAGGACATACCACAACGCAAGAGGAAGTTCGCTAAAGGAAAAAGTAATCAAAGTTTTCCAACGAAAGCGTCGATTCCCGACACAATTCGACATTGGTACGAATAGTGGAACTTGGGCCTCCAAATTACGATTATATACCTATTTACGTCACAAGGCATTTGTAATACTTACAGAATACGACATCTTAATATATCTCTAGATGTAATAATAATAAAATATTATAACTGAGAGATACTGTACTTGCATTTACATTGACTGAGCGGTATTTATATAGCTAAATATGTTAAACATATAATTGGTATTTATATGTAAATAAAATAAATTGTATAACTTAAATGTAGATATAAGTTAAATATCGAAATATGGTTCAGCTCTATCTACGGTGTTGAATGTGTTTTTTATAACCAACTTTAAAACAATTCTTGCTCTTCCTGTTAGTTCATAAAGGTGCGCTAAGACTGTACCGCCACCTCACACCCTCCACTGTTTCCAAAAACGAACTGAATGGATTGGAAGATGTGTTTAAGATTAAATATTAAGTGGCGTTTCCTGTGATGCAGTAGTAATTTAAGTACCTAGGTATTTTTTATACTGACAAACAAATTGCATGATATATGACACGTAGTATGATATCTAGATATCGGCTTAGTCTGGACCAAGAGAAGAAAACCGATTAGTTATTGCTTTAAATTGTAAAGCATAAAACTATAAAGGATTCTAATCTTGTAATGAAATTCACAATAGATAAACCTGAATCGGTGTCGGATAGGATCTTGTAAGAGCTCTTAAATTACACCACTTGAAGTTTGAGGATGAAACACGGAAACGTTCCGTTTTTTATTCAATTTCAACTTTATGTCGTCTATTTGAAGAGGATCAGTGTTGGGGAAATACACAATTTTACTCTAAATATATTGTTTAAACAGGAAAACGAAATGTTAACGTTGTTGGAGCATGAAATTGCCTAGAGTCTGCTTGTTTTGAGGCTAATCGAAAAACTATTTTTACGACATACAAGGCAAAATTTAAATGGCGTCGATACAAACATTAATATATACAACCTATATGTTTCAATGTTATGTTATCTTCTATAGAAGGCCTCTAATAAGATATGATTATTATTTGAATAAGTAAAAGTGGTAATATTTAAACTGAGACGATGAACAAAGCCTCTATGCTAAACTACATGACCACAGCTCATTTTGTCACAGGTCTGACAAATTCCAACTAAATTCCCAAGGGAAACTTAAAGCGAAGTTTAAATGGCACAGAAAGTTGTTCATCTGCTTGCATATAATGATAATATTTAATAAAATAGGCGAAAATATTGGTTATATGTATTCATCCCTCCATTTTGTAACGAGACTCAACAAATCAAAAATTTAATTCAGTAGTACATTTATGTCGTACACGTTTCATTTACATGAGAATTTGATAACGTCTTATATAAATTATCTTATCTAAGTAATAAGATTTTTAAGAACGCGCCTAGGCTATTTTCATGATGATAATAATAAGTGTTTTAACATAAGTTAACTTTATGCTATAAGTAGATAATCTTGTTTTCGGATCGTCTCCATGAAAACCATTATTTCTTTCTCTTATTCGAGACCAGGTGTAAGGCGACACTTCTAGCAGAATCGCTATGATAAATTATTATAGATAGGTAGTTCAATATAGTAAGTAATGCTTATACATTCAATATAAGCATTACTTTAACTTCATCTGAATTTAGTGATGTACCTCATCCTTAATAAGTTCGAGTGTTTTATTTACCTGATAAATTTCAAGTCATACAATTCAATTGTTCAATTCATTTAATTATAATAAAATATAATTATAATGTATTCTTATTTTTCTTTCGTCAACTTGCTGTATGATTGAAAATTTGAAATAAATAAAATTTAAAAAAATAAATTTCATTTCAATCAACCTCCGACGCAAAAAGGAGAATGTTATAATTTTTCCGGTCGGTATATCATCGTAGTACATAAATGACTTTGATCCGGTTTTTTTTCGAAAGCTAACAGGATCCAGGTTAATCCTACTAATAAGTACTTATAATGTTTTAAATTTGTAATGTCTTCAATGTCATTTGTTAAAAGTACAGCTTATAATATCAATGGAGCAATTTCATGGATTCCGTAAAATGCTTCGCTTATGCTTTATTCGTGACAAACGTTGTAAAAGGCTATAATTGCCGGCTTTACATGATACCTAACTGCTCTCGAGATGTTTTAGTATGTACAAGGCTTGGAAATTATTGTTCAACCTTAAATTGACTTTAAAATTTACATAATATTACCTATATTATATTGAGATGAATAAAACTACTGTAACAGGTTTAAACGTGAAATGTCCAAGTAAATAAATTTAGCAATTTTGTTTTATTGTAAAGTGCGTTTTTAATTCAACTTATTATAATTTTTATTAATATAACAAAATATGTATAACAACGTATGACGTTGTTACAGTACGAACTATTATTACAGCGAAAATTAAATTAATTTATTAAATGCATTTTTTTTATTAAGTACAGTAGATCGATACAGAAAGATGTAAAGTATTTTCTAATAAATAGGACTCAATATTAAACTGTATAAGGAAAGCAAATTTAATTATATTATTTTACTTTGATCGTTTATTTAAATCATAATTAAAAAGTTATCGATATCGGAATATTTATTAATAACATCACTATTTTGTAAGGCAATCTCCGTATTTACGAGCGTGTATCACAGACTCTATTAGATGTATACAAGACGGTGTTCTTACATTAATATCGATTATTGGCACATCACTTATCCATTACTCGATAGTTGATGATCCATTATACGGTTATTGCGCTTTTGAAATATTCTGTGTATTTCAATACATATGTATTCTGTGTTTAGTTACGTATAGAGGTATTCAGTATTTACAGATTTACAATTGAATTCAATTAAGCAGATTTCGACAGCCAACGATGCGCTACGATCGGTTACATTAATTAACCAATTGTTGCTCAATATGAAGTAAGTTTGCATAGGTATATAAAATTGGCATTTATTCTTTAATTAATAATTTTTAAAAATAAAATTTTCATCAAACAAAAGCTGTTCCCGTGGCTTTGTATACCCATAAATAGCCTACTAATTGTCTTGTTGATTGTTCTGTTTATTTTACAAAATAATAGTATCAATACTAGTTCAGGGATGTTAACCTACAAAAGAAAAAAAATAGTGTGTCAGTAGTATGATTTGATGAACTATGATTTGATTAGATTTCATGAGTAAATTTAAGCTTTGAGACAATAAGTTCTGATTTAGTGACTTATTATTTGAATGTATAATTATTACAGCAATATACATTTGCAAGAAAGAGAGGTTGCAATATTATAACTAACGACTGTTGGTAGAGTCGTTTGTTAATGATGTAGGAGCACTCTAACAAATTACTTAGATATTAAGTAAGAGTAATACCGACCTTAAAATAGTTATTCTGAACACTAAAGGAGGAAGTGAGCCTATGTTATGCAAGGTGCCTATATGACATTAATTTAGGTACCATATAAATTATGTTTTTTTAAATAAAATTAATTGGGAGGCGTGCTAAAGTTTTTTCTTATTGCATTAACTAAACATAAAGACTATTGATACTGGTTGAACATCTTTTAACAGTAAATAAATATTGTTGTTGATTATTTTATTATACTAGTGGTCGCCGCGAACTTCGTATCGCGTAAAAGTTCCGAATAATAACGTGTCACCTAAAACGTCATTCCATAGAAAATGTATGAGGAAAATGTTTTATCTTTTATTTTATTTTTTCGACAATTTTCCAAATTTATCTCTCCGTAAGAACCATCCTCGTACTTCAAGGAATATTATAAAAAAAGAGTTAGCAAAATCGGTTCAGCTGCTCTCTAGATTTGCGTTTAGCAACACATTCAGTGATTCATTTTTTTTTATATATAGATTGTTTATTCAAAAGCTTCTTACTATACAATCAGAAACAGTAATTTGTATAGATACATTTTATTATTATTTCATGCATTACTACGACAAAAATCATGATGAAAGGGATGATGTGATAATCATTATTCAAATGACCATTCATTTAAAAATGAAACATTGTATTGAATATCAATGATATATATCATAAAGATCTCTTGACTTTGTGGCTGGCGTTGTTGTAGTATCTGTAGTCAAGGGTAAGTTGCTGTAATACTTAAAACAATTACTACAATTAAAACTTGTGATTACCTTTCGCTTGGCTTAATACAGCTCCTAGGTGGATTGTCACCAAATACTGTGCAGATTTTCTTCAAGTACCAGTTTTCATCTACACTATACACTGTGCTTTTATAACCCACATCTATGACAGGACAGGCGTCTAGGCCAAGTACAGGGCTTCTGCCCTTAGTGAGAACGCAGTGCTGATATTTCTGAGGGTCTATACCTGAATCACATAAGCATACTTCGCTTTTGGTTCCTGAAAATGGATTTTACTCATAACTTTGAAGATATATTTGAAAAAATCAGGCGAAACGCGCTGTGATTTTGAAAATTGCTCGACAATAAAGCAACAGTGGAAACTATATCTGCTGAATCCCGTCATAGTTCTTAATTATTTTATATCTAAGCAGATAGACAACAATAAAAAAATGAATTTTTACATTTTTTCGTTCTGAAACTCAAAAAAATAAAGTTATTAATTAATAAGTACAGCAACAAATTCGTTATACGTGAGGAAAATAAGTAGATACAACAATAATGTTTTCAAATTACCTTCAGCTTCGCACTTTAAGTACTGTGCTTGTAGGAATGTATTTTTCTTCATCTGTTCAAGTGCACACATTTGAGGTACTGCGTATTTACCACTTCCTAAGCGATAATAGTCCACACTTATATCTCCTCCTATGTTATCTACCACCCAAGGGAAGATCTTGGTGAAAAATTCTACATCGTTATAAACATCACCGTGTAAGAAAATGACGTAGATGCCTTGTACGGCGTGTACCAAAGTTATTATTAAGAAAAACATGCTTGGTTGAAGTACGAGGGTATCATTTTATAGGCTGATAAGTATAAGGTTCTGTTTATATTACATTTCTTTTAAAGAGTATAAAATAAGATATACTTTCTGTTTACAGATAACATAGCTTGTAAGTTACAATGTCTGTTTCACTGATCGATTTTTTCTTTTAGGGGTCAATCACCCATCTATGTTCTGCTAGACCGAGATTTGTTTTTAGTTTTTTTTATCTCCACCGGGAATCGAACCCAGGCCCTCTCGGTTGTAACGCTGACGCGCTTAACACTAGACCAAGGAGGCTGTCAAGTTCTGAAGTTACAATGGTAATGTGATAATTTCTATTTTTTAAATAAGTGTTAAAATTGTGAATTTAAACAGAAATAGCAAAAGCTAATAAATTATTTTTATCCCTACTAGTTAAAGTATTTTTTTTAAAATTAATCATCAGTACTTAAACACTAACCAACTTCAATTAATTTCATTAAAATTCTATTCAATGGAACTTGATTATTAATTATTTCATTAATGAATGATTAATATATTGATGTTTTTTTACATATTACTCTATTAATTAATTACCTATATAAGAAAATAATTTAAGAAAAAACAAACCAATGCCACTAGATAAAATAAGAATTTCTTAGATATTTATTACAAACCGTAAAATATTATACAAATTGAATTTTTAAACACGTGTATTGAATATAGTTTAATGATAGATTAGTTCGGTTCGCTGATGTCGTAAACGCTCGGGTGGGGTTTTGTGTTCGAACTTGTCGGCAACGGGTGCGAGCGCTGGCTTGTTTAGGTGGAAGTCGTGCCACTCTGTATGAGAAGCGGGGATTGACCACAGCTAAGGCGAACTTGGATGCCGGATGCTGGACGGCATTATTCAATGGTCATTCTAAGAAGAAGGGGAAGCTCTTTTTTATTGGGTAGTGGTTGTGTATTTTGAGTAAATAGTAAAATCATTGGACGAAGTGTATTTATGTTTAGTCTGATTTCTATTAAAGTAAAATATTGAAGTAGAAAACATATGTCTTATATCAAGTAGATTTAGGATCAACGTTTGTATGCGATTCATGAAAAAATAAAAAGTCATCAGAATTTCACCATATTCAAGTAATTAATATTTTTTTCCAATGCTGATTAATGTATTGAATTGCAACACGGGGCAGAGTTAAAACTTTATCATTTTGGTAAATTCCCTTTATTATTCAAAGAACGAACTACAAAACGTTGAAGTTTTGAGTTAACAAACTATTACAATAGTCTGAGTTATTCCTTCGCCCAGCCCAAGTTTCGTCATAAATTTAAATATGAATATGTCGTTTGAAGAAATAGCGAACGAGTTGAGAATAAAATAAGCCTCTTCTTACATAGAACAGAACAAATTATAACATTATAATAATAAACAACAAACATTATTATAATAATATTTGTTGCTTTTTTATATGAATAGACACAATTATGGAAACAATTATTCGTTTCATTTTGGCCAAATTCTAAGCAGGAAAATCGGCTGCATTGGATTTAAAACAATCAAAACTTAATCTTAAGGCCCACTATGAGCAAGCAAGAATTAATATTAAATATACATTTAAAAAAATACAAATTTTGTATTTTCGTCCTTCGTAAAATGCAACTACATAACAGTTACAAAAAGTAACTCCGCTTGTCACAGCACGTGCTGAAAGATTACAATGAAAACTCATCCACAACATGACATAAGTTACACTTTGGTGTGATAGCAATCTCTGCGAGGCATTGTTTTCTTCGGAAACTCTGAAAAGCGCTAATGGTTTAATATCCTGTTATAACGCCGGTATTTCTTTTTATTTTCCACAACTTTTATAAGTTTAAAGTGTAATAAGGCTTACCATGGCTTGCTTACTTTAATATTCTATTATTACAGTGTTTTGTCCAACACAATGTAAAATAGAATTTTTGATGAAGTGAAAATAATTTAAGAAACTGGAATTTGTGACTTGCTTCGTGATGCCGACAGTAAGTTTTGCTGATATTTTATTTTCAATGACATTAAAATTCATTCAACCGAGAAGAAGGCAGATAGAGCCCTTATATTTTTTATAAATAAACAAGCTTACCTAACCAATTTTATACCTTCTAAAGATCAATAAATTATGTCGCATTAGTTATGTACAGGGCTATAGCTAGAGTCGAATTTGATGTAGGGCAGCATTAGTTACAGGTAGGGCGGAAGTAAAAAAAAATATTATAGGTAATTGATCTGCCCTTGAAGCACGGGCTCCTAAATCAATCACCATGTATATCAATGGTCCTCTATCCTCTAGGTCAGCAATGGTTGTTTAGTTTCTGGTATTTTTAAGGTAAGGCATTGTAATTTCAAGGTAGGGCATTGCCCCACAATGCCCTGCCCTAGCCGGCCCTGGTTATGTAACTGGGTATGTAAACTTTAATTTAAGTTTACTACTCAGTTTATGTTAACTTACCCAGTAAGTTAATATATTATATCGATAAATTCCACTATCATAATTAAGTATATAAAAACTATTACCATAATCACGTAAATTTATAGGGTTTCACTAAATATTCGTATGGAAAATGGCAGCGCTACTCTATTACAGATGATAAACTACATGGTTTTTATTGGATTGGCAGGTTGTCGACACTTAAAAATCTTTCGAATAATCGTTAGTAAGTTCGAGAACACCAAAGATTTCATACTATATAATGTGTTTTTATGAGGATGTTTTCATTATAGTAATGGTAATGAATTTATTCACCAAATACCTATATTTTAGTGAGAAGTAAACAGCGGCTTTGCTCTATGGGAATTCAAAAAGCATACCATATACAGTTTTTACAGTTCCTCTAGTAGTTACACGCAACTTACCTGGCCACTGTGGAGTTGAAAGCTACCCACCAGTAAAAAACTACGATAGTTTGACGATTAACTTGCTGATAGACTGTTGATGGGATATGGGGAGGTGAGGACCTGATTTTAAGAATAAGGTTTCTCTTAAAACTAGGTTTGTAATTAGATAATATTTTACTACACAGGGTTCCGCGTATGCATTTTTTTAAATAAATTATTTCTAATTTTACCACTTTATTTCTTTAAAGAATATAGTCTCCATAGAGCAAAAGACAATACAAAAAACAGGCTATTTTAGATAGCACCCTCATTAGTGGTGTAATTTAAAAGTCGGCTTGTAAGCTGAGTGCATCGTTATGCAGGGGTCAACAATAGTGAAGAACTGGTGTGGAGTGCTACACAAACATACATTTAAAATATGCCTACTTGGCAGGTATTATACCTTTTGTTCTGTCATTTTTTGATTTTTTTATTTCTAACAAGAAGCACGTATTATAAGGTCCAAGTTACAAAATTTAAATCCTCATGAAAATAGTTCTTGGGTAATTATAATTCTAATAAAAATACTTACATACTTAAAGAAATGTTTGAAGAACATTAAATACGTTCACGTATAATTTTATCAACGAATAACAAGGATTAAGATTAATTATATCATATTAGTTTTATTAAATCGATTACATTTTGTAAATTAATAAAGTTGAGAAGCGTCATTCTGTTATATCAACTATAATGTTGCGCTACGCAATTTTTTCAATACTCTTTGGTGTTGTTTTTGCCAAATATGAGTTATATGAAGGGTAAGTGGAATATATTAAATATCCTCTGGGTTTGCGAACTTGAAAATATTTTGTATGACGGAACATAACATTAGTTTAAGACGATTATAAAAGTTTATTACGCCAGCGTCAATGATTTAGAGATACCGTAGACATGCGCTGAGAAATCGGGTTAGATTTTTTCGGAAATAAAAATCGTTTGTATGTGGTTTGTTTTAAGCCGTATCTTACAGTTATATTTTGCACAACCAAATTATATAGATATTTCATCGGTGAGTAATAATTTTTAATTGATTTAAGAATCCTACGAAAAATTCAAAAGAATATCAGCTAGTATAGGTACTTACTTGATTTTAAAGAAAGTGCCTCATTAAGATGCACTTTCCTCATCTTTTCAGATTCATTCATTATTAATCTCACGTTATAAAACATTCATCTATTGGTATTCATTATCAACCAGACGTTGGCGCAATAGGTAGGTTCGAATCCCGGTTGGTGAATTTATTTGTGTGATGAGCACGAATGTTGGTTGCCAAGGTTTGGTTGTTCATAAGCTTAAATATGTATTTAATGCAGCACACTCGTTGTTCACTTTGGAATCAGAGTAATGTATTTGAGTTGTCTTTATAGATATAAACCTATAATGAGTCATAATATAACAATTTTAATTACAGACATGCAGTTTACCGTACAACCGTTAAAACAGAAAAACAAGCACAGATCCTTTACAACTTAGAGGTTCTAAATAACTTGGATTTCTGGCAGCGAGCTGCGCCCGGAAATGAGGCTGTATTGCTTGTCCCGAAGCAGCAACGAGCTTTAGTTGAGGCTTCACTTATATTCCATGGCCTTAAGTTTTCTGTAGATATAGAGGACGTTAAGCCGTAAGTATATAAGTCGATCAATAAAAGTTGTAGATGTATTTTGACAAGAAAATTCCTTACAAAAATATTCTACATTTTAAAATTTCTTCAATATTAAAAATAATTACCAATCAAATCAACAGACAGATACAGTTTTGTTTTCCTTAAGATTATTTAGGAAGGCGCTTAAACATTGCTTGAGCCCTTTAAAGTACACCTTTGTCTACAAACTCATATCAGAGAGCAGGGTGATAAATATCCAGTGTCACCACGGGCGCCACCGGTACAGCAATCGGAACTTACATATAATAGATGTGGTAGGATACAAGAGATTCTTGTGGTTTCTTTGACGCAGTCGTCTGTTACTGTTTTCTAAATCTTTCTGCAACCTTCTCCGTGGCTAAGTGTGCACGCATCTGCGTGTTGCGCCAGAGGTCCTGGTTTCGAATCCCGGAGAAAAACAAGAATGTTTCGGTTGGGTAGGCTCGGAAGGCTACCTGTAAAGAAAATGATCGGTGAAACAGATATAGAAATGTGTCTGCCCCAAGCCCCACTGGGGATTACGGAAATTCACATATCTTTCTGCAGCCGCCTTCTGAAGTATTAGGTTTTCGGAGAATGATACCATCGTTGAATTCTACCCTAATTTTATTTACCTACTTAGGGAATTTCATGCAGTAACTTTTTCTTGACTTGGTGCTTTTTATTTCTATACGAAGTCGAATATAATAATTAAAAGTTCAAGCATCAAGTTGTATAAATCTAAGTCTCAATAAATAATGTCAATAAAAGAATCATGAAAGTAAAAGAAGGGAATAAACTACAGTACAGAACATTTTATCTCCTGAATTCGTTAAGAAATTCACTTTAAAATACTCATGATACTTCAGCTAAAATCAACACACAGAATAATCAAAACAGTGAGCATTTGTTAGTAGGACGACGCGCATTAATTATGCCAGTTATTTTTATGGTTTTATTAAAATTGCTATGGTTTTTATTTAATTTCAAATGATTTTTGTTTTCTTTTTGTAGATAAATGGAATTAATATTTTTATTTTATAAATTTTTAAATTGGTTATTTTTAATACCGAATATTTTTGTTTGGATAGTCCTTATGTCTAGGAAGATTTATAGACTCTAATAACATCACGGTAAAACGAAATTAGTGTGGGTGAAACCGCGGGGCACATATAGTATAAATTTCAAGTGAAAGCTAGCAGGTAAAATTTAGTACCTAAATTTTTTGATACGACGATATATTTAAATTAAAATGTTAGAGGACTACAATCTTACAAAAAGCAACTGTTTTATTCAAACCATGCAATGTTTAAATTCAAGACTGCTTCGTCTTAAGTGAATTAAGGGAAAGGTTCGTTTAATTTGTACAAAGAAGTGAAGCGTATAATTTATCTCTATTCGACTTTGTAATTTTTACAATTTTTGATGTTTTATTTACAACTTAATGAAATCCGTGGCTTCGCCTGCGAGAAATAAACTTCAGTAATTGTCTCTATATAAGATCATATGATGATACGAAAATTAATTTACCTAATACAAATCAATTTCTAATTAAATGCTAAATTTGCCTGTCTTGTCAGAATGGATTTAACGGTATTGTACTGTTCATTGTGTATTTTTGTTATTTTTAAGGTATTTGGAGCTGGAACATAAAAAACTAAGCAGATCAGCTTTGAACAGTCGATCTGCCCCAGCTACTGGTAGTTTGTCGTTTGATAAAATTCATACTTTTGAAGAGGTAATAAATAATTCTCACTCTTATATTTTAACTAAATAAAGTATTATTATTGTTGGTACACAAATGCTAATTTTTCGGCTTAAAGATGAAATAAATACATATTAACCAAGTTTTCAAACTTACATAAACTATATGGTTTATGTAAGTACTCATCATCATCATCTAAATTTACAAGTAACTGTTAGTGGCTAATATAATACAACTAGCGACCCGCCCCGGCATCGCACGGTTATAAAACATATATAAAAACCTTCCTCTTCGATCATTCTATCTATTAAAAAAAACCGCATCAAAATCCGTTGCGTAGTTTTAGAGTACTTTATTACGTGTTTTAAGCATACAAAGGGATATAGGGGAAGAAAAAGCGACTTTGTTTTATACTATGTAGTGATATAAAGATATAATTTATGCTGATGCTATCGAATACTTTTGATTGCGCTAAATAACTGTCAGTCAAAAAAGACGTCAATTGTCAATTTTGACAACTGACGTCTTCCAGGTGGTTTTACCGGCGATAAAACTATCAACTACATATATACTGTCAGCAAAATAGCGTTAACCAGCGATAATAATCGAGGGAAGGGTAATTATTGGATTTGAGGAAGGTCCTCACGGTCACGAAAGACACACAGATGTTGAAATAATAACTAGCAAAAACGCGATTATCTTGCAGTTTCCTGTTATGCAAACGTACGAGTATAATTATATATTGCATGAGCCATTTATTCATTTAAAATTTGATATTGCGTTTCTTATGTAGTTAATGTTGAGATTATTTTCATAATTAACAGGTCGATGAATACCTTCACTCGTTGGCTGCGCGGTTTACAAACCTCGTAACCTTAGTGACAGCAGGGGAAAGTTTTGAAAATCGTCCCATCCGGTACCTTAAGATCTCAACGACAAATTTCCAAGTGAGTACCATGGTCCTAATAAGTAAAATCCTTATCACACCTCAACACTTCTTTAATAACAAATATATACCTAATTCAATAAATAAATAAAAACAGTTATGATAAGAGTTGGGTTAGCTTGGTGACCAAAATATTGGCTTCATTATCGTTAAAATTTATGATTTCAGGATACCAGCAAGCCAGTAATTTTCATCCAATCATTGTTACATGCACGTGAGTGGGTCACTCTTCCTGCTAGTTTATACGCCATTCAAAAGTTGGTGACGAACATAACTGAGGCTGATCTGGTGAACCGAATCGACTGGATTATTCTGCCAATCGCCAACCCTGATGGTTATGTTGCTTCTCATGGAGAAGTAGGTTTTACTAGCATAAGTTTTTGGTTACACTTCCAAAATCTTTTTATTATGAATAAGTTCTTTGACTGGCTGCATTACCGCATTGTATTACTATAAAAACGCGTTGGCTGAAAAATTAGTTATTTTTCGGGTTTACTGTAATCAAAGCGCGTCAATATCTCTTTATTCAATCGACGGGCTCCATGGACCCATAGTTTCAACTGGAACGAAAATATACGGTTCATATAGATTTGCAGTTTAAGAAAAGGAAATCTGTAAATTAAATTGAATTGAGTAAATTAAATGATACTATTAAAAATTATGTAATCTGCGTAAACGTAGCATAAAAGCAGTCTGAAATTTATGCAATTACTGCATTTGAACATACACATTTATAAAATTAATGAAATTATAATTAATTATAATTCAATGAAATTAAATTATTATTAAAGAAAAAATATAAATTCAATTAGGTATATGCTTTATTTAAGTTGTACTTGATTATAGGAAAGATTCTGGCGGAAGAACCGTGCCACCGGCTACATGCCCTTTGACGTATGTACTGGTGTTGACCTGAACCGGAATTTTGACTACAACTGGGGTCAGTTCTCTAGCAACTTCGTCTGCACGGAAACGTTCCATGGTCGTAGCGCCTTTTCCGAACCTGAAACCAAAGCTGTCAAGACCATCTTCGACCAATACAGCAACCGTACCGAGCTTTTTATTGACCTCCACAGTTATGGCAGCATGATACTTTACGGTTACGGCACAGAGGAACTACCACCTAATGCTTTGACTCTTCACCTCGCAGGCGTCAATATGGCTCAAGCTATTGACGCTGTCAAGGTATCCCATAACAGAGATTATAGGGTAGGCAACTCCGCATTGGTATTGTACAAAAGTTCAGGCACAACTAACGATTACGCACAATCAATTGGGATCCCTCTGTCTTACACATTCGAAATGCCAGCGTCAAGACTGGGCTTTCATGTTTTGGGATTCCTCGTCGACCCTGATTTCATTGAACAAGCTGGTTTCGAAACCTGGGAAGGAATTAAGGCCGGAGCTAGATTTGTCCTTAGAAATTAATCGAATAACATATTGCTGTTTGTGACTACTTATTGTTGTAATTTACTACGATAAATAAACTAGATATATCAATTAATCTCTGCTTTTATAAACAATATATTATACGCCAGTAAATAAATTATGTTTTTATTGAATAATAAAACTATTAAGATTATTCTGTTAAAGTGATTTATATATTTTATACTATAATTTTATAGTTCTAAAGAGTTTGAGTTATTGAAGGTACGCTGGCATCGTAGTTTGTTGAAAAATTATAATTAGAGAAATAACGCCAATCTAACTAAAACTAGCTTATAGTTTAATTCATTTTGTCCAGTTTCATGTGTCAAATCCAGTAACCCCAGTGGGATAGAAATATTATTTCTTCGTTTGTTTCACTGATCCTCTTTTTTACGGGTAGGTGAACAGCTTTCTGAGCCTATCAAAACATTAATTATCTCCATAACAATATTATTTTAGGACCTCCGGCGCAACACCCACATAATGCAGAACCTGAACTTCTTTATATATTATGTTCTATGGACATATAACAGCCAGTTATCACATAACTTTACACGTACAGATTAATGTTATCGATAAAAAATGAAATATAAATGGGTGAATAATAAAATTCAGCTATAATTATCACGTCCGGCAAGCATTTAATTGATTTATAATAATGACATCAGAAAAATCCTCATTGTACAAAATAATACGGCAGAAAATTTAAGTAACTCTTTAATTTCGTTGGAGTTTGTATTTAAATAGAAATTAAAAACAACTTTAAATATTTGCTAATCTTTGAGGATTAATCAGATTAATTTTTAAAATGTATATAATAAATTTATAATGATAAGTTTCAAGACGTATTACTTACAGTAAAAGATATCTCGCTTAATAAAATGCTGTTCATTTTTATAATTATTAATTTTGTGCTATGTGTTTATGGAAAAAATGAGGAGTACAAAGGGTAAGTAATATAAATATTTATAATTATAATTTTTGCCTCTATTAAAATTACCTTTAAGAGTTTAATCAACAGAATAATCTTCGCAAATTGTTGAATGTTATCTGGGCCCCATAAAATATTATTTCCTGCATTAAGGTTTTGTCTATCTTTATTCTAAAATTCATTAAAATTGCAAAGTTTATTCTTGTATGTCCGAGAAAACGTGAAATTAATGAAAGTAAAAAAAAAGCTATACTAACTGCCCATATAATATAATTTTAGGTATCAAATATACAACGTACAATTAATGACAGGAGATCAACAGAACAATTTCCATCTACTAAAGAGTGATGGAATAGATTTTTTAAGGAAGCCATCGCAAAAGTATGGAGTTGTGGGCAGGGCTATGGTAGCCCCATCACATACCGCATGGTTTGAGGAAAAGTTGAAAGAACTAGGAGTAGAGAGAGTGATTGAGATTGACGATGTTTATGAGTAAGTTTTAGTTGAAATCATTTAGTGGAGCTAGAAATTTTTTCCACCTTACACTTTTTTTCATAAAGTTTTTCTATTTATGAGTGTTTTATGTGTACTTAAGTTCCTCTTAAGTTGGTGTTAGTGAAAATAATTATTAGTACTTAGCATATTATCAACAATTTAATATCTTTAATGTCACATTGTATTTACTGAAAACAATTTTAGCAAACAATTTATGTATTTTCAAAATCATAATTAATTTCAGATATTTATTACATAGAGAAATAGAACCGACAAGCAACGATACATCATTCAATTTTGATGGATACTATAGATATGAAAAGGTATTACAAGCACAAATTGACAAGCATACGATTGGGTTGTGCCTACATTTCCTACAATGTCTAATTAAAATACCAACAAAATATTATTGCATTTATTAATAAAGAAGGTAGAAAAGAAGTGCTCGAACCACAACACAACACAATATAGCCTATGTCACTCGGGACGAGTCCAGTTTCCTTTCAATGACAGAATCAATCAGCGAAATTTAAATCGGACCATTGTTTAGGAATTTATTAATTACAAACAAAAATGTAAAAACAAAGATATACGATCTACAAAGATACCTTTCTCTTTCAAAATAATATTGACACAGTTAATACAAATCATCCTCTGAATTTGTATAATTTATGCTCGGTTTTTTGATTCGTAGGTACTTAACGGGACTAAAAATTATAGTCATTTGTAGAAATACGATAATATTTTGATTTATTACATACGCTCAAACTAATTTCAATAAATTTAAAATTTATATAGTTAAATTAACGCTATATTATTCTCCTTTATCTAATGCAAACACATCATAAATTATATATATCTTATTTTCAGATCGTAGACTATATGAGATCTATCGAAAGTGAATACCAAAACTCTATAGATGTTGAGGTTAATTTGATTGAGGGTGAAACAACAGAGGAAGGAAGATCCATTGTTTATCTAAAAGTAGGCAATCCTACTCGTAATAATTCAGTGATTATTATAGAAGCAGGCATAAACCCTAGAGATTGGATAACAGTCCCCGCAGCATTGAATATTGTTAATAAGTTGATTGAACACAGACGATTTCTGGACAGTTTCGATTGGATAATTATTCCTGTCGTTAATCCAGATGGGTATGAATATACACATACAAATGTGAGTATAATTTCCAGTACTACTATAAAATATTTATAATTTAACCCTTTGCCAGGCACGTGCTACTTATCTACCAGTAGATCAGGCGGCTTACCTGGTTGGTCTGTGGAACCCATAAACAATTGTTGTTACTTAACTGCTAATTATTTACTGTGCGAAAATGAAAATTAGTTTTTATTTATTTCAATATATTTTTTAAATTAAAACAATAAAACTAATGTTGTTTTACAAACTATTAAAAACCTCTGATTTTAGGTAACAAAAATTAACATTAAATTAAACTTATGTTAAAATCAACGTGTTAAAAAATGATTGATATCAACAATCAGACTATATTTATCTAAGGCACATATTAGTTAACTTACAGACTTATTATCTTTGGAATAAAAATAATATTGCTCACTATTTATGCGACAATTTTCGCATACAAAATTTACGTGTTCCAGGCAAATGTGAAACTTGCAAGAGACACAAAAAGTGTAGATACTTCGTTTGATTCGATCCTTTTTGCCAGGACATAATTAAACAACGTCTTTTTATGGCAGCATCGAAACTTTTTCTTTTTGTAATATTTGGATAATATTTGGATAAAAAAAAATACATGTTGTCAGTTCAAGGGATTTTGCTTAGACCTCTAGTTTTTTTATGTTTCAGTTATAGCAGTTAAATTTTATTTTGCTTTTACTTTCATTAAATGATATTTGATTATTTACCTAATTCGTATTAAATTTTTTTTTGTAAATTTTGGTTTTTTTAAATTAAGTAGTGTATTTTCGGTAAATCGCGTTGGTATACCACGTAACAATAGTATCTGTATTACAAAACCGCCAAACTTGAGATAGACTTTTCACGAACGGATATTTCTTAAAGTAGTGATTATTCAAACTTACCTTTTTCAACAAAGGCATTGTTAGATTAATTCTATGTAAAGCCTTGAAAATAAGTAGGTAAATTAAATGTTTTTCCTCAATTCCTCCGGTATCGTCTCTGGAAAAGTTTTGTAATTGGATATTAGCTTAAGCCTATTTTCTTTTACTGGATTACTTTTTATTTACCTAGTTATTTATCTACCACTCTTTTATCCGCCAAGGTGAATATAAATATTAAATTATATACACGAAAAGACTTTAAACTTACATTGTATATGGAGCGGTCAAAAAGAGGCTGGATACAATATTATGTTACGAAATTAAATAAAACTAACTAACTTTTATTTTTCATGAAATGAGTAACCACAAGCTGCTAGTAGTAATCATTTATGTTATTTTATAAAAAAATTAAAGCATTTACTTAATCCTCATTTACAGCTTCGTTTATGGACGAAAAATAGAAGTCTGCGCAGTAATCTGGGCAACATTTGTCCCGGTGTGAATATCAATCGTAACTTTGACATCGATTGGCGTATTTCCGACTCAAGCTCGAGTCCTTGTAGCCATTTATACGCTGGATCTGAGCCATTTTCTGAACCAGAAACCAGGTTCATTAGATCTTTACATCAAGCATATAGTAATAGAATACAACTTTACATATCCTTACAAAATTCTGGAGGTTTTGTGGCATATCCATGGCAATATGAACGAGCTGCTAGTGGAATGTTCAGACAGCACTACCATCTAGGTATTCAAATGATAGACGCTTTGAATGGTGACTATAACCTAGATATAGGTTCTCTAGCGTATGGAGACCGGGCGTCTGGAACTAGCACAGATTATTTAACGTTGAATGGTGTTTTATACGCGTTTAATGTCGATGTGAAAGACCAAGATGTGCCTGTAGAAGATATCAAAGATGTTGTTGATAAAGTATGGAGTGCAATAGCTGTAGCAGCTGAGAGTTTTATTTATTAATTATATGTTAGCTTATAATAAGGCGCGAGAAATAAATATGTAATTAATGAAGGTGAATAAATTAATGAGAATGTAAAAAAATAATATGAGAATATTTTATAAAATAAAAATATTTTTTTTAATATTAAAATTCAATGAGTAATGTACCCAATAAACGCTTTCTTTTGTTTTAGGTTGAGATAATACTTATAAGTAATAAATAATCTGTAGGTATACTGTCTTAGCGACGTTTAAATGACCAAGTACCTAGTCGCGTTTTGAACGAAATTGTACTATCAAATAAAGCCAGAAATAGCTTAAACTTTGAAACTAAAATGTGGAAGAGGTCACCTTTATACAAAAGGGTTGAACCTCAGAGTGAACAAGTTTAATTGAGGCCAGCCTTAGGACAAACTTCCGAAAAATTAAGCTCTTACCTTTCAGACAAAAACAAAAACTTTGGTCATTTTGAGAGACCCATATTCAAAAATAACCGACTCCGTGGCTTGGTTTACGCATCTGCGTATTGCGCTGGAGGTCGTGGGTTTGAATCCAGGGAAAACGTAATAAATATAATTATTTATAATATAATTTAGGTTGGGTAGGCACTGAAGGCTGATTACCTGTATGTAAAGAAAATGATCAGTGAAATAGATACAGCAGCCTTTAAATACGAACGTTGTAATTTCGTCTTTTTAATTTTATTCTATTTTAATCATGACGATTTAATATTTAATAAATTATTTTGTTGATGCAATAAAATATTATAACGAGAAAATTCAATATACTCGTACATACCTAATCTCAAAAACTACTAGACCAATTTCAAAAACTCTTTCACTAATGGGAAGCTAGATTTTTTTCGGTGAAAAAGGAACTTCGATCAACAGTAGTATTGTGGATTGAAGCATAGGAATATTGTATATTCGCTTGAAGGCAAAGTCGCGAGCTGAGGTAGTTCATATTTTTCTTAAAAGTTATAGTTGATAAATGTAATGTTTCAATTCCTATTTTAAATACGCAGTCAAATTCACAGGTTGCAAGAAATTATCGAAACAATGAATCGTACATTATTGAAACATTAAAAGCAATGTACATGCCAAAATACGGTTACATTCATGGATCAAGGTTAATCTATAAAAGTAATTTTACTCAAGATCCTTTCAATTTTCACAGTAGCTTGAGGTACAAAGATTGATAGTCTAATATTGAAATTTGATTCCAGCCTTTGTAAGTCTCATTTTGTTGCAAATTCGATCTCTTCAAACTAATGTTTGAATTATTGTTTTTTGTATTGAATTCTCGGGTATATTTCCTTTCTTTCCTAAACTTCATGTTTAAACAGCTCAATAACGATATGTGTTTGGAAAAAACTTACCTAGCTACACATATAATACACATATAAAATGGAAAGGCAAAGAAAAACTAGTCTGTTGCCTAGACAACAATACCCGTGCCAAAAGGTTTTATTTTATTTAACATTTAACCAAATACAATGGGCGATTTTCCACTCACCAGCACGTCACCGGCACCGGCGCTGACGACGGCCCGGTTTTCATACATTTGTGCTTCGCCGCCGCCGTTGCCATTGTCGGTGCCGGTGAATGGAAAATCGCCCAATTTTGGCACAATACTTCAAATTTACCCTAGTAGTGTAGAAAACCTTGAAACGTCCAGACGGCTATTTTGGCTTCATACCATGTGGAGTACGAGAGTTTTTTAGAAATTTAAATACATATATTGCAGTCTCTTCTTCGGGTGAAGAATGTTTAATACTTTTTGTCGCTCAAAAATAATAAATAGGTATATAAAGGAATGTCTGTTTTTACAAACAGATTTAATTACAAATTCACAAAACTTAGGAGTTACGTTATAAAAAAATGTATGAATGAATTCCACTTAATTAGTCAAAACTATACGTAGATAGTATTTTGGATAACCCAACCGGTTTGATGAGCCTTTTGTATTTTTGTTAATATATTTAAGTATATTATTGTAAATATTTAATAAACTAATAGAGTTCAAATTCATAAACGACAAAACTATACTTCCCAGAAATATGTCACACTACTACTACTACTAATAGCCAATATAAAAAAAACCGACGAAAGCATAGTTTAAATTTTTTAAAAATCTTTTTATATTATAAGATTATTTTACGATCAATAGTGAATAAGCAATAAAAATGAACGTTTATATCGTTTTAATTTTACCGGAGCACATAGCACGAAATTCAATTAGGAGATTGGTTGCAAAGAAAAACATTATCTTTTGTTTCTGGGAATGCAACTGCCATTCCAAATTCATTGAAAATTCTTTTCTATTCCAACATTACTATTCTCACTGCGAGCGGATGTTACTGTTCTAACCAACGGGTAAAAGAGGGGAGTTATAAAATGTCTACTGTCTAGGATCTAGGCTGTGGTTTTGTACCAAAGTAACAGAACTGTTTTTGATTTAAATGCATTGCTTGAAAGATGTCAAAAAAGATTTTAAATCATAAGAATTGCTGATGTTATATAGAAACTTGTGTACTTAAATTTATAGAAGTTTAATTCTATGTAATAACAGAATAAAATTTTACTTTGAGTTAAAAATCAAATCTTCATCGCCCGACCGGTAAGTAATATGAAATGGTAATCGAACCTTTGTTATTTGTAAACATTTTAGGGATTCCATTAGGTAAGTATAATTTTATTGTTGGTTTTCTTTAAATATTTTATCGTTTAAAAAAATTGATGGAAAAAGAATTTATTTCACTAATTTCATACACAGAAATGTTTTTACATTTAAACATTTTTGAAAAATGGCAGCTGTATTAATTAAAAATGCCACGATGATAGTTGTTAAAACAATTCAGTTGTTCGTCGGGCCCCAGCAACAATGCCCGCCCAGTTCTCAAGAACTGTCGGCAAAATGTATTCAGGCGCTTGAAAGTATCCTCCAAAGAATCCGTGAACCTCGATCTTATAAGTAAGAAGAACGCCAACATAATGGGCGTAGTCCGTTGACATTCCTCCTACAGTATACCCTCTTACGATAGCTTCACTTCCGACTGAGTATCCAAGAGCAAACGGATGGTTATTGTCAATAGAATACTTATTCATTGCCTCTGTAATAGCCACTCCAACAGTATGCAATACAAATGCTTGGTTTGGAAGAATTGCTTCATATCCCCAGGGGTACAAAACTTTGGATCCAAAACTATCGAATGATATGTACATTCGTAATCTGGCAAGATTTTCATGGATGATGTCTCGAAGGTTTCTAGTTTCGACCTCTGAGAAGGGTCTGTTGCCTGGATAACTAGTAGTGCATGGGGTACCGTCAGGACCAATCGGCTTCCAGGCGAAATCAAAATTTCTATCTACATCAGCACCAAGGCATAATACACTTAATGGGTGGTTGTCGTTTGAACGAGTTTTCCGCCAAGAAGCACTCTGAAAGAAATTTTGTAAAAAAATTGTATTGGAAAAGGGATATGAATAACTTTTTCTAGTCATTCTACGCATCAAAATCACTTGCTAGCGTGATGTTATAAATGGTACGCAGACTTCGGCATCACTCATAGTCATTTTGTACTCACCGAAACAATTGAATAGTTATAGCTATCTGGATTGACCATTGGCAGGAGGATCCAGTCAAACTTTTCAAGTAGATCAGGTTCTGTGACATTTTCGACGAGTTTGTGGATGGCGTATGTTACTGGCGGTATAGTCAGCCATTCCCTCCCATGCATGCCTCCATCAATTAAAATGATAGGTTTCGATTTGTCTTCAAAATTTGTTGTAGATATTTTTAAAACGTGAATTGGACGCCCTTGGAATGAATTTGAAGGCGCTTCTAATTTGGCAACATTTGGGTAAGTTGAGGCTATCTCTCGCATGTAGTTTTCAATCTGAAGTAAAATATATCTTAATTTATGTGTAAATCATCTTATATTATGTATTATATAAGTCACAAAATAACAACTATATTATAATTTAGCAATTTAAGTATATTTTGATTCCGGAAATAAATCTTATGATTTAGATGAGTTTTTGGAATATGACATGGTTAAGGTACTTGTTAAAACACATGCCATAAGGCGCAACCTCTTGCACCCCTCTATTATTGTAACTATGTTTTACTAACTTTTGATAGTGATTTCCGCGTGGGTGTATAAAATGGTGTTATAGTCATTACAAAATAGAATATACACCTTTTTACTTTATAATATTAGTATATCTTGATTTTAAATAATGATATTGACGTAAGTATATTTCATTATTATATCATACCTCTTCAGTAGTATGGTATCTATCATATGATAAACGGCTAAATTGGCCTCTGAAATCATTAAAAAAAATTGTTAGCTTCTTTTGAAAAATTACTTTTTAAAAATCTACTGAAAGTAATTACTTATATCAAAAGTAAATGTAATATACCGTTAAATTTGAAAATTTAAGAACATGCAAATCAGGGAAAAATTACTAATTTTTTTTAAAAGTTATATTGTGGTAGATTCAATTTAGAAAAGGAGTTTTATGTTAATGCGCTAATTTAGAAATAAAAAAGAGAAACATACCCAATTTTTTTTTCAACTTCTGCAAAAATTACACCAAAGAGACACAAAATGATCACTGTCTTCATTTTTGGAGACTCAAATTGACACTGTATCTACAAAATACGGCAGACATAATAAATAAAGTAATAAAAAATATTCTCTAACCTGATAATCGTTTGAATTTTGGCGATATGTTAAACCATAAATAATGATAAAATTTAGCTATTGCTTTAAATTGAGTAAATCGTGTATCATTAAAAAAATATCACATTATTTTTTTATGAAAGCTACATTTTTCTTAGTACCATCACAAATCATTAATATATTTTTCTCTAGATCACTTAAATTATGGCGCAAATTCATACAAAGTTTTAGTGAATTAGAATTAACTTAATAATAGTAATTTCTTTCCCAGTTTTGGAAAAGTAAATACTAAATATATAGGCCACAGATGCGTTGTGGGCCTTAAAAATTTTTTACTTTTATTGAATGTCTCTAAGTCGTAATGGATCGGCAATCCTTATGAAGGCAGCTGCTTTGCAGAAAATGCATTAGAAACGCTCAGTTATACTTTGAATTTGTTTTTAATATAATACCTGTATCTTGGTATCTTAAGTGAGAATAAATATCTTTAAACCTAAACCTTGGTAATTTAAGTATATATATTTATTATTAAATGATGAAGTACCAAAGAACAGCCGAATAACCAAGATTCTTTTTTATTTTTAAGGATCTACGTTGCTAGATTGTCACTCTTTTACACTTAAAACGATGTTCTTTAGATTATTTTTAATCCGATGATAATATTATTATATATCATCGGTTTAAAAAAATGTTTAATGAAAAACCCGCTATCATTTTATT
The DNA here is from genome assembly GCA_912999735.1 of Aporia crataegi. Lineage (NCBI taxonomy): Eukaryota > Metazoa > Arthropoda > Insecta > Lepidoptera > Pieridae > Aporia > Aporia crataegi. The sequence goes on along the minus strand of OU538733.1, from coordinate 6,935,952 downwards.
AATTCAGAGTAGATTAAATTAATCGAAAATTAATATAGATAACAACATTGATATATTTACTCGTGTTGAAAGATATTGTCACACTCATCTGATCAAAATTATTTGGTCAAAATGTATCGGTCATTGTTCCTTTTCTTACTATCCACTTGTTTAGTTTATGCTAAACATGAAGAATACTTGGGGTAAGTATTTTCTTGTTATTTTTAACAAAAAATAAAGATTTATTTTTAGCTTACATCATTAACTGTTATGATTAGTATGATGTTTAATAATGTGATAAAGGTAAAAAATAAAATAAAAAAGGATTTCTGATATATTTTATAGCGCGCATGGCGCACGCGACTAAATTATTTACTGTGGCTTAGAGGTTACAAACCCGCGGATTAGAACTTAAATCTAAATATACTCCTAATCTAAATATAATTCCTGAAATTAAACACAACCTCCAAATATCAAAAATTATTAATTACAGCCACGGTCTTTACGAAGTAAGAGTGACCAACGAACACCAAGTAGCGTACCTCAACGAAATAGTAGAACGTTTCTTTCTGGACAAATGGCACCCCACATTTACTGGCCAAGATAGGCTGATTCTTGTTCCTGGAGACCTCAAAGAGGTCTTCCAAAGGGAGATGATAAGAGCCAACATCGCTTATGAGATCAAGAGTAACAACATTAAAGAGTAAGTTAACCTACATTTCAGGAAACTGAAGAACTTAGTAAGAAGTTTGTCGATTTAAAAATGATACCATGAGTTCTATAATATGATTTCTAGTTAAAATTTCGATGTTTTTTAAATGGTTTTTGATTGCACTTATTTTACCTAAAGCTGATGTACGAGTAAGCTGGTAAAGTTCATAATTAATTTACGTTCGAGTTTTATATTTTTGGAGATTATATATTTATTCTCAATACGCTCCCCATTGATATTGTAGTTGATCGATGAGGTAAAATCCCACATAAAATAAAGTCATATAAGATCAATTATAATGAGGTATGAACGTCTATAAATATTTGCCTAACCACCGCTTCCTTACACAAATTATTTATCAACATATTTTCTTTCAAAATTAGTACCTTAGTACCTGTTAATTGTTTTTACAGACAATTGGATCTTGAAGATCAACTTCTGTCTGCTGCATCAGCAAGGAGCAACAGATCGAGCCCAGCTCTTCCATATGATGTCATTCACAGATACGATGTTGTATGTATATATCAAGTGTCATCTTTAAAATATTATAACCACCACTACCGTAGCATACATTTATGTAATATTGCTGAAAACTACTTGATTACTCTTTTCAACAGCCAATTGTTACATAATTTGAAATAAACCTTCCATTAACATAGTTACAAGAAAACATATAACATAAGTAGAGTTTAATTAATTATATACGTTTGTAAAATTGAGCCGCCACGTATCGATCAGCTTGTGTAGTATTATAAAACAGAAGAATCGAAATTGTATTTAGTCTAAATTAATCTGATTTATTAATCTTTCAGGTGAACGACTACCTTCAAACAATTGCCAACTCCTACGAAAATGTGGAAATCGCATCTGCGGGCAAGAGTGTGGAAGGCCGTGACATCACATACTTGAAGATTTCCTCTGACAATTTTCAGGTAATTATGTGCATTATCAAAATTGTTGATATTATAAGCTAAAATTTATAGAACACAGTTTTTAGCTGAAAGTTTAAACTAAAAATAAATACGATACAAAAATTAACTTTACATCTATGTTTTTATTGTTTACTACTGACATTTATTTTAACCTTGTACATATTTCAAACAAAACTAATATATGGCGTTCAGAGAATATATTGTAAGAGGTTACATTTGCGCCACTGTTACATTTTTAAAAGACAAATTCTGGTTTTTATTATTAAGAAAATTCATTCTTTACCTCAATTTTTCTTATCAGGGCAATTCTTTACCTCATTAAACTCGTGTTTTACTAGATAAAAGTAATTATGGATTTTAAGTAATCCCTATACAAATTTTTACCTTTGATATATCACGTCAATATTTTTAAATTATTACATCTATATCATCATTATAATTATATTATAATAATTATATAATTAATATTTTTATACTAACTATATATAGACATTATTTACCATAACTCCATAATAGATTTTGGAGAAATTGATCTTATAATAATAATGAGCACTTTGGTTCTAGTCTAGAAGCAAGCCCGTGATCTTCTTGAGTTCTTTGCTTCATGCCCGTGAATGGATCACTCTGCCTGTTACCCTGTACGCTATTGAGAAATTAGTCATTGATGTCCAAGAACAGAGCCTGGTAGACAACATTGATTGGATCATCATGCCAATTGCCAACCCTGATGGTTATGAATTCAGTCACACTAACGTAAGTATATAATTATTTATTACTATAGAATTGGATGTTTATAACTAGAGCTTTTATTCAGTCATGGAGAATTTAATTGGGTGTCCGAGAGGAATACACCTATGTCAAGTAAAAAAAAAACACGAAACCACCTCCGTGGCTTAGTGGTTAACGTGTGTGCGTGTTGCGCTGGAGGTCGTTGGTTCGATTCCCGGAGAAATAAATGAATGTTTCGGTTAGGTAGGCACATAAGGCGTAACACCTTCTTGCCTGTAAATAAAATGACCAGTGAAACAGATATAGAATTGTGTCTGCCCCATGCCCCACTAAAAGTGACGGGAATTCACAGATGTCAAGAAAAGTAGTATTTTCGAAAACTATCAAGGTTTAAGCGTTTTGTATTTCAATACCTACCTACAATATTTAAAAAAAGGAGAATGTTATGTCGGCAATGCTAAATATAAACGTACGCAATATTATAACACGTTTAAACATTTATTTTGTATTCGTAAAAATTAAAAATTAAACAATTTATCATAAAAAATGACTTTTCCATTTACTTAAAATAAACAACCACTACTTAATTAAACAGAGTTACCAATTCAAACAGAGCTTATTGAAAGTGGTCTTCAACAACTGTAGAAAGCTCCCTTCTAAGAGCATCTCCTGAATTATAGTGCAAAATGACAATGCCACCCGGTAATATTATATTATAAGCTTTGAGTCAATCCTAGCTTTTGATATATGCACTAATGCACGTCGGATGCACTCATACGACGGCCACGCCTGGTACGGACCAGTTCCCACACGAAGCCCTATCCGCGCGTTCACAACATCAGCCGACCAAATTAGCTTCTAACAATATATTTTAAAGAATGAATATCAAATAACTTGAATTAATTGCGTTAATGTTTAAAGGACGAAAGTGTTTACAGTAAACAACTTGTATTTTCGTCGAATAATCAAAAGTTCAAAGTTCTTTAACTAAAATAATACTAAAATGGCAAATTAATTCTAAGTTTCATTTGGGATAATTTCTCTCTTCTCTAATATATAATAATGTAGTTAAATAGCATATTTTTAATGATTTCAGAACCGTATGTGGCGTAAAAACCGTCGGCAAAACCCCGGCTGGTCAGTTTGTCCTGGAGTCGACTTGAACAGAAACTTTGACCACCTCTGGGGAACAGCATCTAGCGCATCTCCTTGCATGGACACTTACCACGGTACCGGTCCCTTCTCTGAACCAGAAACAGCGGCTATTAGAGACGTTTTAAACCAAGTTAGGGACCGTCTAGAGCTCTTCATAGACATGCACAGCTTCGGTAGCATGATTCTCTATGGATTTGGTAACAGACAACTCCCACCCAATGCCCTCACCCTTAACATGGTTGGAGTAAGGATGGCACAACGAATTGACGCTGTCAAATGGCCAGACAACAGAAACTATATAGTAGGAAATATCGTGGATGTACTTTTCTATACTGCATCTGGAGGTTCTAGTGACTACGTTCAGTCTCTTGGGAACCTGCTTTCATACACTTATGAATTGCCAGCTTACATGAACATGAATACTGTAATGGGTTTCTTGGTAGATCCTGCCTTCATTCGCCAAGCTGGAATGGAGACTTGGGAAGGCATTAAAGCTGGAGCAGAGTATATCATTGAAAGACGCTACAAAGCTATGGCTAGATAAATGATTTGTACCTAATTTAATATACTTCGTGATTTAAATATTTGTGTAAGCTTATAATAAATTAGCTATCGCTGGAACTTTATATTATTCATATATTTTATTTTAAAATAAGAGCATATAATATTATGTTACTTTAAACTAAAGCTGTGAAATAATAATCTTTTCATTCCTTTATCTTTTACAAACACTACTAAATATTTTAAAAATGCATATCAAATAAAAATAATTAATATAAGAGATTTAAATTAGACGGGTAATATAGAGATAGAGCTGTCTAAATAATAATAATCCCAGTTTTTTTATCTGAACAGATTTATGTTTTTCTTCCAAAGTTTTCGATAAAAGCTCCCAATCGGCTCGACTTTGTTTTATGATATCTACTGATCAAGTAACTGAACAGCAGAGATTTATGCAGCCTAAACTATTGCAGAGTTGCAATAGGCTTCTTTTCTTCATCGAGAGTTTACGTCCATCTTTGCTTAGTATGTTTTGAAGGCCAAATATTAGTTTTTTTTAGTTATATTTGTTATTTATTTTCTTAGGGTTCACCCACAGGTTCACCAAAAGGTTACATATACAAAAACTTAATTAATGAGGAAATACAAAATAGCCTTAATTAATGATGGACTGTATCGGTTCACGAGCCTACATACACGGGGAAAATAGTTCGAGCCGGGTACGGTTCGACTGAAAGGAGGGAGGACAAATCAAACCTGATTTGTCGACGGTATCTTCTAGGGATGTTAAGATTAATTTTATGTAGTAATTGCGCATAATCGATTTTGTTATTTATATTCATAAGACTGTTAAAAAATTTGCTACGAAAAATAAAGTACAGGAACAAGTGCAAACGTACCCCTTCTTAAAAGGCCGGCAACCCACCCGGAACCTAATTAGCAATGTGGGGTGTATGGGTGGCAATCTACTAACTGTTGTGAGCTTCGTTTCATTCAATTAAAGTCGTCTTGTGTTCTAAGAGTTTAAGCCTCATAGTTGTTGCTAACATTTTTCTAACAGGTAACTTATATCGTTTATGTTTTTAGTTTTATGTCTGAATTAATAGTTAATTTTATTTCAAAGCAGAACTTAGCAAAAGGAAAAAGAACAAAGTAAATTGGATAGAATCGACGCGTTTATGTTTGTCAGATTTTATGAATTTATCTGTGAGTTATGCTTACAAGAAATTCACAATATTAAAACTAACAATTGTAAATATCGTGTATTGATGTGATGATCTTAAAAAGTTATATATTTTATCAAAAGCCTCGTGACTTAGACTATTGGTTTGGAAAATTGTCTTTATGTTTAATATCTCGGCATCCAGTTAGGAAACTTAAAAGTTTTTTAATCATGGCTCGAACGGATGTCAAACTGTCAGTAAGAGTCCTATTCTCACTTTTTGTCTATGAGTTTTTTTATCGTGTGTAGACGCTTCCGGTCCCACTTGTTGTTTGTCGAGCACGTTCGATGCAGATGCTAATTTTTAACATTATACGCGAGGCTCCTGTGCCCAATGGACGTCGACGAAGTTCTTGTTGTAATATATTATTATTTAAAAAAAACGAAAAAAGACAGCAAAGGAAAGAAAATGTTGTTCGTACCCAATTCAGAGAGAAATATTTAGTTTGGGAACATTTCAGAACCTAATAACAAAATTCTAGGAGGCGAGTGCGAGCTCGTACGTCACTCGCATAGCCTGCAATTTTTTCCTATTTTCGAGTATGCCATTTTATTGAGTCTTTTAATGGTTTTTTTTTTGTGGATATGGTACCATTCAGCTTAATAACAGTAAGATTATTTATATTTTACGTATTAACATAGGTACATATTTATCATAAGATTAATGGATTAATCTTATCTAAAAATGTTATAAATGTAATAATGTAATGTGGTCTAATTACATATAATGTTATTAGAATAACTAGTAAGTACATACGAATGTACAAACAATTTTATTTTGAAAAGAAATAAATACACATTACATTAGGTACATTACACATCAATTATACTCTTATTAATTTGTTACGCAAGTGTAGTCTGCTAAATTAATAATAAATATAATATATATAATATTAATAATAAATACATATATAATAATATTGTAAATATAGAAATTAATTACACTTGTGATAAAATATATTGATATTTTAAAATAAATAAATACTTTAAAAAATTATAACTGTTTTCTTTTGAAGTAAGTATTAGTTAAGGAATTCTAAACAGTTACCTTAGTTATAACAGAGTCGAAGTCTGTAGAAATAAATAAATTATAGCTAAACCCTTCCACTTTATAAGATAAGATTGTGATAAGAAAATTTTATAGTTAATAGTCATTTCATTCCATATAAATATTATTAGCCGAAATCTATTGAGTGGATTATTTCAAAATGAGGATTTGGTTACTCGTGTCATTGTGCGTCGCGGTATACGCCAAACATGAAATATATGCAGGGTAAGGTTTTATGAGAAAGAAAAATTTGTGAAAAATATTTTCATATTATATTTTTTCTGTAATCCAGATGGAAATCATACTACGTGGCCCCAGCTTCTGCGGAACAATTGGTAACCTTGGGCTTTCTGGAGAGCCAGTTAGATGTAGATTTCTTGATCAAGCCAAGAGTAGACCGTGAGGGTGTGGCTTTGGTAAAGCCACAATACCAAGAAGAATTCCTTAATATAATGATAAAAGAAGGCGTTGCGCACAGAATCCATCAAGAGGATATAAAAGCGTAATATATTTATTAAGTACTTTTATATTATTGACAAATTATTACAGTATTCACAATTTTATATGTAATATTATATATAAAAAACAAAAATGTTTTATATTATAATATTTAATATTTAATCTTAATCATTAATTTAGTAATACTATTTAATTCAAAATAATTCCTGTGTTAAATTTACTCATTGAAAAAAATTATTATTTTCATATATTATTCAATTGCAGCCAGCTTGATATTGAAGATGAAGTTATTGAAGCTAGGCATGCAGAGTTTCGCGGTAGAAGTATACCAGAGAAGCCTTATGACAATTATGTTCGATTGGATGTGGTAATTTATATATATATATTTCTATATTTTCTAATTAAATGTATAATGTCTTACTAGCCCGAGCCTTCAACAAAATAAAAACTAATGAAACACTATCTTAATCAGGACAAACTTAAGCCTAAGGTGTCTCCTATTGGGATCCATGAAATGAATATCTTATGTAGGAAAGTTACACGAGTTTTCCCAAAGGACAAACTTGGACTATTGTCATTAGAATATGCTTATCCTTGAATGATCTTACTTAAAGTAGAACGTAATGAATAGCAAACGAGCAGATTAATTTTTCCTTCTGTTGCAATACATTTTTATTAAAAGCTTTTAACTTGCAATGTATGTTTGTTCAGATGGAATCTTGAAAGTTAAATTTGACCCGCTTCCCGGTTTTCAATTAATATACCGGGTATAATCGTTAAGTGTGCACAGGTGATTATTCCGTAACTATTTCAGAAATCAAAAAACTGATATCGAAAGTACTTTACCTAATGAATAAAATGACAATAATAACTTTTTAAAAATAAAAGGAGAAATATCAAAAAAATTACATTAAACACTCACATACATTTTATTTAGTATGTTGCTTTTCAGCAAGTTCAAATCAATACGATATTGAAACAAGGTTTATTTAAAGTGGAAGTAAAGTATAACTAATCTACACGTGTATCTACTTAAAATTCATCAATATCACATCATACATAATTATAAAATAATAAGGGTAAAATGAGTATGTACTATTCCACTTAAAATAAGGAAACTAAAACCTTTCTACTATCTCATACTAAATGTATGGGAGTGTTTATCGTTTTATTTTTAAAAAGTTATTATTGTTATTTTACTCATTAGGTAAAGTACTTTCGACATCAGTTTAAAGTTTTTTGATATATGTAATAGTTACGGAATAGAGCCCGAAGAAAATAGAATACACCCGGTATAGAGCTGATAAGAAAATGGGGCCGAAAGGGGGCTGTGGGATCTCTATAAAACCCCATCAAATTTGGCCTTGTTTAATTTGTATTGACAATTACTTTGGCCTCAAAAATATCCAAGGTCTGACGATGGAGACGGGAGGTTGCCATATAAGTAAAATATTGCAACCGTGTAATTTGTAAAGCTTGGGCTCGTTTGATTTGTCTCAGGGTGACAGACACTTACTAACCAATATAAAATCTTGTCATTAAAAAATATTTTAAACATAAACTTATTCTTTAAAAATGATCCATCTGTTCCTTGTAACCCAAAAAGTATTTATTATAGGTTTACGAAATTTAAGATAAAGAAAAACAGTTAAACACGTAAACGTAACGATATTATTTCGGTTGTTCTATAGATTTACAATTACTTAGACCAAGTTGCCGCAGAACATCCCGATATTGTAACATTGGTCACCGCCGGGAACTCATTTGAGGGTCGCCCTATCAAGTATTTGAAGATTTCATCCAGTAACTTCGAGGATAACTCCAAATCTATCATTTTTCTGGAAGCCACTATCCACGCTAGGGAATGGATAACCCCACCTGCTGCTACTTATGCAATTCACAAGCTGGTTGAAGACAGAACTGATCCAGAGCTCTTGGACAACTTTGACTGGATTATTTTGCCTGTATCAAATCCAGATGGATATGAATATTCTCATACTAATGTAAGTATTGTATTGCTTTTGGCTACCACGGATCTTTAAATAAAAGAGCTATAGTAATCAATTTTATGATATATTTTTTGATTTCAGATTATCACAATTAAACTCTATATTAAAATTTACTGCTAAAATTTAAACATTACAAATGTACAGCTAGAACGACAAAAATTAACAAATAATCATATTTTTTCAAATGTTCTGTCAAATAAAAAAAAATGTTTTTATCTATTAGGAAACAAAAGATGCGTCAATATGGGAATTTGAAATCGTGAAACAAAATCTTTGCATATCATTATTTTTTAAGTAATGTAGCCAATTACTACAAAATATTTAAAGATGAAATTAGGTACCTATTTATAATACGTTAATTGACCATAATTTATAATTGCTACGTTAGAGTATTGATAAAATATGATATCAACATCCTTAACTACTTTTATAGTTGATTGATGATAATATTTTAAATGAAAATTATCAGATTAACACTGTAAGCTTTTAAAATATGTATTTGATTGAATGGAATTTTGCTGTCACCAAATAAATATGATAGTTTTATCAATACAAAAAGTTTGGTAATATATTATTTGCCATTTTTCTTCAGTAAATTTGTTAGTTGATCACTTTTTATCTGGTCTAACTGGTATCGTGTTACGTCATCAGAATGTACATATGGTTTTTTGCCTTTCTACCGTTGTTTATATTGTTCAGCCTTAACATTTTATATTGATAATAATATAATATTAGTAAGGATTAATAACAAATATATATTTTGGTAAATGTTAGAGTCTTGTGAAGCCTTGTCTTCTTATGAAGTTCCAAGCGAACAAATTTAAAGTTAGAAAAATCGCCAGACATTTATTGCCAGTATTTATATTTCAGGAAAGATTCTGGCGCAAATCACGTTCTACTGACCAACACGTACTCAGCGGGATATGTCCTGGTGTTGATGGTAACCGCAACTTCGATTTTTTCTGGGGCACTGTTGGAACCAGCTCCAACCCTTGCATGGAAACTTATGGAGGATCTAAAGCTTTCTCAGAAATCGAGACGAGACTTATCAGAGACATTTTAGACCAGTATCTAAATAGAATGACGCTATTTATCACCATTCACAGCTATGGAAGTATGATTCTGTACCCTTGGGGTAACGATGGCAGTTTGTCAAACAATGCTTTCGGATTACATACAGTTGGAGTGGCTATGGCTGATGCGATTTACGAAAAAACTCTCCCTATCTTCCCAAGATACAGTGTTGGTAATTCCTTACTGGTAATTGGTTATGGAACATCTGGTGCGGCAGAAGACTATGCCCATTCTGTTGGCGTTCCACTGAGTTATACTCTTGAGCTACCTGGTCTTAGTGGCGGTTTTCAAGGGTTTCATATTGATCCCAAATACGTTAGGGGAATCTCTGAGGAAACTTGGGCAGGCATTGCTGTAGGAGCTAAAAGGGCTAGAGAGATTGTAAGAAGTAAATAAAATATACTCGTTTAATTATTATTTATTATCTATAAACATAACATAGACTTAGAAAAGTCCTAATTATATAATATTATTATATATACTAGCTGACCCGGCAAACGTTGTTTTGCCATATTAATTTTTGGGGTGGGCTACCCTTATCACTTAGGGGTATGAAAAATAGATAGTAGCCGATTCTCAGACCTACTGAATATGCATATAAAATTTGATAAAAATCAGTAAAGCCGTTTCGGAGGAGTATGGTAACGAACATTGTGACACGAGAATTTTATATATAAGATATTAATATTATATAAAATGATTTTTTTTTATATTTTAAGATTAAAACATTAGTGCATTATGATATGTTACTAAAACTTATATATTTTTATATACCATCAAGTGATAACCGTTCTCGGGATCTTATTACAAAGATAGAAAGGCAATTCAGAAATACCTTTATAACGATAAGCTTAATAGAAAATCAGAGCAATTTCCAACTTTTCGAAGGGAAATTTTCAATTACTGAAATCCACATGCATAGTAAGTATTATTATGCAAATGTTCTCAAATCTTAGCTATTCATAAAGTTATCCTGTTGTTCATAATTAATTCACACCTCGTCATATTGTTGGATTGAGTTTATAATTTTCAACTTAAATTAATATAATAGGTATGATGATTATATTATAAAATTTATGAAACAGCTAAGAATTGCACGACTCATAGATAATGTGAAAATATCACACTTTAAAACAGCTTTTTACAATTTGCATGTTTTCAAGACATGTGAAGTGCTATTGTGCGGTTGACAGATAATTGTTTAAGATAGGACTTCTGGTACACGAGTGAGTTTGAAATGGCTTGTTCTACGACAAGCCGTTATCGGTTCTCGCCTAGCTCTACAGCTGGATGAGAAACGAGATATGATCAAAGGCAAAAGACCTCCAGCCATTGAATATTTTTACAAGTAGGTTAGGTTGTCATAAATGTGTTGAGAGCTTTAGAAATTATTGTACTGGAGGTCTAAACTGTCTTGGACGTCATCATATTTAATTCATTTTAAATAATAATGTAATTTATTTTCTTAATTTTCCAGAAAGTATTTTTTTTGGAATTTTACATAATCAACAAAAATCTTAGAATAAACTCGAGTTAAATATTAAAGAATAATACGTTCTATTTTCCACAGTCGTAAATGTATATTTACAAATCATAATGAATCCTGGATTGTCATAATTGCGAAATAAATTTTCTATTATTTATAAGAAAATAATTATACTATCAGTTAAGAATTTGTTAATCTATACTAATATTATAAAGAGAAAACATTTGTTTATTTGGAATCGAATAGGTTCTGAAACTACTGGACCAATTTGAAAAATTCTTTCACCATTAGAATCCTACATTATCCCTGATGAACATAAGCTATCCATTTTTTATTGTGATTAATAATATTGTAGGCGGGGGTGAAATCGCAGCTAGTAATAATGTAAATTAATATAAACAGATAAAATAAAGATATTAAATTTTCTGATGTACATTGTACATCCACTTAAAAGTAAATAGAAAATTAATTTACAACAAAACTTGAAATTTATATGTTCAAATTAAAGTTGATAAAAATCCTAATCCTACTGAAGCAACTCTTCACCTACCTCCATGCAGATAAATTTGCGACATTTTATACTAGTTGTGACAAGTATAAAATATGTTTCATGAATAATTTATTGTATATGAATAGTTTGATTTGCCTCTAATCGTATCGTGGCGACGACGTAGCAATGTATCTTATGCTTACATGCATTTTCTAGACATTTTATTACTTGCACATAATATCACGTACCTATATAGTATGCGAATGATATAAATAATCATTAAAAGGAAAACAAAACGAATATTCTTAAATGATCGCGCCATTATTTTTCTAATTTTGTAACAATCTTATAACTAAACAATTTTATTAAAACCCTAATATCCAAGTAAGGCGTTAAATTGATTCGTGTTCTTTTTAATATTATCTATATAGGAAAAATAATGATAAAAATTCAATAACAACTTGCAAAATAATCGCATAACAAAAATATAAGATGTGACTGTATCATTGAGAAGATATTGAAGTCTGTGGAAGAAGGCATTTCGTATTCCTAGTATGTTTACCACACAACCCTACTAAGTAATCAATATTAATTAAATAATAACCATCTTAACCTATTCAAAAAGGTATATTAATTATCAATACTGATTATATTATTTATTTTTATTATGACAATTAAGGGTTAAAATCTTAGTACTTACAGCAATATTTATCTTAGATTTCTTTAGACGAGTTGCAAAATGAAATTGGAAGATATTTTGGCTTATAGAAGTGAAGTGAAATAGCAAAATACATCTGTGCCACTTGAACGACGTCTTAAATGAGAAATTTTAATGAATTCTTGCCATCTTTGGTTTTTCACAGAAACAAAACTACAGGATATGATACCAAATTTTTATTGAAAATTTTTAGTTTTGTCATTTTTTGTTTGTAGTAAATATTCAACAGTTTTACAAGATAAAAAATAAAAGTTGTAAACTAACCATAAATCTTTTTTATAATTTAAAATTAAATATAGAAACAAAATGGTTGTATGAACATCTACTATTATTATAATACTCTCATCAACAAGTTTTGTAAATAAATTTAAACCAAAACTCATAAATATTGCTCGATTATTTAATTTTCTTTAAATGTGTTCTTAATATATCAAATATTATAAAAAATATGTTTGAAAAATACAATATACAATTATTTGTTAAAAAATTGTATCTAGTATTTCTAAATCGGTGCAGTTCATTCTAGGAGCAGGTAATTAACAGAGAGGAAAATTTTAATGAAAATTATTATTGGCGCGCTAATGTTTGGCCCCGATAATGCTAGTCTTTGTATGTCATCCATCGCTCTGCGTTGCCTGTTTACCCGTTGAATGAAAAGTATTCCCCTGCATTAACACTGATAGTATAATGAAGACCCTGTTCTCGCCTCTTAAAGTTGCGGTTTGAATCTCAGGCAATTTAAAGAAAAACAAGCCTTAAGAAGCTAAATGAAGCTATTCTATGGAAGATATTATTTTAATCCAGACTTATAAGAAGATTAAGTCTTAGCCATCAGATAGTAAAATTAAAAAAAATAATATTATATCATTAAAAATATAATTTTTGGGTAAACCGTAAATGTAATTTCATACGTATTGTAGACCTTCTAAGAAGATGAAAATATACGAGATGAACTCGATTGACCTCACCCTAAAAGCGTTATAAGCCTTTATCTCGAAATTGGCCACATTTTGTCCCGATACGTGTATCGAAAATACAGAAATCACCTTAATTTCCGTTCCATGAAGACGCTGCGCCGCCATTTTGATATTTCATTGTAAATGATGCTTTGATGTCAGCCGATTCGATATTTCGAGATTACATATTATAATAAATGCCTAAATGCGATATATTTTGACAAGAGCTGATTGAATGTTTTGTTGGTATTATGAACTGAGGGTATGAAATATCATACCTTTTTAATATATTACAAAATGATTGTTTATTTTGCCTGTTGCTATAACGTAAATAAAGATTCCTAAATCTTAACTAAGTATATAATTATTAATTAAAATAATTATAAACTTGAGAGATTACTTCTTAATATCCTTAGCCCTTGACAACAGAAAGATCTTGTACTGAAGATCATGCATGTTGAACGGAAGATCCAGCATTCGATTTCCAAGACTTTAACTGCTTCACGACCTAGGAGGCGGCTTCAATGTATCGAGGACTGTGAATAACAATTTTCTTTACACACATGTCTGATGCTAAAATCACAAAACCTTAATCAATTCGGGACGTGATAGCAGATCAATAAGGCGTTCAATCATTTTTCTCATAAAGGAATAAAATACGCTGTTCAATTTCTGCGCTTGGCGCAAAATAAAATAAGGATTTTAAAAATCCCTATTCATTTAGAATTCTCAGCCTAGATGTCTATGTGTGTTTTAGGTTAGGTTTTAGGTTTTAAGGGTTTCTTACCATATCAGAAAATTGTAAATAAACATATTATAAAACTACTAATATGTTACATATTGTTTATAACGTGTGTATTTTTATATGCATGTGTATATTATATTATGTACATTTTTTATGATTTATTACTTTATGTAATTTATACATTATTTTACTTATATGTCCAAAAATACAAGGTTTATTTCACTTTATATATCTCGTATATCCATACAAATTTAGGTTCAGCCATATTTCTGTACCTATGGATATGTAATGGTGAATGAAGAGTATTTTTAAGTCTCTCATTTAATATTTAAGTATCCAATTTGAGAATGGTTCAGTCTGCGTTTACTTATCGCCTATAACTTGTACTGAAAACGAAAAATTATTAAAGAATTGAAATGACGCCGGAAAGCAAATCAAATTGGGTCGGAATCCCTCAAAATCCTGAATGAAAGGTGTGAATATTGGCTCGTTTTTCGTAATGGCAAAATGGGAAAAATTTATTGCAATCCCTTTCAATATAACGCAAATATCTCTTTTAAATAAACCACTTTGTTACGATAAACTCAGGATCTTCTTATGACAATGTTGAGAAATCATAATAATATGAATAATAATTGGGACAACTCACATACATTGCTCTGATTCAAAAGTAAGTAGCTGAAGCACTATGGTAAGTACCACAATATATACGTAAGTTATAGGTAAGCGCAATTGGTCGGTCGGCAATCGGAGGTCATAGAATGATAGGCAACCTTTGTTATTCCTTTCGAACTGACCAATATAATAAAAGTAAAATATAACCTAATATAACGCAACAAAAAAATTGTTTATCATAGTGACATGCCAAAAACATATAGATCGCCTTTAAGTAGATTTAATCGGTAGTGTTCACCCGACATACGGAATAACAGACAAGTACAGATGATATACTACCATATATATATAAAAAAATACAAGATAGGTAATTTAAGTCCGAAAACCGAGTACTCTTAACTTTATTTAATCTCAAAATGGTTTCAAAAGGAAATATTAAAGAGTTTTAAACTATTCATACCGGTTTGCATAAAGTTGCATAAATTTTAGCTAGTTAAGTATAACATTGCAAGAATTATAACTGTACAAAAGAAATCCGATTATTGGAGCAATTTCAATAAAACTTTCACCGTGAAAGTTTCTGAATTATCCACGACTTGATGCTGCGATATAAGTTGATATAACTTATAAACGAGTTGAATTTTATTAAACCTTAAAAAATAAGTAGGTTTTATAATGGTTGGACGCTGTTACCTTATTATTATTCGTTCACGTGAATATATTTAATGAATTTACTAATTGACTTTAGAGTTTCATAACAAAATATAATCTACATTATTATATTATAATCTACATTATTGAGGTATAACATATATGAAAATCTACGTTAAGCAAAGGGAATCTTTTTTTGCAGTTGTAGCGATGGATTTGTTTTGTTGTTACAAAAATATGAAAAGCTCGAACGCAATTTTGGGATGCACCGCATTGCGGCGCTATAGGTACTAGTTGACGGAAAAATGGCATCTTTCATGTTCCCAGGAGCCAGAAGTCTCAACGAAGTACAATTTTTCTTTAAACAAACAACGCGCTTCACGAACCTAAAATCCGAAAGCAACAAAATGGAGCATTGAAATTCGCATACTTTCGCCGTTTATTGTAATAAGTTATTGGCTATTGTTAAATGTTGAATAACATTAAAATCGCGATAAAACGATGTTTTAACCTGGAGAATAGAGTCAGCTATTGTCTAATATTAACAATAAATAACCCAGAAGCAACCTATGAAAGCGCCAAAGCAAAAGATTCCTTGAAACATTATTAAGTTTTTCTCGTCTCGCCGGAGCCAAGTATTACGAAACTGGGCATTACTAGTATTGGAAAACTGAAGTTACTTTTAACTGCGTTTTTATTTTTTAAGCGAGTATTTTAGACATCAAACATTTTTGTTTTTTGTTGTTAAAGCTTGCTTTTCTTCTTACTTTGCTCGGATGTCAGTCGGCTTAAGTCTGGTTACATATAATGGTGTAACATTTATAACTCAAGAACGGATGGATTTTGATGATCTTTGATTTGTTGGATTTACATAATCCGAAAATAGCAGAATAACTATGAAAAATATAGAATAATTCACGAGAAAGTGTTGTTTTAGAAAATTTGTTTTCTCATACTTTTTCCATGGAATGACGTTTTAGATGACACGTTATTATTCGGAACTCTGAAGCAATATGAAGTTCGCGGAGTCCACTAGTACTCAATAAAATATTTTAAAATTTGAATGTTTAACCTTAAACAACTGGAAGTTATGTTAATAGTTGCCATAATGGATCAAACTGTAAATCTCTCCGGCTATAAACCTGTCAGTGTTGCCCGCAATAGGAAATTAAATTGCCACCAGGATACATTGATCTCAGTCTATTTTTAAGTTAATAAATTCAATAAAAACGCTGGAATCCCTTAGAAAAATATTTAATATGATTTTAGTGCTAGGAATCGAAGGTACGTAATTTTAAAATCCATAAATAAAAAGAAATTTTGGTCCCGATATTAAATAAATAAAGAAATATTATCTATACCCAATAACAACAGAACAACATCAGGACAGATGAAATAGGAGCGTATATATTATGGACTTTGTATCTACATATATTTGAATTTTAAAAATTCTGCTGATTCTTGTAAAAACATCTGAAACGAATAATACTATATCTTTTCGTCTAAACGTATAACAAAATATATCAATATAGTTTATGAAATGTACACTAGTATAATAATAATCTGTTTAACAAACATGAAGGAAAGTTTTCAAGTCGTTACGGATTCAACTGCGGAAAGATGTCGAGTGTAAACGCATGCTGATAGGACGACTAAGCTTTCACGTGTAATAAGACAATTTTTGTCTGTAACCAAATATCAACTGTGGACAAAACTAATTTATTGAAATTGAAATTTGATACAAAAACCTCACTTACTACATTTTAGATATATTTGACAAATTGTTATCACATGACGTTATTTAGTAGCTATTAACATTATTGTGACTAGACGACTTAAGATCAAATATTCAGACAGTATTCAAATACAAGTGGCTTAAAATACATGTGTCTCTTCCACTAACCACCTAAAAAATGCTGCTATTAATCGTTCGTTTTGGATAAGATTAATAATATTTTGTAGAAGGGATAGCTTGAAAATTCCTCGGTTATAAATAAGTAATTTCTACTACGCGGAACATTACCAGGGATATGGTGTTTTTTAAGATTATTTTTAAAATTTTAAGAGTTTTATGGTTACCGTAATAAGCCAACGCCAGCCTTGAGTGAACTTTTAAACAAACTACGTGACACGATCCTGACAATTTTCCTTTTAACTTTGCCTTGGAAATTTTTACTATAAGTACGATATATAAGGTTCGTTTTAGAATAACATTATTTAGCGACATCTTGAGGTGTATCATGATAATGAGAACATTTTTAGAGCTAGATGTTTACTTGAATGTATTCCTAAAGTGTATTTAGAAATTAGTTTACTTAAGCTATCTATGGAATAAACAGCAAGAAAATTTTCTAGAAAATGTTAAAGATGCCATCTTGTTGTTTGCATGTAGAAATTGTAAAAGTATTGATGTCAAACAAAGAAAGGATCTTTTTAATAAATAAAAGAAAATAATTAGTTGCTAAAATTTTATCGAAAGATTTGTGATATATAGAGTTCATATAATTTCATAAATAATATTTCAGAACGCCACTTTAGTCGATTCCAAAACACGTCTATCATCATCGCCTACAATATTGTTTTAACATGTATTATAACTCTATTATATAGGTACAATCAATAAAATATATCCATGGTATGTTTCAATCTTGGATTTAAATACAAGTCTTACTATTGAAACAGCCGTAAAATTAAAAAATACTTCAGTATACATTAAATTTTTAATTTCTCTCTACCTGGGTATCATTTAACTCGGAAGTAGTGAGGCTGGCAGGCAGTGATAGGTTCAATCCTTTGTTAAAGTGCATTCCAACGTGGTTTCACAATCGTGAGAGACAGCTGTCGGATCAACTGCCTGGGTACACAGGATTATCTATACTCCATACGCCTCAAGAGATTGAATTTAAATATTTTGCAACATATTTGCTCATAGGTATATAAAGGCACTTGTAACGATGCAACAATAACTACTGTATAATTGTTTTTTACAGCTTAACAACCCTCTAATTAATATACATGTACATATGCTATTTTTGTGAGAACTTATTGTCAAGACAAACTAATTAAGGTTTACAGACAATATTAACCGTTTTGTAACAATATTTTAATAAATAATGAAATTTAACTTATTTTACTTAACGTTAAACTAAAATCTTCAAATTATATAATTTCAGAAGTGTGTTCTGTGTGTGTGTTTTCACAGTGAACAATTTTTCGCAGCAATAAAGATTGTTACGAAAAATTGTATTAATTTAACCTTTTTTGGAAATGAAATAATAGAAAAAATTAAGTGCAATGTAATTTGAAGTATGTAGTGTAATCTCGCTCGTAAGATTCGCGGTTAGCAATGCTTACGTTGATAACTACACTTGGGCCGTGCATGTGAAGGGACTGAATTGATTCAATCCTATTCTACTCAACGCTAGTGGATTAAGAAAAGGTTATTTGGACCCATTTGGTTAAACTTATAGTTTTTTCATATCGTAAATACAAATGTTTCTAAAGCGTTAAATACGCTTAATAAACAATTACAAAAAGTTAACAATTTAGCGGTGTACCTAATTGGGCCGGAATAAAACTTGCTTTCAAATGTGCTTAAGATATATTTTACAAATTGCTAACAATTTTATCTGCCGAATAGAAGTGTCAGAGCGCCGCATGCTTAGTAATTATTTTCTTTACGTACTTGTATGTAAAGAAAATGTGCAGTGAATAGCAGTTACGGAAATTCACACTTTTTTATATTAATGAAAAATAAACATAAAATTAAAGTAAATGCAATTTAATTTCATAGTTTCATTCAATTTATATAATACTAGCTGTGCCCTGCGGTTTCACCCGCGTTAATTTCGTCGTAACTTGATATTTATATTATATCTATTAAATATAAATGAAAATAAATAAGGTTTCCAAAATAAAAATTTTAAAGCTTAAGTTACTCCTTATTATAGCATTTATCTACCAGTGAAAGTCCCATCAAAATCGGTCCAAACAGACAGACAGACAAAAATTGTAAAAAATGTTATTTTCGGTATATATCAAAACAAAACAGACACTCCAATTTTATTTATCTGTATAGATAAACATAATATCATGATGATAATAAGTTCGTGTAGACAAGTATTTTGTGTATTATTTCTATTAATATAATAATAATTGGGACAACTCACATACATTGTTTTGATGCCAAATTAAGTAGCTGAAGAACTTGTACTATAGTAATCAGAAACAACGAGGGTAGGTACCACAATAAATACATCAAGACTCGGAAAAAAAAAATATTCATGCTCATCACACAAATAAATGCACCTACCGGGATTCGAACCCGGGACCTTTCGATGCATAAGGCAGGAGCACTACCTACCAATACAACGGTTATTTTTAATGACACAAAAGAATACAAAATAATTTCAATAATAAAAAAAACAGAGGATCGCTTCAATTACGTTCTGTCAGTACAAAGGAGCATTTCGTAGATCGTTTCATATTATAATAATTTATATTAATAATCTGCAACAAAATTATTATCATTTAAATTTAAAAAATAGCAATTATCATTTAAAAAATAAATAAAATATGTTGTGCTACACGCATCCTATGCAAGACTATCTGAATTTCAGAACCGATAGTGTATCCTAATTTAATGAAAATCTCTTAATTATCTATTTAACGGGGTTTTTGGTTTTTTACAATATTATTAATTGCATGCCATTATAATTTTAAACCACATTTCACAATGAAGACTACAAAATAATATGTTGTTGTTTAAAAGACATTAAAAATAGAATAAAAAACAAAATATTTTTGAACATTTATTCATAAATACATATATAAAGAATACACTTTCACTGAAATCTTCCTGTAAAATTGCCATTTATCTTCCTAGTAAATCGGGTTTATCCGCCTTTTATCCAGTATTATGTATTTTTTCCTCTTAAAATTTTTGTTTGCGATTTTAAACAGATCTAGCTCGTTCAATAACGTCACCACAGATCAAAACATCGTTCTTTTTTTTAAAACAACAGGTTTTTTGTCCTTCACGTCTCAAGCGATTACAGGGTCCACGCGGGGCAAAGAATCTATGGCTGTAGGGTCTATGGCTGGATCCGGGATGCACATGGGGGCCACGCTCAATACGCTTGCCATGGTGAGCTGGACCACATCGGCCAAAAGGATATGATATTTGTCCATGAGCTCCGATTCCGTGCACATGCGGTCCATGGCCATGAGGCCCGTGAGCATGCCGGCCGTGTCCATGAGGCCCGAGAGCATGAAGGCCGTGTCCGTGAGGCCCGTGAGCATGCGGGCCGTGTCCATGAGGTCCGTGTTTATGGAAGCCATGTTTATGTGGCCCATGGCTATGAGGTCCATGTCCATGAGGTCCGTGTCCATGACAGCCACTTTTATGAGGCCCATGGCCATGTGAACCGTAGCTATGAGGTCCGTGACCAATGGGACCGTGAGAAGATAAAAAGTGACAACGCATCTTTGCAATGTGGTTTGTTATACTGAGGCAAAAATTGTTGGCCCGGTTTTATATACTTTACAGATTCGTCACGTTGCGAAATGGCTTCTAATCTAATATCGAATTTCCGGTTTTTGTATATAGTATGAGTCACTAATTGGTGACTCATATTATATACGTACCTTTCACAATTACCTATTGTAGTTGTGAAAAATAGATGTTTTTTATTAATAAAGACTAATTAAAGAATTATCACTAAAGCTTTTTTTCATTTATTTATTATTTTGATTATATATTAATACTTCGTTGCAATAACAATAGAGTACAATTAATAACTTAAGCTAATTGGAGAGCAACGGGCGTCAACTTATCGCTAATCAGAGTTCTCTTCCAGGTAACCCAACTTGTGAACATTAAATAGTAATATGTAATATTAGTAATTATTAAATACATACCTAACATAAAATATGAAGAATATAATCTGATATAATCAGTTATAAAACAAACAAAACAACAATACAATTTGTACATGCGCAAGATTTGTGCAGTGTAGGGTTCTGTGCCTAATATTCATTTATTTCCCCAGGATTCGAACCCAGGACCTTCCAGTGCAATACTCACACGCTTAAACTAAGTATAGATATACATATATATATATTTGAAAATTCTGTTGGTTTGAAGTTCATGAAATCAACTAAGAATTAAGACGGGTACCTACTTAAACATGGGGCAAATACAATCCTGCATCTTTTTCATTGATATTAGTTGACTGATATTAGTTGAAGTTGTATGTGCGGGACATACAAACTTCCATTAAGATGAAGGTGTCAACTAAGATGAAAGGCGATAGCGTTATTGGACCTTGCGAGAGCTACATTTTTGTGTCTGTGTCCCTGATTTTTTTTTCCGTAAACAGAATTGGGTCAAAGTTCGTCGATAAGTAAAATAGAGCCCTATTAGGACATGTGACGGACACAAATCTGTGTATTCTTTGTTTTAAGAAATGAATTTATTTAATTTTTCTGTTTTGAGAAAAACACTCCCTACCAACCCTTGGTGGAAAAAACTATTTACAAACACAGATATAATATGTCTGCCCATGTACATACCTTAATATTGATTAAGAGAATTATACTACAAAAACTTTGCTCTCTGCAAATTTTCCTTAAAAGTATCAAACTAAAAGTTAAAACAGAACTGAAAACTAAAGATAAAGATCATTTAGGTATAGAAGATAGTCATATATATATATAAAATATCACCTATTACATTAATACATTATATATAAATAATGCATTTGAATATTTTGACGTAAGAAATATCTCAACTTTTCTCATTGAACGTGGACTTTTTTCAGGTGTACATAGACTGCCTCCTTGGTCTAGTGGTAAGCGCGTAAGCGTTACAAGCAAGAGGTCCTGGGTTCGATTCCCGGCGGGGATAAAAAAAAAACTCGGCCTGGAAGGACATAGAAGGCTGATCACCTACTTGCCCCTAAAAAAAAATCGATCAGTGAAACAGATGTGAAATGCATCTGCCCCATACCCCACTAGGGGACACGGGACTTCACTTATTACATTATTGCTCAATATTTCAACATCGTTGTGAAACAGATATTATGTACTCGTATTTCACAATAATAAGTAAATATTGCGCAATAATTTAACTTACGAATCTATTGAAACACTTATGCTATTTTTATGCTCAAAATAAGTAAATGATAAATTTTCTACGGTTTCTACGGTGTAGCTTGTACGGAAGCCATACCAAAAAAATTAATTTAAAGGTCAAAGTCAAAATATCTTTATTCATTAAAATCATATATTATGATCTTTTGAATCGTCAATTTTTTTAATTATGTAGTTTATAAAAATAATTATTCTAAAAGTTATAATATTTGGTTTTATTAAGACAGAGTTAGAGCAGATTAATTCTCAAGCTTTTTTATCATCTAAGTAATCCATTATTGTAGAGTATGCTGTTTTATAAAGTTTTTTTTTAATTGTGTTTTAGGTACCTATACTGTATGCAATTCTTTACTTATACGACTAGTTGTTTCCCACGACTGTTTGCGTGGAAACTATTTAATTTTATTGGATATCTATTTTACTATCATTTAGTAATTAATTACATTTAGTTTTTATACTACTGTTTTTTAAATCAGTTTAAAAGACATTCATTCATCACAAAAAAAATATTTTTTTTCTATATAATATTAGTAACAATGATAAAATATAATTTATGTTAACGTGGTTTTCCCAAATAATTTCTTTATATTGCACATTATTATGTAATTCTTGTGCAATATTGTGAAAATTATTTCTTTAAAAAGGACACGTATCATTTCAGTGCATCATTCAGTAGCCTAAGCTTAACATGCGATGTGGTATGGATTTTAAAAGGCAATCTTGCTATGGACCACCAGGATCTCCGGAACCTCCAGGACCTTATAGATTACATCATTCAGGACATCGTAGGCATTATCATGGACAACATAATCACGTTGGACCACCTCAACCTCATTGGCACCGTGGACCACACTCACCTTTAGAACTATATATTGGACCTCCTCATCCACCCTTTTCGTCGTTAGGACAAGGTCCAGGAGAAATGGAAATGTCTTGGGGAGAGTACCGAATGAGTCAACACAGATGCTCTAATAGAAAGCGCTCGAGATCTCGAGGGCGATCACGCGGACGTTCTAGAGGAAGGTCTAGAGGACGATCCAGGGGAAGATTTAGGGGAAAATCTAGAGAACGATCTAGAGGAAAGTCTAGAGGACGATCCAGGGGAAGATCTAGGGGAAAATCTAGAGAACGATCTAGAGGAAGGTCTAGAGGACGATCCAGGGAAAGATCTAGGGGAAAATCTAGAGGAAGGTCTAGAGAACGATCCAGGGAAAGATCTAGGGAAAAATCTAGAGAACAATCTAGAGGAAGATGTAGGGGAAAATCAAAGGAAAGATTTTTGGAAAGATCACGAGCAGGATCTTTGGATAAATTTCGACATGGATCACGTGTAAGAGATACAGCGCGATCTCCGAATGGATCACCCAGAAGATTTCAACACAAATGTTGCGGTTGCTGTTTTGAGTAAATTAATAATATCTATAATTTTAAAATTAAGATGTTTATTACTTTAAAATATGTTTTACAATATGATGTGCTTATTTTTATTATTACTTATTTACGCGTCTATTACATGTGTTAATTAACTATAAGTACCTAATATTTTTGTAAGAGAATAAACATTTATTACTTGTCATGTTTAATTTTATTTACCCTAAACGCGAAATATATATTTAATAAATAAAAAATATATCAATTAAATTATAATAGATTTTTTTAGTAATTATGCACATTGCCGAAATAGGGAGGAAAAAGAAAGGATTTTAAAAGAAGTTTGTAAATAATATCTAAATAGATATTAACATAATTTTAAAATAATAATCTACTTAAACTTGTAATTAAAAATAACAATAATACTAAAAACAAAAGCTTTCAAAAAGAATAAATCACAAATCACTGACCATAAATGACGTCACAATTGTTTAAAAAACATACAAAACAACATACAGTCGAATTGAGGTTCCTTTTTTTGAAGTAGTTTTTAAAAAATTCAAGTCTCAGCCTCATGATGTACACTTTATCAATGATATAATCTATTCAAGTTGCAAGCACATCAAAATCAGTTAAATGCTCGTCACGGTAATGCGGGTATACATACGGTACGTGTGTTCGAGTCCTGATAATTACGACAAATACCTATGAACAAACGGTTTTAGCGAATATTCTTTATGAACATTTTTATAATTGAAGTATAATAGGTATAGACATGCGATTGAAATAGTTGTTTAATAAAGTTTCTCTTTCATGTTTAAATATAAACGATATTTAAACATTTTAGTGTATACGGTATACATAATATCTATAATTATAAATAAAAAATATTTTAGCACATCAAACTTAAACGAATCTCATATTAAAATTTGAATCAATCATGAAAACATGGTTACAACATTTAAAATATTCCAAGTGTTTTTTGAAGTGAAAACTTCTTTAGGCGCGTTTAGCACTTTTAACCGACCTTCAAAAAAACCAAAAAGGAGGTTATCAATTCGACGTGTATTTTTTTTCGACGTTCCGCTTGTACGTCGCGATAGAGTAACTTGTCGAAGTGGTCCCATTTTTTTTATTAATTTTTACGATCAATAGTTTTCAGGATATTGAAAGAATATTTTCACAATCGGGCGAGAAATCGCTGAATTTTGCGCGACCACGTCGTGCTTATTTGCTTATAACTCTATGATTTATGAATCCTTATCGATGAATTAGATGTTATTCGATTTAGTATTATATTTGCAATAAGAAAAAATAAGAATCAAGATAATTTAATTAGTTCGCTTTAGCAATACAGATGTCCATGTTATATTAAATATATACTAATTATAATAAATTAATTTTATTAAGAGTCATATTGTCAAGCTTTTGACAGAATTTTATGAAAATCTAAGCCATATATTTGATGTTATGGATCAAAACTTGTCAACAGAGAAAAACATGTCATACGTTTTTGTTTACGCGTCCAGTTTCGATCTCTATATCTCGATGTAATATCAGTTTATATCGATGACTTATATATCATTTTATAAAACATTAAAATGGTCATATATGATAGTAAAATCAATAAGGTAGAAGAAATACTTCTAGAGATAGAGAGAATATATCTTTTCCTACGGTAAATCATAACGTGCGTTCACTTGCTTAAACACCATCAAAACATAATTTATATGAACGATATTACTTAAATTTTTAGTATTAAACAATTCAGTTTTGCGTCTTCTTATTTTCATTAATTTTAAATTAATTAAATTAGTTTTTAGTGTATAAGGTAAGCGTAAAGTCAGAGAGTAGCTAAAGAACTTGTCTTCATATTTTTTTAGTTCTAAAATAATAAAAATTAAACTCTGCTATCATGTCGTACCTTCAGTAGAGGATGTATCCAAAATCTATATTTATTAGAATAATAATAATGGATAAGAAGCCAATAAGATAATATTTTATCTCCTAGATTGTATTATTAAATCCCCGCTACCCGTGGCGTATGTATCTGAAACCTAACTCAGCACCGGCGTACCTATTAGCATAATAAATGGTATGTGTGTATGCTGTGTGTTATCCAAGCAGTAGTGTGCGTAATGTATATTTTATTGATTTAATTTTTTTTAATACATAATTTAAAAAAAATAGCATTCTCCACTCCTCCTCTATATAAACTATAATTGTGGGAAATTTTATACTCCTCCGTCCGCGTAGTTTTTTTAAAAATATATACAAAATTTTTGCTTTACGTATTAATATTACGATAATATAACATATCATGTTATCTGATAAGTTCGTGTCCGACTAGGGCACACGTACTCACATGATCGATAAGTTCTTTGTGTATTGTTTCTATGAATTAAGTGTTATTTTGAATGATATAAAAGAATACAAAATAATTTCATGAATAAAAAATATCTCTCTGTCCCTACGCAGAGATGGATCGCTTCAATTACGTTCTGTCAGTACAATAGGAACATTTCATAGATCGTTCATATTTAAATAATTTCTGTCATTATTTTGCAACAAAATTATTATTATTATAATTTAAAAAATTGCAATTATTATTACCAAATAATTTAAAAAATAAATAATAAATGTTGTGCAACACGCATCGATCATTCATCTGAATTTCAGAACCGATAATGAATCCCAATTTAATGAAAATCTCCTAATTATCTATTTAACGGGGTTTTTGGGTCTTTGCAATATTATTAATTGCATGCCATTATAATTTTAAAACATATTTCACAATCAAGACTAAAAAATAATACGTTGTTTAAAAGAGATTAAAAAATAGGAAATGAAATAAAATATTTTTGAACATTTATTCATAAATACTTGATACGGCTTAAAAATAAACTTTCACTGAAATCTTCCTGCAAAAATTGCTATTTATCTTCCTAGTAAATCGGGTTAATCCATCTTTCATTCAGTATTATGTATTTTTCCCCTTAAAATTTTTGTTTTGGATTTTATACAGATCTAGCTCGTTCAATAACGTCACCACAAATCAAAACGTCCTTCTTTTTTTCAAAACAACAGGTTTTTTGTCCTTCACGTCTCAAGCGATTACAGGGTCCACGCGGGGCAAAGAATCTATGGCCGTAGGGTCTATGGCTGGATCCGGGATGCAAAATGCACATGGGGGCCACGCCCAATACGCTTGCCTTGTTAAGCTGGACCACAACGGCCAAGAAGATTTGATATGTGTCAGTGAGTTCCGTTTCTGTGTCCATGAGGTCCGAGTCCATGAGGACCGTGTCCATGAGGTCCATATCCTGGAGGTCCATGTCCAGGAGGTCCGTGTCCAGGAGGTCCGTGTCCAGGAGGTCCGTGTCCATGAAATCCATATCCTGGAGGTCCGTGTCCAGGAGGACCGTGTCCAAGAGGTCCATATCCACGAGGTCCATGTCCAGGAGGACCGTGTCCATGAGGTCCGTGTCCATGAGGTCCATGTCCTGGAGGTCCGTGTCCAGGAGGACCGTGTCTATGAGGTCCGTGACCAATGGAACCGTGAGAACCCATCTTTCCAATGTAGTTTGTTATACTTAAGCAAAAATTGTAGGCATGGCTTTATATACTCTACCGATTCGTCACGTTGCGAAATAGCTTCTAATCTAATATCGATTTTCTGGTTTTTGTATAAAATCGGTGACTCATAATAAATACCTTTCACAATTATCTTATCTGTTGTATTTGTGAAAAATTATTGCCTTATCTAACTAGTGACCCGCCCCGGCTTTGCACGGGTATAAAACATATATAAAGACCTTTCTCTTCAATCACTCTATTTATTAAAAAAACCGCATCAAAATCCGTTGCGTAGTTTTAGAGATTTAAGCATACAAAGGGAAATAGGGGAAGAAAAGTCAACTTTGTTTTATACTATGTAGTGATATTAATAAAGACTAATTGAAGTATTGTCACTAAAGCTTTTTAATTATTTATTTATTATTTTTATTAATAAAGACTAATTAAAGAATTGTCACTGAAGCTTTTTATTTATTTATTTATTATTTTTGTTATTTATTAATACTTCTTTGCAATAACAATAGAATATAAATTAAAACTTTAGCTAGTTGGAGTGCAATGGGCGGCCTTATCGCTAATCAGCGATCTCTTCCAGACAACCCAACTTTTTGTGAACTCATTAAATAGTAATAACATTAATTATTATGTATATAACCAGATATATATGATATAACTAGATATAAAACAAAACAAAACAACTATTCATTAAAGTTTTAATTTTTTTCTAAAAATTGCTGTCGCATCATTGCGCTAAGATTTTGTACAGGCGCAATATTTTGATTGTGGAGTGTAGGGCACTGATCAGCCTTCCTTCCTACCTACCTACCTACCCAACTAAAACATTCATATGTTTCCCGGAGATTCCAAAAGAGGACCTCCGGCGCAACATGCATAAACCACT
The DNA here is from genome assembly GCA_912999735.1 of Aporia crataegi. NCBI lineage: Eukaryota > Metazoa > Arthropoda > Insecta > Lepidoptera > Pieridae > Aporia > Aporia crataegi. Next base: position 6,907,471 of record OU538733.1, on the reverse strand, counting down.
TAGCCACGCAGGCGGTTCATAAGTAGATATCAATATATATATTTTTTGAAATTTTTGTTGGTCTTAAATTCACGGATTCAATGTTAATGAAATTAAGACGGATACCTATTTGAACAGGGGGCAAATATAATCCTGCATCTGTTTCATTGATATTAGTAGACTCCGCATATACAAACTTCAATTAAAATGAAGGTGTCAACTAAGATGAGACGATAGCGTAATTGGGCCTTGCGAGAGCCACATTTTTATGTCTGTGTCCCTGATTTTTTTCCGTAAACAGAAGTTAGACAAAATTCGACCCCTATTAGGGCATGTGACGTACACAATTCTGTTTATTCTTTGTTTTAAGATATAAATTTATTTAAATTTCTGCTTTGAGAAATACACTACCAAGACTTGGTAGAAAATACTCCATACAAACACCGATACATGTCTGCCCATGCATATCTCCTAATATTGGTTATGAGACTTCATTATACTTACTACGAAAACTTTGCTCTCCGTAAATTTTCCTTAATGTATCAAACTAAAAGTTAAAACAGAACTCAAAACTAAAGATAAAGATCATTTAGGTATAGAAGATAGACATATATATGTCATGTAATGTGACATATATATGTCACATTACATGACATATGTATGTATATATATATATGTATATGTATATAATATAAATTTATATAATATATAATATAAAATATACATTTTAATATCACCTAGTACATTATTGCACAATATTTCAACATCGTTGTGAAACAATACAATAATAAGTTTTTTATCTATATAATATTATTAATAATAATAAAATTGAAATTACATTATCGCGGTTTACACAAATAATATCATTATATTGCATTATTATTTAATTCTTGTACAATATTATGAAAATTATTTCATTATAAAGGACTAATAACAGCATTATTTAGTAGCCTTAGCTTAACATGCGATGTGGTATGGATTTTAAAAGGCAATCTTGCTATGGACCACCTGGATCTCCGGAACCTCCAGGGCCTTATAGACTACGTCATTTAGGACATCATAGGCATTATCATGGACAACATAATCACTTTGGACCACCTCAAACTCATTGGCACCGTGGACCACACTCACCCTTAGAACCATATATTGGACCTCCTACTCACACATTCATCACAGATGCTCTAATAGAAAGCGGTCGAGATCTCGAGGGTGATCACGCGGACGATCTAGTGGAAGATCTAGACTCTAAATAGATATTTACATAATTTTAATATAATAAGCTACTTAAACTTGTAATTAAAAATAAAGATAATATTAAAAACAAAAAAGCTACAAAGGGATTTCAAAGTGTCAATTTCGATAAAATTTATATGGTACCTATGACCAATTAAATAAAACACAAATCACTGACCATAAATGACGTCACAATTGTGTAAGAAACATACAAAACAACATACAGTCGAATTGAGGTTTCCTTTTTTTGAAGTAGTTTTTAAAAAATTCAAGTCTCAGCCTCATAATGTACACTTTATCAATGATATAATCTATTCAAGTTGCAAGCACATCAAAATCAGTTAACTGCTCGTTACGGATCTCGGTAATTCGGGTATACGTACCGTACGTGTGTTCGAGTCCTGATAACTACGACAAATACCTATGGACACACGGTTTTAACGAATATTCTTTATGATTTTTTTTATAATTGGAGTATTTAAAAAGGTATAGACATGCGATTGAAATAGTTTAATAAAGTTTCTCTTTCATGCGTTTATATTTAAACATTTTAGTATATACGGTATACATAATATCTATAATTATAAATAAAAAATATTTTAGCACATCAAACTTAAACGAATCTCATATTAAAAGTTGACTCAAACATGAATACATGGTTACAACATTTAAAATATTCTGTTTTTTTTAAATAAGCGTTCCGTAGATTAAGTGCGTTAGGCACTTCAATATTTATATGAGACCGCAGAATACCAACGCAATGACTTGCGGCTCTGCCTTCAGTAGAGGGTGTATCCAAAATCTATATTTATTAGAATAATAATAATATATAAGAAGCCAATAAGATAATTTTTTTATCTCCTAGATTGTATTATTAAATCCCCACTACCCTTATGTATCTGAAACCTAACTCAGCACCGGCGAACCTATTAGCATAATAAATGGCACATCTGCTGTAATTGTTCAAATCCCGCCTAATAAAGATTTAACACCACACGGATGACGTGAAAAAGGATAATATCCTGTTAAAGCCGTTTGTTTACACTTTTCATATTTCACGCGTTAAGCACACATTTCGATTCAAGAGATTTAAAAAGGTTTTGCATTTCGAGCAAATTTAAAGTTATTTTGCTGGAATTAAAAATTACTTTTTCAATGAGATTTACATAAGATTTATTTCATAATTAATAGGATTATTCTTCTCTATTTTATAAAATATATATACTTAGTATGTTATAATATTTGTATCCTATTTTACGAGATCGGTATCAATTACAGCTAACAGACATTATTTTATTAAGGACGAATGTATGTAAACAATTTATGTATTTCATAATGACAGTTAAATAACATAATTAAAAATTTAATTCAAAAACAGTATGCACCATATTCATTACCCATACATTATTTATATAACGAATCGAAACATTAAACAAATCGTGCGCTCGGGAAATATTGAAATCGAACAAGACGTTGACAAAAATATGATTTCCTTTTTAAGTAAATATTTTCGCTGAGTTAACATTCCGCATTCTGAATCGCTCTCCCGCGGGGTGAGCTTTGAATACTGAGTCTAGTTTCCGTCGTGGCCCAAGTTACGAAATTTTGACTCAGACTGGATTGTTTCCTAGAGGGCGCATGATACGTTATAGACCATGCACCATTGTCTGTTAAGTAATTTCTGTTGACTACAATTAAAAATGACAAACTTCACAATGAAAAAAATACGTGAAATATGTTAATAATAAACGGGCTTAGAAATGACACTATAGAACTGCGGTACTTTTGTGTTATTGTAGGATGGGCATTGTTTTTATTAAAGTGAGTCAATTTGTGGGTGTCTAATGGCTTTTGATGGAGAAAAAAATTATTATGAACTATTATATCTCAATGAAGAACTTTTAATAAACTCGTTGTAACTTATACCGTACATATTCCACGATTGAATTCAGATTAGTTACCTACTATCCTTAATAGTTACGGAATATCCATCAACGGTGTAATAGAAGCGAAATACTAAACTTAACCCTCGGGTAATTTCATGTGGCAATAATAGTGAGGAAATGGCTTTTATTCGGGTTAAACATTGTTTTTGACAGCACCCCAGGCTCTTTACATGTAGAAGAGTGAACAACCATCGATGGCTAGTGGTTTACGTCACTATTATCATGTGATGACAGATGACACCTTACACATGACGTCAGGCTAAGGGTACTGCGCCAAGTCTACTGAGTACTGACCACGGTAACGTAGCGTTAGGACTTTAGAAATAATCATATGAAGTAAGGTCTTGACAACGTCGACCCGGAAAATTAATAATACATAACAATCGAGACACACTTCGTTAGCGCGTTTTGTTAGACACGCCACTTATCAACGATAAATGTAAAGTGGTGATATCTGTGGCCAGCGCCATCTAGTATGCACTTAATAGTCCACAATTGTGATTATTACCCTATCCAGTAACTCTGACGACTAACCTTTTAGTAACTTTTATATGATTTGTATAAATATTTTGAGGACTATCTTTTATTTCATTAAATGCTAAATATTGCTAAGTAGGAATGGCTGAGGCTCAGTAAAGAATAGGTATTTTTGTACCTTTTAACCAAAACATTTTACTTCGCCAATGCGCAACTTATTAGCTAAAGCTAGACTAACAAACATTCCGACAAATAATCCATTATATGATTATTAGACTATGTAAAAAGTAACAATTAATTGGTAGAGCCGTTTACACGATTTACAGATTTATCCTACATTTTTATTTATGTTTAAATCAACTTATTTACTAAATTAAAATATAATTTTACGAAGTTAAAATTTAAATGTCAATAATTAATTAAATAAAAAAACATGGTTAAACTTCTAGTTCGTAGAAATAAAACAAAATAGGTATAGAAAAATGGTTGTGAATTGATATAAACTTTGGTTGTAGTTAAAAGTGACCTTAGTTAAACATATACACACTTTTAAAGAAAATAGTTTAAAATGATTAAGCGCTATATTTATTACATAACAATACAATTTACACGCTTAATTCGTTAAAACTCTTTTATTCTGTGTGATACTCGCGTAAATAAAAGACCTTTATAGATAAGAAAATTACGGGGATCTATTTCTATTTGTGATCACCCTGCCAGGCAGAAAGGCTAATATGAGTTGTCAGGCAAATGAAGCGATTACGCATGAAGGACAATGCATTGGCGTGCCATCTGTTGACTAAACAATTTTGATATTCCTCGTTCAGTTAAATAGTCTCCTGCGACATTTTAGTCTAAGATCCGAGAGATTCTTCACCGATCTGCTTACTAGTTTTAATAGAGAACGCAATGCTTCTGTCACACATCTCGCTCGCTCCGTTTTTTAATTTCAGTCTGGCAATAGTTATTTTTGAACAATTATAGACAAGAATATATCATATTATTTGAAATAGAACATTATTTAATTTAATGCATATTTTAATTAGAAAAAACTATCAGTGCATTCACTTACAACAATTTACCTGTTTATATCTGCTTGCCCGGTAAAAGGAACTAGAAAAAGTGGGCATATTAATATTACGATAATATACGATAACATATCATGTTATATGATAAGTTCGTGTCCGACTAGAGCACACGTACTCACATGATCGAAAGATACATGACACAAAAGAATGAAAAATAATTTCATGAATAAAAAATATCTCTCTATCCCTACGCAGAGATGGATCGCTTCAATTACGTTCTGTCAGTACAATAGGAACATTGCATAGATCGTTCATATTTAAATAATTTCTATCACTATTCTGCAACAAAATTATTATCATTTAAATTTAAAAATATTGTAATTATTATAACCACATCATTTAAAAAATAAGTAAAATATGTTGTGCAACACGCATTCTATGCAAGACCATCTGAATTTCAGAACCGATAGTGTATCCTATTTTAATGAAAATCTCCTAATTATCTATTTGACGGTGTATTTGGGTTTTTACAATATTATTAATTACATACTATTACAATTTTAAACCACATTTCACAATCAAGACTAAAAAATAATATTATGTTGTTTAAAAGAGATTAAAAATAGAATAAAAAACAAAATATTTTTCAACATTTATTCACAAATACTTGATACGGCTTTAAAATACACTTTCACTGAAATCTTCTATGGCCGCAGGGTCTATGGCTGGATCCGGGATGCACATGGGGGCAACGCCCAATACACTTGCCTTGGTAAGCTGGACCACAACAGCCAAAAGGATGTGATATGTGTCAGCGGGCTCCGTTTCCATGACCATGAGGCCCGTGAGCATGTGGGCCGTGTTTATGAGGCCCTTGAGCATGTGGGCCGTGTCCATGAGGACCATGGTCAGGAAAGCCAGGTTTAGGCGGTCCTTGGCTGTGAGGACCGTGTTCATGAGGACCGTGTCCATGTGGTCCATGTCCTGGAGGTCCGTGTCCAGGAGAACCGTGGCTATTAGGTCCTTGACCATTGGAACCGTGAGAACCCATCTTTCCAATGTACATAGTATATTATACTGAGGCAAAAATTTTAGGCATGGCTTTATATACTGTACCGATTCGTCACGTTGCGAAATGGCTTCTAATCTAATATCGAATTTCCGGTTTTTGTATAATCGATGAGTAATATTATATACCTACCTTTCACAATTATCCTATCTATTGTATTTGTGAAAAATGTATGTCTTTTTATTAATAAAGACTAATTAAAGAATTTTCACTAAAGCTTTTTATTTATTTATTTACTTTTTTAGTATTTAGTAACACTTCTTTGCAATAACAATAGAATAAAAATAATAATTTAAGCTAGTTGGAGTGCAATGGGCGGCCTTATCGCTAATCAGCGATCTCTTCCGGGCAACCCAACTTTTTGTGAATAACTCATTAAATAGTAATAATATTAATTATTATTAAATACATACCAAACATAAAATATGAAGAATATAATATGATATAACCAGTTATAAAACAAACAAAATAACAATTCATTAAAGTTGTATTTTTTATAAAAAATTGCTGTCGCATCATTGCGCTAAGATTTTTTGTACAGGCGCAATATTTTGATTGTGGAGTGAAAATCTGATATATGTACACAAAAATATTAACTTGTTTAAGAAAAACAGTGATAGCCATGAATTTAATACTAGGAATAAAGATAAACTCGCTGTTGCCACTAGTAGGCTCCATAAAGTTAGTAAATCTTTTAAAGGGCAATGTATACGCTTTTATAATAAACTCCCAAGTGATATGCTTAAATTGTCAGTGAATAAATTTAAAAACACAATTAAAAGAAAACTTTATAAAAAAGCATACTATAAAATAACGGATTACTTAGATGATAAAACGCTTGGGAATGAACCTGCTCTAACTCTGTCTTAATAAAACCAAATATTATATTATTTTTACTTTTTTTTACAATAATTTTTTTTTCTGTAAACTACATCATATAAAAAAAATGACGATTCAAAATGATCAAATATGATTTCAATGAATAAAGATATTTTGACTTTGACTTTGTAGGGCACTGATCAGCCTTCCTACCTACCTACCCAACTAAAACATTCATTTGTTTCCCGGGAATTCCAACAGAGGACCTCCGGGCAACATGCATATGCATAAACCACTTAGCCACGTTCTGTGTTGCTAGTAGCTACAGTAACCACTTACTATGCCGCGTTTGGCTTTTATTGAGAGTGGAAGTGCACACGTTTTTTTTAAATTCTATATATTAAGTACAAAGTAAAAGTCACCTATTATTTTCTAATCATAAAAATTGAAACATAACAGATGCCATAATTCAGAGTCAATGCAATTTTTTACCAATTTGGTTGACTCGTGTTTCAAATCGAGATTCTCCGAACTACTTATTGGGTAAACTTGACTGGACTACTTCTGTTCCATGTGTAAAATTTAGCTGAAATTCTGTATGGTGTGTGAAAATTAAGCGAGGAGCACGCTTGCCATGTAAATAATTTTCCCTCACCATATAGTTTTGGGTCATGGAGTTTTGTCACTGTCAATATTGATTACACTAAATGAGGGCAGCTAATAAATAGTGTAGGTGATTGGTTTTGAGACAAATAGAGGTCATGCTTGCTTTGCTTTATAACCTAATATAGTCGCGAATTTACGTCGATTTTTGCAAAGTATGCTTTATGGTTTTGTATTCAAATTTCCTAAGAGCCTAGCATGACCGTAGTCTATCGCGTTCAAAAGTTATATACAAACTGTGATAAATTTTAATAGTATTTTACAAATAGCAGGTCTGTAGCCAACGATATACACTTTCAAGTTCAAGCCAAGGTTTGACGCTATTGGACTTAACCTAAGTTCCTGTTTTAGCTTCAATGAAGTGCGTCATTATTATGGTGTGTCAGTTTTATTCACTTTACACAAAGAGCAGAGCCTTTAAAAAGGTAGTTAAATATCTTTTCAAACAAACGAACAAAAGAGTACCCTATAGGCTGTCACCACTTTTCATAATTAACCAAAACGTGATTCGAACAATCTTTTACTAACGTGTATCAATCACAGCGTATGAATACATACAAATATACAGACAAATACACTCTTTAAATAAATTCAACAATCAATTACAAAAATAGAAATGCACTATCACCGTCAAAACAAGACCCGAATGCGTCAGGCATCATGTATGACTAAAACCGAATACAATGCGGAATGACTTGGCTTTGGCTAGTAAGTACTAGACAAAAACATCTATATAACAATTGTTTTGACTTGTACTGTTTTTATAAATGGTTAATAATATTAATAACATCAGCAATACATTCTTTTTACACATATATGTGACTTCAAAAGTGAAGTCAGATAATACATATGTAGATTGTAGGTATACGTTGTTTGAAAAATTGCTACAAAAGAAATATAACGCTGAGTAGAGTCTAGACCATATTTATGTTTTTTCTCACCGGTGCCATTTATGGTCCGTAAAATAAATATATTTAATGAAAGGTATACAACAAAATGTATATATTTACTCACTAGTACTCATTTATTATAAAATGCACTCATTTTATCAAATTTCTTGATTTAAAAAAATATTGTAAGTGTAATATTACCAGGCATAAAGCAATACATAAACATAGCTAATCCTTATCCTTAGAATATTCCAAACCCTTTTACGTTTTTATTAGAAAAATCGTAACATTCATTACAGGTATAAATCGCTGAACTAATGTATTATGATTTCTGTTTATATAAAGGTTGACGAGTTTGTGAGTATCATCTTTTATTTAATTTAAAATTTAAATTATATCAGTTCAGCTCGAATTAGTAATTAAAAATATTAGGAACCTACCGGTAATGTACCTACAGGTATCAATGTTACCTGTACATCGATAAAAAATACCCAAATTGCACCATCAACGCTCAAAATATGGCACTACCAAACTGTAACTGTGCTAGAAATCTGATTTATGAGTTCTATATTAATGTACTTGTAAGTTAAAGCCAAAGAAAAACAATTGAGATTATTTTCCTTAAACATATATTGTATAACTACATCAAATATTAATTCCACAAAATATCAAAATCATTATAGCGCAGTAGGTTTATGCAGAATTAATTACATCTTCGCGAGCCAACTGTGTTTGATGTTTGCCCAACACAGTCGTACTTGTCCCAAATCATGGGAATTACACGCCAAATGGCTTGAGTTATGGACTGTTAATGTCATTTTAACTCCACTTCTATTACGAATTATGCATATTTATACGATTAAACATTGAAAATAATTTACAAAATATAAAGGATGCTAAGTAATACACACACAATCCCTCTGTTGTAACTGACAGGATAACCAACTTTGTTGGAGGTTTTATTTAGCAATATCAAACTCATATTAAACTAGAATCTCCAGGCATGTTGAAAATTTGACATATTTTACATATTGTATCTATGGTTATATATATATTCTTTCTTAATTCTACTCTTGGTATTTTTAACTTAAATTTACCTCATAATATAATAACTATCAATAAGTTATTTTCTTTTTTGACCGGATGCATATATAGTATTTACACATATGTTTTAAAAATATTGGCGTAATTTGGGAATAAAAATAAAAATTCGTAATTCCCGTACCGGGAATCGAACCCGAGCCTCCTGGGTGAAAGCCAGGTATCCTAGCCACTAGACCATACGGGACATATGTGAATGGGTGAATTTAATGTACAAGAATTATAAAGAAATACTCATCTATTTATTTTTGGTTTGATGTGTTCTTCAACCGAATTTAAAAATTAGTTTGAATTTAGTTGTATTTTTTGTTTATTACTTTTGACCAGAAAATTATTTTTTGTATACTTTAGTTCAACGTTTTGATACGTTTGTTGAATTTATTTTGGTAATGTAAGCATACAAAGTTGAGTGTAGTTTAATTTATATGTGACTATTAAATTCTCTTTAACTTAATTTTTTTTAACTTAATTAACTAATCTTTAACTTAATTACTCTTTAAATTTATTGTTTAAAATTTGGTCCGTACTCAATCTTAATCTGTCTAAATTATTATTATTCCTGTTTAAATAAACAAAAATTATTTATCACTATGCTTTTTACCTTTGTTAGATAAGATAATTTCTTTATTATCGAATCACACTATCTCGAAGACTTTGAAACTAAAATGTCAAAAGATAGCGCTATTCATATCTTCTGATATCTTTTTTCTAACTAGCTATTAATCCTTCCATAGTTCCCGCAAGATAACTGTGTCCTCGTTAAAACACAAAGAAGCTTTTAACTAAACTAGATTTAAATTTTTTCTTTATAAAATATAAAAATATTCTTTTATATATAAATCTGTGATCAACACATTTATTTTAATATAATATAGAAAGAAATCTGAAAATATAATGTTTAAATACTACGCAATATTGATCGAGACGCGTTGTTCACGAATATTCATGCATTTTAAAATAAAAAACGGGTTCCTTAATCCTTAATAAGTATAATCTCTGCATTTGACATAATATTTCAAGAAATTAATTATCAATCAATTCTCGACATTGCATGAAAGTTAGTATTTATTAGTCGAAACTCAAGCCATTCCTAGACGTAATATATGTATAGCAGATTTTATCTAACAATAGTAGACACTTATTTGATAACAGTAAAATACACACACCGCGATAAATGTTAAACGCTTAATAATTATCTGTGTTAAATGATTTGTCCACCGAAAATCAATTCGTATTTGACTTTTTATTTTTATTATTTTATTATTAATATGTCAACTACATATTGATTTGATTACTGACATTGATTTAATGATGTGGCATCTTACACAAAACTTACGTTAATTTAATATTAAAACGAATGTTAACTACGAGAAATATTTTGCAGTTTCCAGTTTATTAGTAACACGATTATAATGTGTTCAAGTTACGTCTCGGAACGGAAATTATACAGCTTATCTAGCGACAGGCTCAGTCAATATTGACGAGCTCAAGTTAGGCCATACGGGATGCGATAGCGTAAATGGGATATTTACTAGCAAATTAGTAAATGGCACCAGATTTAAGTGAAATCCAGTTACCCCCACAGAACATTTAATAAATGAATGTTCTGTGAATAACCTAACGGAATATGCGTCTGTTTCACTGATCATTTTTCCAGACAAAGGTGATCAGATCAATCTTTTTAATCGACTTCAAAAAAGGAGGAGGTTCTCAATTCGACTGTATTATGTTACCTCAGAAATTTCGATTCGGTGAACCGATTTTGATGATTCTTTTTTTCTTTGAAAGCTGGTGCTTCCCGTGTGGTTCTACGAATTAAAGTATCGTTTTAAATTTTTTTGGAAACTCTATTACACAGAATTTTACTATTATTGTATCTAATATGATGTATGAAAGTATAAAGATTCTTTGTTTTTTTTTCTGATTGTCTGTATTGCCTCTTAATATATCTGTCTGTTGAGTTATATATAAAAAACCATGAAATCAAGCCATATTATGCTAAAAGTATATTTATACACGTTCAATAACGGGTTCAATGTTCGGACAAAGAAAATGTCCAAACCAAATTCTAGATATTGTATTTTGTATGAATTGTTTTTATAGTGATGAAGTCTGAAGCTTGTAGACGTTCCAATACCTTTTCATAAGATTTTTGTATATATTTTGAGAAAATATTATGATTGGGTATCACCTTTGCTGCACCTTATAAAACAGGTGTTGAAAAAGCTAAGGATGTATTTCTTCTTGCATTAAATAAATTTCATATCTATTAAACATAAAATTAACTTTTTTATATTAAAAACCTATATTTAACACCTTCTGTAAGCGCGTTAATATTTTAAATTAACTGTCAAGATTGTAAAAAATCTTGATAATTAATTTAAAATAAATCAAGTATTTTCATACATGTTTAATACATTTTTACCTCAGAGATTCCAAGCAATTTGTGCATGATCTATATATATACATAATATATAAATCAATTGCTGTTCGTTTATTTTGCTAAAACTCGAGAACGGCTGGGCCAATTTAGCTGATTTTGGTTTTGAAATATTTGTAGTTCAGAGAAGGTACAAACGGTGAGAAAATATGGAAAAATTGCGATCAATACTAAAATATTTACTAGAAATAATTCATATGGCAAAACAGGGCAAAACAGCGTTTGCCGGGTCAGCTAGTTCTTTCATAATTTATATTCAATTTAAATTTATTGCTTTAATTTAGTCGAAGTAACTAACAGCTTGTACTTTCGAACTTAATAACCTTTCAACGGTATTTTACGATTAAAATTTATAAGATGTAATAAAGTGTGATTCGTTTGAGCTATGAACTGTTTAAGAGTCAGATAAGGTTTATGATGGTATTAAAATTTAAAACAAAGAATTTTGCACTCGAGTCTCAACTTCGATTCGAACGATTTCTCTTTACTTTTATCAAGTATTCATTAATTAATAATGAAATAAGAGATATTTGCCGACGTTTTTTTAGAAGAAAACTGTTTGAAAAGCTTTTAACTAAATTTTCACGACGTTTTGATTATCTTTATGAACTCTTTACGTATTGGAAGTGAAAAATATTTTAATATGTAGCTCTACCTCCAACTTTTTGATAGCATTTATGATATATATTATTGTGAAAAACGTGACAGTGTCCCGGGGGTTACACGCAGACATGCCCACTGGCCACTATAGCATTAACAGTTTTGCAATAGTTAAAAACCAATCGAATATTTTGAGATTAAACTTATGGTCGATGAACAGAGCTCGAATACGTACTACGAATCGTATTGTTGCTACATTTATTACTACTTGGATCTACGGCGTAGAACTTTCGGCGTAGATTCGTAGCACTTACGATAATAACAGACATATACTTCATCTAAACACATGACAGAGAAAAACTAAAAATTATGAATAAAATAATATATCAAAAATGGCACCTTACTTGATGTAGATTTCCTTCATCATGCACTTCGATGTGTCCACTCCATCACTCTCCTGGACCTTCTTCTATCCTCGGATGCCATAGTCAGGTATTCTGCCTTTCGCTATTTTCAGCACCTTTAAATTATAGGTTATTTATTCTATTACGGCCAAAACAAATAGATTGCTACTAAACGAACCGAAGAACAAAAGAAACAAAAAAATATATAATATTTTTCGTTAAATATTATCACAGCCGAGCTGCGAGTTGGAGCTGATGTCACGTTTCACAATATACAAAGTATGTTATATCGCATAAACATGATGCTTTATGGACAAACACGAATATATTTTCGGCTGGTGATGTGGCACCTCTTATATAAGATACTCATATATTAAATATATTACCGCTTTCAAATGTGCTACCCCACTAGTGGCTGAAATACGGTGTGACATTTAAATCCTGGGGAAATAAAATGTTTTCGTTGCATAAGCACTGAATGGTTTAGCTATAAAAAATATTATAAAAGAGACACAGAACTGTGTCTGCATAACGCTGCGATGAGATAGCTATAGTTTCTAATTAAACTATAATTTGATTTCTAACAGACATAGACGCTCCTAAAAATAATGAAATATATATAATATCTTAATATAACACGATTATTTACCTAAATGTAAATTATTATCCTATAAGTCTGTACCATTTTTAAATCTAATTGAATCCGGAATTGTTTGCCGGGGAAATAAAATATAAGTTCTGTGTACACACATAAAAATACATCTAACAAAATTTACTCAAATCAATGAGCTATGGTTTTTATGGTTAAATAAGAGAAATGGTCATTATACAATGTTCGCTATTAAACTAAAATTATTATTCAACGTTCGTCACAGATCATTTAACTAGAACGGCTGGCGTTGATTACTCGACTCCATTTGAAAACACTCCAATATCTCTTAGAGCAAATCTGGAAGGCACTTAGGGGCCGCAAATACTTATTTTATGTCTGATCGTTTGTTGAATAGCTATTCATTTCCGGAGCGCGATGAGCTCGTTACTAAGGATTTCAACTTTTGATATCGGTTTGTTTTAGGTTACTCGGTTTTTCGTTATCTCGTTAGAACTGTTATGAAGCAGTGTTGAATAGAAAAAAATAGTATAAAGTGGAATCTCTCACAGCTTTGTACCAAAAGTAGCAAAACTGCAGAAATATATTTTCCTACGTTAAACGAGAATATGTTTATTAAATAAAGCTATATAAAATGCACCTAATTTCTGTCTCACTCAGTAATTAATGCTCTGCTTGATTTATGGCATCACTGAGAGCGGTGTTAATTATGTACCCTTCATTATGATTCCTTGTGGCTTTTTGTTGACTACCCACTTTTTAAGACCAAGTTATATTTTTAGACCTTTTTTTACCGGCGTTTAAACAAAAAATGTAAAGGAACCAGTAGATATTGTTTTTTACCAGTTGGCTGTTTATTTTTTATCAAGATTTTTATGATTATTTGATTATTTTACTGCTATTATGTGGCGTTTTAAGTTGAAATATCAATCATTAAATTTGAGACAGTAAGACCGCATAACTATATTTTATGCATATACATAGACAAGAATTTCAAAAATAATTGTTTTTCAGTAATTTAACATTAAATACATCTTTTCGCTTATTCCACTGATAATTTTCCATATAAGTATGTAGGTGATCAGCCTTCCGTGACTACGCAACCAAAAAGTTAACTTTTTCTCCGGGATTGGAACTCTGGACACATGCAGATATGTAGATCACTTGGCCACAGAGGCCATCAGTGACTTAGACTTGAATGTTCGAAAATAAATAGTTATCATCGCGCCGTATGAAAGTGGGTAAGAAAATGCCATGTTACTTACGCCTTCAGCGATGTTGAGGACATTAAATGCATTTGCACTCCATGTATTAAAAATATCATGAAATAGAAGTTGAGTACTAAAAATATAATAATTAAGTAAAAGACCACAGTAAGCTTAGTACCGCACATAACAGAGAGCTTCGCAAACATAGAGCGTGCGCCGCTCTATAATGCTAAAGGAAAATATTTCTAAAATTTTCCAAGGTTTAATTACTCTGTAATGAGCCATGGAGGCCATAATATAGATACTTTACAGGATATTTTATTAAAATGCAGCGCTTTATTGATTTTTATGATTTATTTTTAAATGAGTTTTATAAAATAAATAAGTTCTGCTTAGTTAGTCAAAGTCAAAATAAACTTTATTTATCAAAGCATTTTTAAATCGTAGATTTATTTAGATTAGTTATAGTTACAGTTACCACTGTTCGGATAGTAGATTCTACCAAGAAGAAACAACAAGAACCACGGTAGTTACCTTTGAAAGCCAAAGGCGACATGGTCAAAATATTAAACTTCTCCCATATAGGAAATAAAGTCTGTACGAATATATAATTTTCTCTTCCAATCTACAGGAATTCTCTTTTAAAAATCTCTTTCATTTCATCACAGTAAGACATGTGAATAAGCAATAATCTTCATTTATATTTTCTGAGTCTAATATCAAATACAAGCTTAAAATAAGAAAAGCTTGTTTAAAGAGACTAACACACTTTTAGGTATTTTAAATTTCAACAAAAAATTGAACTTGTTACTAAAAATAATAAATGACATACAATGTTTGGTATTCTGCAGCACGCTGCGTGTGACAGACAGCGTCAAGAGCAGCCGCGGTTGATTAATAGTGCATCGGACAAGCCTTATTGCACTTTAAACGCTACTTACTAATTACTGTGATATTTTGTTTATTTCTTTCAACCTATAGTAATTACTAGTACTAACCGCCTCCATACCCAACACCCAAGTTTTTATTATATCAAAACAACGCCTTATATTATGAGTATAAATAGAGTATAAATGCATTTCTTTCCGTTCTCTAAATAGCATTCAAAAATATTGGCGACTCGTAGATTTTCGAAGCCAGGAATAAGGTGGTCACATTCATTGCATGTTACGATTTCGATTGGGTAAACAATAAGAAAATGATCAATGAAACAAAAGCAGAAATGTGTTCAATTACATTTACATATAAATGTAATGTAAATTTACATATACAATTACAAATTAATTATATGATTTTACTAATAGTAGGTTCCCTAACTGTATGTTGATATGATGATGAATTTATTTGTTATTTTTTACCGCAGAATTAATTTTGATGACTGTTGGTGATGAATATATGAAAGTGTAGACTCATATATTCTCTATTTAATAAAAGTGTTAATAAACGTCAAGGCATCATACCTCTAAATATTCTTGTGTAAAATTCACTCAGCTACCTGCTGCTTAGAACCACATTATAACAATACTTATGGCATGCAAGCAAATAGAAGCTTTAATATAATCGCTGAAGAGCCAAAATTATTTGAACAGAATATCATATTGTGTTCGTCATGAACAAATTCCTTCAAAATGGTTTTGTATAAGTATTGTCAGCTGTTAGTTGTTTGAAAATAAGTTTTTGAGGATATTTTTACATATGCATAACATATAATTGCTAAAAGCCATACAAAATTTTAAAATTTAAAGTGGCAAAAGCTGCAAAGTTCACCGCCAAGGTTTGTTCTACATGCACAAAGTTACAAAGATGGCTTAACATCAAAGAATGTCATTAAATTCTGCTGACACCATATTTTACTAGGTCACATCTGCAAGGTCAAAAAGGGGACACAGTTGAGGACTAATATAAGTCGGAAATCATTTCATAATCTTCACATTGAATTGCGGTCAAGTAGAGCTAAGTCTGCCTTTATCTGAGACTCTATTGTGTCTTATTTATACGGACTGGGATGAGAACTGTCTCTTTGTTTCTTTCAAAGTATTCAGATCTTGACGACCAAGTAGAGCTTTTGATTATACATATCTAAAATATTGCCTAGTAATAAATCTTAAATATCTGTTTTGTTATATTTTTGTAAACAAATAGGAATTTTAAAAAACATTTCTTCAATTGAAGTTGCATTCCGATTGTAAAACAAAAATAAATTCTAAGTGTCAGTAGACACTTTTTCAGTGTAACTAAACCATAAATATTTAAATCAAGTTAAAACTGGAATTTAAAATGAAAACTAGCAGATTTAAAATTAAATAGGTGTAAATAAACGCTCTAAAGATGTTCGTTTAGTCTTAATTAATTTAACTAGGACAGTTAAATCGTGCTGAGCGGTTTAGTATATTATGAGATCGGATTCATTTTATATTTTATCTGGTTTTATTGCATTAGTTTTTATTTAAGCTTTTAAATGTAGAAATGAATTTTAAATAACGAAGTTATAACTAACTAGTTCAGTGTTTCATATAGTTTTTTATGTAAGTTAAATGTCTTTCATTCAGAAGCTCCGGTAAATATAATTTAATAAACTAATTTCACAAAGAGACTACTGTTTTTTTTTAACATTTGCTCAGTTCATTTTCTTTGAATATTTCACTAATATAGAAAAATATATAATAATAGATTAGTTCGGTCGGCTGATGTCGTGAACGTTCGGATGGAGTTTCGTGTTCAACTTTGTCGGTAACAGGTGCGCGCGCTGTTTAGCTCGAAGCCGTGCCACTGTATCAGGAGCGGGATTGACTCACAGTATAACTGGCTGGTAGAGTAACTGTTAAAAAATATAAAATTCACGAAAAAGTGTTTATGTATGAAGAAAATTCGTTTCCTCATACTTTTTCTACGGAATGATGTTTTAGGTCATAGGTGACACGTTATTATTCAGAACTCTTAAGCGATAAGAAGTTCGCTGGGTAAACTTGTATAATCTAAAATGAGACACTCGCTAGTGTTCTACAGAGACGTTGAATTTGATGACACTTAATAATTAAAAAGACTAAATACCAAATAAAATTTTCGCTATATTACAGATACTTCACTGTCTAATTAATTATATTTACGATTATCGATAAATAATTAAGGCAAAACTGGTTGGAATAAATAAAAGTTTTAAGGGTCCTTAAATCTTACTAATGGCTTGATATCTATAATTATCAGGCCCTTAATACTGCCTTCGAGCGGTTATGAACGTGTTATGAGATAAAGGCAGTTATGAAAATTACAGTTCATTTAAACGCGTTTCGACATTCACCTTGGCAATATTTGTATTCGTCGAATTTACGTTCATCATTAATTCTTATAAATTAATTAAATATATGGAATAAGTGTTTTTTTATTAATGCATCAAATATAAAAAAATAAGTGAAATAAGAAGTAAATGTAGAGAGCGCCCCAGGCAAGTAAACTATCGGCTCTCTAGAAGTAGAAAACTTAAACTGTTAAAAAATTTCCGCGCACCCATTTCTCACTTCGCATTCCTAGGCTTTTTTAATCTGCTAAAGACGAGATACTTTATATAACTAAGATTTTATATATAACTAGTAGACCCCGCGAACTTCGTATCGCTTCAGAGTGCCAAATAATAACGTGTCACCTAAAACGTCATTCCATAGAAAATGTATGAGGAAACGAATTTGCAATAAAATAATATTGCGACTATAAATTAAGATGATAGATTGATTAAAATTGGTTAAGTAGTTTAGGAGTCTATCGCGGACAAACAACGTGGCACCTTATTTATATATATTAAGATTTTAAATACTAATAAATACAAAAATAGTAAATTCATTTGATGAATCGCTCTTACCCGTCACTTGTGACTACAATTAGGGGTGAAACTTAGTAAAACTAGAAGCAATAATTTACCAAAACTGATAACAGATCCATATACAGATAGAGCTAGTTTAAATTAGATTTCAGCCGAATCAGATGATGAGTTGTTTAATATTATTATTAAATCCCTATTCCTGTGACCGTCTTTGCAATAGCTTAAGCGATATTGATAATATTTTTCGCAAAACTAGACTTAGTATATAATAATAAAAATTGTCACTCACTCCGAATGATTTATGTTAAATTATTTTGGAGTAGAGACTTTGGGTCCATGGGGGCCAGAAGCGCATCGATTGTTGAAAGAGATATCGACGCGCTTAGTTGAGACCACATGAAACCCGAAAGCTGGCTCATATTTCGGCCAACGCGTTAGTATAGCGATACACGTGGTAATGTAGCCAGTATTTTGGGTACGCACCCCAAAAGCTTTGATGAGTTTTCTATTTTTGTAAATATATTTAAGTACATTGTTGTAAATATTTAATAAAAATTATTACCTAAAGACGTATATATATATATATATATATATATATATTATATATCCTCCCATTTAATTTCGAACTAGGTCCACAATTTAAGGGTTTTGTGAATGTTGCAAATAATCAGTCTTCAGCCATTTTCTACTGTATAGGACAACTTATAGGAATATTCCACAGGATTTACGACCTCATAAACTAAATACATAAAGACAGGATTATTTTATTATGAGCCATCAAAAAATATCAGCTAAACGAAGGGGCCTTTTTCTTTCTCTTTACAATATAAAGTTTAGCAAATAATATATTTTAAGACTGGAATATATTTTATATTGTTTAATTCGGATATTAAGTATTTGATAATTCTAAAAACCCACCATGGCGTTATACCATTGACTTTGCTGGGTTACAGTTGCTTACAAATCACCCCCTATTATTTATTCATGTTTAAACCACTGAATGGAATTCAATTTTGGTACAGAAATAGAACTTTTTTATCAAACTTAATTGAGTAGGTTGAGCATGGAATTCGAAAAATTATTTCGCATTTATTTATTAAATAAGGCTGTATTTTATTTTAAGTATTCATAGTTTATTTGAATCAGCTTTATACAAAATGCACTTTGCAAGAAATTTAAAAATTAAAATTAAAAAAAAAATTCTTAAATCTATTAAATTTTCTTCTGTTTATGGTTAATTATTTTACCAAACAACACCAAAAAGTGACTAAAAATGTATAGGAAATTAATACATTGATTTAAAAGTTTGTGAATATGAAATTGTATTGTACCGGTATCACAACTGTGGCAAGTATCACCATCCAATATTATGAAATTGGTTGAAGGTACGAATAAATAAAAACAAGGGTGATACAATTTTATTGAAATTAAGCAAATATTGTCACGTCATTTAATTTGCTTACAGCTGAAGCTTTTGTATACACTTAGCAATTTTTATTTAATGAAGGATGTAACTTTTTGTTTAAATATTAATCATTAATGAATATTTATTACAAAAAAATATATAAAATTAAACCAACCCGTATCTGCTCGTACTTACTAGTTACTAATACGAAATAGTCAACATACCAGAGGGAGACCTGGTGACCGGTCTTCCGAGGAATCTCTGATACCTAGTGCAAGCACCAGATCTCCACAAACAGCCAGTTACGTGGTATTTCCTTCTGTACTAACTTAACATAGTATTAGGGGTTTTATGCGGAGATAATAAAGATTTATTTATTATTATTGGCCAGTATTTTTTACAAAAGTGCCATTTACGGCAAACAGTAAGATAGTATGATAATATATATATTTTTTATTATTTACAGAATAATTTTTGTCTCGCCAATTAAATAATGTTGGCCTACGTCGTTCCGTATGAGGTTTGCCTAAGCCGGCGTATTTATTGATGTTTATTCAATAATCCTATTTACTTAATGGAGATTTTCATGAAATATACTTATCGTGGAGATGGAATGGTAATTTATTGGGTAAATACGTGAAATTGCTATCGGTTGCGATGTATTTGAAATTAATTTTCCTTTGTTTATTTGCTTCGAGGTCGTTACAATATGTTATTTGTATGCAAATGCCCTTTGAAGCATTACAGATCTCGCTTATACACTAGTTACTCCAGCGACCGGCGCTAATTGTAATATGCTTATCGGTGGCTATGACTTCGTCTGTGTAGAATTTGGACTTTGACTGAAACTACTGACCATTACTTCTTCATGCATAATAATACCGAAGAAAATATGCAGGTAATTGTGCCTATCGCAAAAGCCGCCATTGCAAAGTTAATATTTCCAGAAATACTTACGGCTCAGTTCCTTTCACACTAAAGCATATTTTCGTTAAAAAAACGAGTTAGGTATAAAAATAAAACAATATTTTTTAATAACAATAACAAATTAATTAGTGAGTACAATACATTAAAAGATTTTAAGTACACAACAACAATTTATCAATTCTATTCACCTTTTAAGTGTTATATATGTATTGTTGTTTTTAATTTGTATTTCCTACTGAGCTATAGTTTCTGAGATTTAATGTATTTCTTTAACAAAATAGGTTATTTTTAACGCATTAAATTTTTGTTTAATTTCCACTTGATTTAAATCGGGGTCAATGTTTATATATTTGCAGTCCTAAATGTTTTTTGCAGCCGTAATGGCCATACTCTACATGCAGCGAACGTATGAAGCAGTAGCTCTAACAAGAACTTCACATTCTACTAAAAGCTGCCATTGAGAATCTACAGTGTAGAAAACTTACACAGATACAGAATTTAATTGATTATTTTTTCTTCTATAACTTAAAAGTGAAGCCCTAGTTTGCTAAATAAATATATAGAGTTTCGTAACCATGGCCAGATTGACTAATCTTGATAAACATTGAAACATAATTTATTTTAATCTAAAATTTTATATATTTATTGTGGTATCAAGGAGCGGTAGCCTCATTTTGTAATTATTAATGAAGGCAATGTGTGGTCACTATACAGTATGGTGGATAGCCAGTTCTTAGCTTTCTGCATAGAGATGCTTGATTAGATGCATTGATGCTTTTGTAGATATTTCACACTTTTTGTGATATTTTACGTAGATCCTTGTGTAGATCCTGATCTTTGCGTAGGCTGATGAAATTGCAAGAAACTTTTCAGTTTGCCAACGACGCTGGTTCTTCTTCCGTTCACATTTAGTAACAAACGCATGCGTGCGTTTCGTCTGCATTCACGAGCGGCTAAGATGCGTCTGCGTTGCAATGTCACACCGATGCAGCTTCACACCGGTGTCGTCACGTGTCAGCGTGAATATTACGCTTACTATGTCCCTATGGACTGAATTAATACATCCCTTTATCCCGTTCATAGACTGTGGCCAATACACCCATATGAACGTGTATTGGCGGTATAAATTTTATTTAGAAAGCAATAAAGACAGGATCGATGCTATTGCATTACGATCTATAAATAATGCTTACAACTTCCAGATAAAACGTCAATATTGATTGTAGATTCGAAACTGGAAGTTTTGTAGAGAACAAAGAACCTGAAGAGTAAAACGAATAGATTACTTTCAGAAAGGCAATGAAAGATCGTTTAAAATTGATTTAAATTTTATTTATCCACCACAACTTTGCATTTATAGTTTATACCTACACTTTCATTAAAATATTACATAATCTTATACTAAGTTAGGCCCATCACACCCAAGACCGAATCCATTCTGCAGTATAGGTGATTCTCGCGTAACATAAATAAAGAGTAGATAAAATGCGATCAAACTAAGAGGAAAATCAACACAAATGTGTTAATTGAATTAGCTTTCCAAAAATTCAATAAACCACTCATTTGCGACATTAATTTATTGATATTTTGTTATAAACAAAAAAGTTCATTTATATTTAAAATTTTATATAGTCAGAAAATGGCAGATGGTCATATTAACTCTTATTTTAGTCGCATTGAACAAACGCTTGTTTACTGTTGTCGCTTTTTAAAAACTAATATATAAACTGTTTTATCTAATTTACCTGTTCCCTAATGCGTCATCATAGTATCTTATGGCATTGCTCGAAATGTAAGTCTGTTTATATTCGTATCATGTCCTTTCATCGTACCTAAAAGTTCGCAATCCCATAGCATATTACCATACTTAACTTTCGCGTTGTTCACAAAGCCCATCGGCAAACTACCAGTCACTCCCTTACGCCGGATATCCGGATATTTGCCTCTTTGATGTCTTTTATTACAGTCTTATTGATAAAAATGTGTGTTTTGGGGACTGTTTAATGTTATATGGATTCGGCTATTTTATTGTAAAGAGATTTGAATATACAAGGGCATATATTCTAGTCAATTCGTATTTGTATACAAAACGATGAAAGACTTTTGAAAGTAAGATAATGTTTTGCGAGCTTTACACAAGGAAATAAAATATTGATGCAGAAAGAAGAGACTATATCTTAAACTGAAACAGATTTAAGTAGTACGACTTCGGAATAAAAGAAACTCATAAATAAATCATCAAATTTAATTTTACAGACAGTATTTCGTGTAGGCACCCCAACGGTTGCTATGAGCTTTTTGTATATTTCGAACTAAGATTTTTTATGTAAATGAGTATTCGAATAAATATTTGATTGTTTAAAATTAAGGTTATTCTTCAAAATACAACAAGCACAAAACTAGATACGAATTAGTTAGTAAAATTGACAAAAAATCAGTCAGTCAATCAATTTTTATAATTATTATTAGTGTTTTTATCAGTATAATATAATTAACTACTTTTCATGTCATAAATAAAAATATATCTGGGTAGTTTAATGTTTTTTTTTGGGTTTTATCAAGTTAATACTATACTTTTTCTAATAATCGCAATGATAATACCATTATGTCTTTATATACGTTTCCTTTTCATTCTATACAATCATTTCCGCTATTTGCTCTAAATGCCAATTTAGTAAATCGCTTGTTTTCAGAACTCACGCCAGGAAAAAATGTGTTTCATGAATAGAAGTGATTTTTTAAGCACAGCGAGTAGGGCTGTCATAAAAATGTCTTGATTAACTGACATATGAAATACGAATACATATTAAAATTATTATAGCACGTTATACTCGCGACATTTCGAAGTATAGTCTATGTTACTCGGAAACAATCCAGTTTCTTATTGGATAAAGAATTTATTAAATCAGCGTACCTATTAGTTTTTGATTAAAGAAAAAATAACAAAGTTATAAAATATTACTTTTCTTTATAATATAATAAATATTTATTTATTTACACTTTATTGCTTCAATATAATAAAAATAAGAAGTCTTAAACTAGTTGGACTGCAACGGACAGCCAATTATCGCTAATCAGCGATCTCATCCAGACAACCCAATATTAGTGTATGTACGAAAATCTTACCAATTGACTTTTTGATTATGTAAAAGCTAATAAAAATCTTACTTCTCTTATATCGTTGTTCCTTACAACAATGCTGTTATTTTATGCATACTTCCATTTATTTTCAGCATCGTTTGCACCGGAAATGGCAACCGCTTATGGAAAGCGATTGATATTAGAGTGGTGAAAGCGGTTAATTTGAATATCGTAACTTCATTATAATAAATTTTAAGTAATGCAATCAGAATTTCAACAACTTTAAAAATAAACAGTTAATTTTTTATAAATATTAATTAATTATATTATATCAATTTAATGGTACAGAAGGCAGAATAGACACTTGCTAGAAAAACGGCTATTATTCAGGCTACATACTGTATATGTTCTTCAGTTCTTGTGTATATGTTCAAGTTTTAGCCGCAGTATTTAGCAATTTTTAAACTCAGAATTATTGACACTAAGCCAAAAATCTTTTATTATGAACGTTATTTAATTGTGAGTTTGCACACTCTAAGAACACGCCCTAATCTAGAAATAGAGGTTGAAACAGAGTTTCTGCTTCAGTAAACAGACTATGCTAATCCATCATGGTTAATCCACTAAACTTTTTTGACTATGTAAGCGGTTGGAAAGGGTCATGTTACTTTTTTACGCTATTAAGTAGTAAAGATACAAAGCTTTACAAATTATAATTCTATGTCATAGATAACCACAATATTACCCCACGTGACACGTTCAAATCTCCTAAGATACATAGAGCGAATGACAGCCCTGACTGTCACATAAATTCAATTCCGTAGACACAGCCAAATGAAGCCGTCTGTCTTTCAAATTGTTTCCTATAAAACATTGTTTGGTGTAGCTCTTATTTATACTACATTAATGTAGTTTTTTCTCAATTTACGGTCACCAAAGCGTTAAAATATGTTTTTTGTGATTATTTACCACCAGACAATTTTTGAGTCAGGTATGTCTGCATATGTACCTACATATATACACCACCTTAATGTAATAAAAAATAATTAAGTATCTCTAAAGGCGTCTAGGAATTTAACTTTAACTTTCCATAACATACAGCTACTTTACTTCGCACAGATCGCGACTAACAACGTAGAACTTAAAATTATCAGCTAGTAAACATATGAATAACACCGTGGCCGTCGATACGTCAAGGTTAGACACAATGTTCCATGTAAGCACGCACCTTACCGCTACGTGGTCTTTCTGGAACATTATATCCCATAGTGTCAGTCCGTAAATAGGTTCAAACTAAGGGAAAAGGGCAACTTAACCTACCTATCTGACTACTATTAAAAACGAGGGGCATACAAAAGTCAAGGTTAAAGAAGAAATTATAAAGTCCGTCACTAAAACTCACTTGTACTTGTAATTCTTTTAAAATGATAGAAACTACGCCTGGTCATGAAAATCAAATGCATTGCGATTAACGGTGCGTCTACCTACCATAACGCCCCCAACGCAATACCCTCATGTTTTAATAATTATTAATATACATTATTTAATGTAATATATCTTACATTTCTAACATTAAAAAAGATCGAATAATATTATTAAAATAAATCTTTAGAATTTAATAAGAACTTTGAAAAGAGTCTCCACTTTCTTAATATACCGACTGGGCAAAATTGGCTAAGTATAAGTCAGTAGGCCAGAATTTCTCATCTCGTGATCAGAAAAAGTTACGATTAGATTTATCGAAAAGAGTTATGAGATCAGGTCAATTTCAACAGTTCGTCAACTTGGAATGAGAATTAGAACATTAAACATTTCTTATTTAGTTTCATAGTTGAGTTGGTTTGCCTTTAAATATTATTGATAAAGAGATTTATTAATATCTACCACTATTATTTACTTTAAGGATTATAATATCAACTAGTTGATCTTCTTTCTCTTCTTTTTCTTGATAAAAACATATACATATATGTATCTAGACATTTTTATATTTTTATTATAGGACGTTGTTATATTTTTCATACAAATTATAATTAATATTTGACTCTACTTATAAATACTAAGATAATATGCTATAGTTGCACAATGTATTGAAGGTAATAAATAACAGTAATATTTTATAAATAAATTAATATTAAAATAAATTTGGAAATTATTTGATTGCGAACATCAAATATATCAGCGTAAGAAAAAGCCATATTTGTTAAATTTAGGGTAGTATAATAAAAGTGATCCAAATCCTTATTTAATTGAACGGTTCAATTTTCTTAGCACGTAAATACAATTAAATTATCAAAATAAATCTTACGGCAGATGTTCTAAAATTGCTTGTCTCGCCTAATTGAATAATTGTTCACTCCTGTGCTAGGATACAGTTTTAAATCTACGTGTAGTAATGAAATTGAACTCTAATATCCTTATGACCTTGCAAGATCTAGAAAACATAATTCATTCTGATAAAAATTACTTTAAGGCTGCCTCTGGAAATGTCTATCTGAATTCCATACGTCACTATGCTCCACACAAATTTAGATTTTTTAAATTATAAATTTCTTATCATTGTATAGAATTTTAATTAAGATTCAGAAACTGAATTTAGATAGATAATTCCAGATGTGTGAGGCCAGCCTAATATAGTTCTATTAATTTTATTGATAAACCATACATCTTAATGAGCCTTTGTATTTTTGTAAATAATATATTAAAGTAAATTATTATTAACAAACATTGTAATTAAAATTTGTTAAGATTATTAAAAACCCGCTTAGGGAGTTATATAGTTCTAATTAAATTTTATATCTTATAATTTTGTATTAATTATTCGTCTAATTAAACATTTAAATGCAAGATAATAATTATTATGTATCATTAAATTAATTTTCTTCTCTGATATAATTTCTGATTACCTACATTCTGCGAAATGCTTCAAAATTATTTAAATATATTTGTGAAATTATTAAGGATGTGTCTTTTTTTATGTCTTCATTGTATTTTTTCTATGATGTATCTGTTTTGTTTCTTGTTGTGAATTAATAAATGAATTATCTTATTTAAGATATATTCCAATAGCATAAAAATAATTAAAATATGTATTGAGAAGAATTAAATAAATATTATATATCGCTGTTTTCGAAATATACATAAATTCATAATTATTAAAACATGAGGGTATCGGAATCGGCGGTTGTCCATTATATGTGAAGTCCCGTGTCCCCTAGTGGGGTATGGGGCAGATGCGTTTCACATCTGTTTCACTGATCGGTTTTTTCTTTTAGGGGCAAGTAGGTGATCAGCCTTCTATGTCCTGCCATACCGATTTTTTTTTTAATGATCTCCACCGGGAATCGAACCCAGGACCTCTCGGTTGTAACGCTTAAGCGCTTACCACTAGACCAAGGAGGCGGTCAGGTATTTATAGTAATCGAATACAAAGCTTTTTAATAGTTCGTCCTCTAAAGTCCTTCTCCCTTAGTTAATTATTACAGACCGACATCACTGGAAAATAGTGCATCATTCTGACCACGTTTCAGTGTAGGTGAGTAAGTAACTAACCTAACCTAACTAGATTTAACTTATTGTTAGTGCCTGACCTTGGCCGTGTAGAAAGTATGCATCGGCTACCGATTCGTCCCTGAAGATACAGAGTGCGATAACTCAAATCTATGTACTATAGCAACGGCTTTGTTCCTTAGTTTCTATATACTGTGGCGTACGGGAATGTGTCCAACTAGGTGTAACGTGAAACAGCCGGATTAGATTGCGTATTTGGCCCATTTAACTTGCTCGTTGTAATCATGAGGCTTGGCTACTCGCGTCACTCAATAATGGTGATTATATGTACCTAGAAAATATATTTAGTCTTTTGTTTTTTTGAATTGATTCCAAACATCTCCAGCATGTTGCGAATAGAGTGTTTCATCTAGGAATGAATGAACATACCTATTTATTCTGGTTTTATAATATATAGGTATTTTTTTGCGGTGTCATATATTTAAATAAATAAGAGAGCATAGTATCCACACATAAATCATGAATATTATAATAATTTATAAAGCTTTAAGTTTTTCTTATAAATTGGTCACGATTTTTCAAAAACAGCAGGCGTCTGTGAGGAATTGCAATTTCTTTTTGTCCCTTCAATTAGTCATTTTAGGGAAAAGTTTTTGTTGAAGATTCGTTTGGGTAGAGATAAAATGAATATGTAAATGGTTGGAGTATTGTTGTTTCCAAATTACGGTTATACTTACTCGTATATATGTATTGAAATCGTAATTTGAGAATAACAAATTGTTTGCGAAAAATATTTTTCTTTCAATTTATTTATTCCTATTATTTACAACTTATATTAAAAATGCATTTTTTAAAGTGTAAAAGGAGGCTTTTATTTTTAACACGTAAACTAGTTAGTTATAAAATAACTAACAATTTGGATGAATTTTAATACAAACAGTTCGATCCTCAAGACAAAATTTTAACGCTCTTAACCTCTAAAGCGAAATCTTTTGACAAATTTAACTTAAATAGTATAAATTAGTTAATACTCCATAGTTTTGCAGTATATAACAATTTATTTAAATCTGAAATTCGGCAGTATGATTTTCATAAAATGCGTAACAACTAAATTTGTTTAGTAAGTAAACAAAATGAAATATACGTTTTAATGTCCATTAAATAGTGTAGAAGTCCATAGGGGTACCCTAATTTTTCAATACTTATGAAGTTTTTAGAAATACAATCCCAATTATAACCATTTAAAAATTACAAAAATCTCTCAGATTTAAGTAACAATTTCTCTTTATTGTTCTCTTTATTTTACGTAAAATTTATACCTAAATATTCTTAACAGAGAAATATTACAAATTGTTTTTTTATTTTTTATTGTAATTACAAATGGTAAATTATTAAATAAATGGTGCGTGTCAGTTCTGTGACAGGGCAGTTGTATGAGAGTCGTGTGTGTCAACGCAATTTGGTAATAGGGCTCATAATAACAACAATCCGAATATTATAATTTCAAACAACCCAAACTTTGATTTTGTGAAAATATTTAAAAAAAAACATAATCTAAGTAAAACAAAATTAAACGACCGTCGCCCTGAGCCGTGATAATCGGCCGTAACTTCACGACTTTACGTGTGATTAGGGGAAAAATTAAACCATCTGAATTTCAAATTGTCCCTCATTCGAAATGTAATGAAATAAGTTGAGATCCCAGGGGCAATAAGGCGTTATAAACATTCAAGTTTAATTCGCATACTTTTCAAGCTTTTGCAAATTAGAATTTCCTTGAAATCCTTTGGGCAATGGTATGCCTGCTTGATAAGATAGGT
Source organism: Aporia crataegi (assembly GCA_912999735.1). NCBI lineage: Eukaryota > Metazoa > Arthropoda > Insecta > Lepidoptera > Pieridae > Aporia > Aporia crataegi. Next base: position 6,878,450 of record OU538733.1, on the reverse strand, counting down.
ACCTCATTTAGATTGTAGTCGTTGATATTTCTATAATGTAATTTATTACGTTTTATTTATTATTCACAAAATTTATTTATTTATTTAAAATCACAATCACACAAAAATGCAATAAAGTTCGCAATCAAATTTGGAAATTCTAGATCTCCTAATATATTCTGAGAGATCCAATACCAAACATCCAAACAAACTTTCCATTTATATTTCATAATGTACTACAAACATAATATAGATAAATGTTATAGAATATATAATTATATAATGACGACCGATTGGCGCAATTGGTAGTGCCGTCTGCATCGAAAGGTCCCGGGTTCGAATCCCGGTAGGTGCATTAATTTATGTGATGAACACGAATGCTTGTTTCCGAGTCTTTGTTATAGATCAACATTTTTTATTCCAAGGATACAAAACTTTAAAATTGACAATGATATTGTAGGAACTAAGTATGTTATATTATAATAAAATATTCGGTTGGGAAGTGATTTACAAAGAGTTTCACTTCGCATTGATTCTAAAACCCACACTTTTGGGTTTCCCATTATTTTAGGTTGCTAAAATAAATATGCCTAAACAAAATATTAATAAAAAGACAGTGCCCTTCACTCAAGTTTACGGTGTGACCTATCAGTTGGATCTCAACCCTTAACAGCTATTTACATTGCCGTTTTAATTACAGAGATCTTTTGAGACGCGCCAGGGAAATTAGATTATTGTTATCACAACAAAAACTGTTAAGTGGTTTAGGAAGTGCTTGATTATAATTTTAACTGCTTTAGATTTATTTGAATTTATAAAATATAGACCGATTCTAGAATTAATGTATTATGCCTTAGAAAACCTTTAGTTGCCATATATTTAAATAATTCATATGTTAAAGAAAGTAAATGAAGAGATATATAATATGATGTATGTAGTAAGTACATTATACTATTTATTTTTTAATTTATTATTATCTTAGATAAAAATGTCTGATGTTGAGCGACCATAGAAAAAAATATGAAAATATTATTATTATAAAAATATCTACAAAAACACAATAAACAAAAGAATTATATTTCCTACATTTGTTTTAACAAAGCTGCAAACGTAAGTTAGGATAATAAAAATAGCCAGTATTCCCTATTTTATTAACAGAAGCTAAGCAATTTCATCCCTTTAACGACATTCCATACCATACACCTCTCCATACATATGCTTACCATATACCTCATAATTAAAAACATACCTGTGTGCTTAGTTGAAACTGAAACCCTAATATTAGTATATTTTTCTAGTATTTGGGTCAGCACTCAAACGAAATGTTGCAAAAATTTACGTAAATTTTTCTATAAGTAACGAAAACTTTCGTTTATTTTCTGTACTTTGTGGAACTGATTTCGCTTTTCAACTTTATCTTTGTTGTTTTTAGATTTTAGATAAAAAAGTAGTATAAGATATAATATAAAGATAAGATCAGACGATTTTTACTTCACAAGCTCTTCAGTTCAAATTGCAGTTCCAATAAAATTGCTTCTAATAAGTACAGTATTGGTAATTTAATAAACTACGTCTAGCGATGTCCGTCAATATTGTACTAGCTCTCACCGCCTGACGGGGACTTCGTCAACAATGCTCTACCAACGCTGGGGTGATCGGCCCTTTAATTGGTACATGCTATGCAAAGTTTTTTAAGTAATAAAAAAACCAACAATATAATGAATAAGTAGAGTTTCTCTCTCTTAACTTTCAAAGATATCGTTAAAAGCTTAATTATAAAATACAAAAAGACCATTTTCATGATGATTTTGCATTTTTTGTCTGTTAACGATTAATTTAGAAATATATGTATAATGTAAATGTTCTCAGGCTTCCATCTGCCCGATTACAGCTTTTTTATACAATAAGAGGCAAACGGTCATTTGCGGCCTTTCATAAAATGAATCACTTTTCATTAACGATCTACACGAAAAAATATATCAGAATAAAATATTCAAAGAAACCGCTGAACCACCAAAAACGTCATGCGTAATGAGAGGCGACATTGATATATTAACCGTGCAGCTGGCCGCTTTATTTCATCCGAAGTCAACCCTAAAGTCACCGGCTCACATGCAGAAATGCACTAAAAAATATTAGCCATTAGTGCTAACGTAGTGTATAAATCTTCAACGATTTATATTAGCACTTAAGTCTAGTAGGAAATTAAGAACGTTGATTGCGCTGTTTTAGAACGGAGGCAAACTTCTTAAAGTTTAAACTTTAACGTTTTGCAAAGAAGAGTTCATTTCGTTTATGTGATTATAGATTACATTTATTTATTAAAATGTGTCAATAATATAAGATGGAACATATACGCTGTTTTGAACTGGAATCTGGATTCCTATTTTTTAATTTTAAGATACAATTACATTATATTTATTAATTTATTATCACAATAAGTGGCTTCGAAATATTATTGCGACAGGGAAAAGCTAGCTTTTAATGTAACAATAGTTTTATAGAATTTTTTATTTGTTTTTTGACGATCTAAAACTTATATAGTCCAAAGGTTTGCAAAATTTTAACTTTAATATTTTATAATACGGATAGGATTGCGTCTTGCGGTGGTTTACGTTTGTTGGTGGTTTTGGTAGGATCCTCTTTCAGTATAAATTACATGGATAAAATTAAAGTAAAATATTTCTAGCCATTAACATTAATCTATTTGCTATCTTCATTCATTCTAGATATTTAATTTTTATTAAGCCGTACATTCAAATGTTAAAATAACATATTTTACAGGGTTACCGCGGTAAGGCTCTGGAACTCACTTCCTGTTTCCATTCGTTTGGCAAGAAAGACAAGGTGGGACCTTGTCTTTCTTCAAATCTCTCCTCCACAAGCACTTCTTGTCCTTGTCTTATCCTACTTCTATAAATGTTCGTGATTTCAACAGCTGATGCCGCTTAGGCTTTTTAGTTTGTATTTTTATTTGTTATTGTTAAAGATTTAGTTTGTAGTTTTCGCACTTCATGCACTATCCCTTCATTACTTTTATTATTTTCCTTATTGGGCTGCCTGGAAGATCGCTGATTAGCGATAAGGCCGCCCGTTGCACTCCAATTAGCTTAATTTATTATCTGTATTCTATTGTTATTGCAACGAAGTGTTAATAAATAAATAAATAAATATTTTTGAGACTTAACAGTTATCTACTTGAAAAAAATGTTACAAATCTCAATTTTTAGTGCAATATAGGTTGTACGCTCTTCAATAATTAATTCAAAAATTATCACATATCAGTAAGATGTTTACTTCACTGTTTAGAAGTGAAAAAAGTTGTAAATCAAGAGTAACAAGGAAAACCGTTTTTCCGAGTAATGAAACTTTAAAATGTAATCGTGACTACGCTTACACAGCTCTGTGGGGAGATGGGCTTATCACGTCTCTTGTAATCTCAATTTGAACTAGCTCATGTCCACGAGTTTATCTGCCTCAAACTAAGATAAAAAGAAACCTTTGTTCCTTTCCAACTACCTATTTTTACTTCATCAAAATCCTATGAAATTATTTAGGTAAAAAGTAAATTCCCGAGACTCACGGGAAGTCCTGGGTTTGAATCCTGGAGTAACTAATAAATGTACGGTTGTAAGACTGATTGTTTACTTGCCTGTAAGGAAATTATCAATAAAATAGATGTTCCATGTATGTAGAATTGTTCTGTGTCTGTCCAATTTAAATGAAAATGTCCTCTAGATAATATATAGCTCTAACGATTATTTGTACAAGTGCAATCTTAGCTTAGGCGATTCCTTAGTATTGTTATGAATGAAAAAGTAATGCAGTCGGTAAATGGACATGAGTGTACTCATCATGTTTTCGACACAGAGTTATTCATAAGTTCCTAAGACGGCCTTTATTGCATTGTCATTAACGAACGCGCACTCGAACACAGTTTCTGTCGTTTGCAGATTTCAGAATCTTTTGGGTAATCCCTTTAATTATTTCAACATTTTACACATTACGTGTCCCAATGAGCTATGGTGACGTAATCTAAATTAACTTGAGTAATTATCAGAAATGTCGGATTTTCTAACATGAAAATGTTTTCTAATTATACCCTTATAATTTTCACAATATGAAGCGCGGGTCGGTGTTATGTAATTATGATATTGTGTGAGTACTTAAACTGTTAATTTTCAAATGTGAAGGGCATACTGGAAAACAGGGAGGTATGAATGTAATTAAAAATTAAAATCATTATTATTTAATCAACTTACCAATAATTATGATTTTTAGCTATAGGTAATAAAGTAGTCTCATAATTACTAGAAAAAACTTAAAGAAAAGGTTAAACATATTTTATTGTATACTTGATTATTCGTAAAAGTACTACTTAAGGAATATAGATAAATTAAATTATTTATTTTAAAAAATTATAATCGACTCAAAAAAAATTCCATCCTTATATACAGTGGAACATCTAGAACACTGAATGGTCAATAACATTATCAAACAATCGCAGCGCAGTGAGACGACATTGACTAAAATTCACTTACGTACCTACTTGTAAAAGACGATTTATTGAGAGAGACGGATTCGGTAACTTTGACCTTTGAAAGAAAAGTACTGTAACATCTTTAGTCCATGTTCTGTAATAAGGCCCGTAAGATCTTTTCTTTCAAAGGTCAAAGTTACCAAATCAGTCTCTGGTTACATTATAAACCACAAAATATGGAAATGATATCGTGCTTGAGTTCATTTTAACGGCCACAAATCTCCAGCTGTGACGTGTTTTGGCTTTGGTGTGAAAATTATAATAATTTATTTAAAATAAGTGTGGTGTAGTCCATAATTAATGTTTACACCATTAATAATATGTATAATTGTATGGTGTATAGTAATTTATAACAAATATAGCGATAAATAAAAGCGGCAAGCGTATCAATACCGCAATGTCAAAAATGAAATGGTTGTCCATGGGCGGCGGCGGTACATACATCAGAGGTCCGCCCTAACATAAAAAAAATAGATTAAGTTTATTAAAAAAAAATAGTAGTGCCAATTTAAGACAGTCAACGTCAGGCAACGTATTAATCGAAAGCTATTATTTTTAATACTAATAACAGTGCTCAAATCAAAATTTAAAGGTGCGTCTACGGTAGACGAGCCGATGACGGGTAGAGCATGAGCTGAGCACAAATTCGTGTAGTGTGTATCAAAATACAAGCTTCGAATGAGCGCGCTTAGCATTTTGTTCGTGCTTGACTGTGCACCGCCAAATATCAATTTTTTTTTTGAGGATTTGCGCTTGAGGACAGGTTATCGTGTAGATTCATTGTAAGTCCATACTTGACGCCGCGAACAACGACGCCCATAATGGCTACGCTCGTGCTTGGCACATTCAAGTCACTTTTCGTTAGCCAACAAAGCTATAATTCAGGCATAGCTGAATAATAGAACAGAAGCTGTTCTGTTTCATTATTCTTAGTTAATTCAAATATTCTATTTTATAAATTATTTCATATGTAGGTACATTAATTCAAACCAACACCGTCCACACTGCACACACTCTAGCCACGTGAGATGTGAGTTTATTACAACATAATGCAAACAAACATCACTTCACATTCGAAGCAGCGGAGTGTGCGGTGTCAAGCCCGCTTGCATTGAATATTCATAATGAGCTGAAACTGGTATGAAAAAGCTGCGAATCTTACACAGGACACGGACAGAAACCACTTAAAGCTTCATGAGGGTCCTAGTTTTATTGGTTAAGCATTGCGTGTGGAGCCAGTGTTTGACTAGGCGTTCTCTGTAGACAACATTTGGCTACGTAACTATCATGATATATAACTAACATGGGCTTGGCCGGCCTGGGACCCTTTTCTTCAGTGGGAACTTCTAACAACAGGAATTGGCCCGTCTTGCCTGCAAAGCCATGGCTATACCCAAATGAAGCTCACAGCGCGCCCTAAACGACAATAACAGAATGCTGCTTGAAGCATTGCAGCATTGTAGAGGAACTCAAGACCTACTACTAAATTAGATAATTATATTGAATTGTAAAGAGTTGTTGACTATAAAGTTTATAAGTGTTATTTATAACTTTACTAGCGACTCGCTCCAGCTTTGCACGGGTATAAAACATATATAAAAACCTTCCTCTTTAATAACTCTATCTATTAAAAAAAGCCGCATCAAAATCAGTTGCGTAGTTTTAAAGATTTAAGCATACAAAGGGATATAGGGAAAGAAAAAGCGACTTTGTTTTATACTATGTAGTGATGATATTGTACTTATTTTTTAGCCAGACCTAAAAAGATAGGTAGGTATCTGTGTATTAGAAATATACACGTCTTTTTTTCTTGAATTTGACCCATTTATGTTTTCCAACTTGTATCTATTCTTACAATATATATAGTAATAGCCACTTATAATATTACTCTTATCAGATTGGGACAGTAAAAAGCTCTTTCATATCACAGTCCAGCATTTAAACTCTTATTAAAAAAGAAAAAGAATTGACCATAGGGGCTAAACAAGAGGTAGATTAAACACAGTACAAAGGACTACACTTGGAGCATTGCGGAACAAAAAAAAATGTTAAAAGACATAGAATAACTAAGTATGGTGCGATATGCAAATATGTTACTTACTATGTTAATAATTTTATAAAGTCTTGAGTGCTGCCAAGAATCAGTATTAGGTACTAGAAAGTAATACACGCATTATCTGGTTAGGTGTAAGACGAATATGCGTCTTTATTCAAGTTTCTAAGTTCTTAAAATAAGAAACTCTATCGTATTATTGGTGATTGTAATTTTGATATATAGAATAAAAAACATTCGTTATCAACACATTAAAATGCTTAAAACTACGATTCGATAAAAGTATAGTAAGAAATTAGTTGTGTCGGCTGATGTCGTGAATCCTCGGGTGGGGTTTCGTATTGGGACTTACTGACCTATTTAGCTCGAGGCCGTATCTGTCTGTATCAGTTGGAGTGGGGGAGTGGGGAGCGGTATTATCCCTTCTTCAAGCCTATAAAATTAATTTTAAACAAAAAAATAAAACCGACCTCAAAACGAACTGAAAAGTAAAAAATAAATTTTGTATTATAAATGTACTTACTATAAATAAAAGACGTAAATAGTGTTGATAAATAAAATTCATGTAAAATTCAACAAGAGCATAAAACTGTCATGTTGCTCTTTGAAACGCGGCGCCAAGCCATTCAATTAATTTTTTTGTAATTAAAGTCCACGAATATTCATTCGGCCCTTTTATTTATATATTCGGCACATTTTTTTTAAAAAATGGGACCACTTCGACGAGTTACCCTATCGTTTGACACCTCACTCATCCAAATCGGTTTAGAATTGGTGACGTACGAGCGGAACATCGGAAAAAAAAAACGCGTCGAATTGATAACCTCCTTTTTGGTTTTTTGAAGGTCGGTTAAAAAGCATTGAGCTTGGCTGCCAGTGCGCATTCTACATTTGTTCTGTTCTTAGAAGGGGAAACCCTGTTCAAATAGGTAGTGGTTGTGAATATGAGTTAATTTGAAAGTTATTAGGAGTGTATTTGTGTTTGGTGAGGTTTCCATTTATTATTTACAAGGAGAACTCAAGTGTTGAGAGATGGAATTCACTGTGGGGAGCGAGCCTGGAGCTCCCCATACCTTTTCAAGATTATATAAAATCCTACATAGCTATTTCTAGCTGCTTTATATGAAGCATTCTCACACCCGATTGGCTAGTGGGTTTGTATTTTGGGTAAATAGACATTCCATTAGATAACGTTTATATTATGTTTTGTGTATTGTAGTTTCCGTTATATTTTTAAATGCTAAATTGATAAATTCCTTAGAGTATATATTCCATCTATGGTAAAACTATCTAATCTGAAATACCATGTTTTATTCTACCATGAGAGTAATCTCTCGCCTCAGCATTAAAGTGCAGATTTTCTTTTACCATTAAACTGTACCTGGCCGCCTGATAGTTTTCTTTGTTCTTAGTAATTTGTCAGATTTATTTACCCAGAAAACGTGTATCACCTATTAGTGACCCAGAAATCAAAATTTATAAAATAAGAAACATTTATTTTCTTCAATACCTACTGACTCTGGCGGTTCCCAGCTTCACCTCTATTAAGCCGTCACGCTAATAACGCTAGAAAAATATAGTTAATATAAAAATATTATTTGATTGTATTCCTCACACAATAATTTATATTTTATAAAGACAAAGAAATAAGGCAAAGGGTTGGAATTATTTTATGTTAGTTTAAAATTAACTACAATTAATTTTATTAAAATAATTGTCATCTAATGTGTGCGTAGCATCCAATCCAAATAACATCTATTTTAGTAAACTGGTAAAAAGAAATGGTGGCTCAAGTAAGGAATTGAGCAGAAATATTTTTGTTTCCATTCCGCTGATTATCCCTTTAAAATGAAACCCTTCGCACCTAATCTATTGAATGGCCGGTGTGTGACCAACTGTACAACGGAGATAAATTGGTATGGTTTATCGATCTATGAACCCAAAAACCCGCAAATTACTAGGTTAGAAACTTACGTCGAAATACTTTGTGCACAAATAGCAACTTTAAACAGGCCAGAGGTGAATCAAAGGCTGGATTCTAATTAGAACGAAGATTGATGACCCCGAATCGCCTGTTTTGATGATTAATAGTTTGTTTAACTTTGTACGCGGATTGAATTTTACTAATTGTTTGTTTTATATTGAGAAATTATCGCTGAAAATTGTTTGAGGGATTGAAATATGAAAAAATGTGGTGAATAAAACTTTAACATAGCTGCCGTGGCTAAGCAGGTGTTTGCATGTTGCGCCGAAGGTGCTGGGTTTGAACTCTGAAAAACAAAAACATATGTGAATTTGTAAATATAGTTAGTCAATCACTTTGTTGTCTGTAAAAAAACCTTCAGTGAAATCAAGGCAAAGTATAATATAATAAATATAAAGTATAATATGTCAGCGAAAAATCTGTTTATAAGAAGACTTTACAAGAATACTATAAAAATATTCCATATAATAATAAGGTCTAAATAATTAGCTCCTCAAAATAATACTGCCATTAAAATAATGTTAAGAATACGATCATACAAGATAATAAAAACTAGTGAGAGAACTAACATGATATTTAATTCTAACCGGTCATTAAACTCAATAGAAAACAATTGAAAAGTATTAGAGGCATGTTCTTCTGCGTAGGAAGTTATAATCCGTAACAATAATGGCATTGTAGGAGCCGTAAAACGTGCTACGAGTGATTGCAAGGTTATAAATTGTCTTATTATAGGGTTGCTGGTCTAGCATGTGAGCACACGAGCTATTTCTTGCGTGAGAAAAGATAAATTATCGATGGCGATATGAATCCTCGTAAAAACCACGTAAAATGTGTCTAAAATCTATTAAATTTTATCGATGAGCTAAAACTTACTTCGGTTAAGATATAAACGGGCAGCCATTATGTGATAAAATGGATAAAAAGAAAGATATAGTAATAGATCAGAAAAAAGAGCGTCAAAATTGTTTCTAAGATGTAAAAGTGTTACAAGCGTTATTTGTAGAAAGCTGGAACTAGTTATTAAAAATGTTGCTATTTTATTAAAAGCGGCAACCCTGAACAAAGACACGTGTTACGGGCCTCCTTTATCGTCCCGGAAACCTTATGAGAGTCTCGTCATGTGAAAATTTATTGTTACGTCTTATTCCCTTTTTATTTCAAGTCCAACTGCTACTGTGTGACCTAACGAGCTTGCGTCTGTGCGAGTAACATTTTTTCTATTTCCACTATGAAATAAGTATAGCTTTTCTATAGAAATAATTTGAAGAATGAAGGAAAAAATTTAGACGTAAGTATTGTAAAGACGTTTGTGTAAGCCCAGAGGTTTATGACATCTAAATATCAGTCTATGAATAGTTATTATGATAATTCTAGTGTATTTCTTGTGTATTAGAAAAAATGTATGTGGCTTTGCACGGACGTATTAATTAACAACTGCAGACCAAATTTTACAGCTTTACATCATTCACACAATTTATATATGAGATTTTCAACTTCAAAAAAATGCATTCGTTTAGAAGTTATACGCATACATACAACCATTGCATTTTATTTAAACATTACGTCACGTTATCACTAAAATAAGATTTTTTTATCAGAATGAAAATTAAAAGTAAATATGTTTCATGTTTCCTATGTACTCGTAAAATATTGAAAATAAACGCAGAAACCATGCAGAAACTATCGAAACAATATCTCATTACAGACAAATAACTTTGTATATAAATAAACCGCGAGGGAATCTCCAAATCGAAAATAAATCGTACACGGCAAGTGGAAATGATTCAGCAAACTTTATTTCTTGAAACTGAAAATCTGATCTGAACAACGCTATCATAAATTTTCATAAAAAAATACCTAAACGACCTATTCTTATTACTAAGTAATTTTAATTGTATTATCTACTTACTAATTTCCTGAAAAACTTCCTCCTTTTTGAAGCCAGTTACAAAAAAAATCTGACAAATGTGTCATTCGACCGTATACTTCATTATTACTTTTTTGCATGTTTGATACGCGTTTATTCTGTCAATTATTATGAATTGATTTTAATGGTTCTTTATTTGTTTAGTAAGTCATAATCAAAAAGTGATCACAAATAAATTAAAACGTAATAATAAAAAATTTATTTTTGATGTTGTAAAAACATGAAAACGTGTTTATATTTTATATACATTACTATGTGTTTATGCTAGTTTAAATATATCTTAGCGTAATTATTAATTAGAAACAAATATATGATATCAGCCTCCCAGTTGAATTTAAAAAAGTTTTGTACACAGACCAAATTGAAACAGATTTTTAATTTTCCTAGTAAACGAACAAAGGATCTGCCCCATAACATGCATTAATTGACAGATTCGTAACAATTTTGGTTACGGAGTTCTTTGTATTTGAATAATTGGTAAATGTAGAATTTGTTGAAAATAATTGTGTAAATTTGGTTGGAATTGAATTCATTTAGATTAGACAAATAAGCTTAAAGTTCATCTGGCGTTAACCTTTGAAAGGGAATAAAATCAAATCAAATTGAAAACGTCAAGTATCCACTCAACGTGATAACTTTTTCTCTCAAAAGCTTATTTGATTTAACAAGCCATGTTTTCAAAATAATATTGTTCTATATAATAAAATGTTGTCCTTTGTCTAGTACAATTTACAAATTTGGTGAAAGTTAGCTGGCACGCATGACCACAGCCACGAAATTGCACTGCCTTTGTACAGTTACAAGTTTGCAGGCGAAAATACACAGACATTTTGTTAGCAGGTGATACTGGAACTAAAGACCGCTTGAATTTTATTCAAAGAAATGGGCAGTTGGAGGGTGCAAATTTAATAGAAATGTAGTTTCAATTTTAAATAGATCAAAATTCAAAATCGCGCATTGTTCATAACAAATTATCACACACAAAAACCCATGGAATGACGACCCATATATGAGACTAAGTTCCCACGTAACGCGCTATTGCTGGTTCATTAGAACTTAGATAACGCTCGTATAAGAGGCTATTATTTGATGGGCTATTATATTAAAATGGAAAAAGCCTCACACAATCTAAATTCTTCAAATAATTTATTTATATAGCAAACACAGCAGATCATTGAAGAGAGAATTCTGAGATACTTCAGAATATCTAAACTATAATTCAACAATTTGCTTTCAAACTCATCATATATGTAATGTCCTGCTGGATGTAACGGATACGTTCAATTGTTAAGAAATATCAGGATGTCTGAAAACTTAATAACTTTTAACATATTTTAAAACAAATTCTAAGACGAAACCTACAAATCAGCTATGCGCTATAAATGTATTCGTATTAATAATCAACACTGTCACAAAAGCTTAGAGAATATTCAAAAAGTAATGGATTGAAAAATAAGTACCTAGATGGATTATTTATCTGAAATTCCTCTGTTAAATACAATATAAAAATCCTTAGCAAATTTAATAAATGGGTCGCGAACCAACGCGTCAGCACAAGGAATTCAATCAAAAAGCTATCTTGCGAAATTGTCATTTCAACAACTCCGATGACATTTATAAAATTCGCGGTCAAGACGTTCGTCACGGAAATAAATAATTAACGCTCGAATTGATTTAAGGCAAAAATTATCTTCAAATAAATCATCTAATTGATAAAATTTCTGGAAAGCTTTTTATCCTTTATCATTAAGTACCTTTCCTCGTCCTAAATAATTTATCTAGTTCCAATGTCGAGACCATTATTGGTTTAATGATTTTAGAGTGAAAATTTAGGCAAAAACTTATAAAAGTATAATATATCATATTAATTTGCTTAAATAACATAATAATTAATTGAATCTATGTTTAAAATTTACTTATCAATGTTACAGCTTTTTAGTTCTATAAATAAGTATTCTCACATCATGGTAATTACCTTACCTGCCAGATATAGTTCTCGTATTTCAACCAGTTCATTCAAAACCCTAATTAATAATTCTAGGCGGTTTAGACCCAGTCTGCTTCATGAACCAAATGATGTTTGTATTAATGAGAAGCATTAATAAAAACTATAATAGTGAGATGGAATTATTTAACACACCAAACTGAAGAATTTTATAATATTGAAGTGTATATTTGTGACTTTCTATGGTATCATAACTCTCAAACGAGTAAACTGATTTTAAAAGTTAACTTAATTGATCTTAGTTAAATTTTATCCAAATTGATTAGCCAAATACGAGATATTTGAATAATCTCAATAAGTACAATAAGTTACAATTGTTATTTGTGTTTTTTCAAGTTTGATTAATTACTTGACTTACAATCCGTAGCCATAATTATAAATATTTGGTATTTAAAATGTATTTTATTTAAATTGTTTAATTTTGAATTCCAATATTCAAGCCAAACTATAAACACATCCATTAATTATCATAGATTTTATGAACTCGTATATTTAGTGATGCGGGACAATTTTATTTCCATATTATACATACTTGTTTTTGCGCGTGATTTCGTCTGAAAAGAGATATTACAATCGTATATTTCATATATATTCAAATATCAATCAAATTATAAATTTGGTTAAAGTTGAACTCATATATCATATCTGTCGTGAGGACAAATTTTTTTCTTCACTTGGATAGAAGCCTTTGTAGAAAATATCACAGTGAAATTGACGTTGAAAAATTTCTCCTTCATGCCCATTTTGGGTTACGGGTTTTTACTTTTCCAATGTTTAATTGCTGGTACTTTTGAGATTCAAATGAGTGATAGATATACTTAATAAAGAACATCACTGTATTCTGTCACTAATTCCGTGGTGAAGTATCATGAGTCAACAAATAACTCAAACATTATCCGCGCTCTGTGAACCGAATCGCATTGATGCAATCAGCTGTACTTACTGTACAATTATAATATTAAAATGTAGCAAAATTATAAATGAGAATCAGTACTGTTATCGCAAATTCAATCGCAACTTTATGCTTTGTGACATAAGAATGATATAATTTTTGAATTATCCAAATCGGACCATTACTTACGAAGATATTAAGTTATAAACATGTGCCGTATAAAGAAAATGTACGCGGGTGCGTATGACGTCACTTCGACGGAAGTCGTTTTATAGCGGTAAGGCGCGCAGTATTTTGTTTGGTTAATTATGACTGTAACAAATTAAAGTGACCGATTTATGTCTAATTCACCTTTTTAACTTGTATTAATATTATATAGTGCTGAAATGTACAAACACTTCTATTAAAACGCCAGAAAAACAATTTTATAACGTGCCCAAAAACCCAAAACTTCGTAAAAATTGGTATTCCGTTGTAAAAAGAGATGATAAAATTTTAACCTTTGCCCAATATATATTTTAACTAGTGATTAAAAAGAATTCAGTAGTCCATAAATTCAATTCTAAAGACAGATTTGTAGCTCGCTTTTTAGCAAGTGGCAAAGTTGTAAAGTGGCATTGTTTTATATCCTTTCAAGTCTTGTAGAAGTTAGTTGTTAAGTTTGTGGCGACTCGGAACCACCTGTCAGCTGACTCTGAATTATACTGTGTTTCGTTAATTCCCCTTAGCTTGCGCTTTCGTGTACATATTTATACCGTAAATTAGATGATATAACTCAAACAAGTACATATTTCAAAAGACCGTACAAGATTAATAAATTATATAAAAATTACAGATGAGAAGTATATATGCATGGACTTTTTTCGACTTTATTGGAAAAACACACACATACTTGATACTTTACTACTGTGTTATTTTTCCTTTTTAAACAAGTGACAATCAGTTGATAGAGATTCTAATTAAACTTATGAGTACTAATATTAGTGGACACACAGCAAAATGATTTAGAACTTACAAATTCATGTCTGGTACACTGGTTCAAGTTTCTTTCATTACAAATGAAATTATCGACAATTAAAGAAAACACATTAAAATTACAAGTAAGAATATCTTATGATGAACTGCAGAAGTAATTATATCTAAAATCTATCTCCATTCATTTTCAAACAAGTGAACCGCATGTACTATCGGTATATTTGTTTAGGAGCTACGTCACAGACAGAGATAGACAGACATAAAAACACACAAAAACGTCAATCCTACAACATCCCTCTTTTTGAATCTGGGCTTAATAAATACATATGAATAAGTAATTATATTTTAATCAATGTATAAGTTTAAAAAACGAAATGGCTTAAAAATTACTTCACGAAATACCATTGCAATAAATATTTAGAGGAACCGTTACAGGAACTCTGTGACAAATTGAAAACGTCGTCTTTAAATCGAAGAAAGAAATAAACAACATAGGCTAAGAGTATGTGACTTTTTAGATATTTTACAACAATGGATAGAAATATTTCCCTTTATGAAAAAAAACTTTACTTATTTTTCGTTAGTGTTTGACATTAATAAATACGATGGAAATGTTCCTGTCGTTTCATATAATGTAAATTATTTGTAAAAAAAACTTAATGAATCTGACTAGAAATAAAACAAAATAAAGGACAATAAAAATGTTTTTCGCTTAATTAAAGTATGTGTACATATGTACGACGGCTGATTTGATATTTTCAAAGGGCGTGCATACATAAAATTAAGGTTCTTAATAATTAAATGACAATTTAATTCATTAATATATAACTGACATGGATAAATATATGTTTTGTATTTTTTGCAAATTTGTTTAAATTTTCAGCTCTTATGCATTCAGCCGACATATTACTATCGCTGGAGTAGAATGACTCCAATGCTGTTATATCGGATTGTTGCTGCTGATACTAACATTAAATTAGATTAAATTAGATTTATTTTCCAATGCCTATATATATTATATTATTTCTTATATATAATATCCTATATCCTATATTATATTATTTCTTATATACATATATATATATTATTTCTTATATATATATATATATATATATATATATATATATATATATATATATATATATAAGAAATAATAGAATGTTTAATATGTATGTAGGTATGATAGGATTCATTGCTAAATAGCACTATTAAAAAATTCTATTTCGATTTAGCGTATTCATAAAAGGAAATAGGCGTGTTCATGAACAACTTGTAAAGTTAAATCTATGGCGTTCATAAGTGATCATAGAAGTGTTTCATGATATGATATTTTGACTTTGACTTTGAAAAAATTAGTAGATAAATTCTTAATAAAATACAAAATTGTTAGCTAAAAAAATACAAAATAGTTGTTTTTGGTCCTTCATTATCGTTTTTTTTTTATCTTTTAGTATTTCATTAAAAAATGAGACAAGTAGGTAATAGACAAAACAACATAAAGAGACAAAAAAATCTTAACATCAATGCAGCGTCAATAATAAGTGCGAAAATAGTGTACATAAAATTATTAATACGAATAATATAATAATAATAATTGGGACAACTCACATACATTGCTCTGATCACAAAGTAAGTAGCTAAAGCACTTGTGTTATGGTAATCAGAAACAACGAGGGTACCACAATAAATACATATTATATAAGTTTATAGAAAAGACTCGGAAACAAACATTCATGCTCATCACACAAATAAATGCACCTACCGGGATTCGAACCCGGGACCTATTGATGCAGAAGGCAGGAGCACTACCAATTGCGCCCAACGGTCGTCGAATATAAATATGAATTATAAAAAAAAAAAAAACGCAAATACACATCAAAAACGTCCGCATTCATGGAAAAGGGTGTTCTAATATTTTATAATTACTTAAAATTTTTAAAAATGAATTAAAGTACGTTTCTGTTCTTTATTTGAGATTTTCATATTAATATCATGTGTTTTTAAATGTTAAAGCAATAAATAAAGCATTCATTTATTATATTTTAGTACGAAAAAAAATATCTCAACTTTTCCAACTGAATGCGAACTTTTTTGGCGTGTGTAAATTGTTGCAAGAGGTTTACAAGGTTACCTACTAAATCTTCACTTTTACATATTATTATCTTACTAGGGACCCACCCCGGCTTTGCACGGGTATAAAACATATATAAAAACCTTCCTCTTCAATTACTCTATTTAAAAAAAAACCGCATCAAAATCCATTCCGTAGTTTTAAAGATTTAAGCATACAAAAGGATATAGGGTAAGAAAAAGCGACTTCGTTTTATATTATGTAGTGATGGTGTTTACGAAGAAACTTATAATCCCAGAAAATTAGCCAAACCTAGCGTAAATTGTAGCTGCATTTAGCGAAAATGTTTCTCAAACAGACTAATAGCTTGGAGATAAGCAAAGTGCTAAGAAAGTGGCTTAAACAGTAATCACAGTCTAGCTTTCGATTTTTTACTGCGTTTAAAATGTTAATAAGAATTCGTATTGGATTCATTTTCTTCTGGTTGATCTTAAAAATGTGTAACTGTTAGAACCAAAACCTCTCGTCAATATTTTAAATAGTTATTTAAATTAATTTCAAATATAAAAAATCTCTAACTTTAAACTACACTCAAATGTAAACATATGAATACGATATAATACAATCGTTTGACAACCGATTGGTGCAGTTGATAGTGCTGCTGCCTTCTGCATCAAAAGGTTCTAGGTTCAAATCCCGGTAGGTACAATTATTTGTGTGATGAGCACGAATGTTTGTTTCCGAGTCTTGATTGTTCTAACTACCTGTAGGTATGTCTTGGTTGTGTAACTTATGTATTTATTGTGGTACCCTCGTTGTTTCTGATTGCCATAACACAAGAGCTACTTACTTTGGGATCAGAGCAATATATGTTAGTTGTCCCAATTATTAAAAAAAGAATAACCAGATTTTGTTAGTCGGGTTATTTATATTAATCCAATTATAATGATTTTGGATTTATCTCTGTATACCACATAGATCTATTAAAACAGAAAAATCCACATAAATTATCATGGACTGTTCGTTTTTCTATATAAAATAAAACATAATTAAAAATACTAATGTGAAAAGTTAGTACCCAGAACGCTGGTAGTACATCTTCTCTGTATTGCAATAAGCTACCTGCTACACTTATACGCAGAGATTGGCAAGCGCCAACTACGAAATTTTTATTCCCGACCAGGCCTTAGGTTTTAATTGCCTGTGCTCTTTAATCCAATCCTTTTAGATAACTTACTATGCCCATTCTAACTTTTCAAAAAATAGGCCCATACAATGGAATAAATAAAGCTATTTCGATGAATATTATATTATTCTTATACGACAACAGTTACATTAAGCATTTAAAGCACAGTATGTTAAGTTTTCTCAAAATAGAAAGTGAAAAATAATTCTAAACAGTCTGACATCAACGCGACACGCGTAGCGACCTCTCTGAGGATGTGGCGGTTAGTAAATATTAAATATTTACTACATATTATATTACTAATATAATATTTTATGTAATTGATTACTACTGTATAAATAACTCATCAAAGCGCTAGGCTGCGTGGCCAAAATGAGGGCATTACCGCATTGTTAGCATTTCTAGTTGACTTAGGGCTCTTGTTAACGACAACGGATAACAGCCCGATTTTTATAACGGGCGACGGTCCGACGCGCAGTGTTCAATACGTTAGTTTGCCCGTTGCAACGAAACTCAACGGATGAACGCACGTCGCCCCTCGGTTCGACGTCGATCGGTCCGATGCAGTAGAATCTTGATCAAAATTATGTGTCATGTCATATCATGTGTCAAATTTGCCACTTGCCGAAAACGAGAGTATTCCAAATACAAAAGAAAATGAAGTCCCAAAAAAAGGAAGAAAAAAGACACAGAGAATATTGGGGGAAAAGTTTTGGGCTTAGTGGATTCTGTTGAAAAGGAAGATAACAATAGAATAATGTCGTTTTTCAGGGGAATCGCACCAACAATCGAAAAATTTAATGACGCTGATATCGTCGAATTTCAGTATGAGGTTATAAAAGTGATGAGAAACATTAGTCAAAGAACTCGATTCCCTTTGCATTCACAGACATCTCATGTCTCACATTATGATTATAATTCAACTTCTGCGACTTAAACGATCGCGAGAATGACTATGAAATATCAATTCCAAAAACACCTGAGAATATACAATCTTCTCATCAAATAGACGATACAGTAGAGTTCGACTAACGCCCACGCGATTGGGCCGCCGGTACCAGCGCTATGACCATCATTTTTCTTTTTGTCATTGCGTAATAAGACCCCTGAATAACCGCCATACTGTAACAAATGACCCAGTAAAATGTGTCACTATCTCCCGGCCTACGACGCGCTCACGTTATGTTTAGCGGATCGTGTACAAAGGTAACCGCTTCGCGTCGGCCCGTTACGTGTTGACAAAAACGGTCGCTAACAAGAGCCCTTAAACATAAACCAGCTTATGCATTTTCACAATATGAACCTTAAATAGAATATTACAGTATTTACATTTATAATTTTCACAGTATTTAAATAATTGAAGTTGTTATGATAAGTGTAAAAGGGGTAATAATATCCCTAGTGGGCACGGGTAGACAAATTTCTACGTCTATTTCACAGATCCTTTTCTTTTACTAGCAAAGTGATCAACCTCTATGTTTAACAAAGGAAACTTTTAAAATCTGCGTTTATAACCCATGGAGGCGATAATATAAAATATAAATATTACCTTTAAAAGGACTTAAAACACACCATTACATTATTATTTGTTGCCCGTGATAAAAAAATAAAGAAATAAAGAAATACTGCACTGCATCTGTTCGGTCGTTGTGGGCGCTGGTGGGTAGATTTGTTCGCTTTCACGAGCCCATTTTCTGTAACTGCAATGACGACAGGCATTGCTCGCACCCGATTGGCCGCCCCCACAAAGGGGATATGAAGTAGTCTGCAAAAAACACTTACGAGGAAAGGTTCTTTCCAGATGTACTGGCTTATTACGAATTCCTTAGTGCTTTTGTTCGTGACAACCGTTGTTTACACATCAGCTAAGAAAACCAGAACGGTGCAGAGGTGGGATTCAGGTAAGTAGATGCGTATTTTTTATTTTCCAGTGCCCCACTGTGTCTATGATTTCACTATTCTTTATTTATCCTACATTTTTAATACAATGCATACCCTTCTATCCCATATTTTTTAAAACCCTTTGCTTCTATGCAACTGCAACATCCATAACTGTATATCAAGCATTTAATGCGTGTAGCTTAGAATACTTAGATGTTTTGTATGCACAAAATTTTTGATGTCTATAAAAAATTGTTTTATTTAAGTTTTTAATAAATAAATGTACATACACACAAATAAAATAATAAAAACTCGTTCTTAGAAGCTATCAGCCATTAATCCATTAGTGATAGGGTCATTTAGTTAATGCAACGTGTAAACAGTGTGATGGATGATGTAATCATTCTTGCAGTTGTATTAATTGTTGGCTTTGTTGAGCTGGTGTCGACTACTTCGGATGAATAGGATAAATAAGAGCTTTTCATTTTTATATGTATATAATATCTATGTAATATTTTAAACATTTTATCATATATTTCTAAGTTGATTTCGTAAAGCAGTGCTTAAAAGAATAATTAATATATGTACTTTCAATCTCACTGTTTGTGATAATTATCCTATTCAGTTCAGATCAAAATTACTTTATTCAACATAAAAATTCTAGGTAATCCTAATAGTAAACAAATGTTCCACAACAGACATTTAAAATAACAAACTATTAAAAAATATTGAACAAAAATCATAATGGCATTAATTACTACAACATTAATAAATGTTTCTGGTTATATAATCTTTAGGTGGAGTATTATATAATTATAAGTAGATAAAAGGCCATAGGCGGTAGATAGATTATTTACGGCCGCGCAGGTAAACATTCGGCCGGAGATTTTCACAGCAAGCAGCAAGAACCGGTCAAGGTGATGTACTCACAAACACACGTGCGTGCGGCCAGATCCGCAGCGCGCCATTAACCTATTGAGCGGAGTAGTGCAATTAGCAACTTATTACATCTAATTTCTTAGCTACGTGGACGCTACGTGGACGCTACGTGGACGCTACGTGGACGCTACGACGTAGTAATCGTAGCACTCGGTCATTAAAAGCCAAACTAATCAAAGACTAATAATATTAAGATTGTTAATTAATAAACCGCCGCCATGTTTGATTGAAATTAAGTTTATACAACGGGATATATTCTTCAGTTTATGTTGGGTAGGTTCTTTCGAATGTAAAAAACGCACCTAGGTCCCTTACCTAGGTGCGTTTTTTAACACCCGAAGCTTGAATTTAAGTGGCGTGCATAAGAGATCATGTACTTGATTCGTGTATATTAGTGGAAGGAAGCTCTTAGTTAATTATATCACTACCATTTCAAAAAGCATACAGGAAAAACCAGTATTGCCCGCGGGATTTGAGGTTCTCTTAAATTTTATATCCTTCGGTAGATTTACTTGACACTCTGTGTCCCCAGGGTTTTTTCGACAGTAACGACTTTAAACTTTTTACGTCTCAAAGATTTATTTAAGCTTGCTCTATTTTAACCCTAGAAAAAGAGCGATGTTATTGTGTATATATAGTGAGACATGTCAGTCTATGTGCCTATGGGTTAGTGTGTCTATCTGTAACAACACTGTTTATTAAGGATAATTTAAGCCTTTTTTAGCATGTTTAAATTTATTTTAATTATTATGAGCCATCCAAACGTCATTTACATACAAATGTTTAGCGTTAGTGGATGTCGAGAAATAAGCGTGACCTCCAACGAACCACGCACATGAGAAGCACGAAGTCCTAGACTATGGCTGAAACTTCCAGCTATGCCAACCTGAATTTTCTAAGACAAATCTTGAATTCTTAATCAAACTATGTCTCGAAAACTGATGTCAAAGAGTAAACGAGATGATTGACGATATACTTTGAAAGTTTATATTAAATAATAGTATTTTGAAGTAAAGATAATCTTAAAATAGGGTCTTACTAATGAGGTCTGTTGGGAAACGTCGTATTTCGAGCCACTCTCTGATCTACAACTCCTTCCTTTGAGATTGGAATTGATTTACTCGCTATTTCACTTTAGCTATTTTAGTATATTTCGAATGATTTTGTTTACGTTTTGACACATATATTAGCAATTTCTAATAAAATACTACATTTAGCTTTGCAGCTGTTCGGTAGAATCTCAGAAACGGCTCGAGCGAACGAAATGCGGTTTTCACTAATAATAGGCTAAGTTTCATATCAATATTTTAGTTACATGAATGAATTTATATACGTCCTTATCAATGAACTCCTAAACGGCCATTTTAATTGAATATTTGTGATTAAAAACTACCGTGAATATAAGATTATTTAGTTATTTAGTTATTTTAATCAGAGTTAAACAACAACAGTAAAATATAACAAAAAACTGACACTGTCAAATTTTTTCTGTAATTTTAATGAACTTAAATAATCATCAGTTAAGTAATTAACTATAGTTAAATATAAATAATTTACTTAAGCTCGAATCAACTCAACGTAACATGACAGCTCGCCGACATCTGCGTTCATTTGTTTTATTTTAAATTGTCTGTTTTCCTGAAATAATTAATTATAATTGCTGACTTTTAGCGAAGTATAATAATGGGTATAAATTTTTACTTTATTTTTCTATACTATATAGATATTTATAAATTATTTTTTGTATGAGTTTAGTATTTATTTTTTATTTATGATGGAATGGATGAAAACACACAAGACTGTGTGACGTCACTAGCAGTGCCGCGAAGCTGCACGGACGTCATTTTGAGTTTTGAGAGTCGGCTTTCGGTATTATTTTATTCCGACAAGTCAAGAAACTCCAGAGATCTAAGAGAAAATAAAGTGTCAGTGATTTCAATTGAAAACGGTGCCGTTTTTATTTACGTGATCACGGACCGTGATGACTGCAGCAAAGAGAAATCCCAGGTACTTAGCTCAATTAATAAATCATAGTTAAGTGGTCAAACGACAAACTTCTTTTTCAATCCTTTTATGCAACGCAGATATAACCTGCCACTAGCTATATATACTACTATACATAATTAGTAATGATATTAATTACGTATTTTCAAGAAGAAATAAAAAGGTGTAGGATGTGTTTGCTCTATGGTCTACTAAAGGTTAGGCGAGATTTCAACTAAATCCTGTAAAACTTAGATTTTACTTCAAATACGGTCAATCCTAAGACGTCCGTGTTATTACTTAAATTACGATTATTACAGCAAAAACATAAATCGTTAGTTGTTATGAATACTATAAGAGTAATAAAATTCTATTTTCATCACCAAACATCGTTTATTTTCAAAGCAAACGTACGTGACTAATTCGTATGCGACAAATTGGTTACCTTATTTGTAAGGCTTGTATGACACTCGAGTTGAACGAAAATTTTATGGAAATATTTTAGGGAAATTTTCCTTTAAAACGCTACCATCATTAGTTTAATGATGCACGAACTTTCGCACTTTCAAACAAAACGAGGTAAACAAACATACAAGGTATTTCATAAAAGCATCAATTATTTTTCATGTAATTTATTAGGTTTAACCGTTGTTATTAATTTTAAGTAACTACCCTGCATAATTATTGGTTTTTCATAGTACAAACTTGCTTTCATCGTAAAATATTTAGTTCGTACTTAGTATAATATCCAAATCTAAACGCTTAATAAACATGAGTTTGCAGATCATACCATGATGGTTGGGATTATAAAGGAAGATTCAGTGGAGTAGATGTACATTTAAATATTGTGATTTCATTTTAAAATCCTGTCGAGAAATTGAGATAAATACACTCTTTATTGAATGTGAGCAAAACAAAATTGTCTTTAAGTTTTTATTAACCGACCTAAAATAGTTTGATAACTCTTGATACTAGATTTATTATAAATATTTTATACCTGTTCCTCGTGAAATACGAGCATCAATAATGTTATTTACAACGTTACGTTTTTTACTTTTTGCTTGAAATGTGATATTTGTATAAAAACGTCATATTTGAGTAAGTTTTGGATACAAGCCGATATAAAACTTCAAGGTGTTTTTTTTTAAATCTGTTAGTCTCATGAAAAGGCCGATTTGTAAAGGTTCTAACTTAAAATAAATTTAAACTGAATGCCGTACAATTCCTGCGAGGTGAAATTAAACGAAATTCAAACGTGTATTCTGGGTATCTCAACTTTGTTCTTATTTTGCCGAGTCAGCTTATTGCTTTAAGGCACTTGCTAGAGATTAAGATTAAATTTTCTAAAAAATATTTTGTTTTCAATGAAATAGAATAAACAAGCGGAGCACTTTACTTTAAATACAGGCCACCGCCCTTGGACAGCCATATCAATTTTAATGTATACTCTTCTACTTGAATGTATCCAAGAAGAAAAATACGTCTGACGGCGGGTAAATTCAAAACGTGGTGCTGCGTTGAAGATTTTGTGATTAAATACACCAAGTAATTCTCAATTATTTAAATGCATAATAAATGAACTCACTTTTTATTAAAACAACTAAATATCTATTTATAAACATAATTTTAAGTAGCTACTTATTCATTTAAACATGTGAATAGTTAATATTTGGAAAATCACTTTCTTTTCGTATTATGTTTTACATAAATGATCGCTTGTGAAGTTTTGTTAAAAATAGAGCCTGTTTTAAGAACAGACATTTAGTCGGCTATTTTTTCCCGACTATACTTACAAAATTAATATGTAATATTTCTAAACTGATACAAATCCTGGCACCTTTGTAGTTGGTATTTTTCAAAAAATCAACAAGTTTGTAAAAAGCTTGTCCAATTCATTAGGAGCCCTTACTACAAAATTGCGTAGATACAATATACAACTCTCATATATTAAACAACTGCCCTATCACAGAACTGACACGCATCATTTACGTTATAATTTATAACTTATAATTTCGTTTATTAAATAATTTATGATTAAAATTTTCAAAAAAAAAGAACAATTTGCTATATTTATAACTAACAAATAATTAGATATTTTAACATATAATTTACGTAAAAATACCTATGCAATAAAGAGAAGATATCAGTTAAATCTGAGCGTTTTTCGTAATTGTATGTTTATGATTGGGATTTTATTTCTAAGTATTTTAAAATTTGGGGGCCGGTATGAACTTTGAAAATAATTAATAGATAATATAACGTATGTTTTATTTTGTTTACTTACTTCGGTCCACGATCTCAAAAAACAGTTGTCACGCATTTGATAAAAATCATTCTGCTGAATGTCGGATATATCTAAATAAACTAAAATATATTGCAAAAAGAAAGGTCGTTAAGAACTATAATAATAACTATTTTATATTATTCCATAAGTCAAATTAATAAAAAACATTGATTTTCAGAGAATTAGAGTCAAAATGGACAATTTTATGCAAAAAATAAGGTTAAAATATATTAGGCCTCTTAAGCTTGGCGTCCACCAGGCGTCCCGCATCGGGCCGCATCGCAACGCAAAAATCCGCTTGCTTTACATTTTGTATGAAACTGCGTCCACTAGAGGCGGGGCGGGCCGAACCGCGACGGAATCGATACAAATCGATGCGGCCTGGCCCGGCACACCTCGACCGTACCTCGCTTGTTACACGTACGACTGACTGTTAAAAATCCGCCGATGCGGCGCGGATTGCCTGTATAGTGGACGCAGTACGCAAAAATGCGCGTCGTACCGTTGCGGCTCGACCCGTCCCAAGTGGACGTCTAGCTTTAAACTCCTTTTCAAACAGAACAATTTATAATAAAATAGCTAATTTTTGTTACGATCGTACATTTAAGTGAGCATAATAATTCTTTTATATTCGTTAAAGCCTATATCTTCATACGTTGTGTAAATACATGTTGAAATATTTGAATTTTAAATCTCGGAACTTCAGAAGTTTATGTTCGAGTTGAGCTTCGCAAAGGGCCGCCGCTGGCAGATTTGTAATCTCATTCACAATGTATTAATGTGAATGTACTTAATACGAATTTATTTATTTCCACAGCAGCTTCTGAACTTGAAACTTCATATGTTCCGCCTTTACCCACCAATTTTAAAATGGAGCTCAAATCGTGAAATGAATGACATAACATAAAAATACTCGTACTACCGCTTTGGCTAGTAGCCAACACAACGTCATCAGCGTCAAAAGAAGATAAAAATCCTTGTTCTTTTCTAATTCCAAATATAAATAAACATATATAATAAAAAAACATAATAAAAATAAATAAACCAAAATAGCTTTTCAGATTTAGATAGTCTAAATTTGAATTTATTTATGTACTCACTTCACTGTCCAGCGTTTAAACAATTACGCGTCGACCAATCGCAACTATTCTTATTCCTTATTACGAGTTTTTTTTAACAAGGAACTGCTTACACATGAAACAATATACGACCATTATAAAGTTTTTGAGTTCTAGCGTCGTTAGTCGTTTGAAAATAGGACATAACAAACAAATAGTACATTTATAAAACTTACATGGCAATAAAAGGAGCTTTGTAAAACCTAAATGCCGTTGTATTTCTGAGAAACGTAACACAAATAAATACTATAAGATATATTATGTAGATACTACAAAGAGAACCCTAGATGAAAGGAAAACATTGTAGATATATTCTGTTGACTGAGTAATCTGTATCACAGTTTGCTTAAGTAAGAATATTATGTCAGTAGAATCCAGTACGTGCCTTTAGAATAAATTCATTCTAAAGCCATACCAATGGGTATGGTTAGCAATTGATCTAGCTATTTTGGACATAAATTAAGAACAAAAAGAAGAAGAAGACAGACTAACAAACCGATAAAAATTTAACGATTTATTTTTTTAAACATTTTATTAAAACAACACTTCGTTTTTTAATATTTATAATTTGCAGAAATTCTAAAATATACCACCGTCTAAATTTTTTTTGCCATCGTTAATTTATATCACGTCACCAGAACCATGCTATATAAATAAATGTTTCTTTACACAAACAATAAATCTCTTTTTAACCTACCTAACTTTTAAATTAGAAGTACAGATAAAGTCCGAAGTTTAGCCTAATATAATAATATATATACCATTTGACATTTGCACTATTGGCCTTTACCTATAAACTTTGCTCAAATTATTATCGTTGAGATAAACAATTGCTGTCATTGAATGAACTTTGAGATGTTGATTTAATATAAGCTGTTATAAGATGTTACTTAAGAATCTCCAAGCTTAAATTGGGATTTTGCAAAAGACACTTATTTCTTTGAATACCTACCATCGAAGTGCTCTAAGAAATAGGCACAGCTGGCTTTAAAATAAAATCCAACTTTCACGTAATAAGAGATTTCCTTTGTGTGACAGACAGACAGCGCTGTGACATATTAAACTTTTCTTAGGTACAAATCCTTGCACATTTGATATAGCTCTAAGCGAAATGCATTGCGGATATTTTAAAGGAAAAAAGGACAATGAAGTACAAAGGCGGAAGTGACTTACATTTTAAAACCGATTTTGCAGATTATAAGAGATCAAATGAAGCAGTTAATTAAACCAAGGCACACATTACGCACTGGTTTATTTTAAAACTTTAATGTATTTTGCTTCAAAGTCGAACTTTAAAGAGAAATCTTTCGTTTTAGAAGGCATGTAACTGATTCCTTGGCATTATTAATAGAAACAATATAAATATTTTTGTTATCAAAGCAATGTGTAACAGATGCTCAAAGCATATTCCACCTGAAAGCGTAATTTATAGCTATTTTAGTAGTAAGTAAATATATAATTAAGAAATAAGTAGCCTTTTATGTTATTTCTTAAAATAACACAAAATAATATATGTTAACATCACTACATAGTATAAAACAAAGTCGCTTTTTCTTTCCCTATATCCATTTGTATGCTTAAATCTTTAAAACTACGCAACGGATTTTGATGCGGTTTTTTAAATAGAGTAATTGAAGAGAAAGGTTTTTATATATGTTTTATACCCGTGCAAAGCCGGGGCGGGTCGCTAGTAACATACATAGGATTGAATATCAGGATAAAAATACTCAGCATTTTTTGAAATATAAATCATTTTTTGGTTAAGCCGATACCTACTTGTGTACCTTTCGAGTCTGGCGGCCTGTTTTATGTGTGTATGTGAATTTATTTACCTATACGTTCTATAGATCATATATAAAATATGTCTAATCAGTGACTGATTTTGCATATCGCATTTTGGTGATATTGTTAACTATTAAAACTAACAACAATTAATTTAACATTTAATGGAAAATTTAAAAATTTCCCACATTTTATTCATCTTTGGCTCGGCTGCCAAATACTTTTGAGAACATAATAGCCTTCCATTCCTTCCTTATATCACGTGATAAAAAGTATAAAAAAATTGAAATAAACAATGAGCTAGCAACGATTTTGGCCAGTACGTCTAAAACTATTTAAAATCCAATAGGATAATTAGCATCGGCTAACTATCGAGTTTAATGCTTTTCGTCGCTCTAAATAACTTTCAGACCCCACAAAAATAATAATTATAAACTTGGTACTGTGAGGTAATTAAAGCCGCCGTTCGGAATAATTTCATTAATTACAAGGTCATTTACACCAACAAAAGCTCTTTTATCTTGAAGGCCATTGAAATAATGAAACATTATTTTGCTTTTTCAAGCAATTAATCCGAGAGTAATTATTTTCTACTGATTACTTCTGTATTTCGTATCTAACTGATATTGTTTTGAAAACAAGGGTATTATAAATTATTTGTTGAATGAAAGTGTTTTTTTACTCCTTACTAATTTTTTAACGAAGTTTACCTACCTTGTCCTAATCTATTGATCTTGTACAGTGTAGGCAGAGAGAATAATAGATATTGTTATACTTAAACATTATTACTCTTTAATTCAAATCTTCGTTATATATAGCAAATATATAACGAATACATATTACGTTATAAATAAACAAGACATAGGAGAATTTATGGTGTTTACAAAATAACTGAATCTATTCATTTTCAAAGAAAATAAACTCATGAACATCTGAAACTATTATATTGTTAAGAGGTGGTCATAATCTACATAATCATGAAGTGTGATAATAGTATTGTGGTTTTTGGAGGTATAAATGAGTTGCGGTTTGTGTTCGAATTTTGCTGAATAATTCCATTTCATATATTTCATTATTTGATACTAGTTAATGCATTGACTAGTCAACTGGGTCTGAGTCGTAAAATTATTCGTTTGTGACGTCATTATGGTTGATAACTACTAAAACTAAGCTTGATAAGAACTTAGCTTTTGACTTGTACCTAAATAGCAGTCGCGAATCCACAGATAAACTATCATCCGAGTTCTGAAATTAATCAAAATTAGTTAATATGAAATGTTTGTCAAACTAACAGGCCAGTCAAATCAAATTCAGGTTCTGAAAGATTAATTAGATAATTTATTAACCTATGATCTTTTTGAATTGACATGTAATTTATTTTTAATTCTAGCTACATAATTTATATCATTCATAAATGTCATATTTTATTAAATTTTTTTGCTTACAAATCTGATACTTCTGAGTTCTGTTAGCTAACATGTTGATCAATTAAGTATTTAATCATTCTGCTTATATACCATTTTATACATGAAAAGAGATTTGACAATTGATAAGTTGATTTTGTGTTTATGAAAGACAGGTGTTTCAGGTACTAGAACATTCATTTTATGTTCGCCTATGCTGCTGTGAAGCATTAAAATGTAATTATTATGCTACAAAAGCTTAATATTTTCCGTCAAAACAGCTCCGGTTAGAAGCTTATTATATTTAATCCTTAAAATGTTTAGTTACTTGATTAATAATAAATTAGGTAGATATTTTTATACTTACCTGTCGACTGAATATAACAGCTTGTTCAAATTAACCTTATATTATGTCTTATAATTGAGATGCTGTAGACAATGGACGTACCTGTCACTGTGAGAAGGTTCCTTTCCATGCCTCTCAGACACGTGTAGCCTGAACTAATTGTGGCCTTGTAGTGGCACGCATTTTTATATTTTTTCATTAGTTATGCATTATAATGATTTTAAACATAAACGCGAATTTTATTTCATAAACTTATGAATAAATTATGAAATTTCAGGGAAAACAAAAAATGATTCG
This sequence comes from Aporia crataegi, assembly GCA_912999735.1. Taxonomy (NCBI): domain Eukaryota; kingdom Metazoa; phylum Arthropoda; class Insecta; order Lepidoptera; family Pieridae; genus Aporia; species Aporia crataegi. The sequence continues at coordinate 6,848,802 of OU538733.1, read as the reverse complement.
GTTTAGAAGGCACATAAGAGAAACTGAAAGTGGGATAGTCTCGTAAACATAATACATACACCATTTAGACAATAACCCCATCCGTCATTTAAATAAATAATGTCCGTGTAGCCTCACAATACTGGCTTAAAATTCGATGAGTGCAAAAATATGTGTGTAAAAAATGATCACTAGTCAATTTTGTGGTTTTGGGAAAATTTTCTCTCCTGACTTATCGTTTTGTATCGAGATTGCGACCATGGTTATATGGACATATATATATTTATAATAAAGGGCTTAGGAATAAAAGATATGCAGAGATGAGGAAAGAAAAATAAAAATAAAACATCACCAAGTGTTTATTTCTCAGGCCTTAATTTATTACACTGACGTTTATTTAGTAGCGACCGGAAATATACCAGGGCCAGGAGGTTAATATTTACAATTATTACAAATACAATTTTGAGGCACAAGGCCCAAATCAGCTATTTGATTATATACTCGCATCATGCATATTACAATCGGCATGACAAGGTTATCTTGAGAAAACGTTTGTGTCAAAATCAAAATTGTTATTTTTTACACTTGAAGAATAAACTACTTTTAGAACAAATTTTGACGTTGAAACAGATTCAAACAGACATTTAAGAATTGGTTTTAACTAGTAAATAAATATAATAAATTCGTTTACTTTAAAATTGAAGGCTAATTTAGTTTAAACTGATTTTAGAGAGTAAAACACAATGATATTTAAATTATCCATTTATTTCCGTTCCCAATCATAAATGTTTGCGCTCTATTGGTCCATACATAATTCATTCCAAATTTCATTCGTTCATAAACCACTTAAATTTAATTATTTATATACATTTTTACATTAAATTATATGATATAGCGTGTAATATACACAAATTTAAATTTAACAGGATTTTATATTTTTAAATAGGTTATTTTCTATATGAATGTTACAGTATGGACTTAGTTACCTTAAAATTACAGTTTATGCCTTTACAACTCCAACGTAAGTGGTAGTTCTATTTTAGAATCAAATAAAAAGTACATAGATGTATAAGACAACGCGATAGATTTTTGTAACTGAATGGAAGCTAATACAAATATTTTATATAAGTTATTAAATTAATCATTTTAGCTACATTAATTTTTTTTATCTTTCTGTTACAAAAGAGGATGTCCTAAGATACCTAATCTTGATCGCTATCAAAAACATATAGCATCAAACGATGGTATGACAACTCAATTTAAGTTTGATTCCCCTTCTGCAATACAAACTTAATAAGTCAAGGCAATGCGTGTGTAGTGCTACTCACTTAACGTACACTTTCTCAATTATTGGATTAGGTTGCCTTGTAAATATTTAAAAGAACATAAAATATTAAGCTAAAAATAATGCTTTTTCCTTTATAGCCTACTTGATTAAGTTGTAGAATCTAATCAAGTTTCTTCTCTCTTCATCAACTGAACTTCGAAAGAGGCAATGAGATACAAAATCACAGTACTAAAATCTATATTCATATTTAACTATTATAACAATTCCATTAATAATCTATTCGTTATTCTTAGAGTAATACATACAGATTAACAAAGTTAAATGTATATATTTTAAAATAGGATTTTTTTCGAACATCATAAAACTCTTTCTAGGGAAAAATAATTTTAAACTTTGCTTAAGTATTCAAATACTTCATAAAAAAATCTAGCGTAAACCCAGATCTAAAGTAAATAAATAATTTTTAAGAGCACAGGACAGACATATTTCTGCGTCAGCCGTTTGTGTGATGAAAACCGTAACTTTTTCACTGCCTCCCAGAAGAGTCTGACCTCCAAGAAACGCTAGTATTTGTATCCGAAACATAAAATGGCGGTAAAATTTAGGAAAAACTGACGCGACGCCTATGAAGTGACAGGTTTATCATGACGATTTCTTTGTTGGCTGTCACCAGTAATCAACTTTCTGGGCGTCCCGTGACAGTATTTTTAAATGTAATTCAACGTTTAAAATAAAATAAAAAATAACAGCTTACAATTCGTTGAACTCGATTCTGTAACTATATTATAGAATTTACATTTACATTTCGTTACAGGCTGCATGGTTACAGTTTCACGGTGTTAAATACTTAGTGCGGTTTCATACGTCAAAGCTATTTTCTTTTAAACGATATACTTACATCTCAGATTATAGAACAAAAGGCAGATAGAGCGCACCTGTTCGATGCGCGTTCGGTTCATCGTGAGTGAAGCCGCCAAAGCAAATACAAATTCAAAAGCGAATACAATTTCACTGGAGTGCTAAACAAAGCGTCGCACTGTTTACACTACACGAACGATTCGTTATTTTACGTTAAAAAATGCCGTCTTGTGTTATAAACATTGTAAAAGTTGTTCTCAAAAAACAAAAAAAGAGATTGAATATCATTTCACACGTAACTATTGATTAATTATAATAATAGTTTAATAAATAATAATTTATTTATAAGATAATTTCACGGTTCTCTCGGAACACAAAAACTTCAACATCAATTCGTCAGTGTTGCCAGTTTTAGACCAGATTTTTTAACCTACTTGTTGGTTCAATGTAAAGCGAAACTATTTTTAGTATCATGCCCAAATTGTTGTTCCAAGTCTGAATGTACATTTTCTAATGTAATTTTTTATAACATTCAAAACGCCGTGAACAGTGACTCGAGAATTCATTTCTAATGCAGGAGCTTAAATAAAACACTTATAAAATAATTTTTTTTATTTAAAACTTGTTATTTTTTATATTTATAATTGATTTATACAATTTGAGTACATACAAAGGAAATAAATAGTATCAGTATGTGTTTACCTACTAAAAGTGTGATTGTAATAAATATTTTGAATTTATTATGTTTTTCACGTTTAAAATACCTAATAAATAAATATGTTACTTGAAAATAAAACAAAAAGGATTAAAAAATTTTTTAAATACAGGGAGTTTTTTTTTCTATTTATGGTTGATTTAGACGCACACAGATGCTGACATTACTATAATTACGCACACTCACACTCTCGCGTGTTCGGTGCGCTCGATCTGCCTTTTGTTATATAATCTGAGATTTACGTAAATAATAATAATTATTTTTCTAGGCTTACGCTAGTTATTGAAGTAGTACCCAGCTTAAAGGAACTATGGCACTTTTAATTTTTTTAAATTTATTACACTTGAGTAGCATTATCAACAGCCAAAAAGTTATTTAAATCACACGAATTCCTTTTTCTTTGCGCACCCACTTTTAAATTAACACCAACTATGTTCGCTCTCATTTTGTCTTTGTAAGATTCGTTTTCTAGATTGATTTTAAGAGTCTTTTCTCCTCTTTGAGAGATTAATAACTGGTTGTGAATGTTTGGAGAACTGGCACTATTTCTAGGAATCGTAGCGTGGGGAGTTCCAGGTGCTGGAGATGGGGCTGGCTCTTCCTCTTGAAACCTCATCTTCACTGGACCGATATCCATATCGCTCTTATTCAAACTATAGTAAGTTCCTCCAAAGAGTTTCGTATTGAAGTTTTCATAATTCGGTATCACACAATTAAGTGTGGAGAAAGGTCGTAAGTCAATTTCGTACGGTAATCTTCTAGGAAGAGTGACATAGCCTTTTGGACTCGTGAAGATATTGGCAGCTTGTAAACGACTGTATAGGGCTGGGCTTATACTAATAACGTCATAGTTTGGTGACTTTGGACTCGGTTTCTCTTGGGAAGTCGTTGAGAAACTTTGAGTGGTTGACCGTAGAGGAATCGAGAGGAGATCTGGTGGATACGTTTGAGGGTCCTTCGCTATTCGATCGATTAGTAGTTCCTTAGGCATTGGTAGTTCCTGGTGCCGATGATTTTCTTCTATAGCTGTGAAAAGGTAGATCCATTAGCAGGGAATGGGCGAAATCGTTTATAAGGAATTAGACAATCTTATTTAACTTTTGTTTCAACTTTTTTTCTTTAATACACATTTACGCTTGGACCACTTAGCCAGTTTGATGAATTTTAAAAGAAAAATACGACCAACTTTTTTATTCTTATTTTGGTTTACTTATTGAATACATTGTACTTCGTTCACTTTAAATCTTGTAGAATGTTGAAATATTCCAGCTATCATTATTTATAATTTACCGCTCGCTAACTATTTTCAATGAAACATTCTTAACACTGTCATACTTTAGTCCATGAAATTTAATGAGGTTTGCGGTCCTTTGTACCGAAACCCGATTGAAGTAACAAAACAACAGCCACTTCAAATTTACGAACATCAAAGGGTTGAAATTAGTTTTATCTGATTTTTTTTTGTTTCATAAGAATGTTGTTATGAATGTGTGCTTAATTAATTTGCATAAAATTATACGTTCCAATTTTTCAATTACAGTGAACACTACTTCATAAAATAATTAAAAATATAAATACCCTTTTCTACAACAGCCGTAAATACCTAGTTGAATGAAAGTAAGCCAATTCTTATACAAGTAAACATATAATTTTAAAGTAAATATCTAATAAGACTAAATATAATTTTACAGATTGAGATCCTGAGTGAAAATTTAAAATTATAATAAGTTCGATGGAAAACAACTATAAATTTTTTTCCCGATTAATAGGTTGCGAAAGACCTTTGTTTCGCTATCACGATCAACTGCTGAAACGATTTAAACGAATTTTGGTACGAAATGTGAAAAGAATAGGCCTTATTTAATGCAAATGAATTCGCATAAATTAAGTCACAAGAGAAAATTTCACATTTTTTTCGGGTCAACTGAATCACGGAAACGCTGTATTGTTTAATTAAAGGAAAATTTACCTATATGTGGCAATCGTCGTTTACTATGAAATAAAATTAAATGGAAAACGAAAAGTTTTCAAAGAATTCCATTTCTCGGGAAATTGCGAGGAAAAATGCCTATAAAGAAGCAAGTAATTCCAAACTTATACCATTCAAAAAGTTTGATAACGATTCCTTTCTATTATCAAATTATTTTTGGACGGAATTACGGCTTCATTTAAGTTTAATTTTTTTAACCGTTTTTTTATCGGAAGATATCAAATACGGTACCGTATAAACATATGATTAGAAGACAATGTTTTCCAAACAATCCAAAATCTTATATATAAAATTCTCGTGTCACAATGTTAGTTACCTTACTTCTCCGAAACAGCTTACTGATTTTTACCAAATTTTATATGCATATTCAGTAGGTCTGAGAATCGGCTACTATCTATTTTTCATACCCCTAAGTGATAATGGTAGCCCACCCGAAAAATGAATATGGCAACACAAAGTTTGCCGGGTTAGCTAGTAATTATATATACATTATTACCTATTTCAATATTCGAATTCAGGACCTACAACCAAAACTACTTTAAGAATAAGAAGTACATCTAACAATACATATAACAAATATTTTTAAAATAAATTAAAAATTAATAACGATTCGACAATAAAAACGAATCGTCCTCATGTGAATGAGAACTAATACCAATTATTTACTTTAATTACTCGCTTTCACGTGTATTAGGTAATACATTTAAATGACGCATATAAAATTGATTTTACGGAGAACTCTTAAGAAAGGATTGGTCATATTGATCTAACAATGTGGTCTGACCACGGCCACTCAATGAAATATAAAATGAATGGCCAAATACTGGTGCTTTGAGTTTTTGGTTGAGACATTTTTATAAAACAAACGCTGTTAATTTTCTGCTATAAAAATAAACTTGGAAATTCTTTAAATTAATTGATGACGGAAATTAAAGCATTTACGATGTAAGTCAGTATTCACGTCAAATTACATAATATGTACCATAATTGTCACAACTCACAACTAACAACCAAAAACTTTCGAAATAAAAATAATTATACGATAAAAGCTTTTAAATACGTTACAACTTTATGGTTGGTTATCTAAATAACTTTTCATTTCTTAATTTAGGAATTTAATAATATTTTTTTAACTACACCAATAACTGTTCATTTCTTTTTTTAAATTTAACACCAATTAAAATAAAAGACATTTTAAACGATTGTCTCATAATAATACTTTTAATCAATTTATATCATATTAGCTCTTTTGTAAGCACAGTTATTTTAGCGATTGAAATAAAAGAAACTTCTTTTATTATTTGCCATATCAGATTAGTGAAAATTATAACATTTGCCCAAACAAACGCAAAACTTCTCTAGGATTTATTATTAGTATTGCTTGATGCTTTTCTTTAGTTGGACAAGAATAAATATGCTTTCATCAAATCGGTTCAGCGTTTTAAGTGTCGACGCATAAACAAAATTTTTTCGCATTTCACTACATAGTATAAAACAAAGTCGCTTTTTCTTTCCCCATATCCCTTTGTATGCTTAAATCTTTAAAAGTACGCAACGGATTTTGATGCGGTTTTTTTAATAGATAGAGTGATTGAAGAGGAAGGTTTTTATATATGTTTTATACCCGTGCAAAACCGGTGCGGATCGCTAGTATATGATAAAAAAAAAGATGCTTACTACTTTACAATATTACAAGAAAAATGATTTCAAAGTTCATAGATTATAGCAAAGTAGTTTTTATAGACTTCATCACAATGTAATCGGGGTATAAGGAAAGCGAAAAAACTTCGTCGTAGGGAAAATTGCAATGGAGGTATAAAGTTATTTTATCTATCCTGTGGTAACGTGAAATTTTGATGAAAGTCAAAAGCATCTCGGTGTTGAAACTTTTAAAATGTTATTTATTTCACATGAATTTATAAAGCTTTAAGTAGAATAAAAATGTTACTAAAATGTTTGTATTATGTGTTATCTATTTAATTATGTTTTTTCTTCTATCAATCGATTTGAGCGTAAGTGCGTAGAAAACTAACAAAGTGACATAATATGATGATGAGTGAGGTAGTTAAATGGCTCACGCGTCTGATATTTAATGCGTGTTGCGCAAGGTCCTGGATTGGAAACTCGGGTAAACACTCGTGTCTGGCGTATGTCGTACCTATCACAAAAATTTTTTATCGGACTTATCCGATAAAATTTTTTTCAGTTGCCTCTTAAGGCAAACGGGCAGGAGGCTCACTTACGAGAGGCAGTCCGTCGTAAAACACTACAATTCTAATTTCAAAAATCGATATCCACCCAAATAGGGCTTTTGAATAGAAAAAAAACTTAAAACATACCTACAATTAATAACAATTTACTCATCACTTATCTAAACTTTCATAAACATAGATTTTATCCCCACAAAGTTTTAAAATATTATTTATTACCTAAGATAGTATCGCTATCCAGTAGTGTCTTGTTTAATTCCGACATTTCTGTTGCTTGCTCAGTCAGAGTGGAGTCATACTTCTTATTAGCCTTAGAAACAATCTCACTCTTAACTAATTTCTCAGGCTCAGATGTAACAGAGCCTTCTATAAGTGCATCACCGTTTGATGAACGTGTATCTGTTTTTATCAGTCTTTTCATTTCACTGGTATTTGTTGAACAGTGACACATCACTAAAACTGCGCCAAAAATTATCACTATAGCAGTAAGACTGCCAACCATTATTGCGAAAGAGTCTGCATCCATTCCAGCTATTGAACCTGCTTCGCTATACTTAGATAACACTAAAGTCAAAGTTTTTTCATCAACGCCACCAGGGTTTTCCGCCACACAAGTGTAATTCCCTCTATCACTATATCTAGCGTGAAGTATAGTGAGATTAACCCATCTTATAAGATCGAGAGTGTTGTCAGTAACAATATATCTGATTTCTCCAAAGGACCTCAACTCAATCGTTTTCCCGTTAAATCTCCATACAACTTCTGGAGTAGGATTACCGACAACTTTACAAATCAGAGTCACGTTTTCGTCATAACTTTTGAATGTAGAATCTGGAAGAGGTTCTAATATGGTAGGCCGACAAGCAAAGTTTGCCGAATCTAATTCGTTCCAAAGTTTGGAGTGAATTGCAGCAGGCTCCGCACACGAGGTCGGTGGAGTATATAAATTGTGACTTATCACCCAATCTCGGAACGTTTGTAAATTGCAATCGCATCGCCAGGGATTATTATGTAAGTCTAGGCCGGATAAGTTTCTTAATGCCATTAAAGTTTCGGGTTTCATGTGACTCAAATTGTTGCCGTCGATTCTAAGAATCTTTAACTGTGGCAAGTTTACGAAAGCCTTTGTACCGATTCTGACGATTCTATTATTGCTCACTTCAACTTTCTGTAGATATTTCAAGTTTCGAAATAACCCGTCTTCCAATTTATCGATTAAATTATGGTTTAAGTTTATCAATCTTAGTTTCTCGGTGCCTCTGAACGTGTCTGGATGAAGATATCGTATTCTGTTTTTCGATAAATCTAATTCTATCATTATGGCTAGAGTAACGAATGCTGATTTATGTACAGATTCTAAACTACAATCCCTTAAAAAGAGTTTTTTTAAGTTGCTTAATCCTACTCGTTTGAATGCTTCCTGTTGTAACTGTATAAGGTTGTTATTAGAAAGGTCTAATATTTGAATATCGCTGCTCAAATTGGCTGGAACGATTTTTAGGCTGGAATTGGAGCAGATAGCAGCTTTGTTGCCAGATTGCCATCGACAATCACAGGGGCGCTGGCATTCTGTGGTGAAGTCTGTAACGGTCATGGAAATTGTAATCGATATAAGAGATATCCTCAGCCATGTTTCCCAACATTTGTTAGCCATTTTGTTATGTTGGTCATTTCTTCGTGTCGATGCATTCCTGGTGAATGTTCTTTCTTCGAAGCATAAGGGTTCTGAAACAATAAGAAATAAATATTAGTTTTTTATCAATATGAAATAAAGAAGAAGCTCTTTCATAGAAATGATTCCTTTGTAAAAGGTACAAAAACTTTCACCTTGACGAAATAGGCATGCATTCAAGAAAACATAAACGACAAGTTCAGTTATTGCACTCAAGATCAAGATAACACCTTAGCGTTGATGGAAACTCCATAGTACACTTATAAATGGTGTACTTTTCAAAAATATTCCAACATTCTATTTGAATATTTTAAACTTTTTATTTGTATGCTCCACAACTAGAAATAATTTTTTGAGATAGCCTTTAACGGTCATAATCGATTGCAAAATTATTTTTCTAATATTGGTATAATATTTCTATTAATTAAAACACAATGTTCAATATATTTATTTATACAAATTTTATAAAATGTGTAAGTGTATTGTAAAGTATAAAGAAGATTAAACAATTTAAATAAGATTTTATATATATTTAAAATATATAAGATTGTAGTATACTATATGAATAAAAGTGAAATATCAAGTACTGTTACGACTTAGTATTAATTTTTCTTATCAAGCGCACATCGCAGCACACCGGATTAGATTCTACTATGTTAAGTCAAAGGTCAAATGAATAGCTCGACTCATTTAGGTTTTCACTTTTATATGCAGATTTCGTAGTCAAATCTGTGCTTTTGAGTTTCCATGCCATTGAAGCCAAATATGAAAAGCTGTTTCAAAAGCTAATTGTAATGGCTAAAGATTTTTGACAGCTTAAGTAAGACTTTGTTGAGATATGAAATGGAACACATTTCATATCTATGATGGATGACTGCTTAAACGTTTTTATCAAAATAAATAAGATTTTAAATGTCTCTATAAATTTTAGAATGATTTAATTATTACTTAAATTTTCCTGACATTTCGTGTGCTTTACAGCCTCTATGGTCACGGGCGACTGACGACAAAGATGTTAGTTGTCAAATGGTGACAGCTGAAGCGCGCTTAATCTGTTATACTTGAATGTGTTTTATGCGTTCAAACTTATTAAATAAAATAAAAAAAAATGTTTATGGGATGGGATATGATGGGTTGTAGAAGGTACAAATATAAACAACATTTTTGTATTTTACTTGTGAAAATATAATAAATGATAATATGTATATTGATATGATAATAATAATAAATTAATATTTAAAAAATCATTACCTATTTTCATTTAGATTTTTATTATTTTTTTACAAACTGCATGAACGTGTAAATAATCAGTTGTTTGGTTAGAAATATTAACTAAGTAAATTAACTTCTCAATAGTTTAGGAGAATAGATAAACCTATCCTTCGTGATATTAAACAATAAAAACAAAGGAATGTGATATTTTTATGGATATTTCACACACGAATAGTAACATCACGCGATAACTTACATGAAACGTTTCATTGACCTTGGGGTCTATTTCACCTGAAGAAATAACATTATATATTCTTACTTTATGATAGCGATATTATGACCCAATTTACAGCTTTTGCTACTAAGGTCTAGATGGTGTCAGTGACCTTAAAAAAGTCTGGAAATGTTGTAACAGCCCTCTCTATTTTGTAAATTATATATAGGTACCTGTATAGATTTTATTGAAAAGGAGACTGGACTATATTTTTCTCTTTCTGACTTCTTTTTGTGAAATCTATTGTGTCGCAGAAAAAGAAATAGTAATATATATATTTAACCTACAAATAAGATTAATAAGTTAGATGTTTTTAGATCTTGTTGTCTACGTATTATGGTGAAACTAAAGTTATGAACTTTCAAGTAGTGATTGAGATTATGTTGTTAAAAATTAATGGAATTAATAAATGAATACAGTTTGACAGAGTAGGATATTATTTTCTCCTAATGAAATCCTAATTATTTATTAATTTATACCTAACCTAGAAAATAAAAATCTTATGAATATGATATAGTTATTTTATTAATTCATTTTGTGTTTGGCACACACCTTTAACTTCGCCAATACATGGAAGGCGTGACTTGTAAAGTCATTCAAAATCATATATCATGCCCTTCCCAAGATAGCAGAATAGATATTTTTCTCATTTCATGATATAGTTACTGGATGGAGGAATTTTTTGAGATAAGTAGATACGTATTTTATAAATATAGAAACAAATTTATATTAGAATTACGGTTCTCAAGATGTTTAACAAATGCACTAATATAGCATTGCGCTACATTCACATCTATATATATACACTAGTATTAATCGCCTAGGCACCCTAAACACGAATTTATGTACTGAAACCGCGTTTCACAAGTATAGAGCCAGACAGATGCCCTGGGGAATGGCAGCTCTCGTTATATTAAAATGTCTTTATTATGTCAGCATTTCATGATTACGTGTGGAATTTTGATAATATTGTTGAAATATGTAACACAGACACACCGTCCGAATTTGAAAATAATGTACATGATATTGTATGAAATAGCCATATAGCTTATTTTATTTAATAACTATTAATCATGTATATTCATAACGTGTATTTTACAAATTTATCATATTTAAATGTGTTTATTGTATAAACAAACCAAAATCTTTTCACTGTCTGTTCTTCATGGATTCATATTATATTCTAACAAAACCAGAGTAATGGCAATGTTAGCACTTATTTTAGTTAACATTAGGCTTTAATTAATGAATGCCATTAGATTTTTTAATTCATACGTAATATCCTATGAATGTCGTAAAAATTTGACATGGTTTTGTTGGTGGCTGCTCATTACTGAGTAGCAGCTTGGTTAGTGATCGTACCTCTGTAACATATGTAAATTTAAATCGTGGATATAATGTTAACGATTGCAGTCTCTTTCTTAAATTAAATTGTTTTTTTCTGGAATCAAAACTATCAAACCCGCTCTGCAATGCGCTGCACACCGCGTAGCAACGATGGCGACAAATTGAATTAGCAATTGACGAATTTTTGTAAGTGCATAACCTAAAAATGGTTTATAACCATATTTGGCTGAATTAACACAAGGCTTGTATGATAAAAAATATCTGGAAAAATGTACAGAAACGTTCTTTATCAGTATATTTGTATGAAACAAACGTGACCTTCTAGGAATACATTCTACATACCATACATATATAATGTATAATAGAGTCATTTACCATTTACTTAATTAATTAATACAGAAAACAATAATGACTTTGGAGCACTCCTGAAATTAATTGCGGAAGTTATGGCATTTAAATCGGCTCTTCGATTAATTAATGTGTACATTTATTTGTTTTTATTTTATTGATATTTCAAAGTAAATAGTAAATACTTTGTAAGCATATAGCTATGTAAAAAAAATTGCACAATAAACTCGATTAAAGAAACATAATAAGTTCGAGAACCAGAAAAAATTTAAAGTTTAAATAACATCATATTCGTGTCTCAAATTTACTTTTTTTAGCGATTAGCCTATGTTCCTTTTTAATGCCGCATTTATCATACGAAGTTACCTAACCTACTTAATTAGCTAAGCATGAAGGTGTAACAAATAAACTCACTACAATTTTTTTTTTTTCAAAAAAAAAATTCTAATATTCTTCTAAAATATCTAGTTTATAGCTATTTATGTTATATACTATTTTTCGCTTAAGATACATATTATATTTGATGAAATTTGCCGAATTTCTCCGTCATTTTATCAAACTCTCAAAGTTTTGTAAACGCCCTTTTGATCGCAATTTAAAGAGACTTTCTATAATATTGGACAATGTCTTACTTTTATAGCCAATAAAGTCGACATTTTTTACATATATCACGTTTATTGACAATGACTTTTGATATATAGGAATGGAACTTTTTAGGCCGTATTTGATGTTAATCATAAGGCTAGCCACATACATCCGAAATTGTCTATCAGTAGACAGGCTATTCCGGCTGTGTGTGCCCAGCCTTAGAGTCAAATTTTAAAACTGTCATATAACGTCAACTTTAAACACATTTAATTAATATTACATTTAACGTGTTGAATTTCAATTTCATGGCAATCATCATATTTTCCCCTAATTAATTAAATCGTGTTTATACACTTAACACAATATAATCCTAGGGGAAAATTAAAAACAGGGAAATTTAAAGGAAAAGACATAAAGCTTTGAGTCAGGCAACGCTATGATATAGTACCTAGTGATTCTACTTACCTCCCAAGCTATATTATAAGTATATGCAATTATAAAGAAGTTATATAGATAATATATATATACAATATACATATATAACTTCTTTGAGAATTCGTACATTTATAATATACCTTAGAGAGAAGAAATATTTACAGAAATACGTTGCTCAGTTAAGATCTTTGATCAAAGCTTTTTGTCTCGTTTTTGCAATAGTGATTGCAGGTCTACACGACGTCAACGAGAAAGAGAGAGCGCATTTGAAGCGTTTTAAGTTTCAATTTAATAGTTAGGGGATAGATAGTATATGAAATATAAGAAATATTATGTATTAATAACTAGTGGACCCCGCGAACTTCGTATCGCGTCAAAGTTCCGAATAATAAAATGTCATCTATAACGTAATTCCATAGAAAATGTACGAGGAAAATGTGCGGAATAACGACCGGTTAAAATTTATATATAAGCACCATCACAAGTTTCTAAGGCTTTTTAACATAATTTTTAACTTAGTTTCATCTGCATTTATCCAAATTCTCATAAATATTATACAATAAAGAGTTTCTTTGTCTTATTAGATAGAAACTCGAGGTATACACTCGTATACCTTGAGTTGATGATATAAATCATTATACTCATAATGATTTACATTGCACAATAGCCACGAATCTCTGAGATAACTTATTCTAAACTCGACTCTCTATTCTACTACTCATAAGTATTTTTGAATAGAACTCGTACTCTGTCAAATCTCAAACGCATCTAATACAAAAGTATCTAGTAACAAACATTTACAAAATGAAATATTTGCAGTATTTTTGGCTAAAGCATATTCATTTGGGAACAGCGCACAATACTGACATTCTATACGGTGATTATCCCACTCGGGTCGAACAATGTCCCATTGTTAATTTCAGCCACGCTTTTAAAGCTTTTTTCTAGTCAGGCATATGTAGCATTTATTTCTAAATTGACTTTTCAGTTTTAATATTTATGGGCGTGTAACATGGATAGGGGAAAAATTCAGTTCCATTTTTGAACTAAGCTTCTTGGTACTTCCGATTTATTTGATAGGTATTTGAAACATTATCTACGTGATTTATTTATAAACACGTGAAACTCCAGCGAGTGCCTGTGAGTCAAGTCTATTTTATTAATGGTTTCAGGTCACGGTCCCTTGGGGCTGATTTATTGCCACTATGAAAATAGTTCAGCTAATAACCTCATAAGAAAGTCTTAAAGGGTACAGATCCACTCAGGCAGTCATATAATATATAAAAAACGGTTTCCTTATGTCTGATTTGTTTACTTAAATTTTTAACCAATTGTAGCGGCCCAAATGGGGGTATAAATATACGCACATTCAGCAGCAAAACAATTTTGATAGGACGTCATTAGGTTTATCTTGAGCAAGTGTAACCAGCTATCAAATTACGTTTATTAGAAGAATACCTCTCATCTTCTTGCTTATTCAAAACAGATGACTAGTGAAGTTTCAATCGGTATGGAACTATATATAAAAATAAATAAGTGAAACTATATTATATTCTATGTTCAAAAATTTGCCAGATAAAAGTGTTACGTTTTCAAAGATTAAGTAATTACCTAGCTACCTCGATGATTATATATAGAAACACAAATTCCATATTTAACTCGTTTATAAATTATTCATAGTTAGTTATATTGTCAAGTCTAAAGTTAAAATACTCTTAGCACTTGTAATTCAGCTAAGTTCTCAGCAAGGCGCTTAGCGCGACTTAACAATGAAAATGTTAATTATTTTTCTCACGTATAATGCCCGTGGCGGGTTTTGCATAATAGAACACGAAGAAACTTGCATTCATTATAAAAGTTTTAACCTAATTTGTTCCTGAGAGAAATAGTGTTAAGGATAGTCAACTTTATACCATGTCAAGTGTCATGTACCTTGATTTGAGTACTTACAAAAAACATTAAATAAATTACTTATTTAATAGTGACTTTCCATGTTATTCGTAAAAAAATTAAGTTTTAAAAGCTTTTGTCAATTATGAATTGAGACAATTATATAATATGAGAAGTAAATAAAACATCAGATACGCATATAAGTTTATTAGCTTTAGATTTTAATTTTTATGTCTCCATTGATATTTCTACTCAAATATTTCATACAATTCTCACTTGAGACTTCACAGTAATATCAAAAGGATAAATTAAAAATGACTGATTCACTGATTTTTTCTCTAGGATTTATTTATAATAACGCTGTCAAAAACAATTTCATTCTAAGTTATTTGAAGCAGCAAAACCTAAGTTTTGCTGAGACTAACCATAATCCCGCAATCTCCTTTGAGACAGACATAATATTTTTAGGTGAGTAAAACCTTTTTGCTCTGATATTGGAAGTAAGAACGAGCTAAATAAAGCTATTTTTGCATTAAAACTTACGCGTCATAAAACAACAGAAAGCGCATGAATGATGTTCAGTGTTAGAATGTGGTAGGTACGCTTGTAGAAGACGGGTCTTTGTTCCATTGCTTTGAGCATTTCTGCTCGTTACATTTGATGTTTGATGTCATTTGTGTGCAAATGCCTAGTTGCTTCTTTAAACTTTGAAAAGAGTTTTGCTTGTATGTAATCTGTAAGATATGTCTTTTTGTCGTAAATTTTTTAATCCCTACACAAAAAAGCGATATTTTAAGATTCACATGTCTGTGTTTCTGTCTGTTTTTGACATCTTAGCTCGTAAACAAATGGTATGATTATGATGCGGCTTTTTATTTTAAAATCTGATGTTATCGAGACGTTTCTATGCTACAATTTATGAGGATCTGTTTATCCATTTATGAGCTTTTATTTGTAACTAACATGTTAAAGGGCTTTGCAGTTGTCTTCTGTAAGATCTTAAAGATGTCTCTAGTAAGATTTACAACGAAGAACGTTATTAACGCTCACTACCTCACCCGTATATTATACGTATTAGTGGATTTATTAAGACGATAAATGTGATAAACAAATTAGGATCTTTTAGAATGATATAATATAAACTTTATTGAATGTTTACGCTGACGAAATCCACAGTTATTTACGTATAAATATATAAAAACTAATTCTGGATTTGAATAGTAGCTAAAAATATTAGGAACTATAGATTATACGGCATGTATGGAATCTACAAGAAAAGGGTAAGTCTTGCAACTGTCCATGTGCGATGATCAAGAAGAAATATTTCATCCCTATTTTATAAAAGAAATCTTGTGAGAATGACTTAATTTAAATTTTATAACTTTAAACACTTGTGCTATACTTGATACTCTATCCAGGTATGAAATATATTCGACGCGTTAAATTTCATTCAAACTGCTCTCAATCTTTAATACTTTACGCTAGCATTTAAGTTTTTAAACTAATATTTCCTTACTTATACCTCTTCACTAACTTAGTTTGATTTGAGAAAATTGTTACTCTTGTATAAATATGGATCTCTATTCCAGTTACGATTCGTAAATTTGATTTTGAACGTTGAATCCAAAAGTAGAATACATTTAGAATTCACTTTAAAATTGTATTCCAACGTTCTACTAATAAATTTTATAACTTTAAACTAGCAATTCTTAAAGTTACGTTACATTTTCTTATGACAAACAGGAAATAATTACATGATGTCATTATTGTGCGTTATCATACATAAATATTATGGCTAAAGGTCTCAGAAATCTATTTTTTGGCAAAATCTCCCTTCCTAAATCTCACAATAATTTTACCTTCGTTATATCATTCAGACTGTTGAAAAGGGCAAACTAAAGCTTCTTACAAAAATTAAAATCCCTAAAATGTCTTTGCCGCTTACATAGCTTAAATTTAATAAAAAAGTAACCACACGCACCGTTGCTAAGATATGATCTTGCCTGCTAAGAATAAACAGGGAAATAAACGCAGAAAATCTGCCTCATGCCCTGAAATATTCTGCATAATTAATTAAAAAAGAACATACATATTACATCTATTTTCCCGATTGTATTTATACAAATATATTATGTTAAAGATTTGTTTTTTTTATCTGTAATTTAAAAATGTAAATTCCACTGGTAGTAGGAAGCTATTAATACTCGACTATGACACCCGGAAGGATCGAGTGACATAGGATATATTATGTACTTATTTTGTAAACGCACGCGGTTGAAGTTGCCAAAAGCAAGTAGACTAAAATATGTGACATAAAAGGTAGAAGAGATAATTGTAAAGCTTAATACCGACGATTTTAAGGAAAATATTTTTAAAATGTTCCAAAACTTGTTATCAGTCGTCCGGCGTCCCCCGCATACCGGGTTGATATTAAATTAACCCTCTCACCGTCATCGTTTTAATCTTGGATAATGTCCCGAAATGCCGGCCTCGTGTACCTTTATTTCATACCTAGCAACGGAGTATAAATGCCATATTCCCTGGGTATAATGTGGTGGTCCTTTATTATTGAGTATATAAAATAATTAGACCCGAAAATAACTACCTACACTATATTAACGAAGCAAGTTTTGAAACGAATTTCTATATCGTTAATATAATATCAAGTTTACTCAAAATAAATCTAATGATGTATCGAAATTAATTATTGAGAATTTAGTTACAGCCGGAAAGATACATACATAAAAGTTAAACAAATAGTCCTTCTTTTGATCTTCGGCACATCAACCAAACTTATAGGCGTCTTTTCTTTAACATTTTACAACCTGTAAGCTTAAATGATTACAATCTTGGTGGAAATCAAAAATCCTTTGTTTCTGAAACAGCCTATCAGCATAGGTTTTATATCTATTTCAGAATTGCCTGACGAAACTCCAAAATGAATAAAAACTCTTGTTAATCGTTAATTAACCAACAAGGGTTGAAAATTTACAATTTCGATTGTGAAAAATTAACATGATTTTTCAATGAAACTGGCAAATATCCATGTATGTAATTACTGTAGCTTGCGATACGAGGTCAAATTGTGTGCCATTGAGCCGGTAACAAGTCGAACAATTAATTGACAGATTAATAGTAACTCGTTCAGTGTTTTTTTAATTAACTAATGCTGCTGCTTCATCTGCAAATTGCTATCTGACAGATTTCAAATCATTCAATCCGTAAAACTGAATACGCTGTGTCGTGAAATCGTAATATACTTTATTCCATTCAAAAATGACGGCCAATCCATTTAGCCTCATTTTTAAGTTATTTTTTTTAAGTTGATACACGGTACAGGCAGACATGAACTGGCGCAGATCATAGTATTAGAAAATGATAACAGAAGATACGTGGAATTCCTGTGTGTGAACAGGAAAGCGATGACGAGGGATAAGGAGAATATGTGCCATGGGCCTGCTCGCGAATATACTAGTAAATGTTGAAATACTCCTAAGTAAGCCAGGTTTCATTTATTTAAAAAAATATTGGACTCATTATTGGATCAATGAGACCAACCTAAGGATTAATATCAAGTAAATATACACGAATGTTAACCTACTGTATAAATCAATGCTTATAATTGTACAAAGTTTAATGTTGCGGGTGCTATAATTTCTTACTTGCGTACATTGCATGAGAAACTTGGAAATCTAATTTCCACTGTATAAATAAGAAACGAATTAAAATTCATTTTCATGTACTAGTAAAAGTTGCAGTATTTCTAATTTATGTCTGTTTATAGAGATGGCCCGTTAAGTATTAATATTATTCACAGTTAAATACTTGGCAGCGATTTCGATATGACCTGTTACAACACTAGTACTGACAAAAAGCTTACTCACAGAATACTAACATGAAAATTACACCGTATTATAACTAACTAGCGACCCACTCCGGCTTCGCACGGGTATAAAATATATATATAAACCTTTCTCTTCAATCACTCTATCTATTAAAAAACCGCATCAAAATCCATTGCGTAGTTTTAAAGATTTAAGCATACAAAGGGATATAGGGACAGAGAAAGCGACTTTGTTTTATACTATGTAGTGATACTTTAATTTACATACTTGTCAATTTTTGTCAAATATGACAGTGTAAATGAAGATTAAGTAATGAGCCAACGAAAAGATGACCTTTCTATGGAATATATGAAAATTCTAACCAGAAAAAAAAGATGTTTTTGAAATATTATAGAAGTCCATGGTCGATGGTCATTTCTTAAGTTAAAAACAAAATCTCCATTGTTTTTTAGTTACTAATACTCATTAACATACGTAATACATGATATTTATTATTTAATGTACAAGTATATATTTTTATAACCAATATTAAGATACATAACGGAAATATTTTTAATATCAGTAAGAGTATTTGTCACAGTTCCAAGTATCTGTGACCTGTTACAACACAGTCCTATGTATCCGCATTGCCGACCTACTTGCAAGAAAAATAATAAATTATTTAAACGCAATAACTCCCGACTTGCATACCTGAATTATGGAGGTAATTATTTTGCCTGATACCAAGTTATTTGTTGAATACACTAGCGGAAGATTGCAAATATTTTTCATTGTTCGTGCAGCGTTCTTGTTTTAGCATTAAAGGAAGTTGCAAGGAAGTAAAAGATTTGTTGGTTACATTACTTTTTATATATAGATTAAGCCCATTTTTTTTTTTTTTGGTTATTTTCCATGTTTTGCATTTGAAAGCACAGCACTTTTTGAGAATGATTACTGGTTATTGTGACCACGCTACGACTCTTAAACTACACTGGCGAAGTCTAAGCTTCAGATGCTTCAGCTTATACATTTTCGTATTATTATTTAACAGTCTGACCTACAAATCAATTTAAATTATAAAATTAACACACAAATAATAAACAAGTGTTGACGATTATCACATCTGGCTATTCTGTAGGATATTAAATAGCTAACGCTTAATTTCCATTATTTAAGTGCATCGAATTGTCAATTTCATAAAGACTGAACCATAAAACGCACTTTGAAAATTTGCACTAGGCTTGGACGTGACAAAAATGAACAACACTGCGGACAGCCTAGATAAATCTGACTTATGAACGTTGCAACCATGAATACGAGAAGTAAAAGCCAGTGTTTTGCATATTTGTATCAACTAGATTTCAGTATATGCAAAAATTGTTAGCGTAGGTACGGTAAACTTATATAAAGTAAATTGCCTGGAGTGGCATCGGGCAAACAATCTTGCGCATCCGTCTTCTGATTATGTTATTTGCAAGTAGGTGCAATCAAATATTTTATGCCCACTCAACTGAAAGATTGCTTAAGCTAATATGAGTCGTGATGTTTAGATTAAAATTAAATTTTTCCTATAAAGATTTTAAGCATTCTTTGAAAAATCTTCAATGAAATATGTATTTTCACAAGGGACGAGTGGGCGTTTATTATGAGGACATTTAGTAAAATTAAAAACACTTGCGTTCAGACTCACAGGAGAGCTATTTTAAAGCATAAACCTTATTTATACATTCCCCGCACCATATTTTCATACGTTTCAGTTGCATGTACGTAGCGTGCGTTTAATGGTCTCTTTTGATATTTACATAGGGCTGTTCGTTAATTTTTGTTTAATGCGGAATGTAAGTGGGATAACAGGTTTCACAGGTTTTTTGAGTTGAACGAGATGTACGAGTTTAAATTTAAAATTTATTTATACCATTATTTATATTGTTACTAGCAACCCATTCTGAACTCTAAGAAATAGAAAATACCACCATAAACAGAAAACAGATCTGGTGAAGTTTTATTGACATTTTTATTAAACAATATCATAAGTAAAAACTTGCAAATTTTTCAAATTCTTTCCTGCAGAGGCAAATTTTATATATATAATAAGAGATTAGTTCGGTCGACTGATGTCGTGAAGGCTTGGATCGAGTCTCGTGTTCAAACTTGTCGTTAACAGGTGCGTGCTGACCTGTTTAGCTCGAAGTCGTGCCACTCTGTATTAGGAGCAGTGATTGACTCACAGCTAACATAATCTGCGGGCTGGCTGTCAGTTTTCTAAAGTTGTTCTTAGTAGGAAGTATTCAATAGTTGTTCTAAAAACGGGAATCTCTGTCTGATTGGTTAGTGGTTATGTATTTCGAGTAAATAGGAAAATCATTGGGCGAAGTAAAATTATATTAAGTGTGGTTTCTATTAGATTGTTAATAGAAAATTGCTTCAAATATATATAAAACAAAGTCGAGTTATTTATTTATGGATTCGTCAAATCCGAGAATAACAGAATAACGATTAAAAATATAGAACAATACATGAAAAAATGTTTAGGAAGAAAATTCGTTTCCGTATAAATATTTTATGGAATGATATTTTTGGTGATACGTAATTATTCGGAACCAGTGATACGAAGTTCGCGGGGACCACTTATTACAAATAAAAGAAACAAATAACGAATTTGATCGAGCTATTTTTGACTTTCTTTTAAATAACTTTTCTATAAACGTATAAATAATTATTCATATGCATATAAATGAACATTTATTATAAACATAAGTTTCAGCTTAATAACGAAATAACCACAATAAAAGCAATTAACTTTGACCCTGCGGTATTTGACGCAGCGATTGAACATTATAATAGCTTCCATCTAATTGTTTGTTTATACAAATACTCGTTAACTGCTATTTGGCGGTACATTTACATAATTAAATGTTTTCGCAATTGGAATTAATGTATTAATTTTATTTGTTTCGTGAAACCTAAAAGACAACAAATTAAACCTTTCTATTAACCGAGCAATTAAAGTGTTCTTATAAATATATTAGTGCATAATTAAGTGGCAAGTCGTCAGAGGTTATCATGTCCTCTGTTATTTAAATTGACCTAAAAATTTTCGCTTATGACGTCAATATGGTCGATTTTAACATATTAGAAATAAATATGATAAAAAGCTCAAGTCGTCATTGACTTTTTCTTAAAAGAAAAAATCATATAGATATTACTAATTTAGTAAGGCTAGTTAATAAATTAAATACGTCTTAAACAAGTATTGCCCTTTGATGTGTAAGACTTTATTAAGTATGTAATAATTCCCACCTATACACACTCTAGTTTCTAGCGAATACCTTAGAAACTCCAAAGTTCCAACTCGGTCTTGGAATATTTAGTACGATAGAGTATTAATTAACACGTATAACTTTGTTATGGTAAGTGTGAGTTCAATATTATGGGATTTATCGTATATCATATCTTACAGAAAGTTTACTTCTTTTATTTCTATATGTCTACATAATTTTACTTTTCTTCTTCAATTTTAATAATTCATATATCAAATAAAAGAAACATTTCAATCCGTATAAAATTTTCTGACACAAACAAAATATATGTTCATCGATTTATTGTACCAAATAAATATGTAAGTACATTTTTTCTTAAGAATTGCCACCAACGTAGTGTGGACCGTAACTAGTAATAGTGCGTAGGCAATTTGCTACGAAGGCCTACGAAGCAAACTCCTACGAACGTGGCGTAGGTTATCATCATAATTATAAAACTTGTTTTAGCTTTGAACTTCGTACCTCCTAATGATCAGTGATTGTTGTATTATCTTATGAGCTAAATTAAATTCTTTTTTATTTTCAATTGAATATAACGAAGCAAGACATTGTTTAGATCATTGAACACATGTTGTATTAATATTTTTATAGTATTTCCAATGTTTTAATAGTTTTTTTGTACTTAGGTTTAAATATTACTCAAAAGTATACATAAACATTGTTATGTTTTTTTCACCGAACAACGGACCGTCAAAATTGTTTGGAGTGTGGTTTCTATGATTTGCGATATCTTATATATAAAATTCTCGAGTCACAATGTTAGTTACCTTACTCCTCCGTAGCGGCTTTACTGATTTTTACCAAATATATATCTAAAAAAATATAAAATATATATCATATTCAGTAGGTCTGAGAATCGGCTACTATCTATTTTTCATACCTCTATGTGATAAGGGTAGCCCACCCCAAAAATTAATATGGCAAAACAACGTTTGCCAGGTCAGCTAGTTTTTTTAATATATTTATGTATATAAATAAATAAAAAACCAGTCCGGTGGAAAAACGGACTTCTACAAGGGGCCTAAAGAAACTTTCCTATCGTCAGATTAAAGTTAGCGTTATCTTCTTTGTTAAGTGAAACGTCCAAAACTTAGCTCTTAGCTGTGATGCAGATATCTTAAACAATTTTATATTGCAATGTTAAGCGTTTTAAGACTTAAATAAGATATAAGTTTTGAATGCAGAAGTCTTATGCGTTTACTTTAGTTGTTTTTTTTTTTTTCAATGTTGCAATTTGATTTATGTATGTATGAATTTGTAAATATTTATTGAAAAAATATTTTTGTTTTCCTTATTACCCTTATTTTATGGCATTAAAGATTCAGAAAGCACAGTCGTTTTATTGCCATCAGTATAAATATTTCCACCACGTGACATCCGGTCCCCGATAGCAGTTTCCGGTGTAGCGACATCCGCCTGGGCAAATAAATTCGCGATTTACCCTTGAGATATGGCACGTTTTAATAATTCTTTTCTTGATCTACCTATCTGAAAATAAGTTTGACTGTTATCCTAACTTTTATATTGCTAATGAGGGTTCCCTTTATGGATCATACTATTTCACACCACCTATTAAACTATACTTTCATTCACACATTTATATTATCACACAACCTCTCGACGTTTAGCTAATTACTTAAAAATATATAAAACATAGGTATCTTTGTGATGCAACCACGCACTGTTGATTTAAAACTAAATTTAACTAATATTCTACGAGAACTTTAAAGGCCTTTTTAGTGGTTGATTGGCCACTATTGGAAAATCAATACTATGATATCTTTATAAGATCTTAATTCTTGTTGTTTTGTTGGCTTGTTTAGACAGAAGCGCATAAAAATAATTTATATTATTAATGGTATAGACTGAACATAGTTATCTTGTTTTGGAGTTTAACCCAGTTTTGAACAGATAATTAGCGGCACGCTCTGCATAATTATGTTTATAATGATAAGTTATACTGCAGTTTGAAATATTATTCAAGTTTTAGCATATTATATTTTAATTAGAAAAAATATAAAATGATGATTTATTTATGATACTAATACTAAGTAAAATGGCGCAAGATTAGATTATTTTGTCTTTGACTGACCATTGAAAGACGTCAACAAGCAGAAGTTAGGGAACTTTCTTATTTATTCATATAAATTATTATCCCCGTAACAGCTTATAGGATTTTGTAATAAAGCCAAAAACTATCTCGTATCTGTATCATTTAATAAACACCCAATAATACTCGTGTGAGTTTCAATAGAAATCTTCTTTTGTGCTTTCCCTTAGCCAAATAAAAGAAATATCGTACAAAATATTGTAACTACAAATCATTGAAGCAAACAATATATCGGGTAAATACGGATTATATTTTGTACATGCCCAAAAATGTATCGTCATGTTAGCGAAAAAAATTTTTTTTAAGCGTATTTATATAAAGTATTAAAATTAGTAGCTTGAGTTAAATATAATTTATTACTATTTAGTGCACTAATAAATTGAATATTTACAATAATGTACTTAAATATATTTACAAAAATACAAAAGGCTCATCAAAGCCGTTAGGGTGCGTACCCAAAATACTGGCTGCATTACCGCGTTGTATTGCTATACTAACGCGTTGGCCGAAATATGAGCCAGCTTTCGGGTTTCCTGTGGTCTCAACTAAGCGCGTCGATATCTCTTTAAACAATCGACGCGCTTCTGGCCCCCATGGACCCAAAGTCTCCACTCCAAAAGGAACGAAAATATAAGAATCCATGAGACTTTCATATTTTTGCCTTTTGTTGCTTTCTGCAATCGATGCCGCGCCACTAGCAGCCACGGAAGTAGCATGGAGATGTGAAGACGCCAGTGTGTCGACGCAAGTAGCGTCCCACACAAGCGCCTTACCACGACTCCAAGCCACCAGTGTCATACCATCAGGACGCCTGCCATCACTGCGTATAATGCCATTCGGCTCTAAAATGGCCGGCACATTAACGGAGACAAACGCCCTTCGGATAACATCGTTGATGCTGGAGTGGCGAGAAAAACGACCAGCACTCTTGAGACATGAGAGACCATGACGCCCAAGTGTATCCACTAACGCTTGAGTTTAAATTTCAGAAATTGATGAGTGTTCCCGTTAACAGTTATACGTAAAATTTTGATATATTTTTTGTGATTGGTGATTTAATTTATTGTAAGCTTTTTGTATATATTTTCCATGGCACCCGTTTTAAGTAAAATGTTTTTTTTCTATGAAAGCTTTATTGTTTCTTTTGCCCAATAAAAGGCAAACAAGGCCTGCGATTGCCTTCCTGCACAGTTTAGTATTGTGCTTTTCAACTAAATTCAAATAAATACATAAACTTTTTTTATTAAAGTAATTAAAATACTCATCCATGGCTAAGTGGGTCATGTGTTGTACGCATCTTCTGAGTTCGAATCCTGAGGAAATAATTAAACGCATCAATCAGTCTGCTAGGCATAAAAGCTCACACTAGGTTTAGTTATAAAATTAAAAAATAAAATTATCAGTGAAACAGAAATGTCTCACCCCGCACTATGAGATTTACTTTGGTCTTATCAGCATTAGGATCTCCTAAGCAAGAATCTACGCTAAAGTAGAAACTTTCATGAATATCTGACGCCTGAAAGCCCGTTACTCCTAATGGGGCAGTTATATTTCTGCGTCTCTTTCACTGATCATTTTCTTTACAGGCAAGTAGGTGATCAGTCTACTGTACCTGCCCAACCAAAATATTTATTGTTGCTCAGGACTCAAACCCAAGACCTCCGGCATAACACGCAAATACATAAACCACTTAGCCACGGAGACTGTATATTTCTCGTATTTTTTTTCGAATGTAATTTGAATATTTCCAGGCACGTTTGAGCAAAAGCTTTTTCCTGTAGTTTATAAAAGCCTGTTCTATTCTTTTATCCCAGCTTGAAGGGATCATAACAAATGACCAAATCGTGCATAAAACATACAGGCTGTGGAAATAGTATATTCACTTTGGTAAAAGTTGAGTGGCATGTGTGTTATTTAAAAGGGTTGCATATTATTACAGTTGCTTGCAACCGGATTTCGGTTCCAAAATAAAATAACTCACCTTTTTAAAGTTCATTGAACCGTGACTTCATATTTTCTGAAACAAAATAAATTATGAATTAACGCTTTTAAATGAACTTAAACTTGAACAAGGATATACCTACAGTGTTATGTAGTTCTAATAATTATAGAATTATCTGCATAAAAATAATATCATTTATGCAATTAAAAACACAAAAAGGGCTCGCTTATTGTAACGCTTATTGTAACGTTAGAAATATTTATAAATAAGATTTTTAAAAATAATAAAGATAAAAAATTAAATCTAAAGTAAGGTAAGGAATTGATGTGATTTGAACTTAGTAAAAAGTATAAACTTAAATATTTCTTTGGAGATAGAATTACTAACGAGCAACCATGCCCGGCCGATTTCTGATTTAATCTACAACATAATAAAATGAATTATCGCTCGCTCCCAAAAGTGTTGTAACATGTATTCGATGGTTGAGCTGGCACTTTACCGAAATTGAGATAGGTAGGTTTTTATTATAGAGCCAAAGTAATGATTCTTTGATTTTCTGGTGTCTGATTGTTGTTTCAAACAAAGCTTTACGTTTCAAATGGAATGACACACCATGACTAATATAAATCAGACGTCCTTAAGACTTCTTATATTTATATAATTTACAATAATTTCTGTTTAAGAATATTATTAACAACAAATTGAATAAAGATTTAGTATAGCTGCTAAATGCGATAAATTGAAAATTGTAATAATATATTTAATGTTAATTGATTAATAAATAATAAATTTCTCAGGAATTAGTGGTGGGTGTCAATTTCATTGGAAAATAATCCCGGTATCAAGGGACACTTTGTTAGGATCCGTGGCGATTTCAATCTAATATCTAGAAAAACTTAAATGGTATCTCCAATACCGAGTTGTATTGATAAACTTTAAAATCGTTTCTTTAAAACGTTTCTTTAAAATTGGAGACATTTCGTTAAATAAATATTTACCTAATAACAAATTACACAAATCAACAGCTATCCATTCCGAATCAGAATAAACTAAATAATGTTGCTTCTAAGGTATTTCAATAAAAACAAGTTTAGGAACGCGTTCTGGAATTTTCAAGTCATACTTAATGAAGAAACATTTATTAAAACAATGAATTCGGAAGCGAGTTCCTTTTTAAGATCCGCCATGATTAACTAGTGAAACCAATTATGGAGTTTCACTGAAAACTGGTCACTTCGGGTTTATAATGTCTGAGCGAGTCTTGGATGATAATACAACTTCGAATATTCTTTGGCTTACCTTTTGTAAAAAGCAAATAGTCATTAGGCTCACTGTGTTAAGTGCCTCCCGCCCACCTACTTATACCTTTTAACAGTATGCGTCGCCAAACTTTATATTGTTCGTGTGTGTAATTTATGTTGTAATTTTAACAATTAGTATTATTTATGTACCTATATTTTTATTTATGTTAATATGAATGCCCATAAACCTTTTCATTTCCATAAATGTTATATTAATAAATAATCACAAATAAATGATGAGAAGAGACTTATTTTTAATAAAATCAAAATCTAGTCTGTCCGTTACAAAAATATCATCTTATTCGGCAACTTATAACAACATGTTTACGATTATATAATTTCATTAAATAATTTCAATGAAATTCACTAACTATTGATTATATCATGCTGAAGGTTTCAAAGGAATCAATGGAGGTTCAATGTCAACAAGATTCTGAGCGAATTTGGCCGATTCAAAAGACTATTGAAATCGAGGTTTAATTGATTTATTAAGTATCTGCTATACCTATTCTAGTATTAATTATATATAATTAATACTAGACATGGGACTATAGTCTTAAGCATCTTTTATATAAACCTAAACATAATTCTTATTCCTATTATATATTCAGCCACAAAATTTGTTAAAATTATAAAAGTCTAAGACGAAAATATTGTAACCTTTCTTGAAAAAATATTTTCTTTTTTAATATAGATATAATCTGCAGCCATACAATCCAATTAAAATAATATGTAAATTAAACTCGAGATATTTTAATTAAGTACCTATATTAAAAACATAAAATATTTTATCTGAAGCATTTCTCAAGAAATATGAAACTCTCGTGAACAATAACGTATTTCATACAGCATACTTTTATTATATCATAATGTAGCCTTTTATTTCAAATGCCATGACCATAACTCGAGCTTGAGTGTCTATTTCACGGTTTTAAACTATCTCGCGAGCCGAGTATGAGAATTCATTTCTTGCAATTTATCTATTAAATTAAATGGTTTATCTTCTTTGTAACAAGAGAAATGTCATAATATTTCATCTAAATCAAAAATCGACAGCAAAAAGGAGAACGTTACAATACCAATGTATATATTTTATGTATTTTTAATATCAATATTGGGTAAGTTATAGACCGATTAGGAAGTCTATCCATTGCGAATCAAATTAACTAAATAATGTTAATGCTGTCTTTCAATATAAAAGCTTGGAAACGCGTTCTGGAGTTTTCGGCAGACATAGTTAATGAAGAAACATTTGTTAAAACCATGAATTCGAAATTGAGTCTCTTTTCAATATCGCAATTATTCGTATATTTATCCGGTCAATACAGACATTTGAAATAACAAAAAATCCGGGAAAGCCAAATTTTGGTGAAGAGAGTTTACGATTAAAAATAAATTTTCAAAAATCTCCATCGATCCTATGTGTGCTTAAAAAAGTTATTCGAGGTCAAAGGTTAAAATTTGAGGATTTTTTGGACTTTTCTCGAAAATTGTAAGTTTTATCAAAAAAAAGAGAGAGGTGTGTGTTGTGTATGTCTAAATAGACCGGAGTATATTTAAAAATAAAGATAATTCATATACCTATTATGTTATACCTGATCAGCCGTGATATATACCTACACGTTCTTTGAAAACGTTTATTTTGTGCGCTTAATCATACCCAGTGAAACCAATTATGGAGTTTCACCGAAAACTGGTCACTTCGGGTTAATAATGTCTGAGTGAGTCTTGGATGCCAATACAACTTCGAATATTCTTTTGCTTTCCTTTTGTAAAAAGCAAATAGTCATTAGGCTCACTGTGCGGCCCGCCCACCTACATATACCTATTAACTGTATGCGTCGCCAGACTTTATATTGTTCGTAAATTTCAGCAAAAAAAAGAGGTTATTAAAACGATTATATAGTTACTTCTTATCTTTGTAATGTGAATATGAGGTCAGTTATAGACCGATTAGGAAGTCGGTGTCAAATCTTTAAGCCCAAGGCACCGGCTTGCATTTGTTTTGAAGATTTTTTCATAGTTTTTTTTTATAAATTCATTTTATTTGGAAAACTTTGTGTGATAGCTTCTTAGTCGGTCAGGTAAAGATACCATTAGCGTGTAATTAGTAATATAGTTAAGAACAAAATCTATTTTGGCAACAAAAACCCAACTGCTATACAAAAAGAGTATATACATTGTACAGTTATGCACTCGTGTCATCAAGACAAATCTAATGATGAATTGAATAGTAAAGCAGATTTGTTATCCAAATATCCTATGTTATTTGACAAAGGCCATGAATATACTTTACTGTACCTAATATTATTTCATTTACATATTATATTAACAACATATTACATATTAAATACTTCATAAGACACTTACAGCAATATGATAGTAGATACAATCTCTAGCAGGGACATTTCTGTTATTTCAACTCTTACTCTTTACTTGAGGAGAGTGTATGCGGCTTTACCATTATGTAGTTAACCAGTTAACAGAAACGGACCCACATACTTTTTAAGCACAAAACCCTCGCTGGTTCTTCCCTGCAGTCGGATAAAATGTACCAGATCTTTATAAGAATATTTATATACATACTTAATGCATTGTTTCACTTGCATTCCTTAATATGGCAACAGATGTTATCAAATTAATTAAAAGTACCGGAAATGTCACGGTAATATAGCAAGTGCCACGATAATTATAGCATTTTTTATTTCAAGGACT
The DNA here is from genome assembly GCA_912999735.1 of Aporia crataegi. NCBI lineage: Eukaryota > Metazoa > Arthropoda > Insecta > Lepidoptera > Pieridae > Aporia > Aporia crataegi. The sequence continues at coordinate 6,818,784 of OU538733.1, read as the reverse complement.
TTACCATTTATTCATTTGTCGTGTGTCTACGTTTTTATTTTTCCTCGTCACGAAACAACCCCACGCACTGTTTATCGAATGATATTTTGTTCTCTTTAATAAAACAATTAATGATGGATTATAGGGAGACCGCTAACCGCCTTGGTGGCTAAATTACTCACGCATCTTATATTTGATGTAGACGCGAAAGGTCTTATAAGGGAAACAGTTGTGCTGGGTCCGATATTATGGCTCGTGGAGAAGTTGTTGGACAGTGCCTAATGATTTAGGAGATTATTAGTGAAAGAAACTTAAAAAAAATTAAATTTTCTTTTAGAATAGTACAATTTCTATTTCTGTTATCTTGGAAACGTCAAATGCCAAAAGTGAAAAAGAAATGAACACCTCTGCATTCTAAGAACAGAAATTTAATGAGACTTTCATACCTATACAATTAAAAATTCCAATTACGAGAACAAGAAAATATTTATAAATACATACAATACATTTAAACCAACTAAGAGAATAATTAGTTCACGTGTGTGACATTCATAGTCTGTTGCGCTGAATCCATCTACGATTTCACTTTTATAATTACTTACTTTGAAAACAAGACATGAAAGTTTCAATAATTTGAGTAGCTCGTGTACATGTAGGTTTATTCAGAATATTCTACGTATTTGAAGTCGCTCGTTCATTCTAACAATGCCAAGCTTAACAAATTAAGTAGGTGCATACATAAACTATAACATTTAGCATTAATGAAAACATTCCAGATATAGATTGTCGGCAGTGACTATTAGTTCTTGAGTGATAATTAATCTTGTTAAGTTAAATCTAAGCTAGAATCTCAATACGCTATTGTTGGCCGAAGGTCACAAAACAAACTCAACGATTTCTAATAGTAATTTAATTACTAATTTAATTCTTTTACAATATCTACAATGCTAGGCTTACAATTCATATGAACCTGGCCTAGGAATATCCCACACGTCTCACATTTCTCATAGTCAGCGAGCATCGGTTCTGTTATTCATTAATAATTGACACTGATACTTTTTGTACATAATCGTATGACGTGTTAACATGGCAGTTACTATTCAAGTTGTTAAAAACAAATTAAATAAACGGAACATTTTGAGTTTAATTTTAAAAGTTATTTTATTATCTAAAGCTACCATTTACTGCTGCTTTTAGTCTAAGCAATTTCAATAATATATTTTTAGATTTTTATCTCTTAAAGAGTAAAATATCCTAGTAGTTCTTATTTATTAGAAGTAGTACTAACTATCATACTTCTTAATAATGATTATGTTTGTGCTTAGAATAGTTTCAATCAGAAAGGGCATTAATTACACACAATCCACACACCACTACACAAAATCTTTCACCAAATTTCGTAGAAGGAGAATCGAGTGTACTCAAGGTCAGGCACAGAACCACAATAGGCAAGTATATTTGAGGTAATTTTTGAGTAAATACGAATACGTTATTTTACACGTGGATCAGCTATTAACGTTGATGTTTCGTTGTTAAGCAAACATTACACAGGCTTTGCGCTATAACTCCAATTTTTTACGGCGTCAGTAAAAAGTATATGTATGTACTTAGCTCCCGAGCACCGTTTTATGTGTTACATTGATGTTGAAGTATGAATGGTATTAGGTAAATCCAGTCTTTATGTAATGTTTCTGTTCTTTTTTAATTTAGAATACAATAATTATTTTTTGGCTTACTTCAAACTTGTAATAAATTTGATGACTGTCTCTGTGTATCATTATGTTCAACAGCCTATCCGTGTTCTACACTTATAACGCAGAGTGTGTTTTTTAAAAATATTTTATTTTAAAAGATACACAGCTAATATTTTTTTCTCTTGACGCGGTATTGTTTCTATAATTAAAACTAGACGTGGCTTTCAAAGATTTCTATTACAAAGTAATCAATTCGCTGACATATAAATCCTCCAATTTTTTAGTGAAAATACACGGAGAAATATAGTTTAAAACACATGCAGAACCATATTTTATAATATATAAAGAATGTAACTTAATAGATAGACATTCGACCTCAATGGAATTATTGTGTCAAACTAAGTTATAATAAAATACAATCAAAATTACAAATGACTCAAGGTGTACATTAGACATAATTGCGATGATAGTCATGACAAAAGGGGCTTTTAACAACGAAAAGTATCTTTTCAAAGCTAAAATTTCCACCAAAGCTAGAAAGCGCCTTATTAAAAGTAATATATGGAGCATATCATTATATGGCAGTGTAACATAGATAAATAAATGTTAGAGCATTTGAGATGTGGTGTTGGAGAAGGATGAAAAGAATAAGCTGGAAAGAAAAATAGTAATGAACAGGTCCTGACGAGCATTCAGGAAAAAAGATCCTTTCTCTACTTACGACCTAGGAGAATAGGAGATGCAAAATGATTGGTAACTTGGTGCAACATGATAGTTTTTTAGGAACATCAAGAAGGAAATAGCGAAGGAAAAAAGATAGAAGAAGACCCAGATGCAGCTACTTTGAGCAGAAAAAACAAGAACTTAACCTCGGGTTGTACCAAGAGATCAAATCACGAGCGGAGAATAGAGAGGAATGGCTACATGATGAAGTAGAATCAAAATTAATTTCATCTACTTCTAAAATGGTTATACCGCTGAAAAAAAATTATTCATTTACTTTACGACCTATTATCATACCTACCATTTAAAAAATCATTAATATCAGTCGAATGGTTTCGGAGAAGTACGAATACAAACACCGTGACACTAGATTTTATATAAAAATCATACAAATGTATACATATAGATTAAAAGAAACCTTAGAAAAAAAACACTCGGTAAACCTAATTTAAACTAAATTATCTTTGAATTTAGTACATGAATGTTATTTGTCATTTTTAATTGAATTTCATATCATTGTTACCGTTTCTAGATCTTAGTTCAACGGTTCACCGTATGAATACTAAATGAAAATTAATAAACAATCAATAGTCAAACTTCTGCTCGTCATGGCTCGTCATAATGCGTCTCTGTTTCGATTGAATTTCATTGAATATTCGATTCCTATATTCCATGAAATTCAATTGATTCGAATTTAGGAGTGATGAATATAATAACAATTCTAGTTTTAAGTTATTTATGAATAATTATATGTTTAAAATTATTTATTTCTGTTATTTTTAACCGACCTTCAAAAAAACCAAAAAGGAGGTTATCAATTCGACGTGTATTTTTTTTTTTTTCCGATGTTCCGCTCGTACGTCGCCATTTGTAGACCGATTTAGATGAGTGAGGTGTCAAACGATAGGGTAACTCGTCGAAGTGGTCCCATTTTTTTTTAGAATTTTTACGATTAATAGTTTTCAGCATATTGAAAGAATAGTTTCACAATCGGACGAGAAATCGCTGAATTCCGCGCGACCATGTCGTGCTTATTTGCTTATAACTCTATGATTTATGAATTCTTATCGATGAATTAGATGTTATTCGATTAAGTATTAAATTTTCAACAAGAGAGAATAAGAATCAAAATAATTTGATTTATAGTTTTAGAGATATTGAGGTTATAAAATAAAAAATTTAAAAATCTTCAATTAGTTCGCTTTAGCAATAGAGATGTCCATGTTGTATTAAATATATACTAATTATAATAAATTGATTTAATTAAAACTCATATTGCCAAGCTTTTGACGGAATTTTATGATAATCTAAGCCATATATTTGATGTTATGGAGCAAAACTTGTCAACAGAGAAAAACATGCCATACGTTATTGTTTACGCGTCCAGTTTAGATCTATATAGCTCGATGTAATATCAGTTTATATCGATGACTTATATATCATTTTATAAAACATTAAAAGTGTCATATATGATAGTAAAATCAATAAGGTAGAAGAAATACTTCTAGAGATAGAGAGAATATAGTAACTGAGTTCCTACGGGAAATCACAATGTGCGTTCACTTGCTTACTATAAAACACCATGAAAACTTAATTTATATGAACGATATTACTTAAATTTTTAGTATTAAACGATTCAGTTTTGCGTTTTCTTATTTTCATTAATTTGAAAATATTAAATTAAATTAATTAAATTAGTTTTTAGTGTATAAGGTAAGCGTAAAGTCAGAGCGTCCATGTTAGTTTCGTTTTGATGGTATGATAACCAACTATACGGTTTAGAAGAGCCACTCAAAAGTATAAAATAAATTAATTTTAAACAAAAAAATAAAACCGACCTCAAAACGCACTGAAAAGTAAAAAATAAATTTTGTATTATAAATGTACTTACTATAAATAAAAGACGTAAATAGTGTTGATAAATAAAATTCATCTAAAATTCTACAAGGGCATAAAACTTTCATGTTGTTTTTTGAAAGGCGGTGCCAAATATATAAATAAAGACTGAATGAATATTCCTGGACTTTAATAAAAAAATTAATTGAATAGCTTGGCGCAGCGTTTCAAAGAGCAACATGACAGTTTTATGCCCTTGTAGAATTTTAGATGAATTTTATTTATCAACACTATTTACGTCTTTTATTTATAGTAAGTACATTTATAATACAAAATTTATTTTTTACTTTTCAGTGCGTTTTGAGGTCGGTTTTATTTTTTTGTTTAAAATTAATTTATTTGGTTTGCTTAATAAACACACTTTTGTGTTTTTAATGTAAGATGAAATCGCGACCACAATCTTTAAATAAAATACAAGAGTTCATGTAAACAAAAGTAAATAAAATAGGTTGTAAAGCTACGTAAAATTCCAATACAGTTTATTTCAAGCAACGTTAACTTTGCAATAACCGCTAAACAATTCGAACGGATTGAACGAATGCAATGAAATCAAACGCACTCATTCGATGCGGCATTTGATGCGTATATCTGAGCAAACATTATCTTAGAATACAAAGTAGATATTGCATGGATTTCAACATTTACTCTTAATCATAGTTACATACTATACTACTGTACTAATTATTTTATATTTGTTTTTTTTATATTCCTTTAGGTAACATGCGCCGCCACTAGACGAATTAATATTGACTATTAACTATTAAACTCATATACTAAATTTAAAGATAATTTAATTTTAAGTAGGTTTATTTTATTAGGTTTTTTTATTAATAAATAAAAACCTTTTCACTCGCCATCATTCATTAATTCATCATCAAGGAGATTGATATTTCAGAGGTGGTCCTTTACTATCTAAAATGCTTGGAAAAATCAAAAGTTAATTGTTACGAAACTATTGTCTAGAATTTTATTCATTTTAATTAATTTTTAAATAATTAATAATACAATAAAAACTACAAAGAATATAAAATCTTTAACCCTTTGCATAAAATATTTATTTACTTTACGAGTATATTACTATTTCTTTGTTTTTTCTTGCTTAATTTTTTAAATATTTACTTACAATAATGTACTTAAATAAATTTACAAAATTACAAAAGGCTTATCAAAGCCGTTGGGATGCGTACCCAAAAGATTCACTATGCATATTTTCTAATTTATACCCCAAGTTATACATACACCAGTTAAAATATGTTATAAATTTTAATATATATATACTATAATATATTTCTGTATCTATTTCACTGATATTTTTTTAGAGGCAAGTAGGTGATCAACCTTCTGTGCCTACCTAACCGAAACATTCATTTGTTTCCCCGTGATTCAAACCCAGGACCTCCACCGCAACACACACATTACCCATGGAGGTGGAGCTTTGATTAAAAGAACATATTATTTTTCCTTTCTTTCATTCCTTCAACCATTTATAAGAACCTAAAGTTGGGCAAAATGTCCAATATCGCTAACATAATTTATCTAGAATGTTGAACTACAGCGGAAACCACTAAATGATTCAATTGGCCGACTGAACGAATGAAATTAATCCAATCACTCTTTCACTCAATACGGTTATCGAGTTTTCCGATGCGTGTTTTTGTAAGTTGGTTGGTTATCAATATAATGTCTTAGAATTGTTATGGTTCAAAAATACTTCAAGTGGATCTAAAGCAATGTACAAACAAGACCTACCTAATTTAAAGTTACGGATTTTTTGAATGATATTAACGCAAGGGAATTACATCAGTTCGTCTGTTTCTTCTGTTAAAACATTGTCTACAATGACTACGGTTTTGCACTTTTCTTAAACTACAGGCAAATATATTAAATTTATTTATATTAACTCTTGTTTATACAGTAGTTGTCATATCTATTTTTTTTATTTAATTCAATACAAATGATTTAAATATTCATTATGTACCTACCATGTCTCTCACGTTTCTTTCCAGGTCACTATGTCACTAGTATTGTTGTGTAATAATCTCGTTATTCTGGAATTGTTACAATGCCGCAGTAAATCTTGATTATTTTTTATAAAATAAATACATATAAATTACATGCTATTGCATGATCATTGAATATATAAATTTATTTATAATAAATCACAGGCGTGGTTAAGTCCCGACCCGTCTGCATATTTTGTCAGCGATTCTGGCAAAAAAAAATGTTCCGAATGATTATACTCATTACACATTAGAGAGATTCTACTCATTACACATTTACACATATAGAGAGATTTTTAAAACGAAATTTACTTTGATTGTGCTCAACTTTGAAACAACAAACAATTCACATGAATCCAATAATCAAATTTAAAACATTACCTCTTTAATAATACCCATCTAAACTCATCTTTTTAAATAATTTACAAGCCCGGTGTTGCCTCAAGGCTTTGATAAATTAATGAACTGAACATTTTTGGAGCTAAGGTTGTCTGGCGTTAATTTTTCTTATATTTTCGTGTCTTCATAAAAACTGAAAATAATACTCAGTTAATAAACCTTAAAAGATAAATAGTTTCTAAACGTTTTGACAAGAAAACTATTGAAATTAAATGAAATTACTACCTAAAAAAACAAGTTCTAAAAACTCACATAGTTACCTAGACGATATATTTGTTTCAACCTCTGTTAGTTGTTATGAATGGAACAGGTTTGTTCTACTCAAAATTGTGAAATTACATATGTTAAAAAAATCTTAGTGCACTAAAAAGTACCTAATAAATAAAATATAAATAATAATTCCATTACATAAATAATATATTTCATTATGTCTAAGATACCGCCTATTTTATTGTTAATTTACTAAACATTAATTATCTTTATTATCTACTTTGCAATGGACGTAAGTACGATTATTAATGAAGAAGATGACAGTGTATCAGTCTCCTAAACTAAACTTGAGTTATTGTGGTCATAAATATCTAACAGATAATATCACTTGCAGACAGTGGTTTAGTTCCGTTTCCGCTTTGACAAGCTAAGGAAAACACAATTAACAAACTTTCATGAAAAGCGAAACATTTGCTAACAATTAGACACTACGAATCTCTTAGACGTGTTTATTCAAGAATTTTCGTTTATTTCCATTCGTTTGACAAAAATACGCCGTTTGAAAATTACTTTCGCGCGGTTACAATTTTCCACGAATAAAATTCGGATCGTCTGTTTTCTCGTTAGCGGTAAAATTAAACATATTTTCTAGAGTAAACGTCCAGGATTATTCGTTAAAAGTGGAAGGTAAAATGATTTTGAATGGCTGTCCTGTATGTTGATGATGAACAAATTTTAAATTTAAATATAAAATTATACATTACCTTGACTTCATACTTACTCTCAAAATATAGATCAAGTGCCTCTTGTTTAAAACTATACTAGATAGAACTTATTCATGTTTTGCGGATTTTTTTTGTGTTTTATAAATGAATTTTTTGCCACACTTAAATAAATAAATTTTGAAACGTATTATTTGTCAAAACATTATCAAAATTTCCATATAGCTCTCGATAAATGTGTTTATGTTTCATCAACACAGTTTATTTATTTACAAGAAGAAATAAAACAGATACATCAAGGAAAACAGAAAAGAATACAATAAAGGCATAAATAAAGACTTATCCTTAACAGTTGCGAAAAACATAAAGACAGACACTAATACATAATATATGTATATAATAAAAACGCAAACAGTCAAAGTGATATACGAAAATGTATCACTATGCAAATTTATGAAAAATTTACAAATCAAGGAAGCAAATTTTTTATAATTTTTAAGCATAAGACTTAAATACACGAAGCACCAAAACATATTACATCGCGATGATAATCGCAAGATGTGCACATTCTGTATAGAGGTGCGCGAAGCCCGATATTATTTATTAGTCCTGGGGGTTGGTAGATTGAGGATGTTTTTTGTGCGGAGAAATACTAATATTATACAGAGATTTTGTATTTTTATGTTAATTGAATAAATTTAAAATCGGTATACGGATAAAAGTAAAAACTAGTTCGCAATAAAAAAGAATAAACATAAAACATTCATGTTAATGTAATATAATCTACACGACTCTTAGCAATTACCGGTAGAATTTATACGAGCAAGATCAAAATAATTCAGAGTGACATCACCTTACGAGATCAAAGACTGCTTTTGAACATTATGTTTTCCAGTCATTTCTCCAGTGTCAATGGCGGAAATTATCAAAATGGCGGCTTTTAATAATGGCTTACTCACTGGACTAAAAGGACGCTCACTTTAAGTGCTGATAATGCATTATACGCTTATATTCATACATGTATTATACCGCCTCCTTGGTCTAGTGGTTAGCGCGTAAGCGTTACAACCGAGAGGTCCTGGGTTCGATTCCCGGTGGAAATTAAAAAAAAACTCGGTCTGGCAGGGCATAGAAGGCTGATCACCTACTTGCCCCTAAAAAAAAATTGATCAGTGAAACAGATGTGAAATGCATCTGCCCCATACCCCACTAGGGGACACGGAACTTCACTATTATACATTGAGACATATACTTAATGGCGCGTTCACACGGAGTCGTGAACTGGGCGAGAATACGACTACTTAGGAGAGTTAGTCGTGATCACTACCCGATGTATACTGGTAGTAATGGTAGTGGGAGTCGTCAATGACCGGTCGTGGACACGATCGGCTTAGTCGTGAAACATCTGCCGACGGTGAAGGTTCTCGCGTATACGCGAGAACCTTACCCTTAAAAAATACGGGTAAGTATATATACTTACCCGTATTTTTTATGTTTATTAATAAAATTAATAATACATTTATTTAATTAAAAGTCAGACACCTATCGCCTACGACCTACGTTGTCTAAATGTTAGCTCCGTGTGAACCGGTGGTCGTATATAATGGTCGTGATTAAGCAGTCGTGAGACATGCGCAGAACGAGTAATATTCTCGCCCAGTTCACGACTCCATGTGAACGCGCCATAAGTGTTGTAGCAAAGTCTATTACTCGTGGCAATAACAACTAGTAGTTGTGAATATAGAACGAGCGTTAATTTAGCAACTTAGCAACGAAGGTTAGCATTATATAGATATTTTATTTGGCGGTATGTTTTCCGCCAAAATTGCCAGTAGGTAAATGTAATGAAAATGCGTAATTACTAATTTGAGGAGGTGCCTGAAAGCTTTGTAATTAAGCCTCGCCCTCACTCCCAAGGGCTTATGCATCATATTAATGAAGATTGAAATCGAAGTAAGCTTATTACGTATTAAAATAAATATTCCTAAAAAACGTTTTTCTTTAATTCTGTCTACCCGATTTTGATTAAATCTGATACAAACATAAACTGGAAGTTAATGTGTCCTATATTTTATTATGAAAAAGACACGAAGGGTTTAAATAGGACAAATTAAATATACGTAGTCGGCAAAAGATAGTTAACTAAACAATAAGTTATATATTTATAGTTAACTAGTTTAACGATATTTTATTTCCTAAGTTTAGCTAAATGACAAATCCTTATTAGTATTATAAACGCGAAAGTTTGTATGTAAAGTAAGATGTATGGATGTTTGTTACTCTTTCACGCTCTGGATTAACGTATTAGGCACTTTATATACCGCTAGTGTGTTCCTGTAGGATAATTATGAGATACGAGTTTTCTATAGGCCATATAACATCACGTTACAACGAAATTAACTCGGGTGCAACCGTGGGGCAAAATTAGTGTAAAATAAACTAAATAATTAACCTTCTATGTTTGGATGTCATGAACATAAATAATATTTTAGTTTAGTCGATTAACTGCACAAGTTTTTATAACGCACTTTATAGAAACTATAAAAAAATATAGTGTTCTTTCAAATACTTTAACTCCCCCAGCCGCATTTGTTTTTCCCCACTCAAACTCAGAACCTTCGACGGAACAAGCATTGATTTTAATGTCAGTGTGTCAACCATGACTTTGGTAAATACTTGGCTATTTTTTCTAAGTTAAATATTTATAACAAGAAAGTTTTATTCACAGAGTAAACCAGTGGAGGTTATCAATTCTGACATTATTTTTGTTTTCGTCTTTGATTGTGTATCAAATGTTTTTGTATCTTCTCATCCAATCAGAGAGATACATATATATGAGGGAAATGCGGCCCCATTAGCCTATGACCCAGTTTAGTTTGTAAAATTTAGTGCGAGCTAAAAAGGCTGTTGAGAGAATTGAGAGTTGTTACATAACTTACTGCTGAGTAGATAGAAATCAGTAAAAGGTGAACTAGGTTTGTTTGAACTTTTATATATAATATAGTAAATGCAAACGTAAATGGTAATGAAGCTAAGCGTATTTATAGAAGAAATCTAGACTGAAAAACTAAATTTTTGTACATGAAGCATGGTATTAAAATGAAACAGAAGTTAACCTAATTCATAAACAAATTTTTGTATATCTAATACTCTAATTAAGAGAAAAACGGAGTTTGTGGTTCACGTGTCTACGTGTTGCGTTATAGATCCTAGATTCTTATCCCGCTAAAACAACTAAATGTTATGAGCAGGAACAGATGGCGATCGACCTGCTTGCTTGTAAAGATAAGAAAAAGTATAATATTATGCTCACCACTTATACAGAGATCCGAAGACAGAAAAATTTAAAACTCGTACATAATATGTAATAAAACATAAATAGCTCGATGAAATCAAATACAAAAATTAAATCAGTTTAGTAAAAGGAAGCTAAGCTCATACCCATCTTTTAAAAAATTACTCTGATGCAGAAGGCTATTGCGTAATTGATCTATTGCAACTTCATATTTATTTAATTAATTACAGCAATGTGCCAAATATATTAAAACTAAGACTAAGAACTTAAATTTAAGTACTTTTTGCATTTTTCCGTCACAAATATATCGTGCGAGCTTGAGAAAATAAAAATCATGCGTGGTACTGGCGCTTGCTGGCGAAGAGTTATTCGCGATTGTAGTTCAGCGAACAATAGGTGTCTGCGAGAAGAGCAATAATTTACAAGGACAAGAGTACCTTCATGCTTAGTAAATAAATAATTTCCTTACTAAACAAACCTTCAGATGGTTATTAAATTAAGACTGCTTTGCCATATTATCGTTAAAGAAAGTAATACGTTTATTGTTCCTATAAAATAAGGACTTTATTTTCTCATTTAATTCAGTTTTTGAGGTAAAATTACCATATTCCTCACGAAAGGTCCAGGAAACACCTGTCACGGTCTGTTTTAACACGAAGCCTTGGAAAATCTATTAGCACCTACTTACGAATGCTTTTTCCACTACGGAAGCTTTATAATTACTGGGTTTTGGCCTTATAATCAAAAACGTAAAAATGATATTATGATCTTTTAAATGGAATTTGTTTATGATTACAATGCTTAGTACGAGTATATTTGACAATTCTCAACACTAAATGTATTTTATGAAAAGGGTATATGTATTAATTATATATGCATTACTCATTGACAAATTATTTAATTATTTAACCTGTTTTGTAAAAAAATTGTAATCAATTTGAAAAGTTTCTTTGTGTTTTAGTTAAAGTAATGAATCATTTTAATAATTATCGTTCTACTTAGGCTTAGATTTTTTATCTAAGAAGGCTTATATATTACACATGTTATAAATATATACCTTTTTTAGACCTCGATGAAACAATATCTTGAGACCTGAATACACAATGTATAACATTTAAAAACCGTGTAAGTTGCCATGAATGCCGGCTAAGGTCCGAAGGGGTCCCAAGAGACTCATTTTGCATATGAATCAGGCGTTACGGCCCAAACAAAATTGTGCATTAAGTCGTTATATTAGGTCTGAATTTCCCTTGTCGCTTTACATTAATTCGTTTTTAAATAATAAAAAGAGGTCACCTATAGACGCACTATGAATTGAAATTGCGAAATTCATTGAATATTTCAAATAGACTTTTATTAAATTTTGCTGTTTGTTATGGCTATACCCACCATTTTTTATTTAACTTAAAATTTGGCATCAAACGAATGAAACCTTTTGTCGAAATAAGGTAGTTTAATTTGTAATAGATTTTTTAACTTATATCTGTGAATAATTTGATAGAAGCCGGCAACGCAACAGCCCAACTATGTAGCATTGTATGTGTCAATAGGCGGCTGCACTTATAGCCTGTCCAGATGAGACGTTTTACGCGCGAATTACCTTTATTCTCAAAATCCTTGAAAAAATATTCTAAATACATCCACAATACGTCCACTCGCTCCGGATTCGCGCGTAATACTGGACTCTGGAGTCTGGACGCAGCATATGGCGCCCGAGTACCTCGATTCGCGCGTAAAACACCTCATCTGGACAGGTTCTTAGGATTAATATTTATCTATTTCCTCTATTTCATAAAAAAATAAACAGAAAATTCTATTAATGTTTTTATTAATTTTAAGTTTTTAAATCACTACATATTATAAAACAAAGTTATCCCCTGCGTCTAAATTCAATAGATAGATGATACGTGAGGCAGATTAAGGTAAACGTTGGCTAATTAATTCCTTTGAGATATAACAAAACAATGCAGGGTGGGATTTTCCGCTTTTTAGATTTACAAAGTCCGCGGTGGCATATTACCTTTTAAGGATAGCTTTCTATACTCATTATATCTTTTAGTGACGGTACGAAATTTTCTGGGTTAGCTAGTATTTTATATTTTGAATGTTCTGACCGCAGAAATGAAGAAATGTTTCTAACTCTGTGTAGACGAAGTATATAAACCCAGCAGGAAATACACACATAAATAATGGTAAATCAATGATACATCTTATATATGATAAACGTGGGATAAGGCTGCCGATATTTACTAAATCATTCGGGTTTTCCTCGGGTTTCTCCTGCATATTCTATGTATGCTTTCTGTATTGTGGCTCCTACATATTTAATATATGAGATTTGCCACAGATATCATTTATAATGCAAGAACTCCTTGCATTATTCTTTAGATTCTCTTGTATTTATTTAAGAAATCTTACTTTTTACAATTAACATGATTATTTTTGACCCAAAATTAAAGAGTTTATTAAAGCTATAATTAATAATTATTATAATCAATTCATTTATTAATAGAATTAACATACAAGAAACATTAGTAATAATTTTGAAAGACGTCAACATTTTACGAGTGCATTATCTACTTTATCTACTTATTATTTCCGCTGGGCTCTTCAACCGCTTAATTATTAATCACACTTGTATGGAATCGTTCATTTATTATTATTTGATATTTTATTTTACTTATAAACAAATGCATAGAAACGCTATAATGGATGAATTTGTGAAGAAAAAGGTGCCTCGTATTCGAGTTACGAAGGTAGTTAGTCCAAGGATAGAAGGTGCCTATAAAAGTCCCCAACTATAGAAACGATTTCAGGGTACGTGTCGCAGCAAATTCTACAATGAATAGCAATTACGATCCGTTCTTTTCTACTGGATTAGAATATTAAAATCCAAAGCCCTATAAAAATATGAAATAATAACCGTGGTTGAGGTGCCTTAAAAGCCCAATTAACGCATTGAAACTTTAATAAATAACGCTAAAGGCTCATAAATATGTCTTATGAGGAAAAGTTAGAACCTCTTTACGGAGGCTCATTCGTTTTCCTTTTGCGAACTTCCATAAACTGCGGGGCGGTAGTTTTCTGCTTTGTTTGAAGTGTTTTATGCTTCCACTTCAGTGTACGTGCTAGGGCATACGTGGTTGAAAATTATGAATATTTTTTTCTTAAAGCAAGTACTAGATTATTCATTATTTATTTAATTCGTTTAATTTGAAGCGCACAATAAAAAGACAGGTTTCGTATTGACCAAGACTAAAAAAAAACTTGCTTGCCTTTTATAAATATAAATGCATAACTCCATATTATTTGCATATCCTAATATATTTTTCATAATTATTTAAACACTCGGTTGCTTCGTCTTCATCACGTGCGTATTATGTCTAAGTTACTTAAAAAGATTTTGTTAGGTGCGGTGTATTCAGATTTCCATATTTGACCTCAGGGATAAACAGCATTTCATTACATTTCATAGATCAAGTCCTAGATGCAGTGTAGGTTACCGAAACTCATGCCAAACCGTACATAATTAGAATTGCAAATATTTTCTAACCAAATTCATGTTTGATGTTCTAGGATCTTGAAGCAGCTGACGCACGGAACCAAATATGCCACAAATGTATGAAATGCAACAATATTTCGGCTTGAGCCATAGTATTTCCAACACAAATTGATTTGCCTACGACTAGGTTGCTAAAGTTTTAGGTTCAATTTCCTGGGAATCAAAAACATTAACCGATTTAGAAGACCTGCTGATTTGATTATATCACGTGAAATTGAATACAATTGAAAAACCGCACAATATTTTAATTACAAATAAGTATACCTCATAAATAGATGATCAGGTCTTTGTATTTTGTAGTCAAAAACCATCTCAATCAAGTTATCTTTCACACAGAAATAAGCCACATCAAAATCAATCCATTCGTTTAGCAGCTAAGATGTCACAGAAACAACAGCTCTCTTTATGCATCCTGGGTGAAAAAAACTGTTACAACCACTTTTCACTTTGCCAACTAAAAGCTTCAACTAAAAATTATTATCAAAGTATTATAACAATACTTTATTTAATCCATAATACTTCGATATAAGCAGCTTAATCTCAATCGGCTTAAAGCTATCGCTAGGATCGAATTTATAGCTTGCTCGCTTTTGCCTACAGCTTTTACAATCAACTTCGAGCTTTAATTATTTCTGGTTTAGCTTTGCTTGTTATTGTTATATTTCGTATTTTATCTAGGTAAATATTGTTTTTTTTAGTATGTTTAAGTCAGTAAGTTTGGTTTAATACAAAATTTATTCGTACATCTCTAGAACTTTGAGAGGAATCGCCTCTTATAAATTGCATCTTTATCTAACTGGATCTCAATTATAAGTTGGAGATAACCAACCAAGCTGGGCTAGTATACCTACTTTAACATAAAAAATAATTAATCAGATCATCAGAAGTTTACTTAAAATACATATATATAAATTATATTTTACGTGAAAAGTCGCTATTCAACAAAATAAATGACAAGCATACATTATTCAGGTTCACCAATCAGCACACATTCTATAGAAAATATCGACAAGTGTCGCCCTAATTAGCTCACACTTTTATCGATTGATAACAATTGAATACTAACATGAATAAATTACTAGTTAAAATAACGACAAAATTATAGAGGTTTTAAGCCGTACAAAAGTGACTCGAATTGGTTTATAAGGTCCACGTATATTTTAAAAGCTGCTTCTATTTAGTGACAGAATTTTTAAGTTCAATTGTAAGGTATGATGTAAACAATCACTTACAATAATTAAAACGGAGATTAATTTTAATATTAGTAAGGATTTCGTAGTAGCGTAAGAAATTTTTATTTTGTCGTTACTCCGCAATGCGGTTGCCTCAAGGACGTAGACATTTTAAATATAGTTTACAATGCGATGTCAGCACAAAACGATGTTGGATATCTTAAAATGAAAATATCATGCAGAATCCTCGTGATTTTTACGAGTTTTAAAAAATGTTACCCATTGTCAAAGCTTTACTGAAATTTAAAAGTGATAATGGCTATTCATCCGGTAAATATAGTTACCTCCTCGGGTGCTTTACAAACTACCTTCAAGTTTATTTTAGTACTGAAATAGAACGAGAACTATAACTTAAACAACGAGTGTTATTTTAGTTATTGATAGCAATTACAGTTCATATTAAATTAATTTTAACTTTAATTGTTCCAAATATCATTTATTACTCAAACATTTTTGCAACGTTCTTCTGAAAATGAGGTTTTAGTTCTATACATGAAAACAAAGGAAAATGGTAGCAAATTTCTAAACTAATTATACTGTTCTTATTTCTTTTACATGTCATGTAATATTCGTTGTGAGCTAATAGCTAAAAAATGATGGTAGTTGTAAGTTTTTTTAAATTGTGAAAGTTGTTTATTTCTTGTGCTTGATGCTGTGATCAATAAATTAATAAATTTTTATTTACTAACCTTCGCCCTAAAATAGGGATTATATATATGACGTGTCTACATGTATGCCTGTCTATGGAATCATAGCTCCTGAATAGATGCTTATGATGCACAATCATTTATCGCCCATGAACCCAGTACTCCGACGCATCACGCAGACGCGTAAACAACTTAGCCATGGCGGTTCAAATTATGCAAACGTCTAGTTAATAGTGTATCTAATAGTCTGTTACTAAGCTAATATGTAGCAGAATATGGAACGGCATTTAACACAATTTTTAGGTTATTACGTGATTTAAATAAGGAAAATATAAAACTTTTGTAAGGCCGTATAATATTTGATAGCCTAAATTATTGTAAAAAATTAGGTATGTACACTAAAGTTAGATTGTTTCCTTTGATATACTGAGCCCATGTTTAGAAATTTTAGTATAAAAGTATACTTCTTTGTACAAAAATCTGTTGTAACAATTTAAGCTACTTCATTTTATGCAATATTTTTTTAAGAAATAATTTCTCACCTTAGCACATGCAATTCTTGTTACATTTACTCTGAAACAAAAAAAAAGTTCTATATAATATTTGTGTTTTCAATGGTTATTTTATCGAACAATTTCCATATTCAGGTCCTTACGAATGTAGTTTCGAATTATTACAATTTCATAATTTTCACAGGATTTTTAACCTCCGACGCAACAACAGGAGTGTTATTAATTGTAGTGTTATGAATTTTGAAAGAAACTATCTTTAATACAAATCCACAAGAAGACTTGATGCAAATGTTTTTATCTTATTAGTGTCGCTCTGCTCTACATTCAAGATGGATATTATATTTAATAATTAGTAGTAATTTAATAATTGATACTAGCTTTAATCGTGTCTTCGCCCGCGTGGCGGTCCTACCTTTTAGTGAAAAAAAATGAAAATATATCAATTAGGTTTTAGAAGTTTGTTATTACAAACATATTGTAATTACAAAAATTTATTAATTAAAAATATTAATATTTTCTCTTTTAATAGAGGAATACATTTGGATTATTAAACTACGAAAATGAAACAAGACAGTTATAAAACTCCCGATGTATATTTTTTCTAATAAGAATACTTTATATTATGCCAGCTTTCAAATATAAAATCCGCATTGAAATCGGTTTATCCGTTTAAGAGCTATGATGCCACAGATAGAAAAACAGCCACGACAAACATGACATAAATAAAACGTAATTTGGCATTCCTTTTGACATCGTATTATCTCTTTGAACTGCTGTATCTCATTAAGAATCAAAGTAATCACGGACATAAAAGATTTGCATCGTCTTGTACTAACAATTTGTATTGTCACCGAAAATAAATTCTTCGTTGTCTGCCACGGTTTTACAAATCAAGCTCTGGACGTCGTCAAGTGCCTCCTTAGCCTAGTTTATTTTTATTATTCTTTAAAAATTCTTGCACTGAAATTGTGTTTACAGTTCTTTGAAAGAAATATTATTATAAAACTCACTTTGTGCATTCGTGTTTTTGACCATTACCTAAAAGACCATTAAAATAAATCAAAGCTATTTTTTCATAAATAAAGAGAATATTCGTTTAATTTCATGAATAAGTTAAGTTAATTGAGTTATTTATATTTTTTCCACAAATCCATAATTAAGAATAAAAATCCTAATTAGGTATACAAGCGATTTCAAAAGAAAGGTTCTCAATGTGGGTGTATGTTTAAATGAAATTTTGTTAATTATTGGAAGTCGATGCCAAACTGGAACAAAAAATAATAAAATCCTAACCTAACCTAACTACCAATACTTTTCTTTGTAGAATTATTTATATTTTATTTATTACTTTATGGCATTTTGAAGACAGTTTATAGTTATTTTTAATAAATGTTTGTATGTGTAAAGTAACTAAGATTGCATTTTTTTTCTGGAACAGCAAGATCAAACAAGCGAGCAGCTTTTATTATTTCTTCTTTCAACATCTCAAACATCCTAGAATTATGTAAGTTATAAACGATATCATTAATACTCATACATCTTTACTGGTATTACAAAGAGAAAATAATTGTATTTTTCTTTGTGGTTAATAAACTCAAAGACTAATGTACTAAAAAAAATCAGGTTGTAAGGTCCTAACTTTAGGAAATTATATATGTGAACGAAATCGTATATTTAAGGCTCTTTACATTATAAATGTTAATGTTAATTTGTTATGACGACGCCTTCGTCTTCAAATTATAGAATGACCTTCAAACTAAT
Source organism: Aporia crataegi (assembly GCA_912999735.1). Lineage (NCBI taxonomy): Eukaryota > Metazoa > Arthropoda > Insecta > Lepidoptera > Pieridae > Aporia > Aporia crataegi. Next base: position 6,800,152 of record OU538733.1, on the reverse strand, counting down.
CTAGGTTTAATGGGCGATTTAATATTTTACGAACTCAGCTCAACTAGGGGTACAAACCCTAGTTATAATTGGTATACATTTGTTTATTATTATAACACGATAGTGATGTAAATTTTTGTTCCCTGTTGTAGATAGAAACAGCAATCGATACAAAAGACATACGTTTATTTTCCTTGAACCCTGGCTCAGAGCCAATCCTGTCGTTTAGGCTAATACGGACTACTATATACCATATTACTACCTATCTAAGGAAACAAAATTAGGCTAATAGAAATATTTTCTTACTTTTATATTATGTGGCTATTTTTGATTACTTACGATATTATATAACTTTATATACCACACACTGGTTTTACATTGGCATTGCATTGATTGAACTTGACTTCTTGTCGGCGTTCCTGTATTCTTAAACATAAACCTGCTTTAATACAACTGAGACCAAGTCTATTTCGTCCAGTTTATTCGAAAACTTAAATTAAAAAATAGAAAATTATAGCCGAAACGTGAGTATTTAAGGAGACTTGACAACATTTTTAGGAGTATTTGATTTTAGTATGAATTTATTGACATGATAATTAATTTTTTTATGTATCTCAATGATAATTTTTTTACCGATCTAAGAAGGTCATCTAAGCTTACTGCCTAAACATATCCAGACACTGAATATTTTTATTTTGATAACTTACATGAAACAGATCGCACGGACATTAAATATCTGATCCACGACCAAAGAAGCGATTTTTTATTTTATGTTTTTTTTATAACGTACTTTAATCATCATTTTTATATCTTTGTTATTTTATGTTTTTATTTATTATTACTTTCTTCCGCAATATACTTGAGTCGACTATCACTGCCACTGACAATAATTCTGCATTTTACTAGTTTTGCCATTTAATTTAGATGTAAAAGTACGTGGGGGGCAGTCAACATCAGATATGTTTCTACCCTTTCGCTAAAAACTTCTCAGTGGAAAATAACAAAGCCTCCAAAGCCTCACTAAGTACTCTATGCCACGTTAATATGAATAATAATCTAGAAAGTTGGTCTGTCGTGTTGCATTAAAACTTCAGTTTATAATTAGTTGAGCCGCGACCCAGACGCTAATCGCACAGAGCACTACGAAATCCGCAGAGCACGGCCCGAAGCACTTGATAAACTTGTAGCAGAATTAAAGTGCTATTCTCTTAAGGATGAGATATAAGATACATTATATCCGCATTATTATTTGCTTAAAATTATGATAAATTTTTTTTAACGAAATTTATAAAGATCGTTACAGAGCATGCTTTTATTAGAAACACACCCTTGTATAAAGAATATGGATTGAAAATGCGTAGAATTGGGATCTTATATTCTTATCATATATGTACAATATATATCGAAAGTAGTGACTTGTCATTAACGAAGTGTCACTATATTAAATTATAAAAAATTAATCATCAAAACTAAAAAGAAGTTCATCGGCTTACATACTTCATAGTACCTGAGTACTTTTACTTTATGTTACAAAGATATTTATTTAATGTATTCATTGGTTATGTGCAATATTTAAGACCAACTTAAATAACACCACGAACTCAACACTTTGTTCTAGTCTGTGTCTAAAGTAATTAGCAGTTACCAACTGCTTAAAACTTGTATTTCTGGATATTTTTATATGAAATAACGTTTTACGCCCTAAAACAATATTGAAGATAACGTATAAATATAAATGTATAAAATCACAGTTAATTTAATGTTGCAAAATTAAAATACACTTATTGTAAAATATGCGGTTATATTCAAAGCTGTTGTATTCTATGAACTCTTTAGTCGAACTTACTTGTGAATTCGCATGACACTGCGCAATTATTGGTTTATTACATAATAGTGTACCTAAATTGTTATATCATTCATCCGTGGATTTACACATCTAAAAAGAATCCTTACATACGCTTTGATGGAAATAAAATTACAATAGTAATGTTACTTTAATATCAGATTTCACTCTAATTTTAAATTATATTGTACGTTAAATTATTTTTGTTCTTTCTTTGTTACTCCTAAAAACTAATTTAAATTTTTTCTTGGAATGTTTATATTTTAGAATCAGACAAAAAAGTCCTGATACCAAATGCCGCAAGAAGTAGGCATTTTTTGCTAATGTTTCAATAAACTCAAAATAATGCCATAAAGATATTATTACAAGCAACACAATTAAACATTGCGAACAAGAAATAAGACACCAAAATGAGAATAAATAATTTAAAAAAAGCAAAAAAAATTTTGGGCATATCAATTGTTCATCAGCTAAAAAGAACCTTATGATTTTGTCTACAGTTACTAACTGTAAATAAAAGTTGGCTTTATAAAAGCGCTCAACACTACGCGATAACAAATAAATCACTTTCATCTCTTTCTCTTCCTTATGTTCAAGTGAGAAGGAGGAACGTAAAACAAACATTAGTCTTGGGTTGAGAAAATAGTTTACGGAAAAGTTTCATTTGAGCTGAGAACAAATTGCATCACTGAGTACGTTTTCAATTATTTATTTTGCGATCAGGTAACTAAGAAAAGAGTGAACGAATTGTTTTATCTTTTTTTAATACTTTTTTTAATTGATTAATTGATACAATGCAACTTACATAACTACCTAATCCACTAAAATTCAAAATACTTAGAGAAAATCAGTTTATTATTTTAACTTAATTATTTTTGTTTAGTTGGGCATTAGCTTAATATATAAACGTATGTTATCTAAACTCGAAAATCTGTAGTAGCACTTTTTCACATAAGGTTTATTGGCATCACACAATGCATGATAAATTGCTGAAGGGTAAATGCTTTGTTTATGACAGTAACGAGGGTGCCAAAACTCTGGGCTCTATAGAACAGCCTACGCGAGCTAGGCCACTCACTGGCTTATTGAATATGGTTCCTTCTGGACCCGATGTATGGGGATCAAAATATTACTTCATCGATTTAGGTCGAGCAAACCTGTTTCACAGAAAAAAGTGAAATGTTGTATCTGATCATTTTTTTCACATGCGAAGTTATCAGCTTTCTGCACCTACCTATCCAATCGAATCTTGCGTTCAAATTAAATACCATAACATAGCTTTTACATACATTATTTCTTTCCAAATATGTCTCCGAATTCGTTGTCAAAAATGTCAATAGAATTTCAAAGAAACGGGTAACATCATAGCGCTATCAAGATTGCAGGGTCTTTTATACCACATTCCGATAACATTGCGGTCTCACTGATAGCCTTAGCCCAATCTTTTTAACCTTTGAAATCTTAGCGCGATCCGAGAATTTTATTCAAATTTAAAAATATTTCTCTTTGACGGTCTGTTTCTGGAAAATATGAGAATTATGACGCTAATTAATTGGATATTTACAGCATGATTCATTTGTTTGAAGACTGCTTCCTTTTTATTGCCATGTCTACACTCTGTATATAATAATACCGCTATGCGATAATTGCTACAGAGACTCGTAGATATTTCCTCTTAAATATCAACTTATCAACTTATAGACCTCAGAACAGTCCTTATGTCTTTCAACGTTAAGATGACATTCTCGTGTGATATTTGTATTCATACATATTTATTGAAAAGTTGTGCTGGCTTTACTGCTACACTTGATATAGAGATAATAATTCCAATTATAATTATAAGAAGGATTATATCCAATTATAACTAAGGCAAACTTAATTGATTTGGCTTCATAATTTTCATATTTTTCTCTTTACTTTCATGCAAACACACAAAATACATACTACATAATAAAAATCGAAACCCGTACAATTTTTGAACTATTTTTAGTTGGAAGAATACAGTGATATAGGAAATATGGTGATATGGTGAAAAAGTAAAATATGCTTTTTCTTCATAAAAGAGAAAATTTAATAAACGCGTTACACGCGAGGCTTCTTTAAAAGGATTAACAATAATGTCATTGTATTTTTCATTATTAGGCTCCCCTTAGGAATTTTTTAATACTTCATACCGAATTTTGTGACAGCTTAACCCTTTACGTAACAAATAAAAATTTATTCCTTTACCAAAATTAAATTGTAAAATAGAAATAAACCGCGACTGGCTTAAATATTAATAAAACACTTACAACTTATGATTGATCTCGCTGCGCGCGACTAGATACTGCACTATCTAAAAACAACTCCGTGAATGCGGCAACTCATTATTGTAGTGTATGTTTGCAAGTTTTCTGACAATTGACAATTTGCAAGAATTGCGTTGCCATTTGCTCAACTGTTACCCGAGTAAATGGGAAAAATATTTTATGCTGTGTTGTATGTGTTAATTGCTAATAACACACATTCTGAGTTACATTTATGACCTCTAACTTAGCTAAGTTAGAGGTCATAAATGTAACTCAGAAAATACTTTAAAAAACCAATTAATTAAAAGCGAATGTATCAACACAATATATTTGTGTTTCGGTTAGACGTAGGTTTCTTTTTAGAAAAATGGTATTTCAATGATTAAGCCTCGTTTTTAAAATTTACTATATTTAGATGTAATATTTATAAATTATTATTAAAAATAATTATGTGGAATGGTCATTGTTAGATTTAAGTTTTTTCTATTTTATCGTTTTATTGTACCTTTGTACTTAGCAGTAAGTATTGTAATAACAGATGTTTAGTTTAGAAAATATTTGTATGCGTGGGAACTTAAGTATAGCTTTGTCTCGTGGCAAAAAGGTACATTATAACAAAAGTGTAAGAACAAAGCGTGACTGATGCGGGGTTGAGAAACCCAGGTAGTAAGTGAGATTTAATTGTATGGGACTCGAGGAGGCAGTCCCTACTTAACTTCCATGTACGACAGTCCTCTGTCCTTTAACTCTGTCAATGTTTTGTAATAAATACTCACTTTAAATTAACCGCTCCGTGATACCTTAATAATAACATCTTTAATACACATTTAGTATCCTACCTAATAAAATCCGATACTACATTTGGGGGCTCGTCCGGGATCACAACGGTCCGGGATCACAACGGTCAGGGATCACAACGGTCCAAGATCACAACGGTCAGGTATCACGGAAAATCGGAAAATTGAAAAGTGTGTAAAAGACGTGTCGGTGTTGTGTGAAAGTACATATAAGTGCGCGAGTTAGTAAGCCATGGAAGGTGTAATTGACCAGGTTGCAAAAGGTGTTGCCGCGGCGGATTTGGAAGACGACCAACTTCCGCGACTGAGAGTCCCACAGCTCAGAGAGGAGCTAAGGCGCCGGAACCTCCGGGTGACAGGTCGAAAACCAGAGTTGTTGGCGAGGCTAAGAGCTACACTGTTGGTGGAACGGGATCATGTAGCCGACGATGATGAAGAAAATATTACAGACCTTGTAGACGACGAAGAAGAAGACGACTTTAAAGACGCTCGAGCTGTCAATGTTGAGGGACTCCCAGGAAGAGGAAACCATGATGTACGGATCCGAAATCCTGTGAATGATGGCCGAGGATACAACGACGAAGACGACGATGGCGCAAATAGTGAACGTGCCAATCGTAATCCAGTGATTCGAAGACGTGAAGAATCACGAGGATTAATTACCTTTAAAGACGTTGAAGGTGCGTTGGAGAAATTCAGTGGGGATGACCACACAAATGTCCAGCAGTGGTTGGATGATTTTGAAGAAATGGCGGAGCTTTGCAAGTGGGATGAGACCCTGAAGATTATATACGCCAAAAGGTTACTAGACGGATCAGCAAAAATGTTCGTGAACTACGAAAAGTGCGCGAAAACGTGGAAGAAGCTGAAAGAATCTTTGAAAGAAGAGTTCGAGGAAGCTGTCGATTGTTTGAAAATTCATCGAGAGCTGAGCAAGAGAAAGAAGAAGAGTGAGGAAACTCTGCAGGAATACGCATATAAAATGTTGCAGATTGCATCACCAGCGAAGCTAAAGATACAAGATGTGATACAATACATAATAGAAGGTATTCCTGATGATGTCGTAAATAAAGCTGTGCTATATGGAGCGAAAGATTTTAAACAGCTTAAAGAGAAATTCGGACAGTACGAGAAAATGAAACAAGAGATGTCCAAGTCAAAAGCACGACCACCGGAGAAGAAGTTGGAGAAGACAGGACGACCGCAGAGCTACAATCCAGGAAGAAAAGGAAGTCCAGGAGGTGCAGATTCAACTTCAGGAAAGAAGACGAGTACAAAGTGTTACAACTGTGGCGGAGAAGACCACGTGAGTGTGATGTGTCCCGAAAAAGAAAAAGGGAAAAAGTGTTTTAAGTGCGGAGAATTTGGGCATATAGCCTCCGAGTGTCCACCGAAGTCGAAGGAAGTGTATTTAGTGTCGCGTCCTGCTAAAGAAAAATACCAGAAGGAAATTAAGATTAAAGACAGTAAGATTTTAGCATTAGTAGACACCGGTAGCGATTTAACGTTAATGAGTATGAAGGAGTACAAAAATCTAGGATCACCACCTTTGTGTAACAAACAGGTATGTTTTGAAGGTTTGGGAGCTGAGATGACTGAGACCTTAGGTATGTTTACTACCAGCATGATGGCAGAAAATTATAAGTTTAATGTAGATTTTCATGTTATACCCGACTCAATACTTAGACGTTCGGTTATACTGGGCACTGACTTTTTGGACCAAGTAGAACTTAGAGTTAGACGGGGCACAGTTATTTTTTTTAAATTAGACGCTGATGAAAGTACAGACGAGGAGACAAAGCCGCACATTTATAAAATAAACACTATAGACGAGACGAAAGAACTTGAATTATCACACATTAAAGAGGAGCATTATCGTGAAGAAATTAAAAAGATCGTTTCAAATTATAAACCGGAAGCTACGCGTGACGTTGGTATACGCGCGAAAATAATCTTGACGTCAGATAAACCAGTAGTATCACGACCGCGTCGATTGGCTCCTTCAGAGCGAAAAGAAGTAAATGATTTAATGAATTCATGGTTAGAAGAGGGTATTATTCGTTCCTCTACTTCGGAATATGCAAGTCCGATTGTTTTGATTAAAAAGAAGGACGGAACGCTTAGAATTTGTGTAGATTATCGGAAGATAAATGCTATCATGTTAAGACCTCTTTCTCCATTACCACTTATTGAAGACTCAATAGATGCTTTAGCCGAAGACGTTTGGTTTACGTTAATAGATTTGAAAAACGGATTTTTCCATGTTTGGATGGACGAAGGTAGTATCAAGTATACAGCCTTCGTAACGCCCGACGGTCAGTATGAGTTTGTTAGATTACCGTTTGGTTTATGCATTGGCCCTACGGTATTCCAAAGTTATATCAATTACATTTTTAAAGATTTAATACGTGAAGGAATTGTAGTAGTGTATATGGATGACATTATTATTAAAGCTAAAACTTCTGAAGAACATTTGAGAAGAGTAAAATTAGTGATTAAAGATGCGGCTAAGTATGGGTTAATCATAAAGTGGGAGAAATGTCAATTTTTTAAGACGGTTGTCGATTATTTAGGGTATGTAATATGCCGGGGTACTGTTCGCCCGTCAGAGGCAAAAACATTAGCTGTACGAGATTTTCCCCGACCTACGACAGTAAAATCGGTTCAAAGTTTTTTGGGTCTTACAGGGTATTTTCGTAAATTTATACCTGGATATTCACTCATTGCCCGACCATTGACTGATTTACTGAAAAAAGACGTAAAATTTGTATTTGGTATGAGAGAGATAGAAGCTTTCGAGAAATTAAAAGCTGCATTAGTGTGTGAGCCTGTTTTAAAATTGTATCGTCATGGTGCAGAGACCGAGTTGCACACAGATGCATCTTGTTTAGGGTATGGTATGATATTAATGCAGAAAGATTGTAATGACGGCAAATTTCATCCTGTATATTATGCGAGTGGTAAAACGACGGATGCTGAATCTAGATATAGTAGTTATGAATTAGAAGTATTGGCTATTGTAAAGGCGTTAGAGAAATTTAGAGTGTATCTGATTAATATAGCGTTTAAGATTGTAACCGATTGTCAAGCTTTTACTGCTACTGTAAATAAAGAGAAAGTATGTTTGCGAGTTGCGAGATGGGTAATTTTGCTTGCTGATTTTAATTATTCAATAGAGCATAGACCAGGTAAAAATATGCCACATGTTGACGCGCTTAGTAGACATTCCTTACCGGAAGTATTGTATGTTTGCGAAAATGACGATGGGTTGATTGCGCGATTGAGAAGTGCACAAGACAAAGATGAATGTCTTAGGCAGATTATAGATGCCGCATCGCGCAATGAAGCCAACGGATATTTATTAAAAAACCAACTATTGTACAAAAGTGTAAATGGTGAGCCATTAGTAATTGTACCGAAGAGTATGGAGACGCAGGTAATCAAGAGAGCGCACGAGCGAGGACACTTTGGTGTTACCAAAACCGAAGCCATTGTGAAAAGGGACTTCTGGTTTAAAGAGATGCGTTCGAAGGTTGAGCAGGTAGTCACAAATTGTATTGACTGTATATTAGCTGAAAGAAAACAAGGTAAACAAGAGGGATTATTGCATTCTATTTATAAAGGTGATACTCCACTCGACACTTACCACATTGACCATATTGGGCCAATGACTAATACGCCTAAGAAATACAAACACATATTTGTGGTTGTGGATGCTTTTAGCAAATTTGTATGGCTGTACCCAACTAAATCGACGGACACCGCTGAAGTGCTTCATCGACTGCGTAGTCAGTCTAGTATTTTTGGAAATCCTCGAAGGATCATCTCTGATCGAGGCACGGCTTTCACATCAAGAGATTTTCAGGAATACTGTGAAAGTGAAAAGATTGAACATTCGCTAATAGTAACAGGTATTCCAAGAGGGAATGGACAAGTCGAAAGAGTTAATCGAACTCTTATTCCGCTTCTCACGAAGATGGCCGCCCCAACGCCGGAAAACTGGTATAAGCACGTGGAAAATGTGCAGAAGTATCTCAACGCAACTCCAAGCCGCAGTACTGGGCAATCACCCTGCCAATTGTTATTTGGAGTTAACATGCGGCTCAAGGACGACTGGAATTTAAAAGAACTGCTAGAGAAAGAGTGGACCACGCAGTTCGAAGAAGACCGAAAAGAACTCCGAGAAAAAGCAAGAGAGAAGATACAAAAAACCCAAGAGGAAAATCGCCGAGGGTTTAATAAACATCGTAAACCAGCAAATGTTTACGAGGAAGGAGATTTAGTAGCTATTCAGAGGACGCAGTTCGGGCCAGGTTTAAAGCTTAAAGGAAAGTTTTTGGGTCCCTATCGCATTACTAAATTACTAAGGGGTGATCGCTACGTTGTTGAGAAGGTAGGCGAGCACGAAGGGCCTCAACATACATCCACGGCAGCTGATCATATGAAGCCATGGGGAATTGGTTCGGAAGAAAGCTACAAAACAACAGATGTGGAAACAGACGATGACAATTGAGGGCAATTGTCGATGCAGGATGGCCGAATGTGGAATGGTCATTGTTAGATTTAAGTTTTTTCTATTTTATCGTTTTATTGTACCTTTGTACTTAGCAGTAAGTATTGTAATAACAGATGTTTAGTTTAGAAAATATTTGTATGCGTGGGAACTTAAGTATAGCTTTGTCTCGTGGCAAAAAGGTACATTATAACAAAAGTGTAAGAACAAAGCGTGACTGATGCGGGGTTGAGAAACCCAGGTAGTAAGTGAGATTTAATTGTATGGGACTCGAGGAGGCAGTCCCTACTTAACTTCCATGTACGACAGTCCTCTGTCCTTTAACTCTGTCAATGTTTTGTAATAAATACTCACTTTAAATTAACCGCTCCGTGATACCTTAATAATAACATCTTTAATACACATTTAGTATCCTACCTAATAAAATCCGATACTACAATTATACTTACAGAATATAAGGTGTTACAAAAAAAACTATTTCGATTCTACCCGTCAATAGTTTTGTTATTTAGTACCTATAATAAGTATAACTTTTTAAAGTCAGTCTTGCTTTTAATTTACAATTAATCATTGTGTAGACACCAAAATTTGGAATAAAATAATAATCGAATTAGGTATACATAATGAAAGATTAAAATTATTAATAATTACGTTCCACTAATTTGTAAAAGATTACGATACATTTGCCTTTTGGAATTAATACATTTTTGCCAATTTTCTCTTTTAGGTATAAATACAATGAAGTCAAATTTGTAAAATACTTCTCAACTACAAACCGAATCAAATCACTTGTGTCATTAATATGACTTGTGTGATTAACAAAACACCATTATTGTACCGATTATATAATTTCATATTATTTCCGTAACTAAAAAGAGGTAAGTTTGAAATCTAAACCTACTTGCGAAACAATTCATTTTCAGCACATTTTATTTGAAGAATTTAAAATGCATTATATTGTATCTCTGGCTCGCGGCCAGTCCGTAATATTTTTCAAGTGCTCATACGATCTACCGGGAGAACTTAGTTTTATGTTTTATTTTCAATTTTGCAATTTTATATTAATTATTTGTTTTATAAGTATCTAAATATCTCTTCAACTGTTGTTGAATAATTATAATAATAATTGAATTTAATCTTACGAATGATTTTTTTTATTGTAATGAGCAATAATCAGTTACATCCATATAAATATTTAAGTCTATTATAGACTGCATTTCCTATAACTTTTTAACACATAAATAGTTCATAGTGCTAGAAGTTAGCTTCAAGAGCTTCTCTGATGAAGATGAAGTTCATTCTAGTTTAAGCTTCATTATCAGGAACCTTCGTAGGATTCGATGAAGCTAAGCCTTCGAATTAATACGTAGTATTGAGATTCTAGTTTTCAATAGTCAGTTATAGTAATTTCGATGACAAGGTACAAGTTGTCATCGAACTAATTTATCTTTTATACCAACAAAGGTATAATGATAAATTAGTTCGGTCGGCCCGACATAATAGTGAACGCGTGGGCGGTTCGTGCTCGTACCGGTCGGTATTCGGTTCTAGTGTCACTTAGAGTGAGGGAGTTGGGATTGACTCACAGCTAATATAATCTGTGGGTTTGACTATCGGCTGTCAGTAGAAGAAGTGGAAGCTCTGTCTGATTGGGTAGTGGTTGTGTATTTTGAGTCAATAGATAAATTGTTACTTTGCTTAAGGTATACTTATATTAGGAGTTGTTATTGTTGTTTTAATATTTTGAGTGTTCTTACTCTACGCTTCTATAATAATATTCCTTTAGCTGTCAGTGGTGACTGTCAGCTCTTCCGAAGACCGCATACAATAGCTAATTAAATTATAAATTGCATCTAGTAGCTTCCAAGATCGCTCGGCCACGAGGCTCTTTTAAAATATTTATATATTAAGCAATCAGCTTTTAATTAAAAAATAAAAGCTGATTGTTTATTATACTGACTTAAATTTCCGGTTACGTTACGTCCCGTAAACCAAATTTATTTAGGGATATTCGTTAGTGAAATACAGCAACCCATGATACAAACTTCCTAATTACCGTTAACGGGTGAAATTGATTGTTGAAAATAAAGAGGCCAAGCATGGCGTTGAACATTTCAAATGAGTTTCGCTCTAGTTTTTGAGGTGTTCGAGGTTTTCAAGTCTTTTGTTGAAATTTGAAATTTTTGTACGGCACGTGAAATTTGGACGTAAAAGTTATTTTAACAAGCCAAGTTCCTTTATAATGTTGTACGCCGCGCAATTTAGGGAACCAATTTGCTGTATAATTAATACTTATTGTTTTGTATGGATTTTGCTTTTCCAAGGTGTGAAATTTTATTTACAGTAGGTATATGTACAGAAATTCAACCAAAAAAATCACTCTAAATACTGGAAATAGCATATTTTGATCAAATAAAAATACTTTATAAAAAAACTACCCTATCTACTCTGATATATTTTAAAAATGTTATAAATCTATTAAAGTTACAAACTAGTAAAAACAGGTATATTTTTTTGTAATTCTATAAGCCTATTTTGATGATGTAGTCTCAATTATTTTAATTATGTTCTCATGTAAGGAATGTACACATTAATTGTTTTGTTGCTCACCCCAACGGTTATGGCGAGCCCTTTTTATATTAAATTACATTAACATACAATAGACATCAAGTTTCTCAGTATTACCTACTGTTTGTTACTTTTTAATTTTTTATACAAATGCATACATTTATTTCAATTAAGACAGATCATATTTGTATTTACACAAGTTTAATGCAAAAAATATTGGACTGGGTGATTAATGCAAAATAGAACAATAGAATAGGTTTGATTGAAAAATAGAACATTGAAAAAAGCGAAGGTTTATACCCACGTTACACCCAGGCAGATAGTAATGTTTTTTTTATAATTATATATATTTTATAATTAAAATATATGTAAAATGTTAAATTCGTTAACATTTTTATTAATTGCAGATTATTTATATAATATTTAAGATAAGTACCTAATTTTTCTTGAAAACATAGGCAACTAAATTTCAAGTAACGCTAAACTTAACTAACATGACCATTTAAAGATGTTCTTGCTTAAAATGATGCAACTGAACGGATAGAATCAGAAAAATGTAGTTTTAATTATTAAAATTAAATTATCCATCTTTATACAAATCAAAATTTTCAAATACTAAGTCAACTTCGAATGCTTATGAAGTTATTAAAAACCTCTTATTTATAATAAAATCCTAAAAAAAATTACTTTTTATTAAAGTTTTACTTCACTTCACTAAATATAAAGCTAACAAAATATTATATATAATTATATTATAAGCTAAACAAACTACTCTACCGTTTATATTAAAACTTAGCAAATGAACAAAACTACGTTCATTACAATGTTCAGTTAAACTTAATCCTGAACATATTTAGCACTGATTAAACCCGGTTTAATTAACCAAGAACTACACAGGTAGCATTAGTTCTTATGGCTAGGATTACTTTTTACAATATGAATTTATTATTTTAACAAATTATTTACTCCTTAAAATAATATACTCGTTATGTAATCTTATCTTCTAGTAAACGTTCATAAATATCACTTTATTTACATATGAGATCAATAATATCAATTTTGCATTGACACATTTAAAATATTTAATTAATTATGTAGCATAAAAAACACGCCTAACTTTGGTTTCTGATACTGTTTCTCACTTTAACCCCAGTATCAATTATGGGTCGAGCGCTAACGTACAGATTTTTAATCCGCAGTTGACCGCCCGTGACTTTTAGTTTAAAATGGCCGAGATGTCGCACTCATATTTTACTAATAATTAAATTAAAGATTTACTAATAATTAAGGATAAAAAGCTATAGTAACAAGGTACTACTTTTTATATTAAACCTGCCTATTACATATGCCATTTACATTTATATTACTAAATAATGTTATTTATAATTCACTAGCTCGACCTATATCAGTGGTAAACGGGGCAAGGTTAGGTGCACTCTCTCTTCTCCAGACTCTCTGCTACTGTACGAGTTCTTAGAAAGCTGCGTGATCAATACCCACTAGAACCACTCATACAAAAACGATCGTACTCAGAAAACTTGTCGGCTTTAGGAATCTAGCAGGACTAAAGAACCACGAAATCATGTAATGAGGCACATTCCTGCGTCTGTTTCCCCGCTCGTGTTATATACGTTTATATATATTCATCTAATATTTTTAGTTGTCTTGTCGCTCAGGACGACAAACTCATAGGCCTTTCTAAATTATAAATGAGTATTAGTAGCTAATAGCAATATTAAGTATTCAGACGGCAGAGAAGAAGACTCTGTTAGGAACACTAAATTATATATGTATCGACGTATTTCAAGTTAAAATTAGAACTGATTAGTGAAGTTGAATGCTGAAGTCACAGTTTACCGCTTTGTCTTAATTACCAACTTCTCAGCTCGGCGTGTCAGTCAATGTAATTAAATACTATCAATTTTAAGCTTTTATATTTTATTGTATGTTGTTTGATCTTTGAAAGCCATATGAGCACGTGTAAGCAAGACTTTATTTTGTACAAAAGATTGTCTGTTTTTAGAAATGTAAATAGCGCGTTAAATATTTGCATCCTATTAAGCGCTTAATTAAAATTTAATTGTGTCAAGCCGTTTTATTCAAAAGGATTTTTTTATCTCCTTCAAATTACGAACTGGTTTTAATTATTCTAGGGACAATTATATTCTTATATTCTAGTAAGAGAATCTTTTGTGCCTTAGAACTATCCTAGTGGAATGATAAATGTAATATGTGAATAGGTTTTTAAATGTTTTTAATCCAGTTTACATCAAATGTTCGCGTCAAAGTAATAATTACCTACAGTATATAGATAACAGGATTTTTTTTTAAATATCTTGGGCACTATTTGTGATACCTATTTTGGACGCCTATTACAGTAACTATAAAATGATTCAATTTTATGGATTCTTTACTGAATATATAACCCGTAGGTATAAACAAATGTAAGTGAGCAGTCAATTTGAAAAAATTAAAACACCCCTTTCACTTCGCTTATAAGAACCTAATCACATCTTGAAATGTAATTTCCCTTGTCCAAATAACCATCGGACCGTTCTCATAACAATTACACTAACATTATTACATAGAATGACCCTAATCGCTGTCTAGTTCTTCCCACATTTGCCCGACTGACAGACAATCTATTTACAAAATAAACATTTACACAAACCTAAAAGATTGCGTTAAATCTTTTTTTGAACGTTTTTTGGGATAAGGAATATGTTAAGAGTATTAATTCGAATTCATTGCACTTTCTTAAGGCTTTAAAGAGACTCCATACAAGTTCTGTGAGAATCAAGTGACTCGAGGGCCTATGAATATGCTACCCAAAGAGATTCGAGGCTTAGAGTCTCTAAAGATTTTTTAAGTATTCCTTCTCAGGCGTAGTTCTCATAGTTTACCTTGTAAATAATGTACCACCATAACACTTAGTCTACATTACATGTAAAATTAAAGACATTTTAAAAGACATTAATGGATTAAATCTTTACTCAGATCTAATTCAATATATTTAAGTACCTATTTATGTAAATTTATTTAAGGTTTTTATTCAAAAATTATATATTTATATATATATATAAATATATAATAATAAAAATATATATATATATATTATATTTATATATATATAAATATATAATTATATATTTATATATATAAATATATAATTTTTATACATATATGTATATATATATATATTATATGTTATTAAAATTATTCTTAATGATAAATGTATAACCTATATAACAATAAACTTGATTTTTATTCCATTTGAATAAATCTTCTTGCTTCGTTTACTATTTACTGCATTTATTTATTTTGAACTTAAAAACGTAGTTCTCAAAGTATTTTATTTTAAAATATTTATTAAATCATGCTATTAAAGAATTTCAAAACAGATAAACAAATTTAAATGTTTTTGAATTGATAACGCTATCACTTATTCACTGAATTTATCAATTCAATATTATTAAAGCAAGAAAATAATCGGCACTTATTTACACTGTATTTTATGAACCTGCCTAATAATAGTGAGTTAAAAGTTTCTTGTACTTAAATAATATTCTTCGTTTATAAATGTTATTCAGTTTTGAAGTGAATATCTCGTTTTCGCTACAACTACACATGAGGTTAAAGCTGAATTAATTTTAGAAGTAGGAAGATCATTTCTAAACTACTTTAATAACGATTTTTCCCAACTTCGTTTTGAAAATGCGAATAACTCTTAATTATCTATTCAAATCTAATATATGTAAATCTCGCGTCACGCTATTTGTTGTTGCATCCCTTCGATTATAAGAAATTAAAATTGATCCCTGATCGTCAGTATGTGCCTCATAAAATTCTTTGGTATAGTTTAAACATATAATAGTAATTAGTTATTATTTTCATTTACCTACTGTAGGTAAAAATGCAGAGTACTAAGTACATCATTATTTGAAATTCATTCCACTGAATACGGCACTGAAACTAATATGGCATCGAAATCAAAGCAAACTTATTGAATTGCTGAAGATCCTTAACGGGATGAAAATACCTTGTGACGATTATTGCACTTTGAGAGATTCATTTATTAAAAGGTAATAAAGGTGTTATAAGAAATATATATATATATATATATATATATATATATGTTGCTAACTCTTAATATATTTATTTGTTTACATAAGAAATTGATCGTCAATATCGAAACCTATATTTTCCAAATATCGGTTTAAATAGAGGTTTACCTCTACTAAAGATTCATCACAAATATTATAAATAAAGGCAACAAATATAAAAAAGGCAACTTTTAAGTTTCATAAAGTCTCGACTAAACTTAAAGGATAATTTAATAAGAATTCAAGTTTCTACTACAGAGAAACTCATTACATTAAAATAACTAGCTGACCCGGCGAACTTCGTACTGCCAGTTAAAGATAGAATGATTATAGTAAGCTATCCTTAAAAGCTAGATAGATACAATATGCCACCATTGATTTTTTGTATTCCATTACATTGTTTTATTATATCTCAAAGGTATAAGCCAGCGTTTTTTATGAAAGCTCCCAGGTGGCTTGACATTTTCGACACTTCCAACAATTCTCATTATATTTTAACTAATTTACTCCAAACCTTGGCAAAATATCTAAACCTTCCTCATGAATCACTCAACCTATTTGTAAAACTTAAAGTTTATCGCACCGAATAATAATTACAATATAACTACATTTTTACTCTAGACCAACTATACTCTAAGGGTGCGCGAAGACTATGGGGCTCCTCGAGAATTCAGAAAAAAAAAACACATCTGATTATCAACACCGATCAATAATCAATGTTTATGATCTAGAGCAGTCTTTCCCAAATTGGACGATAACGCCCCTTGTGGGCGCTGGAGGCCTAAAGGGTAAGAGGCCCAAAGAAAATTGGGCCAAAAAAAGCTTCAAATTGGTTCTTGAGTCAATTGGAACCTAATATCAACAAACTTGTTAAAAATCATCATATTCACCTCACATTAGATTAGTTTTAAAACAAATGTTAATTTTTGGTTAATTTTGAATAAAAGAAACTCTTAAATTGTAAAGTTATATTATTTTTTCTCTCTGGTAAGAAAAGTCTGTTAATGATGTTTTAAGGTGAAAATATGGGGGGAGGAAGCGCTATAAAATAACTGATTTTCAAAGTGGGCGATAGACGAAATAAGTTTGGGAACCTTTATTCTAGAGTCTAGATAATTAAATGCATTAGGTTTTATAACTGAAATAATATTAAGAGAGGCAAGAAATTAGAAGAGTAATAACAATGCAGGACAACGATCAGTCCAGGACAAAATAAAAATAGAACTGTACAACGTGAACTGTATTTTTACACGAATATTTTTTCAAATGCAAGTCCCTATATCACAATACGCGTTACATGTGTTTCCACCATTATTAATTAAATATTTAAAATGTAAACATGAATTCTTTTTGTGAATTCTATAGCGATTTTCTAAACTACTTAGGCGACTTACTGCAGATATGAATTTCGTGTAGACTTCACAAATCAAAAAAATATATCTCTTGACTTACGTATGCAAAAGTAATATGCGATTTTTTTTTAGATTTAATGTCTAAATAACAACAAATTATAACAATTCTGTGGCGCTTATAATAATATCATTCTATATCAATATCTGAAGTTGCGGGAATCATTAAGTACGCTATATAAATTATGCATGATAATTACTAAGAATTATAATAACTTAATTACATATTACGTGTGTAATTAACGTATTATATACAATAATCCGGTAATAGTTATGTATGTATATCTTTGTTCGACATTAATTATCAAAGACATTTTCGTTCAAGTGTTGCATAAGTCATAAAATTATATTAAAAATATAATAATATTAAAACCATATAAAAAACATTTTAAAATTACAAAATAAACTTTTAGTACAGCTTTTAAATGATAAATAACGTAACTAAATTGATGTATTTCAAAACTGCATTAAGGCCAAAAGCAACAGTCGATGAAGTTATAACTTGGAAATTTGGGATCAAGCTTTCGTATTGTAATAAGTAATAATGGTGGTATCGCGTGAAGCTTCGCGGTTGCCTGTGTGTTCAACTATTAAAGTTTAGGCTGTGGGCTGATGATTAAAGCATTTAATCCATTGTATAGTATCTATTGTGTATCAAGTGATCTAAGAATAATTTTTATATTAATAAGACGCTGAGAAAATGTTCGGTTAATGCCTCCAATTAGAAAAAATTATAATAGCAGAAACTGTCCTATGGAATGTGTGTTAAAGTTAACAAATAAAAACGTGTATGAAATGGTAATTATATATTAATTATGGCTATGGTTGCATGTTAATCCTACTCCACGGTGTCACGCAATAGCCATTACTATTATACAATCTAATATACTTCTTGATACAACTCAGTTCAACGACTTCATAAAAGAGGCAAAAAATGTTAAATTAATTAATATAGGCACAGTTCCACAGTACAGTGCTTTTTGTGGGTCTTAATCGACAAAGAGATTGATTTGAAGGTAACTTACTCTACTAATATGTATAATCAAATTAATATGAGTATGTAATTTGGATATTTCGAATCGAACTAATATTGAAATCTTAAAATAAAATTAGCCCAATAACATATTTTTTTCTTACTTGTTACTTTATATTATATTATGTTGAGAATACTATGTTTTATAAAATTTGGAAAAATATATAAATTACAAATACTAATAATTTAATTTAATCGCCTCTGTAAGCCCGGCTAAGTAGTTTATGCGTCTGCCTGATGCGCTGCAAGTCCTGGGTTCACATCCCGGGGAATAATCAGTGAAACAGATATAGAGATGTGTTTTTCCCTTGCCCCAATGGGGGTTACGGGAATTCACTTTCGACCATTTAATATTATTGTTCAGAAGAAGTATTTTAGAACCACACCAAATAATATTGATAAATTATATTAATATCCTTTGGAAAACTAAGCTTCAAAATTACTCTACCAAAAAATATTTTTATAATATTAAAAACTACACAAAACATACATAAAGACATTATAATACCTATACTATATTCATTTAAAATTATTATCATAAAGGTGACCCATAAAATATTCAAAATAATCGCATTCTAACACTTTCTTAAGATCGTGTTAAGCATGAATATTTTATATTCATTTTACGAAGTGCATATTTTATGAGTTAGTTCAATAAAATCCCCTACTAACATGTAAAATATAAAAATCCACTATACTCACCTTTGGATTTTTAACTATTCACCACAAAAACAAGCACTTCACAGTACACACAAAACCTTCGCAAGTTGCGAAAAACCTGTCACTTTCAGTTAAAACACGTGCGCCTTCTATGCGGTTGCGTCGTCGACTGACGACTTATACCAATCTATGTACTTGACTATGAACCGTTGTCATAGTGCAGTAACATAAATACTTATAGAAAAAGAACCTTTTTCGAATTTACAACCTATTCTAATTAATGACCAAATTAAGGTACAGTTAATAGTCGTCGTACACTAGCTGAGATAGAGGGCTATACAGCTTATTCTTTGGAACGTGTTTCTTTATTATGCTTGCTCAAACAAACATATTATTTATAAAAGTAATAAGCTATCAACAATAGAACTTATTGAATTTTTAAACTCAGTACGATAGTAACGAAAAAGTAGTAGACCTTTTTTAAATAAAATTCAAGTAAATGTATGTACTTGTAATTTGGATACTACATCTAAAATATTTGCATTAAGAGGAAAGGAATTGTAAAATGTTAAAAACAGGCCTAAAATTGAATTTCAAGGCTACCTTTTTAACTAAAACTAGTATCTCAGTTGCACTCAAGAACAAAACATAAAACACCAAGTTATTAATTTTTCAATGTAGTTTTAAAAATTGACTAAAGTTCAATATTATTTTATTGGTTCAATGAAATAGTTTTGCTTAGTTGTAGATTGCGGCCAAATCTCAATTTATTAATTAAGCTACGACGTAGCACAGCGTAACGGCTCTACGCAATACCTGCTACGAAAATGTGTGAACCAATTAAAAAGTAGGCCAAGAACGGTTTCGTTAGTAAACTATACTAAATAATTTATTTATAATAATAGCTCGTTTTTATTTTGAATGTCTTTTTAGTTATTAATAAACGGATAACTATTTCTATAAATAAATATAATGGATTGAATATTTTGATATTTTTTAAAGGCTACAATATTGTAAATATTTCTTTATCTACACTATTATATTATATAAACTGTTATGTATATGCAATTATTAATAGATACTATACTTTTATATAAAAAGAAAATGTTTAGAATTCCGACATTTGTAACGTGAACTTTACTTACAAAACAATAGTATTGTGTTTCAGCGATTGAAATCCCAAAAAACGTAAGTAAACACGAAAAGATCAATTTCCACTGCCTTTATTCTTAACTAGTTGCTTTCGTATCTTTACTTTCGAATAATAAGCAGAAATTGTAGCTACGATTATTATTTTTTAGTTATATTTATATCTGTCTATTATATAACTCTCATTGAACATAAAGCATACATATTTCTGTTTTCTTTGTATTCAATATGCTTTTACAAAATTTTGACTTTCAAGTCATACTATTATCGCATGAATATAGGATCTTCATATTATCTGCATTTAATACCTGATGCATAAACAAAGGAGTTACTTTAAATCCGCCACTAAACAGAGGCTGATAGTAAATTTATCATTTTATTTTTATATAGAAACATAAGTTGACAGTTATTTGTGTCAATATAAGCAAATAAATCACCAAACACGAAGATAGATAAAAAAATTCACGTTTCTAAGGTAATCTAATATCCGGATTTACCTATATTATGTAGTAATTACGGATATTAGGTTAGCTTTATATGTATATAAGTGTGGTCAACTGAATACAAAACGTAACCTCATTAGTGACTCGCTAATTATTACGTCAGGATCAAAACAGAAATGTCGAACTTCTTGGTTTATTTCGCATTTTAGGCAACAAATTAAAACCTTTGAAAACTTAAAATGCTTAAATTTTTTGCTTTATTACATTATTAAAAAGAAAGCTTGACAAAAAAGAACAAAATTAAGTAGTACAAATTTAGCATTAAAAAATAAATAGAAACTACACTAAACAAATACGCATCGACCAATGACTTGCCTATTTACTCAAAATACACAACCACTACGCCCCAATGAGCCATAGTTTCCACTTCTAAGACCGATTATTGAATGGTCCCGTTCTAAGAACGACTAGTGAATGCTCCTTCTAAGAACAACGGTAGAATTATGGCAGCCGGCAACCAAGCCAGTCACTATTAGCTGCCGGTCAATCCTCGTTCCTGATACAGCGTGGCATGGCTTCGAGCTAAATCGGCTAGCACGCGCACCGATTAATGACAAGTTCTAAGACGAAACGCCACCCGAACGTACATGACATCAACCGACTCAATTAATTTGTAACATAATATTATATAGACACAATCCGTATCATCGATACAAGCAAACTCGCTACCATATTTTAAATATTCATTTCTATTTGAATTACATTCAAAGTAGGCTAATATGAAATAATCCCCGTGTTGACTTATTAATTATTCTGCTTGAAAAATAGATTTAATGTTTTCAGCTAAAAGTTTTGTTTTTATATTCCGATACAAAATGGGACGTTCGAAACTCGTGTAAAATGCAAAAGGAATGTTTATGTTTGAAACTAACCGAAACTAGATATTTTTGTAAGCGCTAATAAACTTTTTATTGAGCCACAAATAATAATAAATATAGATGGATAATTCCAGACAATTATAATAAAAAAAAAAAACTTCGTTTTAGTGCAAATATATAACAAATAAGAATTTAAGCTAACAGTGCAACGGGCGGCCTTAACGCTAATAAGCGATCTCTTTCAGGCAATCAAACATTATGTTTAATTCAAAACAAAAAAAAATTGTGTGATAAAAAAAAACATAACAAAAGATCGAACTCTTTGTTCTTTCGATGGAATTAAGATATTATATGCTAATTCAAATATTTACAACATAACGTAGCAACATAATATATAGTTTGCGATGGATTTTACATTAGCGCTATTAATATTCAAAATTTTGGACAAAAATTAATCAGATAAATAATCAAATAAAACAAACCTTGCTATTTCTATGTAATTTCAAGTCATTAAAATATTATGAACCTTATTAAAATAAACTAAGGTAATATTATTTAAGTATATTCATTTAGTATTTCCTAAATATTTAACTTTATTATCGAGGACTTATCAGCTGCGCGGCATAGGTTTCTTTTTAAGGATTTATTTTATGATTTTTTAAATTGATTCCTTTTAATATGGCGTTGTGTTTATTATTATTTTTTATAGTAATTTCCCTTTTTCTATCATTCTTTCTACAATTTAATTCTTCTCGAATACTCTTTAAGTAAGTTTGCTGATTAGGAGTTCGATCCGAGTGAATTCTTATAGTTTCTGGATTTTTTTCTCTATTACGTATGATAACTCTGACTAATTCTAATGTACCATAGCATACTTTTACTAAACGGGTTCGGGATTGTATTTTCTGATTCGAAGTAATCCTTAAAACCTCATATTCATCTTTAGCTTTTCTTTCCTGCTATATTGCAATTTATTTATCATTATTTTTTAATCACATATTATTATGATAAATATTTTTTCATTATACTGAGGAATCTTTGCAATTACAAAATCAAAAATAAATATACATATATGTATTGTTACCTAATTGGTGATTATTAACCAAAAATTACCTTGAAGGCATCGGTCGGACACATTCTTATATAAGGAAAATATAAAACCTTCTTATTGCTTTGACATAATATTTGATATAATATTTATATAATTCAATTTTCTACCTGAGCACAGTACACCCCGTTCTGATAGATTTCAATTTCGAGGATTCAAACACGCATTAAATGCTATCAGTAGGCTGCGTTAACGGAAACGGAAGGCATAAAGAGTGGTGATACGACCCTAATGTAACGCGAATTCCGAGATTGTGACTTCGTGTTTTTTATAGAAACCTTATCATGCATATGTATTCTAAGTGAGAATTAACCATTTACCCTTTACTAACTGCTTCCATAGGTGTAATCAACATTATATACATGGTCTGTATAAATAATGTTATAGCATGCTATAAATTTTATAAATCATATTATTTTTCATAAAATAGCCTCCTATGTAAAAATGTATTCTGCAGTCTGAAAATAAAGTTTATTATGGGGTGTATTATTTATAAGTAATGTGGATTATTACCTATGTCACATGTATTTAATTATTGATTAATTAATTTCGTTCGTTAAGTTAGTTCGTGGATGGACAAATATCTACAACAAACATTAGCGTATGGATTTTACGTGCGCGTCAACCATGAGATTACTATCGAAGTTTTTATAGGTTTTTTACTATTGAAAAGCTGTCAATCCAATAGTGGTTAAAAAGGTTTTCTACACAAATATTTAACGCTAACGCTATTAAATCTATTTAAGTGAACAGATTTTGATAAGCGATCAAACTACCCATTTCTTTCTCAAATTATTTGTTTTTTGTAATATAGTGTTAATAACTATACGATACTTACAATGTCACCTACGTTAGGTTAGATCTGTATGCCCACGTAATCCTTTTCAAGATCCGGGCGTTCCGGGAGCGACTCGTGAATTATCTAGATATTCAGAAACATAATAATAATAAATCATTTATTTATGTATTTTATTTACATGTATAAATAGAGCTTTTAGTAATAAACAAGATCATTTTTTTTAATTTATCAGATAACTCCTTTCCTTCCCCTTTTGAATCTGGTAACGATTTTTGTTAAGCGCCATATTTAATGTCATATTATTTAGTGCCAAAAAGATCATGGTCCAGATTAGCACGCTTAAAGAGACAACACTTCTGCCTATATAACTAAGTCGAAGACTCAAGTCCCAACTTGGAACATAAAATATATTGTAGTTATCACTAATCAAACAGATAGTTACTGGCTTTCGTAATATTGTTTTGTATATTAAATGGAAAGAAAACTTTCCTTGTCGACGCCAAATCTTAAAATATGCCATTGTTATTGTTGACCAGCATTGTACTACTATTGAACATTCCATCATTAGCGGGCCTATTAGTCGGTGACTCTGCATATTCAGACTGAACAACTTGTCACGATTGTCATTTATCAAGTGCCAAGATCCTGGCGTTGACATCCCGCCTAAACGATATTTCGTTAGGTGAATTTTTCGCGCATTTTTTGCCAACTTTTTGTAGCTTTGGGCCTGTCTTTTGATATGGTCATGTTACAGCTAAAAGGTTTCTTATGTATAATGTCATTCAAACCAGGTCTTTAAATTTTTTTTTCAAAGTCTTCTAGATTTTTTCAACCTACGTTTATTAGATACGAATACGATAATTATTATCATGCTATATTATGTATATTAAATTAAATACACAACATTTTCACATCATTCCATAGTTACTAAAGAATTTCATTAAAAACCTCGAATGCATACGTAATACAAAATTTAAACTAGTAGCGAGTACAACTGAAAAAAATTATACCGCTTCAGAACTACAAAACTTTAAGCGTTTTGTGTTAAACTTTTGAAATGCGCACGACTATTTTAAAACAATACTGCCTACACTAAAACAATTAAAGTTTTCACATTTGAGTGCAGTAATGAACAAACTTGCATTGTCTGGACACTTGCTTTACTTGCAGTTTTGGATTACTTAGTGTAATTTTCTATTTAACTTAGCTTACAAGCGCTGCTCACGTAGATATTTCTGCTATATATTCAAGAATAGTAATTGTTATTTTAACAAAATTATTAACTATTATTTATTATCCGTGTGTGTCACCACTATAATTAGGATTTTAAATTTTTGAGCATAAATACATTAAGCATACAGTGTTTGAAATGGTAACAAAAATTCATTTTAGCACACTCACAATGTCGTTTATCGGTCACCACCTGGCTGAATAATGTCTTCCTCTTCCGATGTCCGAACATTATGTTACAATGTTTTGTTCACAATTTCAAAGTTAAATCTGTTTTGAACTACTTGAAATATGTGTGTGCTTAATTATGTACCATTGTATAGATTTAGATAGTATATAAGAACACTGACGTGAAGTGGGGCCATTTGCTTTGCACTTGGTTCCCTTGGTTGTCTTCTCTATGACGCCCAAGCCTAGGTTCATGTCTTGAACGACACGCCGTAATCTCGGACGAGCTTAAAGCTCACCGCCCGCACTCAGCTGTCAAGGCCGTTCAGGCCATTATCGAGACTCTTTTCAAAAAATAAAAATAAAATACAATCAGTCTGTCCCCGACTTGGTCGTGATATATTGCAGTGATATTAGTTTTGGTAGTAGTAGTAGAGTGTTAGTCTGTTAAACTGGTATAAGTGGCATAAAAAGTAACGGTTTTTATTGTTTTAAACTTTTTTTTTACATAAGTATACCTATCAAAAATTTATCTTGCTACTCATTCTTTCAAAATCGTAACTGTTAATTAATTTTACTAAACTAGGAGAAGATACATAATTGATCGAATTTTTGAACACACAGGACATAACATAACTTTTATAAAAAAAACAATATTTAGGGAGGGACATAAACGCGAGTAAAACTTAGTAAACTCTTTAGTTTATGGGTTAATAAAAGTGAAGTCCCGTGTCCCCTAGTGGGGTATGGGGCAGATGCATTTCACATCTGTTTCACTGATCGATTTTTTTTTCTTTAGGAGCAAGTAGGTGATCAGCCTTCTTAATCCTGCCAGACCGAGTTTTTTTTTATCTCCGCCGGGAATCGAACCCAGGACCTCTTGGTTGTAACGCTTACGCGCTTACCACAAGACCAAGAAGGCGGTCAGCTTATGGGTTAATGCACATTATTATTCGTTTATTAGTATTTTTATTTTAGTGACCTCAAATAAAAAAACAATTTAGTTAAAATACATTTAATTGTATGATGAAATACATATAAAATCCGCAAGTGTATTAATTATGACAATGATTGTAGCGGCGCGATAGCGTTAATGTCACACTCGTAATACCCATGAATTTATTGAGGAAAGCCGATTATTATGGTGTCTCATTATTTTTCTTTATTATATGATTTTATTCTAATTCAGCTTCATGTGAAAGTATATTTTTTAAATGCCATTGTGAATGTGAACGTCATTCATTTACTATTTTCACGCGTTTATATGAAATAAAGTTTTTTTAAAATGCGTTTTTTCAATAGTAGATAGTAAAATTTGGTGGTTGCAGCAGTTTTTAAATATTTATGAAATCTTTTTAAATAAGGAACTCGTGTATGCAAAATACTATTGATTAGACTATATTTTTTATTGTCCAAAGTTAATTTTTAGTGAAATAACAAGCCTGCAGAAGAAACAACAATGCAGGTTAACCGGGACTGCTAAAAGTTGCAGTTACACCTCGCAGTTAGTAAAAAATTACGTTCACACCTCATCTGTTATTCTACTCATATCAGTAGGACACACTGTTTTTACGGTTGGAAAACTATCCTATTTTATATACTATGTATGTATAAGCATTTACATACAAAGTGTATATAAAACTGAATTTGCTGCGGTAGTTTTTGGGTTTATTCATAAAAAAAAAACATAAAACATAAATCTTTTTATTTATAACATATCAGAGATTCGTAATAAGGAACTTTGCATGTTAAGATATAGTCCTTCTTAACAAAAAGAATATCAAATAACTTTTAATTTGATTAGTGTTTTTTTTTTAAATAAAATGTTTAAAAATTATATATATTTTTTACTGCAAACTATCTTATTAGCTTTATTATATAGCAAGTAGCATGGACGATTGAACATTATTAAAGATACATGATCTATACTTGTTAAAAGCACCTATTAACCCAATTAAGGTAAGCTACTAAAATAATAAGGAGAACATTATCTTCTATCAAGTAGTAGTCAAAAGCAAGCTGTCTCATTATATTTCCAATATAAAAGAAATTCTTTATAATGTTAATCTTGCATAATGAAAAAATGTTAAGCTATCTATAGAGCTGTATATATTGAGAACGGCAGAAAGTTGGTTACCCGTGACATATTTCATTGCATATAGCCTAGTTAAAACTTGAGTGTTAACCACAGTTTATACTCATAACTGCCAGCATAGCCCAGTTGGTTACTCATCTAACATTCAATGCGTGTTGTACGGTAAATACTGGATTCATTTTCAGTTAGAAACTTGCCTGTAAAGAAAATTATCACAAAATAAAAGCATATTTTGCCCATGCCCTATAAGTAGTTACGGAACTATACTAAAAAAATCACTTTCTTATACCTGTATCATTAAAAACACTAATACAAATACGAACTAACGGTGAATAAATCAAATGTTCATATTTTTAACCATCGCAAAGAATTTTTAGGAAAGCCTATTTTTTCACATAAATAATAATATAATTCATCGATAATGTTACCAGCTTATAAAGCATCTTCCGAGTAATTTAAATATATTTAATTAATTAACATAACGCAACTGTTTGGAATAGACTGCTTTACAGGGTTTTAGGAGTACAGAGTTTGCATAAAAGATTTTCGAGGGTGATGAGAGCTCTGAAAACGTATATTTTGGTCACAAGCAGAGTTTTATATAGTAAAAAGTGGCATTTTGGATTGCATTTAAACACTAGTAATAAATATGTCATATAATTTTATAATTGAAGACAAAGGTAGCCCAATTTAAATTCGAGTGGCTTGAGGTAGTCCGTTTTGGTGATCATTTAACATCAAGAAGACTACCATGACTCAATTTCATAAAAACGTATTACCGCCTCATATATGGTTCTGAAAAATCCACTCCATTCTCGAGGCTTCATCAATAAAAACGTTTAAATTCTATATGTTACATATAAAACTCATAATTTTAATTGGTTTAGTCATTCTCGTGATATAAATGGTGTACTACCCGTGTTAACACGCACACACACAAACACACACACATACTAATACAAATTAGTATTAGCTATTAAATTAAGCATATATGTATATCTATCAGTTTTTTTATTCAGGAAGAGCGGGGTCTCCTATCACAAGTAAACCTAATTACTTAAAAGGAGATCACCAGCTGTGATATTGTAAATGCTACAATTAGTTAAACGAAATAAAATATTTTATTATTATTACCGATTTTGACATTTAAATAGATGTAGTGAATTAATACTACCACATATCATAATACAATCCTGTGCAGCCATCGTGAAGGTTGCCGCAAGGCTTCCGAAACCTGATCAGTGTTCATTGTTAGTTGTGTACGCTTTTGATGTATTTTGTTATATCGTGTTATTCTAGCTATATACATAAAAATATGAAATATTTTTGTTCAATATAGTCATCTATTTCGTATCATGTATTTTAGTAATGTAAACAATCTAGATAATTTTTTTTATTATTACCTAGAGTTTGTTTTCCAATTATATTAACCGTAGTATGTATCATTTATTACTACATATTATAAAACAAAGTCGTCCTCCGCGTCTATCAGTCTGTTCGCGATAAACTTAATAACTGCGGAACGGAACTGCATGATACAGTTTCACCAATAGATAGAATGATGCATTAGCAAGGTTTTAGGTATATAATCTGTCAAGGTTTTGTGTAAATTGGTTGAAATATGATGATAATTGTTGGAGGTATCGGAGAAAGTCAAATCACCTGGGAGCGTTTATCGAAAGCTCTGCCTAATCCCTTTGAAATATAACAAAGCAATACATGATGGAATGGATTGGGTGGATCTACAAAAAAATTCGCGGTGGCATATCAACCTTTTCAGGTTAACCTTACTATACCCATTCTATATGTTATTGACGGTACGAAGTTCGCCGAGTCAACAAGTATACCTAAGTATTAATATTATTTTAGGATACTTTGATTTTTCCTAACATTTCTAAATATTGGAAAGGAAACTATTTAAACTGTGAACCTTAGCTGGACCGTTCATTGTCCAAGGATTTGTTTTTACATAATAAATGCTTCTTTAGGCACCCCCATCGCCTTAAGGCGGCTTTAGGAAAAATATGTTCGAGAATTTTTCTTGTGCTTTGAAAGAGTTATTTTTCATCTAGTTTTTCTATCTTTTTGTGACTTGAAATGCATATTTTAGCTTTCTTTGTCTATAGGTATAATCTATTATTAATTTAAGCATCAGCTGACAGCCTTATATATGTTTCTATTTAACTTTTATTCTTTACTCGTCATATAACTGAAAAGTAGCTTTGAGATACTTGTCATACTTGTCATCGCACAATATTATGTAAAAAATATATTGTATAGTAATATATAAATTACATCAATAATAGATATTCAGAAATATAGACTATTATTTAGTTCTCTTAGTTCCTCTTATTTTTACCGGAAAGTTGTAATCATAACAAAACCTACTGCCCAAAGCTATTTACTTATTGCATTAAATTCACAAAGTCCTATCGAACCCCATACATTATGTAGGTTGGTCCATACATCACTTACATGACAAACACCTTTATACAATTCCTAAAAAGGTTTTGCTTCCGATGGTAGACTGGACAAACATTTTCTCTTTCAACATATTATATTACATTTATAATATGTATTTTAATAATATTTAAAAAAATATTTATATAATAAATATTTTTTTTCCTACATTATATATATATATATATATTAATTCCTACATTATTGATATATAGATTAATACAATATACAATATAATATATATATAGATTATACGTACAATAGTGAATTTATGTATTTAAATTCTTTTCAGTTAAATTGTTGAGTAACGCGTAAGTTGTGGGCACTACCAGTGTGTAATTTACACCATCTCAAGGCATTACTACTAATGCTTCTTTAGGCACCATTATTGAAGGTTTCTCACTAGGCCTTCAATAATTAACAGCCTACGTTTTTATTAACGTTCAATCATCCGTTAATTACTCAGCAATACGGGGAACTAATGCGATCATAATCGTCTTAATCAGTAGATTGGATTAGTTTACTGATAGGTTACTATAAAATAAAACTAGGTTCACGACCTTGATTTACATGCAGGGAATTTAACGGAATCGAACCTTATATTAAAAGTGAACCCTGCCAAATAAGATGAATGAAAACTCTTTTAGGAATTCTATTATTAGGTACAAATTACTATGCTGTTTTTGAGTAATCAAAAACTACAACGCAAAACCATATTTAAAAGGCTTATTTACGTAAGTACTTGTATTTACAAATAGAGCTGATATAATATTGTGCTGGAAACAGTATAGTAATTTTATATGGAATAAGACAAAAACATAAGAAATATACATTATTTATTAATAGAAAATACTAATGTATTTATTCCTACTTCACAGTATGCATTTCTTTAGTATCTACTCATATAATTTTTTCTTTTGTTTAAGATAATCTGGTATTTAAAATTTCCGTTTAAAACCTGTTTTCTTTTTCACAAACAGTCAGGCTAGGCCCTTATTGACCAAACATTTCGCCATTAGGTTTCCCTAATTGAGTACCGCATTGTTAGCTAACATTTGTATTAGGTAAACAATGTATGTAAATAGCCTGTCAGGTCTGAATGTACGTTTTCAACAACATACCTTTAACACTATGTTAAAGGTAATGGTGTTGACACACTAAAGAATGTTATTAGGTATAGGGATGAAGATATTTGCCTGGATTTTTATTACTTTGCTTGTTTCTAATCAGTTTGTTTCACAAGAGTCATGAATCTTATATTCAATGCATCTCGAGCCGGCTCATATCTATTCCTGGGTAAATGAAAAAGAATTACAGTTATGACATAGAAGATTGACACAGAAATTGTCTGCACTTTGCTATTGTGCTTCGGTACCTTTTTATCGAAAGTTTCCTTGGATATCAAATAACTTCTTTGATAAACTAATGTTTATGTACTGAGAGACGGAGTTTTTCGCTTGCTATTAATTTTCTTGTAAATATTTATGTTATTTAGCTGTAGTTTGTACATTTCCGTGGTCGAAGTTAAATTGGTGAAGTTTTTCTCTACTTCCGTCATAAAAATTCTAATTCTAGTTAAAATTGGATGCACATTCCAACTTGATAGCTTCCGTTGGGGTATTTGATAACGAGTAGCTACTATTAAATGTTTATTAATAATAATATCTTGTTTATTTTTATGGAATTAGTATAAAATACCCTTTATTTTTTCAAAGATCCGACGTTTATTCTTGTGAATTTTTTTATTATTTAAAAGTATTTTATTATTTTTAACACTTTATTCCCTTTTCTCGTTATACATTTTAAAACTTTTACAGTTTTTATGACAATTTTTACGCCACTTCAAACGCCGAGCTATTTTTGAATGAATAACATATATAACAATATGAACTAAACCATCAAAAAGGTTTAAGAATATTCATTGAATGTTTAGAATGAATATATAAAAAATACTTAGACAGAACTAAGGACTATCGTTAGTAAAATTTATCTCTGTAAATAGTTTTAGTTATTATCCAGACTAAATAATTACAAAAAGTTAGTTCTACGACTTATACCTAACTAAGCCGAATTAAATATACCGAATTAAACATAATAATTAATCAAAAAATTTAGTCTTTCAAAATATTAGTGAAAGGATTTTTTAAATATGCAAGAAAGTCTCTCTATATACGTGACCTTTGGAAATAATCCTTTACATAATAATAAATTGTTAAAATAAGATTTAATAACTAAGT
The DNA here is from genome assembly GCA_912999735.1 of Aporia crataegi. NCBI lineage: Eukaryota > Metazoa > Arthropoda > Insecta > Lepidoptera > Pieridae > Aporia > Aporia crataegi. Next base: position 6,768,392 of record OU538733.1, on the reverse strand, counting down.
GTTATATAGTGCCTATTTATTTTAACGCTAACAACAACATAGAACATCTTTATGTATTTTAAAGAAATTTTAATAAATTTAATTTACAAAAAATTAATCTACAAAGGCCCATTTAAAACATCAAAGTCATTAATGACAAAGCGAACAAAAATATTCCGATTGTTTAAAGTTTGCATAGCTTTTCAATTTTCGACAGATGAAAACACAGTTCAAAAGGACACAATTAAATTTTTGCAATATTTTACCTTTCCCTCGTTAGATTTCAAGCAATAATCAGCAATAATAATTTAATGAGAAGTTAATAAAAATTATAAATAAAAATTTGTAACGAGCCCTATGACTTAATTTGCATAGCAGCTACACAAATATTATCATAAACTTCCATAAAGCTCGGTCGTCAAACCAAACAACTATTACAAGTAAATCTATCACATATTTCAGGATATACATTTAACAAATTCAACTAGTTAATTAACTAGACAGTCAACAAATGGTTAGATTTCAACCGTGCGGTTATGCAGATGAAATATTTGGTTCTCTAAGCAATTAACTGTATTTTAATCAGTTTGCACTGGAGAAATCCACAGAATGCACCTTAATTATTCTAATGATTTGTGTGGCATTGAGACTTTAATGAGACCCGAGGTTCTGCCATTATGCTACGCTACAGGGTTAAGATCTGTTTCTAATCTAGGCTCAAATGTATATTGAAAAATAATAAGCATTATATTAGCAACATAAATTAAAGATTTTTAAAATTATTTACCAGAGTCAACGTCGACCATGATAAAGCTTCGTTGTACGGTTGTAATAAAAACAATATTTTCTGACTGAAACTTCCGTAATGTTACGTATATCTATCTGAAAGTTGAATCAAAAAGTATTAATTTTTTCTTGTAAACAAATAAAATCTACCTACATATTACATAAAAAAATCTAGGTTAATTACATCATGTTATGATTAAATCAGTTTAGCTTAACAATGCGAATTTCGCAGAATTTATATAAAATATTTATTATTATTTTAACATCTCATAAATTGCATTATAAATATAATGTATAAAACCTTTTAGGTGAATAAATATGTGAATTTATATTTCTGTGAATTACCATAAAATAGCTATAAACCCGACAATTCTAATATAAATATCTCGAAAGTCAGACGGTGAGTGAACTTAACTCAAATTAGAATAATCTATAAACAAATTGCGTAGCTCATAGTTTATCTTATTTTAACGAAATGATAAACAAAAATTGTATGCTGTTATGCTTAAAATAATGTTTTTTTTTCATAATGCGGTGTAAACATATCCATATATATTATATCCATATATATTTACACCGAATTATGAAAAAATAAATATTTTAAGTATTACAGCATACAATTTTTGTTTATCATTTCGAGCCATCTCTAGGCTACGGCTTTTTCTGAAAACTTCAAAAGGCGTCAAATACACATTCTTGGAATCAACCGATCATGCAGTAAACAATGTTAAAAAGACCTCAGATTATTATTACCAGTAACTCTATATTAGTAACCGCTTCTAAAACTAAATGGGTTAAGAGTATGGTATTCAATGTATGCCAAGATTCTGAGTTCGAATATCGGGGGAAGAAAAAATATTTTCTAAATAACGGTGGGCAAAAGGACTAGTGAGATAATTGCCTCTAAAGAAAATTACCAATACATGTTACTCTATTCCTAAGAGGTGACGAGAATAACTGTCTTCGTATAAAGTCACGGGTCTGACTAGTATGAACATTTAAAAGTCCGAACTTTTTATATTTTCCAGCCAGTAGCTTGGTAAAACATTTCAGGCCATAAAAATAAATTAACTACACTGAGCTGCAGTGTCCGCGATTTAATTTGAAATGTGGATGAAGCCTCACTTAATCCCCTAATCACTTTAGCCGACATCTTTTGTTCCCAGTAAAGTAATTTTTAACTTAACTCGGAGCAGTGTTACTCGATTGCTCGAGAAAAGGAAATTTTAGTATTCAGATGTAAAAGATTTTTGTTTTACGATTCAAGATTTTATCCATGTTTAAATTACAACCGGCTTTTTTAATACTGCTGCAACTGTTTCCATATTCTTCTGCTATACTTTTAATATATATTTTAATGAATACTATATCCTCTTAACTACTTTTAAGTTCAAGTTTTAATGTACTGATAGTTTTTAAAAAGCTCAAATATGTGTGCCGCAGTAAAACAATAACTAAAGCCAGCAACCAGATACATACAATAGACAGTAGAAAACTTGTTAAATAAATTTGCATTTATCTAATTTCTACGTAAACCAAGATGGCAAATGAAACTGTGGGGCCTCTGTTTGCCCCAAAATTGTTCCATCATCGTCTTTAAAAAAGTATACTCGGACTTTGCTAGCCTCACCTTCGTAAATAGCTATGGTAACAAAAGTATCAATCTCAAACTAGGTCCACTTTTACTTTCAAAGTTGTCAGGCGCTTGAAAGTACTGATATTAAATTCTGTGGTCGTCTTTCTTGATTCTATTTTGGACCTTCAATACTGGCCGTGAATTATTGAGCATCTAATTCCGATACTTTTCCGGAACGGACGATTTGATCAAAAAGTATTATTTGTTTGGTCTGTATTTTAGTCTTCGTCTTCAATATTTTGTAGAATTAGAATAAATCGTATTGTCAAAAATATATCTAGAATAAGTACTTCAACCATGTATTTGATCAATTATTTATCGATAGTTTTAAGATTACTTAGCTTAGCTCGTATTAGGTACATTTATTATATATCAAGTTTGTACGTTTTCGAAATCAAATCGTCGACAGAAGATTTCCGCACAATACCAATTAGAGTTGGTATACAGCATTCTAATTCATCAAAATAGAATGAAAGTTAATATCATGATTTAGATTTAGTATCTTATTCTTACAACATAACATTATAACTTTATTGAGATTTGAGATTGTCTTATAAAACACAAGCTCTGAAACAGTTGGGAACGAATTTCATATCATGAAATTTTCAATTTCATATGTTTCATCTTAAGATCTAAGACTCATATTCATAGACAGTATGACTTCACATTGATGAAAAACATCATATCATATGTCAGTCTATCGAGCTGGATAGCTCAAAGGCCACCAGACAAGTGGTGATAATAACTCAAAAAGACTAAGCCTTTTTAGGTATTGTCATCTTGTATAGTGGAGTGCAAAGTGAACTCTATAGATTATGTGCAAGTGAACATTATAATAATAGTGTTAGTGTATAGTTAGTATTACAATACAGATAAAAGGACACCAGTGAGTAATAAAATTGAGAAAAAAAAGACATTATTATGTTAAGTTAGAGTGGAACTGTTTATTAGCTTCTGTAGGATTGTGATAATAACATATATATATTATCACAATTAAAAGAAAATTTGACCTTGACAATCAATTTTTCAAAGCATATTAACAAGAAATGTAAAAAAACTAACATTGTATTTAAATTTTAAATAATACTTTTTAAGATCGGCTTAAAGTCACGATTCCTAAGAGTTATAAATCTAAAACTATGAAGCCCTGTTTTAAAACTTCCAATTTTTAACAATCGATTCGCTATAAACTTTTTATTTTGATTTTAACATTAAAAACAGACGCCTGTGACTTGCAGATTTGTCACGGTAAATTTCACCAGAAAGCAAAATCTAGATTTTCCTGAAACGTAACAGCAGTTTGTATTACGTCTTATAATATTGTTCCTGAATAGAAATTTTTCCACTACTTGAGTGAAATTTCTAATAAATTAATCATGATGAACCACTGAGGTATTTATATAGACAGTAAACAATTGTATGTAAAAAAAAATATATATTCCATTTATTATGCTCGTTTCGCTAGTAACAGCTCTTGCTGTGACTTATGAGATTCACGGGCATAGATCAAGACACAGTCGGTTTTTATTGGAGGTTAAAAATCAAATCAATGGTTAAACGATTATGCGTGAATCAAAGAATAGTCGCGGTCATCAACTATTCCTAATTCATTGTAATAAAGTAAGAAAGGTGTTAAGTACTTTAATTCTCAGGTAGAAAACAGAACCTGTGTTTCAAGACACGAGGTCGTAATATTGAGATACATGTACACACCACAATATCCTGAGACACGTCCATGGATTTCCCCACGGTACGTAAGTGTATTGAGAACACAAATAGACAATATAACTTGTTGCTTGGGGAAGTGCAGTTTGATATTAGTTTTAAGGTCCATTTGGCAAAATAATATCGTCAAGTGTATTTTCAAACAAATATGAAAAAGAATGAGGGTTCTCAATTTGATTGTATGATTTTTGTCATATACGGGGGTGAATCAAACGGTTCTTAGAAAGGCATATTTGTATAATTTTTTTGGAGGTGGTTTCATATTTATCAAGAAGAATGTCAATCTGACAGTATGCCAAGTTTCACTAAATTTCATTATAACGTTCGCAAAATTTAAATTAGTTTGTCTTAATAAAAGTTAACAACGCTAACATATGGAGTTATGGTCAGAGATAAAGTACCTCAGTCTGAAAAAAAGTCCACGAAGGAAATTTGTTGAGATCGAGTTGCTCCTACCACTGGCCTCTGTATTCTGGGAAAGTGAAGGAAATTTTTTTTAAGGTTCCATACGGGACGGAACTTTATTATTAAGACTCCGCTGTATATTCGTCCGCCCGTTTGTCACCAGGCTGTATCTCATGAACCATGATAATTCAGCAGTTGAAATTTTCACAGATTATGTGTTAAAAAATTATAAAATAAATATTTAAGTAGGGCTATAATGGTATGAAACCTTTTTTGCGCGAGTCCGACTCGCGCTTATTGATTATATGCCCAAAGGAAAGACGATTACTGGACCCTATTATGCAGGTTTAATCTCAAAAGTGCGTGAAGCGATTAAAGGAAAACGTCGCGGAAAATGTCTTGTTTTTTCGCGCTCCTGCTCATCGATCGGAAGATCCCTCCAGGCAATCTGCAGTGTTGGCTTTAAAATGCTTGACCACCTGCCATATTCACCGGACTTAGCCCCTAATAACGTTAATTTGTTTTCAAAGCTAAAGAAGTATATCCGTGGTACCAAATTTGACTATGAAGACACGATTATGGCTGCCATAAATGAATTTTTTAGAGTCAAGAAAAAAACTGTTTTGGTGGAATTAAAGAATTAGAACCGGGTCTAAATGTGTTAGAAAGAGATTAGGTAGATAAACAACATATTTTTATTTGGATTTTGTAATTTTTTTTTTGTACAGATTCTAAGAACTTTTTAATTCAGCCTCGTATGTTACGAAATATTATACGGCAATTATGAATAGATTTTAATGCTTTTTTAGTTTGATAAATAAACACACATACTAAATCGATATTATATGATTTAAAAAATAGCTAGTTATATACGTATATGTTTTATAGGATAAACGTTGTGAATTTTTGTTAAAAAAGTAAGTTTATATCATCACTGTTTACAAATTAACAAATTTATTTTCTTGAAAACAATCGAAGTCATTATTTATACTTAATCTTCAAGCACAAAATCATTTTTTTCATACGTTTATCATAACAATACTCGTATATTTCCGGGCTGAATGCCCAACGCCATGTATATCGTTCGAGTTAGATATGATGTGAGCAACGCACGGAGGTAATGCACTGAATAAATTCCACTGGAGCGATTCACGGTGCACAGAGCGATGTGATAGGTATACACGATGTTCCGCTATTTAGTGCCGTAGAGCCATTAAAATTGTAGAAGGCCAATGTCCAATTTCAAAGGGATGCAATCCCGAGGATGCTCTCTTACGAGATTGATAAGCTGGTATATCTGCATCTGTTGTATAGAAGTTGACGCCCTTAACGTCGAACTATGATCAATTAGGCTGTGACAGAATTAAATATTTACCTAAAATAATTTCAAGTTTGAAAATCAAGTTTTTTATAGTAAAAAGATATATTGTATGCGAAACATAATGAATCATAGAAAAGCTGTTGTTCATCGACTAGCTGATTAAAAAACAATTATTTACTTTTCGCTTAAGTCGATTTAAAAATTTTCAATTCGACTTTTAATTTTATTATTATTATTATTTAATTAAGCGATTATGATACTAATTATGAACCGATTTTGATTAAATAGTTTTTGATAATAATATAAGAAAGTATCTTATATAAAACTAATATGATTTGGTTTTTAGTTTCAGCAAGAGATTTCATGAGATATAGTCATTATTTTAACTGTGAGCTATGCTCTTTATTGAAACAAACTAGTAGAAGACAAGGTTAATAATGTTTTAATTTTGAAGACACAAATGTGATCGTCTATTTCACTATTAAAAATATCAATAAAAGAAACGTCAACCATCGGTAATGAAGAGTCACAGAAATTCAGTTTTATATCATCAGCTATAAAATCAGTGAAAACCAAATTACATCACAAAAAATCGAATGTATTTAACATAATATCATTGCAATGTGTGTAATCCAATTACACGGGAAAAGTTAAGAGTAAATTTTAAAACGGAAGCAGGCTTCGTTTGTTGAAGAGATTGTTTAATTCATAATTCAGTAAAATTTTATGTCCATGAGATACGCGTTTTCAAGTTTCATGAAAAATCTTAATGTCATTTTCATGGTAAACTACGGTACTATGGTAATGCTTTATTGTGTTTGAAGTTAATTTTAAAATCCAGTCCATTAAGTATAAAAAAAATTGTAATAACTCATTTTAAGTAATTACTTATTAAAAAAATATTAAGTAAAATTTAGTACCTATTTTAGTCTAATAGACCTAGACCATTGCATCTATCTGACTTAGAGCATTTACAAATATAATTAAATTACCTTTGACAAACGTCTCGTAATTATATAAATCTGATTTGAGATTGCAATTGAGTAATACTAAAATATAATATTGTCCGAAAATTGCACCTTTTTTTCACTCAGGGGTTCTTGGCATTATGCTTGATTTCCTTGGGGGTCCGCGGCTGAAAAAGATTAGGAACCGCTGACCTAGACGGACTCAATCACAAAGTTTGTATTTTACAAGAAACTAACTAAGCTTATAATTTTAAGTTATTTGATTTATTGAAACCTTGGTACTTTTGGAATCGCACTCGAAATTTCTACTATAATTGTTCCTGCATAAATCTCAGTACAATCGCGTGCAACATAAACATTGGAAACGTACAATTCCACCAGAGTCAGGTTTAAAATTAGTTTTCAGCTATTTTAGATAGTATCTAGGTTTAAAAGTAGTTTTTGGCTCTTTGTACAGTTATTGGAAAATTGTTGGTGTATATAAATATATTATAAATATATAAATCTCAGTGTTGTACCTCAGTACATTTTGGGTACCTACTAAAAAGTATTATGTTTATGACTTGTAAAGCAAGCAATGTTCTCTTTAATAGACGAATATTCATTACCCCGATTAAACCTTAACTAAATTAGATACAATTTCACAAATTTACATATTTAAATATATAAGCCAGATCTTATTCTCGATATGCCATCAAATCACTATTTAGAAACAAAACGATCTAATATTACGAGTTATTTTAGAAAATAACTATTAAATTTTTACTTAAAAACCTGCAATCTTTTCAAAATTTTGAATAAAAATTTCACTGCTTAAAAATATAAACCAGTTACAATTAGTAAATAGAAACATTTAATTTATCTCAGAACAACTTTTGAATATAACTGTATCCAATTACGAAAGTAAACGATATTTCCTGTTAACTCAGTGAATTATTAATAATATATTTTATGCATTTTAATGTACGATTAGTTTGAATTAACTTTGGGCGGGTCTTTCATTTTGACATTTGGCAAAATAAAGTTTATAGTTATATTCCTTAAAAGAAGCACTCCTTCATTTGAATCATAAGAAAATTGAGCCTTAATTCTATGACTTTAAGATAAACTAGTTAAGCCTGCGAACATTTTACCGCTTCAAACTTCCGAATAATAACTTAAATTTTCGTCATAAACACTTTTTCGTGAATTTTTCTATACTTTTAATAGTTATTCTAAAAATGTTTCGGATTTGTCGAATCCAACAAATCAGAGATCATCGAAATAGATGCATCCGTTCTTGGTTGAATGGTGTGAATAACCTGACTAGTTTTACTTTATCGAATAGGTGAAAATCCCCGGAAATATCCACGATCTTGAAACCTATTAAATAAGTAGGTACAATATAAACCTTGCCGTTTCATATTATAGTTTCTAATTATTCGCATGAATGAGGCACGTCAATTGATTCAGTCACTTTCATTACGGCAAGAGAGTGTTTTAGCAAATTAAACTAATAAAGCCAAATCAAGTAAGCCATTTTAAACTTATTCGCTGTTTTTTGAATGAGATTTTTTAATTTTTTATTCAGCACCAAATGACTTGCTTTTAATTATATGTTTAACTGATATTAAATCTATTTTAACTAGACCGGTTATAGAACCGAAGTTCAGTCAGAAATATACATTTAAAATACAAGTAAAAATTATAATGAGTTACATTTTTCTACGACATATTTTCTTTTTTTAACCAGATTTCTTTTTTTTAATTACGAATTTCTGTGATATCGTTACCATCTGTGGGCCAACCTTGAACCCAAAAACGCCTCTTGGAATATAATACCCGCTCATTAGACGCTACTAATAAAAAAAATTGCGCTGATTTTTCTATAGTATTAATCAACTGTAACTTTAAGCAACGTAATAGCAGCTTGTATGTATAGGATGACACTATTATGGATCTCTTTGTTAAGCTAAAACTCAGTTGTTCAGGTGCAACTGATGTATTACCACTATTAGAGATCCATCTTTTAATTTTGAGGTAAAAAAACTTAAAAAAATTTAACTTAAACAGGTTTAAAAAATTCATGCTCGATTTAGGCCATAAATATCGCCAATACGGTTATAAGACTACGCCATTTAACGGCGTTTAATTAAAAGACTTATAGGCTTGGCATCGAGCCAGGTAGGGTCAATGCTCTCGTCTAGACTATCCTAGTACCATACTGCCTTCCACCCTCGATGCCCATGGCGTGGTTATGTTGATCACACACTGTCATTCAAACTTATCTGTTGTATAGGTCGGTGAAGTGTCTTCGCTTTATTCCAATCAAATATTTATAATTCTTTGATTATATATAAGCTTTTTCTTCCGAACGTTTGTAATTTGCAAATAAAGAAGGACCACTTTCTACACCATACAAGATACAGCAAAATTTCTTCTATGCTACTATTAAATAACTAAATAAAACCTACATACATAAGATTTTGTTTTTCTATTAGATATATGATGTGATTCCAACCATTTTTATATTTACCGTTAATAAAACTCGATAGTTTTTCGTAATCAAATATTATGATATTTGAGAACTTAAAATATCATTAAATCGAAACAGATATTTTTAGTTAATTAAAATTGTAGCGATCTATCAGTCAATCGTTCATATGATGTAGATCATCAGCACAATATCAGTAAATCAATCAGTCGCAGAAATTGCTGCGTTTTAGAATTAACTGAACCGCGAAACATGGTTATTAACGTAAACACATTTGCATGTTTCAAATCAATGAGTTGGGTAGCTGAATTCATACACTGAGATAGGAAATATCTTAAATATCTACGAAAATATAAGATATTTTTTTAAACATTTTTGTAAATCATTTACATCGTTTATATAACTCGAAAAGAAAATTATTGAATGTAAATTATCTTAAATTTCATGTTACGTTATTACGTCGTAGGTATTCACGAAAAAAGAAAATATTTTCCAAGCAGTATGAAGATCCTGCGATCTTTAAACTGCTCGGAAAAACCAACTTGTTACGAAATAATAATGCCTTTCAATTACTTTTTCGGTCCGATTTCTTAATAAAAATATTTATAATGGAGTATTTTTTAAAAAGATCCTAGAATACATTTTATCTTAGCTATATACAAACAAATTTAGGGGGACTAGACCTTATACCAGACTGTTACACTTTCTCAAAACCCTATGGAACTACATCAGGTGATTTTAAACTCACGTAGTAAGGTTTAGAGACTGTTTTTCTCTGTACTCATTGATAGTATTTTAACATTGTGAAGCATCTGAGGCGTCTGCTTTTAAAAGTTTTATGTTATAAAGGTTTACAGTCTTATTTATGCTACAACAAAAAATAAGAATTAATATACCTAATGGTATCAAAAACCACCTTTTGAAAATTGACTACCTTTTATAAATAACATTTAACCTAATTCCAATGTTTCAATGTGAAAATAGTAATTAAAGTAAGATTTGCCTTAAATTTGTAAGAGCAACAACATAAATATAAAAACTGACTTATTCAAAAAGCTACGAAGAATTGCATGAATTAAAAATACCTCTTTAATATTTAAAGACTTCAACTTTGAATCATTTTTCAAAGTATTTCGTCGCTAGAAATATAAAATTAAATCATTTGAGACATCGACTTAAGAATGTTTATAAGACATATGATCAATAATTAAGACTTCAGAGCTAAATAATCAAAACCTTACGTGTCCATTGTACAATATACGAGTATTTTACACTGTATTGGAAAATAGTCAGCGCCTTTTTACGAACCAAAGTTAAAAACAAATATCTCAAATAAAATTTCAGTAGATCAATCAAAAGTTAAAATGAAATTAATCGAAATCCCCACAAGTTTAACCAATTAATTAATCATAATTAAATTCAACGCCTTTGATTAAAATCAAGTTGTTAGTCTCACAAAAACTCGAGAAACCAATTTGGCTAATTTTGGTTTTAAATAAAGGAAGATTTAAAAGGTGAAAAAATATACAGAAATTAATCTATGCCTTCATATATTGCTTAATTTATAAATTACACACAATTTTATACTTGGTATTTTTCCGCTAGCCGGGCGCAAAAGTCGACCTCGGTTCTGGCACTCGCAAACGCGCGCACTACAAATTATCATTTTTCAAACTTTTCTATGTAAAAGCTTTTCGTAAGCTTTTGTGTGCGATGGTACTTTATGAGCAAACGTAATGTGAACTCAACGCAAAAAGCAAAGGTCGACCTCATATTTGTTAACTCTTTAAATAGTACGTTTAAATTTTCTCTGAATCTGTATTTGTGCCCGTCAATATAAGTTTAATTAGGTTATAATATTAAAAAACTTTAATTTTAAGCGATTAAGCAAACATATAAATTCGAGTTAACTAGGACATCAGTTTCGATCACACAATATAAGCCGGGGAAGTGACGTCACAAAATCCCCCACGTACAGAGTGACGCAGCGGATTAAGTCCGGATTACATGAGCAGATGCCTGTAACACCAGCGGAGACAGGATAGATGAAAAAGTTGGTGCTGTCGGTGCAATTAATAAGCCTAAAATAGAACCCACCTACAAAGTATTTAATCATGAATCAATGTCATAAGTCTGGAAGAAAGTAACAGAATAAATTTATAACATAAAATAAAAAACACACTGATACGTAAGCACGTAATGAAAACAATCAGAAAGTATAGATAGCTAAAACGAGAAATAGGATAAAAACTCTGTAATGAAAATTATTTATTTTACGAAATATCATTTACGTTTTGTCAGTTTCTTATGAGTTCATTTAGTGAAACAATCTATGCATTGTTTTAACAAATTGTATAGTTAAATATTATATTACAAGACTTCGTTAAGTCCAATTGTTAAGTCTACACTGTGCTCGAGTGTAGCTCAATTTAGTTTCTTCTGAAAAACACCTTATTCATTGACTTGTACTGAAATACTTGTACTAAGCTACACTCTTTATGAACTTATGTATTTTTGACGTGTGATTATATGTTTTATTTGTCCAGAAAAACAAAATCCCCTAAAAAGTGTATATTTAGTTACATTTTTCATCAACAAATGTATCAATTTCTTATATATTTCTTAAAAAATTATAAATAATTAATTCAAAATTATTGTTTTATCAACAAAATACCAAAAATGTATTATTGACTACTTATATTTTTGTTTCGCATATTTACTCGTGTAACGAGGCTTTGCTACGCTGTAGCATCTTATAGCATGGTTTGCGACATGCAGAGACGGCAAGGTGCTACGTCATACTAAGCTTCCATTCTCTGTTTAACAATTTATATTTATATCCTAGCACACAGACAAAATATCTAATTTATGCAGTTTATAAGCAACTAAATCAGCCTAATAGTACATTTCAAATAATATAAACTGTCAATGACAGGAACAAATACATTAGTTATTCTGTAACAGATGTTCTGTCGCATTAGATTAATTTATCGCATAGAATGGAATTGTAATTGCATTGTCAATTACATAGCCTGGTTTATAGTGCGGAGAATTGACTAGCTTAAAAGACTCTACGATAGCTGAGGAAGAAGAAAGACGATTATTTATCGGATAAAATATTTATTATGGAAAAGTGCGAATGGAAAAAAACAGTTCAAAGTAGATTTTGTTTTTATTAAAATACCCTTTGTGTATGAAAATAATACTATTGATAGCTGATCCCTCGTTGAATTTTAAATGAATAAGTTTATTTATTTGTTATTCCTTGAAGTATATTCTAACAGGTGTCGATGTTACTATTATTAATATTAAAACATCCAAACATATCTGCGACTGTAATCTTGTATTTTACTTTATATAATAATTCTTAATTTAAGTAAACATTTTTTTAAACAATTCATTTCATGAAATATGAACTTCTAGTATTTATTTGAATCTGTGGCAAGCCTCGACGATAGTCGAGATTATTATCAAATTATTGTGCAGTTAAACTATATACGTATAGAAATTACAATATGTAGCAACTAAATTGGCCTTTTATCAACATAATATACCATTAAAGAGACCACAATTTGTAAAGTTACGGAATATTAAATTTATTATCTTTTATTAGAATACTAGCGACCCGCTCTGGCTTTGCACGGGTATAAAACATATATTAAAACCTTCCTCTTCAATCACTCTATCTACTAAAAAAAATCGCATCAAAATTCGTTGCGTAGTTTTAAAGATTTAAGCATACAAAAGGATATAGGGGAAGAAAAAGGGACTTTGTTTTATACTATGTAGTGATAGGGTCGATATTTTTAGGATTTCCGTATTTTAAATTAACCGATAAATTTAATAATTATACATCTGTCATTTTCTCGACTCTACAGTTAATTTGCTTTTTTGTTATACATTTTTACTTTAGTTTTGATGAAGACAGGGATGATACCTAGAAAGTGATATAGGTTATATGAAATTAATTTTAAAGTCGCAGGTAAATATACAAATACATGAAATCACTAATTTAATATTACTAACAAAATAAATATGACTAACAATCGTTCGTTATATAATTTCAGCTGTGAGCTAACAAGGCAGAATGCCATCGCCGTTGTAATCAATGTTTAGATAAAGGTCTTTTGTGTTGAGCTTGTCTGGAATGAAAATTATTTTCTATTTAGGCAACCTACATAGATTGTGTAAATTATTATGTTTGTTATCTGAATGCTGTTGTATCAAACCTAAATTTGATTCAAGAATTTTGTATAGAAATCACTTTTTTAAAGTGCGTATGAATAATAGAATTGATTTTAATTCAATTTCTTTAAATCAAATAATATATTATATAAACATGAGTTTTTACAAGCACATATTATATTATTTCTAGTCCGTAAATTCGTATATGTAGTCTATGTAATTACATTCAATCTATACTAATATTATTTTAAAAAAAACAATAAACAATAAACTTCAAAACTACTGGATAATTTTAAAAATTCTTGCATTGATGGAAAGCTAAATTTTTACTGAGTAAGTATAAATAGAAAACCACTGGAAAAATGTATGCAAATTCTAATTTAAGACACAACAAGACAATATTAGCCACAGTATAGATTTTCAAGTGTAACCGTTTGAAAGTTTTATACTATTTTTAGGTCCCTCGCAATGTTATAGCAGTTTTATTTTCTTCTTCATTAAAAAAAATGGCTTGTCATGTAAAAATGGATTCTGCTAATGATCATTAGTTGTGGAATTATCAAGAATCTTTCGGTCTTATTCCAAAAATTGCTCTTAGCACTGGTTTAAACCTCGACCTCGATTCAGCTTTAGCACCGTGTTAAAATTGACACCTGTATTCTTATTACAAAACGTGGTTTATTCGTGGATGAGCTAGTACAATAGTTTATTTAAGTTTAGAACAAACAAGTGATAAACAAAAACACTTAAAAGAAGGAATATCTATTGAGTTTTCTTATGTACGCATTTTATAATAATTTTACACACAAGAAACAAGATTTTCTCGACAACTAGCAATATATTTGTTCCATTTTGAGATCATTTTTTATTTAAATATAGGGACTCTAATATTCTTGCTCTACTTCGCACATCGCTATGTGCCTACAATATTAAATAAGTTTCCATTTCCATTGATCAAATTGATGTACATTTAAACATTCAAACGTGAAGGCGGAAACAAGAGGCACATGCGAACCGAAACCTTAATGAGGTTAATGGCAACTTCGCCGACATTTCTTTATTAGAAATTATGGAGTGTAAGTAATAGGAAAACGCGTTAATGCGTTGTAGAGTCAAAAACTTAAATAAAATAGAATCACATTACCAATTCCTTACTCATGAGATGCGTTTTGAATAAATGTTGTTACCTGGTAGCTAAGTTAGTCACCTCTTAATAAAAAAAAAATGTTTTACTTTGGAAATCACTACTTTAGGTAGACTAGTAGAGAAAAATATAATAACAATGCATATCCCACTAAGAAGTTATAGTTTTTATTACTTTCGTTCCACTAGTTATTTTATTTTACAGGAATTTAGATTATTTAATTTATTTTTTTGTATATTTTTTTGTGTGTGGAAACATTTTTGTTAAAAATGCAAAAAAAAACAAGATAATGCCTTATATTTTATTTAGAAGCTTTTCAGTTACGTCAACTGTTAAAAGTACAACAAGGGTCTCAACTCAATTATAAAACCTTAATTTTGTTTTGGCAAGATGGGTAATGTCTTTGAAAAATATATTTTATTCTATTTGCTTACGAGCTCATAACTTCGCCTATTATGTACTAAGTTGTTTCGACATGCATCGAATGAATACATATCGATACTTAATATTATCGCATGCCTTCGTATTAGTACATCGTATGGTAATTTTCTAGAAAATTCATGTTATTTATCGAATGTAATAAAGCATTTGTCAGTCGTAAAAAAGAGAAATCTCTAACAAAGTAAAAAGAACCCAACTAATCAACACCTCAAAATACCCAAGAATATTTTCATACAATAATAAACGAAATATGAAAAGTTTTATTTACGAGAATCAGCTTAACTAATAAAAGCAACCAGAATAAATTTAATATAACTGAAGCTAACCAGCTGTTTTATGGTTCATACAATTCAGACCACTTTTCTTTTTTTTCGTTAAACCGGTTTTTGTTTTCGACGATTACTCTTGTTTAAATTAAAAAATAAAAACTGATATAGGTATAAGATATCCAATTTTTGTTTATCTGTACACATTTATAAGTAGTTAAGTCTGCGGAATTCGCTAGCCGTTATATTACATATATTGACATTACAGCCTTTGTTCAAATTAACAGGCCAATTAACAAATCGAGAACAATCTATACTTTTAACGAACGTACAAATTAGTTTCGCAGTCATTCACATCCCGGACGGACTCTGAGTTGTATAAAATTATCTGCATTTTTTAAGTGTCAGTGGTTTTGATCATCTACATCATTATAATAGTAAAACTAATTTAATTTATTTTTTACTGATGACCATGACTGTCTGCTTACGTCACTCAGAAAAAGTCTGACTTCCTAGCTAGAGTTAACAGATAAGCAAACATGTACTGATTTGATACAATAATGTTATTAAGTGACTTAAATACTATCTGTATATCTAATACTATCCATTCTTTCCATAGTTCATTTCCCCACTGAGTGGGACCAAGTCGTAATATTATGTTAATAAATTATTGTGCCCACATATATTATCACACGTATTAGTTTATATTTGTTTGTTCATGATCCCTGAATCAGTAAATTCTGATTGAACTCAAGGTTTTGTTAATTTTGCTTTTCCTACACAGTTTATGATTTTAGATGGCGGAGTTTTTTTCTCGGGCTACAAGAGAAAATATCTGGGGAAATAACCTTAAATAATTTCATGCAAAAAATAAACCGACGTCAATAACAATTTTATATCTGATCAAACTTTTGCTGAAGAGAATCAAAAACTTAATCAACTTTAGTTTTTATTGGATTTTTCAAAAACTATATAGAAATATTACCTATTGTATAATAATTGCAAATTTATAATTGGGACATAATTGCGAATAAATAAATACTCATACAGTCAAATTCGCAAGTCAATTAAGAAAAGAAAATTAGCCTAACCTTAAATAGCCTAACTTGTATAAAACATGATATTTCGTTATAAAAAAGTTTGTAAAGTATACATATAGTTTTATCGTCTTATTAAAACAAAATAGTTTACCAAAGGATATACATAGATATGAGACATAAGGTAAACACAAAGCCGCAAGCGGCAAGTTTGCTCTGAGCTGACTTCCGTGTGTAAATCTTGTGAATGCCTGCCGTATTACATACAACTTAATATATATTTCACATTCAAAAACATATAGGCTCATTCTTGACCTTTATAAACTGAATCCTGAATACAATGAATATAACTACAACTACATAAAACTACATACAATTTTAGTTTGAAAATTTATCGTCAATTTCAAAGATTGATAAATTTGACCACCGTTTTTTTTGCTATTATTAGAACAAAAACTGAAATTTCGAATCAACATTTCTGTATCGTTCATTGATCATTATATGGTATTTATTATCAGCCTTTCAAACGATTTTTCCAAAATTTAATTCTAATGAATTGAACGACAAACGTGTGAATCATTTAGTCATACTTAGGTAGTCGATTTTAGAATTAATAATAATAATTGCAACTCTATTTAAAAGATATCAATAGTTATAAAACTTATACACAAAAAAAATACACGTCGAATTGATAACCTCCTTTTTGGTTTTTTTGAAGGTCGGTTAAAAAGTCACACTACATCACATGGTATACACTAAAACGTTTTTAGAATACAATATTGTGATATTTTATGGTCGTCAAGGACCTTGTTAAAAGAGCATCTTGAATAAACAACACGAATTATGTACTTGTTTTCATGTGTCATTTTAATAAATGAAAATGTTTATTTTATCAAATAAATACTCCAAAAAAGAAAAGGATAGTAAAAATTACTAACTAATTAAGTATTCGGTGGAACAAGTTCGTACATCTTTATTAGAGTATTCAGCACTTAGCCACACCTTCCTTCACCCCTTATTTATTTATAACCACGTTGCTCAGTCTCGGTTGCAATTTATTCATTGTGTTTTCAGTAACACGCCGTTTGTTTTCAGAGATGTTTTCATTCAAGTCTTACTTAAAAAGGCCTAGAATTTTTAAGGAATCTTTTAAATGGTGTCTCACTCAATCATCAAGATACTACAATTATAGATAATACCTTAGATAGATAAACATCCTTAAATATTTGGAAAGCGGCTTTTTAGGTAGGTCTTATTAATTAATTAATACGTATAACGAGGAGAGCGTGTTAAACGACTTAATTTATGTCAATCTATCTACTCATTACTGGAGTTAATAAAAGCCTTTATTCATTCGATAAAAATATAGTCTCACATTAAGAATCCATTGAAACATGTTCATTAACTTTCTATGACCTATATTGTTAACAAAGGCTACCAGATTTCGTAGCGTTCGTAGCCTTCGTAGCGGTTCGTCATAAATCCGTAGCTCAGCTACGCGCCACGTTTACTGATACCGGCCGCCTGTGCGCTCAATTCTAGGAGGTTATTGAAATAGGACTAGGGGTTTAGTTTTTTAGTTAAAGTTATGAAGTCTTCAATATATATCGCATGAAAATATATTCTCGAAGTAAAAATATTTCGAAAGCGATTAATTTTATTATTTAGTTTATTATAGATAAAGTTTTAGCAAAAACGAATCAATGCCAATTTAAATCTTTACATAATAATTATTAAAGACATAGTAATTGGCGATTTCTACAGTTGACTTCATGATTCCTGTTCCTTAATAAATGTTATATTAAGACTTATATTATAAATAACATCAAACACGGGTTTATTTTAAATCTTGTTAAAAAAATAGAATATGCGAAACTTGCTGTTTAATTCTATAATGTGTACTTTATTTTACGTTCTCATTGTATTAGATAATGCTTTACCATCACTACATAGTAGATATAAAACAAAGTCGCTTTCTCTGTCCCTATATCCCTATGTATGCTTAAATCTTTAAAACTACGAAACGGATTTTGATGCGGTTTTTTTTTAATAGATAGGGTAAGTGAAGAGGAAAGTTTACATGTTTAATATATCCGTGCGAATCCGGGGCGGGTCGCTAGTTATTAATATTTTCGTAGTTATAATATATGTATAATCATTTTTTTTATCTTGTCTTGACTATTTTAGTACAATACTTAATGGGTTGATAATAGTTTGTCACAATTCAAGGCAGTCCTATTCGTGTGTCTGCAACTATTTTATTTAGTACAGTCACGAATACAACACATATTTTATGACTCTCGCCAGTGAATAAAATACTTTTATTTTTATGTCCAGACAAAATTATTTGTTAGTAAAACATCACTGTATAAAGTGAAAATAATTAGAAGAATTGATTTGATGATTGATCTGCGATTCAATTCTATATTGGTACAAATTTGAAATTATTAATATTTCGAAAAATATGACGTTTGCAAAGCTTCACTTCATTTTCCTTTATATCAAACTACTTACTTTTAAATTTCATCTTTGATCTGTATTTAAAGTGTTTGTTTCTTTTTGCAATATAAATTTTACTTTAGCGAGAAAGTGAATTTTTACAGTGATTGACAAAAGTTAAATAACGTTTACAAGTCGGTGGACCAATGTCCAATCTTAATAATCAAGCGGTTAGAATCGACTATATTTTAGAGTCTCCGACACTGTTAATTTTCTCATGAAGATAATATACCTATAGGCAGTAATATACCACTTGGCAGGTAAAGTTATGAAAAGTGCCTAAATCTTCTACATTTCACTAACATTTTACTAACTTAAATACTAATATTTAAAGCCAAGTATAAATAGAAACTGCCATTTGAACCTCCGATGAATAATCTAACTGGCTTAATCGGAATCTTGTACACATCAAAGGCTTAATTAACAGTGGATTGACGTCTGTCAAGCGAGCGCAGGTATGTGAGTATTCACAATAACAAATTTTATTCATGATCCTATATTGACTAGTTTGTTATATTTAAATAAAAGAAATTTTGTTTACTGGGCAAATGGACGTTCTATATTCTACCCAAGTGTGGTGAAATACAATAGGAAAATTTTATGTTTAAATTGTATGTCCGTTCTTATTTTAAGTCGTTATTACAAAACGTTATACGATTTATAACTCAAGCAGTTTTAATAAAACTGCTTGAGATATATTACGTTAATTTACGAATTTATTTACAATAATTTACTTAAATATATTTACAAAAATATAAAACTCTCATAAAAGCCGTTGATAAGTAAACTATCATTAGATACATCTGGATAGCCCTTAATGAAACTAAAAAGTCTAAAACAACCATAATGTAAATAAAATCTAAATTTTATTTTGTGAAAGCATTACCATGCAAAGCCCTAATAATATAAAAACATCGAACCCAAACTCAATGTTGATACAGCCTAAAACCTCATTTAAACATAAAATAAGTCGTAAACAGTACTTATAGGTTAACCACACGTTGTTTATACCTCGGAGAATACCTCTGCCAGAGCTTCTCAAAGTAACAAAATGTTATAAAACTATATAAAGTTAATATATCTGTGATGAAAATATTTAAAGTTGTCTTCTTCTCAGATTCTCTATCCACTCAGTGATCGTGGTTAGAGGCTGAGCGTTCAAAAGTCATCTGCTGAAGTATTTTCCCTTATACATATTAACTACACTGTTCCAGTGAAGATTCGGTGATTGCACAAATTGGATCAGTCCTGTATATTAGAGGGCGATCGTGTGGAAGGTTTCCTTCGACGTGACCTTGAATCAACCACCTATTTATGTAATAGGTATGTTTTTCCCTGAAGATATACCCAACGAATTCGTAATTTTATTTTATAATCAATGAAAGCTTAAACTCTAAGTACAATAATATTAGGTATATAATTTGATATACTTAAGTAATTGGCTATTTTATTACAACCCTATTCTATAGTTATTTACCCAATAACGAAAACAAATAGCTAAAAAATATTAGGTAATATACTTTTAGGCATATTATATTTATGCTGGTATATAATAATTGCCACAGATGAATATTTAATACTTACGACCCTAAACTTTATGACCTTAAATTATAATGGACGATTATTGAGAATCCGTTTCCAAAGCCTTATCTTTACCTACACACATCATTTTACGCGTAATTATAAATAATGTGTTTTGTAAAATGTCGATTAGTTCTGATATAATTAAATACCTACATTGCTGGGTCGCTAACATGACCATACCTTACCTTTCTTGAATGTGAAACCAAATCCTTATTTATATATTTTTTTGTAATGATTAAACTCAAAAAAATCTTAGTATATTTATGGAGATAATCAGTACCTTATTTTAATTGCAAATGTGGACTTTTTAAGTTACCACTGAATCATTTTTAATATATTTTGATACAAAGGAAACAACCCGAATAATATAAGCTATATAGTTTTAATAATAAATTAATTATGCTTGAAATTAACAGGCAGTGTTCCTTTACTAACAGAGAATTTCATTTCCCAGGCAACCCTGACCATTTTATTCAAAGATGATTTATTCCTTCATACATCTCTGATCTCGATTCACAATCGAATACAAGAGAATCGAGGGCATCGATTGCAGAAAACTTCATGCAAGTCAATCGGTGCCGACTGAGTGACTGTGACCCGGCATGTGAAGTTTTACAAACATTACTGCGTCAATGATACAATGCCTTAAGGCTTGAGCGTAAAGCGATTTCTTTAAACGTTCCAATTTTATGAGAATCTAGTTACAATCGGATACTTACTTTTATGAAGCATTTGCACCAAGGATAATAAGCCTATATATATCACTCTATGATATTGTTATAAACACATGTAAAACTCTTGATTTATTGCATTTTTTATTTTTTAATGAATAAAATTGCTACATCAGTAAATTAGATATTGAACTGGTATCTGTATATCGTTATGTTTGAGTTTATTTTGTTTCTGTTCCAAAGAGAAAGAAATTTTTCCATGAATCGAACGTGTATGGTAAAAGATATTTAATATGCCCTTGAAAATCATTTATTTTTTAAGATGCAACTCACGATGCATGATATGCTTCTTTTCATATCACATAAGTATGTCTCATATATGTATGTTTTGCCCTTTAGCTTGTAAGTTGACTAATGGCAATATTCTTCAAAAAAATTGATTATTAAATCAATTCTTGGTTCTTGTTGGTTCTGTAATAATTATATTACAGAACCAACTTTGACGGGAGTATTAAAATTAAAGTGTTGACGTTGTTATTTGGGTAGTCTCTATAAAAAAGGTTTCACTTTAAATTTCTTAAATAGCTTATAACTTAAGCCATCTTAAATCATGAATATTAAAACAAACTAGGCATTCAATAAAACGTCTGACATTCAGCATATTTCATCAAAACAGAGATTGTATGGAATGCATTTGCGTCTTCAACTTTATTTAATAAAAATGAATTTTTAATATGCTTAGCTCTACACTAGTTGCTCGTCACTTTGCACGAGTATAGAAACCACTAACCGCCAATTTATTTTATCGCTGTGGACTGTGGTTATATCCTAGATGGAAAGTGAGGCTGATGAAGGCGTGATACAGTAATCAAGAAAAGAGGACTTTTTTCCCATTTTTTATTTACATAATAATCTAACTAGGTAGTGTATTTTATTTACGCGAGTACCTATCATAATTTAAAGAAAACTGTGTCAACATAAAGTGTGTTTATTTAATACAAGTTACAAATATTATATTAATACTAAATTTTCCCGTCGTTTCGCGTGTTCTACAGCCTGCATGGTCACGAGCGACCATGAATTACCCTGCTACCATTAATACAATAATTGTAACATTATTAAATAAACATTAATGATGACTATGATGACATTATAATATATTATTCTTAATCTCGAAAGTCGAATTCACATCAACTCTCGCGTCATTAACCATTCCTAGCATTGTGTGAGGTGACCCCACGTCGGTACGCGGTAAGGTCGCTTAAGTTATTTACAATACATGGGATATCGTTGCTTAGATCTCAAATTATATTTTTATTGTGCATAAAAACAATTATTTTTATATAAAACATTAGCTGTCATCGTTTAGAAGTGAGTAATTGATTTCACGTGTTGTACAATTCAAGAACATTTATACTAAATTCAAAATATTTGCACCGGCGTTCGGCAAGGCAATTACCGTAACGAATGAAATGGCGATCAATTTCATTTCGTTCATTCACTCATTCAATAGAATCGTTCAGTGGTTGAGCGGGATTTGTAAACTGCAGTTTTTATACAAATTGACCGTTATGTTAAAGAGATGTGAAAGCTTAGCTTAATCTATGATTAAAGTTTTCGGCTTGAAATTAATAAATGATATGTTAAATTTTTATAACTTCAGCTTAGACTTAATAATGATTATTGTTGTAGAAGACCATTTAATCATACAAAATCGCAGTGTATATCAGTTTCCAAATTGACATAGTTATAAATATCATGACGAATATATTTTAAACTATTTTTTATTTATTTATATTTTTATAAATAATCATAATTTATTAATATTAAAGTATTTCGAGCATTTTAGCGTTTAATTTTTCAAGCAAATTATTACATAATTTAAATAAATCTGTAATTTGTCCTTTTTATACTATTTTTAAATTATGGTTTTTAAGGGCTATTGATTTCAGCACCTAAACAAATAAATCTATAAATTTATAAACACCATCTTTGGTTAGTATGCACTTTTAGGTTTCAATCTCTCCAAAAAAAAAATTTATATATCATAAACAAGTAGCAAATAATACCATAGGAACAGATACAGACGAACACATACACTTGAGACATAACCATGCCTTTCACAAAATCCACGCTCCGCTGAAGACGTTAAACTAATACATATTTTGGGTTAGGTAGTTTTCTCAAAACCTCACGCAACTAGCAAACAGCTAGAAATTTCAATGGAGAACTATCAAGATTAATGCTTAAAGGTGACAGGGGTCGTGGATTCAAATCCCGACCGCTATCTATCTCTCTACCTTAGCATACATTTCTGTCCCGATAGATTGTCTCATTTGTCAATCACTACTTTGATTCTCCTTTTGTTCCACAAATCCATACAAACTTTTCTTTGTTGTTTGCCGGGATAGGTTTAAAAGTTTTCAAAGAGCTGGAATTTAGGAGCTGGCTACAAGTATCCACTTAGTTAAATTATCCATAACTGAATATATCAAATTAGAACGCGGACTACTTAATAATTCATCAATCAATCGAATATAATAATTCAAATCGAAATAATCGAACATGAACTTTGGCAATTATGTTGTAGAAATAATTATATAGTCTCCCAGAAAATGAACTTTCCAAATAAGTTTATTAGAAATTAAGAAAATTTAGTTTAAATTATGATTTCTTTTTTTAATCTACGTAGAATTTACTTTTATTAAGTATTTTATTTTAAAATTCTACGTCCAGCAATTTAAGCGTAGAATCACTACAAATACATGAAATTGAAAACAATTTACAAAACCTCCGACAATATGTTAATTACAAATTAGAATAATATAATTCATGAATGGATAAAGAGAACTTCTCATAGACAGACAATTCCAGCTTATGGCAGGTTTTATTGGCCTCGTGTTAACCGTTTTTAAAGCCAGGCCAGCGCTGGCAGCCAGAGCTGACAAAAATAGAAAACGTTCCTATTTTTTAAGCTAGTGACTCCGCATATTCCCCCAGTCGCTGGCGCACGGCTGATGTACGAAAAGAATCTAGCCTCGTAAACAGACAGTGTTAGCTTATAGGATTGGCGCCAGAATACTGGTAATGTGTAAAAAACTAGTCCAGCGATTGCTAGGATTTGTATCAAATTATCAACATGGATGTCGTCTTTAAGAACAACATTGTGAATCCTTGTAAATCTCCCAATAGTACACGATATTTACATGAAGACTAGCTCAATAAGATAGTAGATGAAAATTATCCTGAGCAAAATAAATTATACTTATGACCACAAAAACATATTTTTGAAAACTTCTCGAATTCATAAAGACAAAGTAACAAAACTTTGGCAAGTCTCTCCATAAATTTCACTTTCATGAATTTATCAAGGCTTTTAAAGGAACCTGAGTGGTTTGGACATTAAATTTTTAAGAATATTTAACTGCATATTGTTTTGAGGCGGTGTTGAAAAATGAAAGTTTATTAACAAATACAGTTTCACTGTAATTTTAGGAACATATAATATTTAGCGAAGTAACGTCTTGTAACATACGAAAATTATTAAGTATTCTAACTTAGACTAGTACCTATGAAACCACGTCTACATTTCTATTGCACTTTTTACTTGATGCACCTACAAACAATATAGATGGATGATAATATATAAAGTAATTGTTGTCACTGTTAGAGCTTCAGTATAGCAGTGTGCATTCAAACAACAAGGGTCCAAAGGACACTTCAGTAAACAATATGTACTTCGTTTGTACCTTTGTATTATAAAAATTCAACATAAATCTAGCGAAATTCACAGAGAAATATGAAAAATATCTTACTATCTTAGTGGTAACATAATAATAATTAGCCTATTGACGTCGTATTTGTAAACATATAGGTACCTACTAGTAGACCCCGCGAACATCGTATCGCGTCAGTTATCACCTAAAACGTCATTCCTCAGAATGCAATTATTACCCATTTTTCCTATTCTCAATAAACACTTTTCGTGAATTTTTCTTTTTTTTAATACTTGTTATACTATTCCGGACGAAGACTAATCCAAAAACCAAAAACAAAAAAGTTGGTGAAGCCGTTCTTGAATTATAAATTGTGTAACTTATATATACATAGCATTGATAGCCTGATAGCTACCTAGTGTCAGCTACTTTGCCTATACATTATATACATATATATATAACTTCAAGATTTATTAAGTCTTGAGGATACTCTTCTGTATGCATGTCTTGAAAATATTTTAGAAATGAGACGTAAATGTTTAAGTGCCATGAGTAAACCTGGTTCGGAAATCTTATGAAGCCGGCACAAACGATTAAGCGACTGTTAAACGTTAATCAACGATTTCCCTGAGTTAACAGACTGTCCCGTAGCGACGATTTATTTCCGGCGCAAACGTGACTGGCAACTTGGCAATACATTCACTACCGTTTGTTTATTGTTGACTGTCTTTAATTTGTTTAAAGAGATCTTATACCTGTATTTACAAAATGTATTGTAACAAAACTCCTGTCAATTTTTATAAATATTAAATACTAAATAGCAATCATTATTAAAAGTAATATAGATATAATATTATTTAAAAATTAAACAAAATAACCTCTTATTAGATTAATATGCAAAGAAATAAGAGATATTAAGTAAATATATAAGTTGAATAAATTTTATTTTGGATAAACATTAAAACAACAATACAAACACAATTTACAATTTTCTTACAATTCTTCTTTTCTTCTTCTTCTTCTTTTTTTACAATTTTCTTTAAATTATTATTTTTACATTTAGTAATTATAATTAAATATTTAATAAAGACGTTTAATTTAATATTTTCACTTAAATTATAACCCATGAACTGGAACCTCTTCGATCTGAATTCTAACTTGGTTTTTTTAGATACCTATTTAATTCTTATGCTCATTTTTTCTTAATTGTTCAAATTACGGATTTCCCAATATACTTACTTTCTACAGTAAAAGTAAAAATCGCAACTGGCAAGAGCGAGCTTTTAAAAGTTTAATATATCTTCAATCCGTAGCCTTTGAGAGTTATCTGAGCCTCTAGTGTGTTCTTTGACGCCTAACTTTATTGCTTTTAGCTATATACTTTGCACCCAAGTACTTTGGCTTCCAATCGTAGGTACTAATCCTGTATCCTACTATTCTGCATATCTAACAAAATATAGATAATATTTTATCAGGACGGTAATTAATATGTGATCGGCAATCAATAAAATCTAGGGTATTGGTGTAATTATAGATATAAAATAACTACAGACAATAGTCACCCAATCAAATATGATTGGGTGAATTCAAGGACCACGTGCCACGTACACTGCCTCAGACATATAGACGGATTTATTTGATCGTGAAATAAAGGGCGTATTGCGGCCGATTGTATCCGGTGACCAGTGGGGCGCGGCGGCCCAGGTCTCTTGTTTCCTAATAGCCGCATCCTCGGCGGTCTACCAATTTCTAGGACAAATGGATAATTAAAAATAATTAAACACAGAAGTTGGTTGAGGTAGGAATTCATCAGCTGTTTTTGCTATTTTTCCTGCAACTTGCTGACCGGATCAGGTGGCATGGTACGCACGTTCCAGACCAATGAGAACGCCTTTTCTCATTGGTCATGGCCTTCTGCCTAAAAGATAGCGAACTCGCCTTGATAAATTTGCGTATTTAATATTGTTTCATGCAAAAATTTTCATCTTTTCGACAAATCTCTGAACAGTAGAGAATATTACTTAACATTTTAGAAAATTCAATTCAATTGTAATCTTGATAACTAAAATTTTAATTATAATACAATACTAACTGGATTCGACATGAAGTATATATGATTTAAATTTAAATCAAGTCAAATAAATAAATGACTTTACCGTGCTTTCATATATACAAAATCCGTTTACAAAGCTCATGAGGACTGAATTCTATTAGTTTGGGTCAAATTGAATTGACCTTTTTAAGTCGATTGAATTTTTTCTGATTTTATCCGAAACCACTTAAGTTGTGTAAAGGTGATAATAAATTATAAAATAATTATCACTTTTGTGGCTCGTATGGTTGGGCTATGTATAATGAATCGGGGGTACGATACTCGGAGAAATAAAAAAAAAATTCTAATTGCACAAGAGGCCGATCCTACTTGCCTGAAAAAAGAACAAAAGCGATGGAGAAATACGTCAACGATTTTTAGGATTTTTATACGCCTGTATGTGTAAGCCCATAACGCAAAAGTACTTTGTCAGGCAGTGTCACTGCGAAGTCTATATAATCTTCTTGTATCTATATTAATCTCTATTCTTCATAATACGTGACATACAAGCAGATTTATCTTCATAAATACAATATTTTGATCAAAGAATTTGAAGGTGGACCGTGTTTTGGTACGTAATAAAAGAACATCAGATCATTTAAAACTTTAAAAAAATCAAAACGAATAGAAAAATACTGCTACTTAACTTTGTACTTCCATTACAATACTTTTTTTTGCATACACAAACATGATATCTTGCATATAAGGATATAGCTCGACTGAACGGAGTGAGTGAAGCATACGGACTGGACACACAACCATCTTCAACGTGGCTTAGTAATTTCTCTAGTTTTCTAAACCTTTTAGATGCGTAGGTACCTCGCCAAGCCCACTTTGCGTTAATACGGCAACCACGCTCGTTGTAAATCGTACCGATGTCGAGAAAACGTTTGAAACAGCCACCGCGGAAGAACGGTCCATAGAAGTGACGTCCTGACCAGTATGAAAAAAGAGGAAAATAAGAGCATTTTACCCGGTACTTCTTCTTCCTCCATCGATACCTGGAGAATGAAAATAGATTTTAATAGAAAAAGTCATAAACAAAAATAGTTCCTTTATCAAAATAATGTTGCGTAATGCCCTTGGAGATGGGTGTTGTAAGCATTTTTCTTAATAAGCAATTAGCTAAGTAGTTTACACGTCTGCATATTGTGTTAGTGATCTTGGATTCGAATTCTGGGGAAACAAATAAATTTTTTAATTGCGTAACAACAGAAAAGTCATTTTCATTTTCATTTCAAAATGTCTTTATTAATTAATTTATGAATAAACTTAAATAACATTGCCTGTGTTAGTATTAGGTATCCTAGTAGTTATAAATATATGAGTTCAAAGTTTAAGGAAACACTTGGTTTATATAAAACTAATTACTGAATTTTAGAACATTTAACATGGGAGTTGCGTTTATGTGTAGGATAATAATGAAGTCATAAGTATGTTTCCTTTGGAGAGGAAACATTTATGATAAGTTTTTGTTAAAATTATTAATTAATTAAAAAACAACAGAAGAGAAAAGAAAATCATCAGTGATAACGGTTTTTCACAATTTTTCGTGTAATAACAAATAGTGACAATAATCCTAACCTGTGATCAGGCGAGTCAAAAACCTGGTAACACTCTTGATTTCTAGGTAACCCACGTTTGTATACACCGCACATATAGCACGAGTAAACTTTTGCTCGCAAGTTCTTGCCCATAGTTGTAGCTTGAGACGTAGTCCATAATGAAAGAGACATTTCATTATCTGTGGTGTTTGATGACTCCAAAGTTGCCGGCGTCTCAGAAATAGATGGAATAGACAAGATTGATGTTGTTGTATTAGGAGAATCATTCAGCCATGACAACCACGATGGAAATGTGGTTTTCTGTTTTTTTGAAGTTGTCGGCGTCTCAGAAGTAGATGGAATAGACGAGATTGATGTTGTTGTATTAGGAGAATCAGTCAGCCATGACAACCACGATGGGTATGTGGTTTTCCGTTTGTTTGAAGTTGTCGGCGTCTTAGAAGTAGATGGAATAGACGAGATTGATGTTGTTGTATTAGGAGAATCAGTCAGCCATGACAACCACGATGGGTATGTGGTTTTCCGTTTTTTAGTTGTCGTCTCTGTGGGCATATAATGGCTTTGTGTGAACTCGACGTTTTTAAACAAGAGCCAATTGATACTTATGAGCAATTTTCACGTTTTGCATAATATCACAATAATATAAATTTCATAACGTTTGCTTATCTGATGTTACCCTATCGTAATCATTAGTTATCAAATAAGATGGAAGTTCCAATATGTACTTTTAAATACTTGATTTTATAAGTCCGAAGTTATTCAAACACAATAATCAAATAAAACTTAGAAATTTTAATATCAAAAAATAGCTCATAAACATACCTGCGGAGGTAGCTAGATTCCTTTTAGTAGGGAAGAGCGAAGCAAATGTCCTGCGCCGCTTGAACGTAACATCTTTAGTCATATTTTTAGTAGGCCTCCACTCAGAAAATAAGCTACTCTTCTTTACCTTGAGAAACCTATTAGTTTTAGTTTACTTGCTACTACTTATTACTAATTTTATAATTAAAATGAAGCAAATTCTGTTGTTACGATGTTAGCTTTTTCCTGAAACTTCATCTGTATAAATTAAAGGTTCGGTGTCCAAGGTCACGTCCATTTTTATACAAACCTATATTCACAATTCGGAATTATTAACCAATGACCGCCTCCTTGGTCTAGTGGTAAGCGCGTAAGCGTTACAACCGAGAGGTCCTGGGTTCGATTCCCGGCGGAGATAAAAAAAAACTCGGTCTGGCAGGACATAGAAGGCTGATCACCTACTTGCCCCTAAAAGAAAAAATCGATCAGTGAAACAGATGTGAAATGAATCTGCCCCATACCCCACTAGGGGACACGGGACTTCACTTTATATTCACAATAATTTTACTATAACCTGATGTTAATCTTCTTGCAAAGAAACAGGTAAAATAGTAGGTACACAATGGTTTTGAGGTTGTTTTCAGGTCAATTTATCTCTATAGCGACATTTATCGAAGTTGGTTCAGCGGTAAAAGCTTAACCAAACAAACTACTCACTTATTACGAAAGAAATAAAATTAGAACAATACCTCAGTTTCATTATTGTATTTATAAAAAACTGTGGAAAATTCATCTTTGATCAGTTGTAGTTTTTCATAATGTGTCTCTTTTTTATTGTAGTCTGTAATTTTACGCTGTAATTCATAACTGTTTTCTTCATTATCATAATTTTCAGTAGTTTTTCGCAATTTATTTAAATTATAGTAGCGATTATGATTATATTCTGTTGTCTTGCGAAATTCAATATTTACCCTATCTGGACTTAAATCATACTTCTTAGGTACAATAATTTTCGGTTCAGGTAAAAAATCTTCATAAATTCTCACGGGGAATTCGTATAAATCTTCCGTTGAAAATTCTGTATCTTCATGAGGCAAATACTCGTAGCGATTTTTAACTCGTGATAAAAACGATAGTTGGATAGGTCTAATACATAATAAAATTAATATAAAAATATTAAAAAACATATTTTAGCAAAATCAACAGTTTTGTCAAAGTCATTTTGATCGTAACAATTTAGGAATTTAATTTCAAGTAATTTTTTTTCATCATATTGACCACAGATCACATTAGCTACTCAAGCTTTAAAATTACGGGATATAAATTTGATATTTCAAACCCACTTCAAACCTGAATTTTAAACAAAGAATACAAATTTAATAAAAAATATACAGGATATATTTTAGTAAGGCAAATTTATAATTTAAAAACAAGATAATACCAACCGGGGTTTCATTTAGGTACATTATGTTTTCAAAATATTATAAAACACTGTAATTAATTACAGTGAAATTGTTTTATTTGAAATATATTGTTTTATAATATTATAACAAAAGCAACAAACGAATCGACGACCGATTGGCGCAATTGAAAGTGCTTCTGCCCTCTGCGCCAAAAGGTTCTGGGTTCGAATCTTGATAGGTGCTTTGGTAGAGTCTTGGCTGTTTATAAACTTATATATGTATTTATCGTGGTACCCTCGTTGTTTCTGATTACCATACCACAAGTGCTTTGGGATCAGAGCAATGTATGTGAGTTGTTTATGTATGAGTTGAGAGTCAAATATCATTATTTATCGATATTTAATCTTTTAAAATGCAGAAGTAAAATCCCGTTCCTCCCAATTAGGCATGGGCCATTCCACTGACCTTTTTTAGTACAGCCTGAAATATTGTTTATTCGCCGTGATTCGAACCCAGAAATTTCAGCGTAAAACACATTAAATGTCAATCGCAAAAGCCACTCTACAGTTTATATGGTAAATTGTATGCCATCATCTAAAAACACAAAACAACACAGTATTTAGTGTATTTCATACCATAATTTTAATAGAATAATATCTAGCGCACCCTCACGTCCCAAGGGTTAATTCTAGCATAATTTTACACTAATGTTTATTAAATTTAAAACCATTAAGCCTTTCCAGACCATTTCATTTGTATTTGATATTGTCATTTTAATGTAATGCAATGTTCATATGGGAACTTGTGAATACTTAAAATACTCGTAAATTAACTTATTCAAACCGTGCACAGTATCTTAATTCTACCAGAGCATCACAATATTAAAATTTCTTCCTCTAAAATAAAAACCATAGCCTTAATTAGGGAATTAAGAACCTTAAGAACATTAGCCTTAAAAATTAAGCAACTTCAGTTCACTCCTAATCTCGATGATGGAAAACCTGCATAACAAAACCTAAACGAACAGTTTAATGGGTCAACGATAGAAATCGAATATCGTTAACAGGATTGAATGAGCAATTTTCAACTTCATTCACGATTCGTTTAACACGCGAATTAACCTAAACCTTCGTTAGGGGACTTCTTTTTGGTTACGTGTTTGGAATCTCAGAATTGAATTATTAAATTCATAATATTGAAAATAATGGTATAATTTATAATTTTAAAGGTAATCCAATTAATTCGTTACAACTTCATCCTCAATTTCTTTGATCGATGTCTATTGCGCTTACTTTTAATTTTCATAAAGTCCATATATTTAGAAAGAATTGGAGATTTGTTCTAATTGAACGCAAATCAAATCACAGGTATGAACTATTATAATAACTTTCATGCGGCATTTTTTCGCCAATTAAATAATATTTTTATATACTTACGTCATTTCTATGCAATGCGCTTGTGACCGTTCGTGCAAGTGACTACTCATTTAATATCTTTTCTCCAAAAGTTTTGTTTTACATAGTTTTCCTCTCAATAAGACATACTCCACATAAGAAATACTTCCCCAATATCAGCAAGCATCTAATAAGTATGGCAATATGCCAATAACCAGTGTGTGTTATAACGACATCAAAGTTTCGATTTGGGTTGATATTAATATTAGAAAAGATTTAATTCGAATGAGCAAATATGAAATAGCCGATAGCGGCGAATGTCTTTGAGAATAATTCCGAACAAGTAAACACACGCCCCGGGAGATGAAGTGTCTACAAGAAGTTTCATATCGCGATATGAAATAAAATGTTGAATGGTTTCTCTGTGATATACGGACACCGTGAACAAAAAGAAACGGTCTAGATGGACTAAATATCTTAAGAAACAGAAAAGAAACATTACAGTGTTATTATCTACTATAACATTATTGATAAGAAGATAAATTATTGGTAGGAAGATATTGTTAAAACACACCACTTTGTTTATACGTGTTTCAACACAAGAACCCGAAATGCAAGCAAAATGCACAAAACGCAAATTATAAAGTTTATAGATTTTAATCTTGAATAAAATTGCTATAGCTACGTTATTGATATATATTACGGCGTATAGCTCAGAAGAGTGGATTACTCAGAATCATTAGATTGACGTTGACAGAGGGCATAATTTCAATCTGGCGGAGCGTCATGATGATGGAAGCGAAGCGGCTTTTTCGAATCCACATGCGGTCGAGGCGGGATACGCTGGCGCACCACATATATGACGAATCGCTTTTATTACTCCGGCATTATAATTTATAATAGACTTTTGCTGTAATTAGTTATTAATTAGCCCGTGTGAACAACTATTTTATTGTGATTGCAAGACTATAATTTAAGAAGAAGCCATCTTTTATTGTTCTGGTCTCAAAGACGCCCACGATTGCTATGATCAAATCTGTTAAAGGCATTCCTGTTCTAACATATATAAAACTGCTTTGGATGACATATAAGACTGCTTGGAATAGTCATCGCATTTAGTTCTTGAAATTAAATGTCGTGTTAAAACATGAATTATTAACAAATCAATAACTAATTACACAGAGACATAATTTATACGTAAATAACGGAATTTATTCTTTTCATATATTTAAAAAATTTCATGTCTTAAATTTTTATTTATTATTTGATGAAATGTGCCTAAATGTCACGAGCTTAAAATTTCAGTTTCAATTTTCGTCTACTTATCAAGTACCTAATTATTCAGTGTAAAACTTTCATTTTATGCAGAAGTGTGTATCGAAAAACGTTTCGACTCGACGAAGTAGCGAAAAAACATTTTACTGAGACTCATTTGTTTTTCTTTTCCCAACTCTCGCATAAAATAAGTGCTGGAACTCTCGGTCTACTTTGAATCATTTTATGCTTTAACGCCATTAGGCCATTACCATGTGAGGTTATTTTAATTAAAATATATACATACATGTACGTGCGCTGTTAAATATAATACCTACATTCTTCAATACACCGCCATCTAAACTAAAACAAATTTGTTTTAGCCTAGAAGACGTAGCAGGCTCAGAAGGGAACGAATATACGGAAATGAGTTAGCTTCATCGTGAACTAAAATAATGAATAGAACAATAATAATATATCCTAAGAAACATTTTATACTTATAATATTTTGTAAGTGATTTTCTTTTTTCCCATTTAACGCGGCAAGAAGTTAAATCAACTGTGCAAAATTCTTCGGGGAATATTAATCCAAATTGCATAAGTTCTACAACCTTAATTCGTAGCAGAGGAGACAAAGAATTATTTAAACATCGTGTGTGCGCGGACTTACGGTGTATTACGGTGACATGTGGGTCCATTGTGAGCGTCGTTTAAAGTATTTTTATGCGACTTTGTTATGCCACCGTTTATCTCAAGTTTTTTTATTATCTTTTAGCGCAGCTTTAAACCAGATTCTCGTATGATTTAAGCTTGTTTCATTCATGGAAGTCTTCCAATCGATCATCGTTATTCTACTAAAAACAATCTAGTAATTTAACTTGAATTACTATTGTCAGTTTTTTAATTTATTAAAACAGTAGAATACCACATAATAGGTATATAGAGCTTTATGTAGATAGCAACCATCTCGATCGCGTCAGCTTTCAAGCAAAGAAAACCCCATCATAATCGATCCATCGTTTAGACTTTAGGACATGCGTTAATAGAAATAAAGGCGTCCAAACAAGTGATCTCTTTCTGGCAACTGGTACAGAAAATAAAGATAAATCTTTAAGAATTGCAGGAAGTGCGAAACTCACAAGTTAAAACAAAATAATTATTCATAACATTGTTTAAAATACTTTATTAGTTAATTTGTTGCTTATAGCCTCAAAAAGATACTGTTATCTATATGTTATTTACAGTTACACTATATGAAAGAAGACATGTAAAGGGCGGCCTTGATGCTCATAAAGAATCAATTCGAGGTAATCATGTAAAGGTATGTGCAATTCAAAATAAATTATATGGATATGTATTTAATATGTAGAGCTATTTTTTATTTAGTTATGTACATATTTGAAGCCGTACTTTGGACATGGAGGCAGTTAGTTTTGTATGTAAACCCGCTATTACTATCTACAAACGATTTGAAACTAATTTTAAACACTAAATCTAGTTTAGAACTTTCTAATTGCCATCTACAGTAGCCAGACCTGATTAATTATTCGTGGCGATTTGAGTGATACCTATAAATTCTATTACTATCTGAAATTTTAGTCTATTCGAAATATTTCTGTCAAACTCAAAATCTATGTAGCGCGGAAGTTTCTAAGGGTAGATTAATTTGATTAGATTCCTATCTAACACGAGTTATCAACTCAATAATAAACCGACAAAGGTGCACAAAGATTTTTATTGTACCCTTACATCAATATAAATTGAATCGCTTAAACTTCAAAATCGATTGAGCCGTTGAGTAATTACGAATTATTTGATTGTAACGAAATATTTTACAGTTCACAGTTAATGGAAATATTTTTTTAAAAACGGAAGTTTTGCTGAACATCTCTTAAAAAATCAAGTGTTTAAAATGTATCTTTCTAATTAACTATGAATGGAACTAATGGAACTAATCTATCAGTAAGTAATATTTTATTAATTAACTAGCGGTCCCGGCAAACTTCGTACCGCCAATAAAAGATTGAGTATAGTAAACTATTCTTAAAAGATAGATATTTGCCACCGCGAACTTTTTTATAGATGTATGAAAGAGGAATATCTCACCATGCATTGTTTTGTTATATGTATCTCAAAAAGATTTCTTCAGGTTTTGTGTAAAATTACATACCTAAGCCTTCCTCATGAATCACTCAATCTATTTATTATCCGTTCAGTAGTTTTTAAGGTTATCGCGAACAGACAGATATTAACGCGGCGGGTGACTTTGTTTTATAATATTATGTACTGTATATGTGAGTCTTATATCCGCTAACAGTAACAAAACATATTTATGAGTCGTAAGTTAAAACATAAAAACTAATTGCTAAAAAAGATCCCATTTTCCCTCGTTTAAGCTCGGCTGCGGCCCAGTTAATTTACTGTGATTATTTATTTAAAAAACCTGATTCTGCCGACCCATTCCTGAATCCAAAGAAAGGCCGAGGGAGCAATTCTCATCCCGCAAATATCCCGCCGTATAATTTTGAGTGTGTTCCTCATTTTGAGGTTATTTCTCGAAGCCCTTAAGTGTAGGGCTGTCGAAATTCTTTCATAAGAAATAATATAGATAATTACATTTTTATGCTTTATCAAACAAACTTTAATGGTATGTGGTTATCGCTACAGATACTAATCACAATGAAGCTAGAATAATGTAGATTCTAGAATTGAAAAGATTCTTAGTTTCAATAGTTTAAGTTGGTAGTTTCAAAAGTTGTCAAACGAATGTCAAGAAATGTTTGATATTTTTGATAGTGTTAAAGATAAGATTGTAACCTAACTTTTTTGGAAGGTAGATTACCTTCTAAACTACAAAAGGTTGTTTATATGAAAAGCATAATATATAGAGGAAGTTAAACTTTGTTTTATTTTTCAAAAGTCTAACACAAAACCTAATCCAAAAAATCAACGTATTCAACCTACAACCACATTATTTCTACCCAAATCGCTTTACTAGTAATTAATGAAATAGTTATATACAAAAAATTAATCATCGAATTATTTGACAACCCTATCAGTGTCCCATTGGGTTTGAGCGATACGGTTTTGATGAAATGTGTTTTGTTTATGATTTGTTCTGAATAGGCGGATGTGAGGAGCCGAGTTTTATTATTATCAACATGTAATATTATGCATCCTTTCAGATTGTCAATTTATGCATTACATGAACAAACATAGCTACGTAATTAAGGCTTAGGAGATTGATTGTATATTACCAAAAGACTATGATCAGAATATTTGATAGGTCATTTACCGTATATAATAGATGAACGATAATTTATTAGCTTTTAAAATATATATACTTATATAATACGTTTCATTTAAAATCTTGATGTATTTTTTACACTTAAAAAGTATAGTTTTTTAATTAACTGACGATGATCATAGATTCTTCACTGTTTAATATAATAAATAGATGTTTTCTGCATCTTACTTGATATAAGAAGATGTAGGCTATGGTGAAAAGATATGCTTCTAATCTGTATAAGAATTTTCTACATTAATAATTTTCAATTATTAATTTACAAACTTCGGAACGATTACAAATCAAAAGAACCAGATATCATATAAAAATTAATATTTTATTGAAATTTTAATATATAACTAATAAATAACGTTTTATTAAATAAGTTAACTATAAATTATTACGGGTTAAATTATCAATCGTCCTTAACTTTAATGTGTAGCTCACGCACAAAGGCGCCATTCAAAACTTTGAATATTATTTCTGACTGCTCTAATTTAAAGCTCTAAAGCCGTGTCTAATGGCCTAACTACTCAGTCCTGTAACTTAACTGAGATAATACCACATTAAATACGTGGATTACACTATCTTAAGTAAGATTTGAAACCTATTTCGTTAATATTATTATAAATTTGGATATGGTACATACTTTTTATGTTTAATATTAGATTATGATATTTCTTTGGAATTAAAATGTATTTGTTTAAAAGAAAATTTTAGGGAGTCTGTGTGTGTGGGTTTAGGCATATGATTTTCTATAAAAGTGTTCACGGACATTCAAATATATTCTTTGTGGAATTATTACTTATCTTTTGTTTACTACTAATACTTATAAATTGGAGCATATCGTGCCACCGTAACCTACATCTTCTTATATCGAGTGCACTTTGTAGTCAGTATATACAGTGCTGGATTAAGCAAGCGCGGGGCCCGTTGGAAATTCTGTCAAAGAGCCCTTGATCTGCTATGGGTTCTTAAGTATAAAGTGGTAATAATACAATTCAATAGTCAATGCGTTTATTTGCTATCTATAGGTTACAATTTTGTGGGTAATTAATAGTATAGTAAATTAATATAGGCGCTAATAGGCTCTGACACAAACAAAGTACAAAAAGCCTGAGATGAGACTTCCTGGCAATTTAGAATAATTTTGACATCAACAAAATTCAACATAACACAACTTAATAAGTTTCACTCAAAAAAATACGCTCAGGCAGAGATGAGTGGGTTTAAATATGCGTGGTTTCATACGTGGTTAATCCGGCACTGCGTATATATAAGCTTTTAAAAAACCACGCTTTCGTATGGAATGTGTTTGCAGTTTGGTAGCGTTTGTTGAATTTTTCAGTGTCCAATAAATTTTGATAATATTTATATGGATCCTCTGAAAAATGGCCTATCAAAAAAAAACATAAACATCGGTTTATAATTTGGCTCACAATCGCGAAGCAAACGAACAAAACAGACGAATTGAGAAACTCCTCTTTTTGTAAGCCGATTGAAAAATACCTTTTTCCTGTATAATCCTTTGTTGTATATTCTTGAGACTTTTATAACCTTTTCTACCTTTATAACAATAAAACTATTATTATAATAAAAAACAT
Source organism: Aporia crataegi (assembly GCA_912999735.1). Taxonomy (NCBI): domain Eukaryota; kingdom Metazoa; phylum Arthropoda; class Insecta; order Lepidoptera; family Pieridae; genus Aporia; species Aporia crataegi. Next base: position 6,730,157 of record OU538733.1, on the reverse strand, counting down.
TTGTGTGTTGAAAAAAATTTTTTTTTTTCGTCTTACTTGTATGACTAGGAAGTCAAGTACTAAGTGCAAGCATGTATATTTATAGACAATTCTATGATTCACCATTAAGTAAATCTAGTCGGCTCTAGTAAAATTATACAGAAGCCCAAGCTTAGATTAAAGGCCTATCAAGAAGGTTCTACTGAATATATTAATTTTATCCTATATTATCTTGTTTGACATCTTCACTTTAAAAGCTAAATATATATTATTTGATCTTGTGATTGATCTCAACTACGGAGCTGTTTATTTCTAAAACCTCAAAAAATCATATGACCTTATGAAGGATATGTATTTACGAGTAACTGCTCCTTACAGCGAATTATGAAATAATTTGATCTTCCTTTTGTTTCGCAATTTACCACTTTCTTATACTCAAAATTGTACCATTGGAATAGTAACAAAATGATGATTGACTGTTTTCCTACAAAATTTCTACATTTACTTCCACATTTAGGTTATTTCAGTAAGAGCAGTATTTTCAGAGAAAAAATACCCGCGAAGTACATGTTTCTATCGTTCAAGGTCTGACGATAATTTCTCATTCTTAAAAGAATACAAAAGCTAGCAGTATTGGACCTCTTTGATCATACGAACGGTTTTCTTTGTAAATACAGAAATAAAGTGGGACAGTTTGTAGCCATGTCATGGTTATATTTTTTAAATACTTGCGGACTTCCTTATTTGAACCTCACTCGACCCTCACTCGAACCTTACTCGAACCTCACTCGAAACCAGACAAGCGTGAAAATTGTAATTTTTATTCAATACATATGCTTATTCACATCATCACCACTCAAGTCATAATATGAAGATTGATATGTCATCGAACTTTTACCCCATCGAAATTTACCCCACTTCATCAGTGTAAATTGTTTTATAACTAAAGCAGTTACGGGCAACAATCCAATTTTTGATTGGAGCTCAATCTAAAGCCGATTTTGGTACAAAGAAATAGCCATAGTAAATTCATAGGGAACAGCCAGCAATGAAAAAATCTCATGTGTTCTTTGTTACTACTTTAATAATCCACTAAGTTGACCGCCTCCTTGGTCTAGTAGTAAGCACGTAAGTGTTACAACCGAGAGGTCCTGGGTTCAATTCCCGGTGGAGATAAAAAAAAACTCGGTCTGGCAGGGCATAGAAGGCTGATCACCTACTTGCCCCTAAAAAAAATCGATCAGTGAAACAGATGTGAAATGCATCTGCCCCATACCCCACTAGGGGACACGGGACTTCACTTTTTTTACTACTTTCATCAGTTTAAAGTATAGAGATCGGACACTTAGTTGGATATGAAACAAGTATTTTCAAAAATTATGAACTTAGAGATAATGTGATACATTTTTATGGATAAGATTAGGATTAAGATAAATAATTTTAATACCCTATAATAAAGAAGTTCTTTTTAAACTTCTATTAGACTTAATTCACTGTTACAATAGAGCCAGAGCGAAATTAAATATGATAACTGATATTTAAAAGTGAGAAAACTACAGAGACAACTTTATACCGATTGGCGCAATACTTTGGGATCATAGAAATGTGAGTCGTCCCAATTATTATTATCGTATAGAATAGGTCAAACCAATCATGACTTCATTTTTAAAAAAACGTAGATGCAGAAATGCCATGTACGTAGAAAGTTTACGCGCGTAACAGCTGCGGCCTACAAAGGGCCTGCGCGACTTTTCTTTGCGGTCAATCAATATATTGCGTATGAATTAAATCATTCGCCAAGACTCAGCGGAGTAATGGTAACGAGCGCACCCGCAGTTTAATTGCAGTGTTTTGTCAAAATATATTTCATATATATATTCTTAGAGATAAATAAAGGGATTTATTAACGTTGTTTCCATAAGAATTTTATACCTCAGTGAATCCCCGTAACTCCTAGTAGTACATGGGGCAGACACTTATATGTATCTATTGCACTGATCATTTTCTTTGCAGGCAAGTAGGTGATCAGTCTTTGGTTTGTGTAGAGTAGACCTGTGCCTACCATTCATATGTTTCCCCAGGACCCTCCGGCGAAAACCACTTATGTTTATTATATACATTAAACACACAGGCGGTTAGAATATAATAAAAATTTAATATACATATATATCTTTTATTTCAATTAGTTTATCTTTGGTGCCATTGTTCAGGGAGGTATTTTTGTGTAACAGAGAAGAGGGGAAGAATGTTACATGATATTCTACAAATGGGTGAAACTTTTAACCGCAGTCCATTAAATTTTATATTTATGTTGCAACGTTTTTAGAACACAATAACGTTTCTTGGTAATAAAAATACAATAAAAAATAATATACAGATAAGTATTAACATTCTAATTTTATAAATACTAATTTTATAATTAATTTTAACTTAATTTGGGTTGCCTGGAAGAAATCACTGAGTAGCAAGTTGCGTTGCACTTCAATTAGCTTAAGATTTTATTTTATTCTAATTTATTTCAATGAAGTGTTAATAAATAAATAAATAATTTAAACTAATCCCACTAATATTATAAATACGAAAGTTTGTGAGGATGTTTAGATACTTGTGACTAAATCACGGCTAAACTTCTGAATGAATTTAAATGAATTTAGCACACACATATAATTTTATAAAAAATTATATACCAGTAGTCCTGTGGGATAATTTAAAATGTTCTTTTATTTAAAAAAACGTATTATTTCACGTATAAACGGACCACCGGATCGATCTGATTTTTGGCAAGAAGATATTTAGAAAGATGAAGCTTAATATAGTTTTTGTCTCGGTATAGGGAACTATTTCTAAGGATATTTAAAAAAATACTATTGTAATTTTAATTTAAATATCGAGATACGAGTAATCTATATGGGATCGGCCATTAATCACTTGTTGTTTTTTTTGCATTTTTTTAACCCCTCCCCTGCTGATATGTGCTAAGGTTTTAGGCTATCCCTCCTCCCCTACCCAAAATACGTGTATTTTTTGGTACAAAGTATATTGAAATTTTCCAAATATTATCTTTAAATTAGGCATTGTACTAAAAATGTCCCGACAAACATTACAAAAACGAAAGGTTGCAACTAAAAATAAGTACACCTTTTTGTGATATTTCGTGATTTTTTCCAAACTCCTTCTCCCCTCCCCTCTCCTACTTCCCTTTCGAAACTTACGTGATTAATGGTCGATCCAAAATTAACGCGGGTGAAACCACGGGGCAAACAAGTTAAATTTATATTTGTTTATTTAAATAATCTAATAAAGACTTTTTGTTGTAAAACATTTTTCAAATACTGGAAGAATTTATTTAGAAAAAAAAGGATAACGAAGTCAAGTTTCCACATCTTAATCCAAAATAACCAATCCATAAGATAAGCTATCCTGGCAATGGCTTAGCTTATTCCAAGCTAACGACAGCTTAATCCGTTAAATCCGATCGGTACGCTGTTTTAAAACAGCTTAAAAATAGGAGCTTAAGTGAAGAACTGGCTTTTCAATTACTCGCTTTGAAACTTGTTTTTTATTTAACTGATTAAATGCGAAATTCTTTCTCGTTTGTTGTTTTCAATATGGAAGATTTGGCATGAATTTTGAAAGGACTTTTTGTATAGATTACTATCTATTACCTAGAATTAATACTTTGTAATATAGTATGTATGATCAATTTTTTATAGTTGTTAAATTAGTTAAATAGTAGATTTAAAAATTTCAAAATTAATCCGAAATGAAACCCTAACAAATGTTTTCCATTCCTACTTGTTGTATATTGATGTTTATAAAGGTTTAAGTTAAAGCTCACGCTGCCCTGTGGCGAAATAATTGGATAAGTTTGGTATGTAAAAATAACCAATATTACTCAAGCTTAACCATTCTGCATATTTACTATTGGGCATAGACCACATACATAAATGTCACCTACTTAAGCCACCTGAGATTCTCGGATGACCTAGTACTGTTATCCGAGTCATCCTCCCAACTACAGAACATGGTAGAATCCCAACACCTAGTTAGTGTAAAGGTGGGACTAGAAATGAATATTACTAAGACGACAATAACAAATAGCCTGAAAAGACCAATAATAGTCAATGGAAAACCATTAGAATACGATGAAAAATATGTCTATCTGATAAATCTATAAGTTTCGACAGGAGAAATAAAAACAGAAATAGAAGAATAAATTAACATGGAACAAATACTGGGGTCTCAAGGACATTTTTAAAAGTAATTTACCACAAGCCATTAAATGCCATCATGAACTCAATCCTCTTGCCATGTTTGACATATGGTTGCCAAACGTAGAAATTCACTGCTGAGACAAGAAAAAATATAAACGTCTGCCAGAGAGGACTCGAACGAAGTTTACTAAAGAAAAGGAAGCTGGATAAAATACGACACACTAAAATAAGAACAACTAACTAAACTAACTAAAGCAACAAACGCTCTGATTTACGCACAAAAATTGAAATGGAAGTGGGCAGGACATGTTGCATGGCTAACAGATCATAGATGAACCAAAAAAGTAACATTCTGGAACGGCCCACTAGGCAAAAGAACAAGAAGTAGAAGAAACTTATTTGTAAAGAGTTTCCTCTCAAGTTCATACAAACAAAACGAAATCTTGTCTAACAAGAAACTACAAACGGTAGGAATTAGCTCGCAATGTAAACACTAGTACGATTCGCTACAGCTCTCAGCGTCTTAATTACATCTCTCGAAATATTTGTTCTTGCATTCACTAATTTTGTAGTACGTAGCTCGATATAAACATTATATAATGCATTTTTAATGTCACGTAATACTCTTCCTACATCGCAAAATATACCATTTCAATATAACGATTTACATTTAACTATGTATTATTATGTCGAATTGTTTCAAAAACGATTTTCCAATCGGGCCTAAAGCCGAATATTAAAATAATGCTACTGATCATAATTACTATTCATAAAACTGTAATTAAAATTGCTGATGTTGAGCAATTGACTTATTAAAAGTGACGTAACATGATATTAATTTTTATATTTACAAATTTTCAACCAACTAATTTACTTAAGCCCGTTTTGACATGGGTAGTGCAGATACGTAAATACGGTATTAAAATAAAATGTGATTTTTTAAGCTTTGCTTCTTTTTAATTTACACAGTTTTGAAGTTCTCTTTCCCTTTTAAGCGTGACAGCCCACGGATATTTTAAAATACAGATTGAAATTTTAAAGACCAAAACGATATAATTTGCTTATTTCATATAAATTTTTAAAAGAGCAATATTTTTCAATACTGCCTTTGTGATACGAGCGCATCCTATATGCATACTTAAGCTGCTCCAGGGCACTCAAGCTTTCTCCAATATTCTAACCCATTTAAAACATTTCGATCCACACTCTACAATTTTTAGTACTCAAGAAATCTGAACAAGATTTATCTTGAGCTCAACGTGAAACTATTTCCATTTTAAAGCAAATTTGAATTACAAATAATCTGTTAAGCAAGAAAAATTTAAATTGGGGTGCAAACTTTTTATCTGCTTTTCACGTCTTGAACAGGTGCTATTGTAAAAGTGCTACAAAAGATTTTGGGGCACACATTATCATTTTTTAAAGTATGTACATATTTTCTCTTTTCTGAAGAGGCATTACTACGTACACGTTTTAATTTATTTTGAACATTGAAATCATATTGTTATGTATGAGCTTTTGTGGTTTCAATCTGAATAAAAATTAAATAAATAAAATATGGGCATATTTTATAGGTATTCATATGTTAGAACAGGAAGGTCTTTAACAGATTTGATCATAGCAATCGTGGGCGTCTTTGAGACCAGAAGAATAAAAGATGGCTTCTTTTCCAGTACTTAAATTCTAATCTTGCAATCACAATAAAATAGTTGTTCACACGGGCTAATTGATAACTAATTACAGCAAAAGTCTATTATAAATTATAATGCCGGAGTAATAAAAGCGATTCGTCATATATGTGGTGCGCCAGCGTATCCAGCCTCGACCACATGTCGATTCAAAAAAGCCGCTTCGCTTCAATCATCATGACGCTCCAGATTGTCATTATGCCCTCTGTCAACGTCAATCAAATCATTCTGAGTAATCCACTCTTCTGAACTATACGCCGTAATATATAATAAAATGTTTATAAAAGTATGTAACGTCACAAGAGGATTTTGCGCACACATACACAATATAGTGTTTTTGAAGGGGATGATATTTTTATAATGTTAAAGCATTTCCATCAGGAAAGAAAATATTAACACTCTCTTATGAAAATATTAGGACACTTAGAAAACTCCTCTTACATTTGTAAAATTTTATCAATCAAATACTGAAAATTGTATTATGTTTATTGTGAAGAATGGATACAATTGAATAATCCTGAAATTGTCCAGTTTAGTTCTTTTAAGAATGTTTTCCTTCATTTTTGTAACTTTATATAATTAGTTCCAAAGTAAAGATGCTGAAAGAATTCGAATGAATATTATTAAATATTGAGACTGATAAGATATTTTAAGAGAAGACAAGTAAAGGTACTTGTATTTAGAATATGTATCTATTTCTTTTGCTTTTGGTACGAAGTACTAATTGCCATAGCTAAACGAGGTAAACAATTCTCAATATAACGCTTTTTTGTGTCTACTAGCGTTACATAAATTCATGGAAAACTATTTTAAAACTGGGAAAAAATTTGCTTCGAAATGTCAGCGTGAATTTCCGATATTACTAAAAAAATCACAAACAGCTATAATTATGCAAAACTGAATTTGCAATCTCGCTGCATATTCATGTTGAATATTAGTTTGCTAACTGGCAATTGACGTATTTGCTCACTATTTCCATAATGACTGAACTTTATTTTAACCTATTTATTTTGTATAGAAACAAGTAATATAAATAAGATTTCCGCGAAACGTCCATTAAGTTCTCCGTACCTTAAACTTGAGTACATTAATTTAGCCCTGTTCTTTTGATATGTCATTAAAGACACGCTGTTGGTCCGTTTTCTTATCATATAATATACTTAATGAACTCTTCTCGTATTTAGTTATTAAAATTACAATTTAAAATACGTTGACGCAAAATAGTCTGTAAGTAGGTATACCTATATATAATCACTATATTTATTATATTTTTAATAAATATAGTGATTTTATATAGGTATTCATAACTAAATGATGTCCACACTGTCTATGTGAAATCATATCAAAACATGTTATGTTCTATTTCAAAATTCTACTCCAAAACCAAAGTGCAATGGTTTAAATGTCAAGAGAGAAGACGAGACTTGAAAGACTACGACACTATTATACACTTCTGCGTGTTTAATATTATATAGTTTACCCACTTTTATTGTACTAGTCTACCATAAAATATTTTCAAATTTTGTTCACTGTATGATAAGTGCTATGTTCTTCGAAAATAAATCTTTCTAGCTTGCAATAAACTCAATAATCTCAAAATGATGACGCTTCTACAGATGCTACGAACATTGAATATTTTCAGGAATACCTCGATTTCACCTAAACTTGATCTATATACAATTATGACAAATGGAATGCTATAAAATATTATTGAAAAATATTAAAAATTAGTCTATAAAACGTGTGACGAACAAAATTATACTTTAAATATCATCAGCTGGTGAGCAATAATGATTAAAATAAATCAAGTTACCTTGATTGGCGTGAAATTTAACTTATAAAGTATTTGAATTCATTAGTTCCTATTATATAAGTTTAACAAAAGTTTAATTAAGAGCTTGAAGATATGTATCGTCGTTGACAGCTAACTCGGTTGGTTCCATAGGATACTGAACAGACAGGGCTGAAAGGTAAAGAAAAACGACCAAAAAAGACCAAAAGTAAGTAAAAATACCTGTTATGTGTATCTAAAGCTGACTTCATAAAAACTTACCATCTGCCGAAACTTGTATTCCATAACATACTTAATATGTTTTCGATACGGAGAGAGTAAACTTAAAATGTTCGTAACTATTAAAATTAAGCCTATTTTTTCAAATTTATTCAATAAATCCAAATTAAAATTTTCAAATTTTAATTGTTGATTCAATTACCCTGTTTTTGAATTCAAATTTACAGTTGCAAAATCAGTTCAATAAATTTGAAAATACATTACAATGTCATCAAGTTTAAATTTGAAATAGTGATATTGCTTTTAGGAGAAAATATTTTGCACTCGACATCGTACATAAATGTCATACAAATCCCTTGAGCATCGTCGGTTAGACGCGACACAGGTTCATACAAAACATAAATCATTCACTCGGACAAAACAGTGAATAGTCAGGATATTATGAAAATTTTGATAAAACGATAAACTATTCATAGATTACTGTATAAATTATCACACATTAATCATATACCTAACTAGCTGATAATCGCTATTGCTGCATAAATAGAAAATTATAAAAAAAGCTGATACAGAATTTGTAGGTAAACTATCAAAATAAAAAATACCAAGACGATAAGTTTTCACAGTTATTATGGCTTTTCTCGCATACAAAAGCCATAATAACTTAAATATACTTAAAACCTACTACGCCTTTTTTGACGACAAGATCACATTTTTCTATTTATAAAAAGCAAGCAGAGACATCTCGATAGAATACAATATACAAAATATTCACTATAAATATTTGAAAGGGGAGAGTCAATCGCGTGCCGAACAGTCATTCCTAAACAAAATAGAACCTCTAATATGGAAGGGTGTGACTCCTACACGATAAACATCCATATTATGTATCAACACTCAAATGAGCTATTCTCTAATCATCACTTGAAATGTATCTACGAAGTATGTGAAATTGTTTCCACAAGTGCAGACTACTTGCGAGTATCCCACACCCAACGAAACTTTCAAAATGGGCCTGTTGCCTGTTTTTTTTATCCGCACCTGTCTTCCAAATAACCTTATGACAGTCACTCATGAATCATTGAGACTATAAATCAAATAAAATGTAAATTAACAAAACCAGTTTTTTACCTTTACAAAAACATCCACGTTTTATTTACATAGATTGTAGATAGGGCCATTAATATAGCGTCAGCTATGTGAAGCCGCTGAAAAATGCAATCGAAAACGTGGAATTTTCCGAAAAGCGTACAAAGCCGCCGTTTTGGATAAATTTCGGTGTGCTACTTTCGATGCATTCGAGTTTGTAGGCTCTCAAAGTTGAAATGAAAGGGAAATTGCCATATAAAGTCAAATGTGACGCTTTACATATTACATTTTCGCGTTTAAATTTTGTTCATTAGTGTAAATATATAACTGGGATGTTGATAAAATAAGGAATTTATAATATGATAATAATGTTCCTCTCGAGTTATATTAAATTAACGTACAGGATAGTTGCTAATGAGTTATGTAAAAATTAGTTTCACATCAAATTTATTTTGAGGATTACGACCTTATTATGTGAGATTTATACTAATTATGTATTCCTAAACTTTTTAAATTAATTGTTTTATAACTATAGCAATTACGGACCTCAATCTAAAGCCGATTTTGGTACAAAGAAATAGCCATTGTAAATTCATAGGGAACAACCAGCAATGAAAAAATTTCATGTGTGTTCTTTGTTACTACTTTAATAATCCACTAATTTGACCGCCTCCTTGGTCTAGTGGTAAATGCGTAAGCGTTACAACCGAGAAAGGTCCTGGGTTCGATTCCCGGTCGAGATAATAAATAATAATAATAAAAACTCGGTCTGGCAGGACATAGAAGGTTGATCACCTACTAGCCCCTAAAGAAAAAATCGATCAGTGAAACAGATGTGAGATGCATCTGCCCCATACCCCAATAGGGGACACGGGACTTCACTAATTTGAACCTATTTTAATTTACGTACATAATACTGACACAAGTTTTTTTATCATAATTCTAAACTATACTCCACCACGTATTTACTTTTAAATAATAATTAATAGACAAAAGCGCTGGCAAAGGCTCGACTTATAAATTAAACGCACTATACTCCAGTTTAACGCATACTGTAATAAAATCATTGTAATAAATCGAAAATGCGGCCAATATCCATAATATTTCAATGCCCTCATATTTTTGAGATCATAATATTTTACGAGTGACCGTACGTTATTCGTAATTTACGCACCCACTCACGTTTCGCTGACTGTATACGTGATGACGCTACTACCACTTTTTATCTTCTCACTACACCACACCAAATGAGACTTTGTATCTACAAAAGGCTTTTAAACTTTATTCACACTATCATAATATCACGGGAATGAATTTGCTAGTAAAAGCGGGTGGTAAGACAAAACAACACTAAGTATATAAAATAACCTAAATTTTACTTTACTTAATTTAAATAACGCTGAATGTGCATCTAAACGGAAAAATCAAACCCACTGATTTGCAATTAATCGTTCAATAGAGCGAAAAATTTACTTACGCGTTAAATGCGAAAAACTCATCACCAAAATATTTTAACATCAACATTTATTATGGAAACATAAAACTTTACTATTATTAATTAATTAATTAAAAATTAACTATAAATTTCATTGTAAAACAATTTCATTTTTCATATCATATAACATTAAACGAGTAATAGGTATATTGCTCATCACTACATAGTACGTATAAAACAAAGTCGCTTTTTCTTTCCCTACATCCCTTTGTATGCTTAAATCTTTAAAACTATGCAACGGATTTTGATGCTGTTTTTTTTGATAGATAGAGTGATTAAAGAGAAAGGTTTTTATATATATTTTATACCCGAGCAAAGCCGGGGCGGTTCGCTAGTCTTGAATAAACAATAGTTTATAAAATATAAAGTTGAGCATATAGGTACCTACTCTATAGTCTATAGGTATATATAATTAAATGCCTTTTTTATATGCGTTTTATTGATATCTGAATAAAATCCAATACAATTACGTAGGTACTATAAGTCTACAAAAATACGATGTATTGTGATGCTAACCAACGAAAATTTACGTGAAACCTATAGACGTCCGAGAAAATTGTATCGGAATGACAATGTACATACCTTTGTTGAACTATTTGTCCGTCTGATGAAGGCGTGGGTTCTTGTCAGCGTCGATTAGGGTCATCTAATATAGAAAAAAGGAATACTGTTTCTTTGTGATATTGAATACGGTTTCAAAATAGAGTGCGAGTTATTAGGGGCTCGAGCACGAAATATCAGAAGACATTTTAGTTTGGGATTTTATAACTCAGTTAATCATTCATTCGTTTATTTACGCATCAAGTTCAAAACTGATATATCAGGTAAACAAAAAAAATATTGTAAAAGTCACATAAAATCCCAGATAAACAATAAAATATTTCGTATGTAGGTAACAAAATGCTGGGCACCTTATTGCTTAATAAGAAAAATTATCATTGTAATAAGAGCAAAAACGTGTCATGCCTACGCTTCATTAGCGCGGACATATTTCTGCAATAACGAAAATATTTTCCAATTTGCAATTAAGATACAAGTGGATACAAATTATTGTGTAATTTGTACTTAACATAGAACTTAGATGAATCGACTGAGTTCATACGAAGAAGGTTGGTTCGAATTCTAGCGTGTTGTATGATTAAAACTTAACGTATTAATAAAAATATAAATTCCGTGTGTAGATGTCACGAAGATAGATTTACAATATGATGAATTAAGTATCGCAAGTGTAGTTTTATTTACTGGTTATCAAAAAATAATTTAAGAGCCTACATTTTAAATCGTATTTTTTTTATAATTTTTAACACTCTTTGCAGAACCCTATTATTTAATTAAAACACCATTCAACCTGTCCTCTCAGTTAATGTTATTAAAATAAAAACGCATCCTTAAGTTAACACAAGTTATAAAGAAGCAGTGAGAACATTTCAAACCGATTTCTGCCTGAATAAACTTTCCGTTTCATCGACATCGCTATTGTAAAGGAATCTTTAATTAAATTTTTAATTTGCGAGTCACGTTTTAACTTTATAACTTTAAGTGGTAAGACGATTTCAAGTTACCTGTATTTTTATTACATTTATAAATTATTTAATACATAAATGTAATAAAAAATGTAATATTGAATGTTAAACAGTGACCATTCTCAACGTAGAGTACAATTTCATTTTTAGATGTCACCTTTAGAAGTTGTTATGTTAAAGGTTCATCATGGTTTCATTTGTCAGTGTAGATATAGTACCTACCGCTGATTGCGACTTATTATTGCTTGCTCACTAGGCTCAAATTAGGATCATTTAACTCTTGTTAAGCTTTGAAGCTGGTTAACCAAACAAATTACTTTCCTTTCCGATGTAAAGAAATATACAGTAATATCTCATTAAACAAATGGAATAAACAAATCTAGCGTCCGAAATAATGGACACTAAGACGCAAAGAATTACGTAACAAATATATTTTCGAAAGCACAATATATGTTATAGTACCTTAAATATAATAAGTAGATGACATTTTTTCATATTACCTATTGCATGCACACTTGAAACTATATCAGAAGCTTTCTTATAAATCTGATCAGAATCACGCAATTTCACCATTATTGGTTGCCTTCGAACTCTGAAGGTGATGATTAACGCAGCTAAAATAGTGTAGTCAATACAAACTAAAAATAAATTTATCGCCAAATTGAATGTTTGTCTGCCAGTCTGATTTCGCATTAGACAAGAGTTATTTTTAGAGAACATTAAGCTAATATTACTAACATTCATAGCCGATCCACACTCGTAAGTACAATAGGTAATTTTACCAGACAAGATTCGAGTCCGTATCGACTTACGTATTTGTGGAATTAGGCACATATTTAACCTATAAATCAATCAATCTCTTTTCACTTCTATTACTGTTATTTTTCTCTTTAAAATCTACAATGTGTAATGTATATATTCGACCATTTTTATATCAGAGTTTATTAGAGGAAGGAAATATTAAAAAAACTTAATTTAATTTGTTTACCTACATAAATACCTATATAAATTAGAAAAACCAACCATAAGGATTACTTTTTCTAATGATAAATGATGAGTGATAATTTATGTTTAAAACAAACAAAATTAGCACCTACTGAACAGCGATCCTAATGATAATTGAATTATGGTAATGGTTGGAGAAAATAGCATTTGTTTGACCTTAATTTGTTTAGTTTCCAAATTTTGGGTTAGATGTTGAAGGGAAAATTGATTTGAAACTGTGAAAGGAAAATCCTTATTAAGTTAGGCATATACGGACAAAATTGTTTGGTTATTTCTAAGAAGACTTTGTACTTATTGTATCGAATAATATATATTTTTTATTTTAAGTATTGATCTATTGTACGCAATGCCTTTGTGGGACAACTTCTAACGGTATTGTTATCTTTTTATCTATGGAAAATAAAAGTACCTACATATTCACTGACTGCCCGTACAAAATGTGTCTGACCCACATTACGAGACTTCTGTCAAAAATAAGAACAATATGTATTTTGCTCTTTGAGTGATTTTTATGTATTGTAAAAAAACCTACTTACGCAGAATAAGATTACACGCATAAAACAATAGATCGAATTGTTTATTACGTGCGAAGCCACCCTATTTATTATATAATTATGCAACTACATGCTAATCAAAGCATTCGTGTAGTCACGCAACCAATTTCCTACCAAAATATCATACTTTTTAACGAGCTTTAGTTCAATGGCTTTATTATACTTCGCATAGAGAACATACGATAATATATTTTCAAATAATTGCATTTGATAAGCTAGGCTATTTTACCTGTTTGGTAGAAGAAACCTTGCTTAAATTGAAGAGGCGCAGAAGACTCACGAACGAGTCGCGAAGACTCCGCTAATCAGTCGGAGACCAACGCGGGTTCGAGGGACGTGGGAGCGCATATGCACATACTTTTCTTTATTAATACCTAGTTTTATTTTGGATTCCTAGACCTGGGAAGAAACCACAGCGGGTGGCGGACGCTCTATCAGTGGTCTGATTTTAAGACCTCGTATCTGAGCCCTGCCAATCAAAGCAAGAGAAGATAATATGGGGTTCTCAGTTCTAGTGGGTAGGGCACAGTGGCTCAGTCCCTTAGGGCCTTATTCCTATGTAATACATAAACAGTCGCACCAACTTTACACAACGTAAAGAGTAAATTTTACTCATTTAACGTGAGGAGTTCACACTTAGCATGTAAAAAGAACATCTTTTAAGTATATTTTTATACACTATTCAAATAACAGTGAAAAATAGGCCTGATCCAAACAATTACGTTTATAACAGCGTCTGGCAATTCACGTTATTACATGGAGCCCTAGGATATTACACTATTAAAGTAAAATGGAATTCTTATATATACCCCTTTCTGTTTGCTATTTAATATTTATTTTGAGTAGGTATTATTATTATTAAACGTTGACTTTAACTAAAATGTACCAAATAATTATTTTTATGGTTCTGCTTTCATTTTCATTTATAACTATTACTAAAATGTAAGAAAGAAAAATCTAATTTAGGTATTAATTGATTTAATGACCAATATATTTTCGTACGAATGACAACAATGAAAAAAGTGCAAAAAGTTTCCACTTTCCTCAACTACATTTTAAATATTTTTGAGCATTCAATTTAAATTGTATTGAATCTTAACAACGATAGATGGCACTATACCTAACATCTCTCATCTTTGTTGTTATTTTAGTTTAACATACTTTTAGATAATCTTATTTATGTTTATAAAGTATAAACTTTTTTATAAAGAGAATTGAGAATTGTACATCTTATATCTATGCTAATAAAAATATTAATTATTATTTATAATATTATATAATACTATTTATTAATAATATTTACCTTGTTTAAATTAAGTATTCTTCTGCCATTGTTACATTATTTTTAATATTTTAAAATAATTAGTCCGGTACTATGTTACAAAATATTATGCAAGTCTTATCTCTATATAGATCATATGCTTATTACGTCTGTGAACTTCAATTTCATTTTAATTGTCAATTGTCATATTTTATATGATATATCTACAAAGGTTAAATCATAAATGTTTACTATTGAATATTTTAAAATTATTTTTGTAATTTTTAATGAAAGTTACAAGCAATGTTATAAAAATTTAATCATTTATTGTAAGACTCCTACATATATTTAATAGTTTATGTGTACCTACCTACATTGGCCAATGAAAATGAAGTATGAACTATCCTTTTAGAAAAATTACTATTAATAAACAATATAACCGAGTTTATAATATACTCCAATATAATAATGCCGAGGAAACCCTGTTATTGGACACGCAGACTTGAATTACAGCTAGTTGAATTTGTTCGTCAGAAAGAATTCATTTGGAAGCCCATCGGAAACACAAATCATCATATTCAGCAAAAATATAAAGCTTATGCTGAATTCGCTTCCAAACTAGGACCTGGATTTACAGGTACACTATATTAAATTAGTTCTGTGTTCACTATAAATGGTTTTAATTATTTTACAATTGGGAATAGGCAAATGCTTTTTAAGATCTTATAGGGGTTGATTATTTTTGTTTATCGTGTGTTTAACTTAGTTTTATTAGTTATGACTACTTTTTTTATTTTAGCTAGATCAGTAAGGGATCGTTGGGTGAACATAAGAAGTACTTTCAATCACAACCTACGGAAAGTTCTTAAATCCAGAGAAACTGCAAAATGTCCAGAAGAAGTATATACTCCTTGCTGGCCACTGTGGAAGCCTCTTCAATTCCTTAAAGATCCTTCCAAGAATGAGGACAACTTTTATGTGGTATTATGATAACAAAATATTATAATAATAAGATTATAGCTGGTCAATGTTAAATACATATTATTAACACTATAACTTTTAGCAATAATTATAGTAGATGTAGTAGGTAATAGAAGTCCTTGAAATTTAGATTTGTTGGAAAGATCTACAAATATCTATCCCACTAATATTATTAATGCGAAAGTTTGTGAGGATGTTTGTGGTATGCAAATAGAATATGCTCTGGATATAGGGTACTTTATATACCAGTAGTGTGCTTTTGTTAGATAATATTTTATATGCCCTCATGTTCGGAGTCAAGAGTAGAAACAACTACTTTTATATATGAGAAGGTTGTAAGGAAAGCTGCAGTGTATAACTTATTAAATTTATATTTTATCATCATATACAGTATATGATTTACTCCATTTGTATATTTGTTATTTCAGGGATATTCAGCTATTGATAGCAGCCTAAAAACAGAATCAGAATCAAATGAAACTTTAATTAATATTCGACAAAGGGGCCAAAGGACAAATAGACCTAGGAAAAAAATTAAAAATAAATTTAAACAGTGCAAGGATGTTTTAGACAACTTAATATTTGCAATGGCTCCATTAAACGTCTCTGCAGAAGGCTCAACTTACTGGTTTTTTGGGCGTCACGTAACTGAACGCTTGAATGCTCTGAGACCAATTGATGCTAAATGTGCTGGACGTGAGATTTTAAAACTTTTAGAAGGAAATATAAATGATGAAACAGGGATATGTTCATTGGGAAGCTGAAATAATCTCTTGGACTTTGAATGGACTAAAAAGAAATCAGATATTTTCTTAGCTTGAGACAAAAAGAAGCTTTAATAATATAGATTAAAGATATCATCAGTTAAGAGAAATCATAATGAATTTACTTTACAGTAATTGTCAACTACTGTTGTTTTAATATTTCTCACAGCTTAAATGAAAATAATTAATAAAAAGGATAAGCATCTATTACATCAAAACTAAAAAATTATAATACCTGGTATTGATTTAAGCTACCATTATAAAAATTACTATAAATATTGAAATTTTTATTTTATTATTCACATTATAATTATATATATATCATATGTTTATTATTGGCTGCAATTATTTTATTGGTACATTGGTTTAGACTGGCTGCTAGCAAACATTCATCTTTGCTTTTGATACTCATGTTTATGCACCGATCTATATTTCTTTCCAACTTTTTCATTAACTTATCTTCTTTTGAATAAAATTTGCTTATTAATGCGATAAGATGATCTGTTAATAAATAAAAAGTTATTAACATACAAAAGTAACTATAATATTATGATACTTGTACTACAATTATTTAATAAACATCAAAATTAATACAGTATGATAAAAGCTTGTAATAGATAAGGTATTAAAATAACTAATTTACCATTAAGGGTAGTTACTGATTAGTGATACCTACCTAACATCTCACAAAGCTTCTATATGCACAGTTCTACTGTGGCAGTATAGTTTGAAATACATATTATATTGACTTATTATTTATACACCCTTATTTTTCCAATAAAAACAAATGCAATTATAAAATCAGTTGTATGAGATAAGCAACATTAATAGGAATCTATAGATGTATTATTTATCAAAAGTGGTTGAGCCCTTGTTTAGTTATACGTAAAAGTTAAACATGACTTTATGGGCTCCGTTGCCACCGAGTAATAAATATTTTATAGCAGTTCATATCAACGAGGACAACTCATACAAACTACAAAAATTAATCGCGCCATACTTTTGAATTTTTATGAGAAATTTAGAAGACATTTTGTACAGCATTAATCTAGCTAAGTTAGGTATCCAAATAACTTTCTATACCTTTATGCACTTTTCCATTTCCAATAACACCGTTTCTTTTAAGGACACAAGCGATAAGACATTCGCTATGTACAGGAGACTCCATTTTAGGTGACAATCTCTTGATCTCTCTTTTATCATTCGCCTGTACTTCTTTTAAACACTCAGTCATATTACGTTTGAATTCTTGAACATATCGGGCAACTTCATTTGGGATAGATCTATAGGACCAATCTGGTTCTTTCCCTGTACAGGAGTTGTCATATTACAAGTTTGGATATTGTAAAAAAAGTGAATTCCCGTAACCTGGGGCATGGGACATTTCTGTATATGTTTTATAGATCATTTTCTTTACAGGCAAGTAGGTGATCAGCCTTCTGGGCCTACCCAACCCAAACATTCATTTGTTCCCCCGGGCTTCGAACCCAGGACCTGGAGGCGGTTTGTTCCCTGTGCAGGAGGATGTGTCATATAGATATAGAGTTTTTACATTAAGTTTGCTAATCAATTACTTAGGCTGGTTTCAAAGCTGTGCAGGCCTCCCCTACGGGCTCCCAGAGGGGAGCCACAAGGATTCACAGCTCCGCGTCGCGGGTCGCATGTATCTCGGAGACATTTATTATACTATCATTGTATATTAATATCTCCTCTCCGGGAGGACGTGCACGGGCGGCACGCACAGCTCTGAAACAAAACTTGTATTTTTATCAATTTTTATACCTGCTTCGACACCTAATATTTCAGATCCTTGTTCATTGATAGTGCAACTTGCAAGTTTAAATAAATAGAAAAATAATATCCCAAGAAACATTTTCTATGATTTCAAATTCTTAAATGAAATGGTTTGCATGCAGTTAAATTTAACTCGCTTGTTATTTTTAACGATGTAATAAAACATTGTTAACTGAACTAGCAATTAGTCTATTTTCAAAAAAAATACAACGATTTTAAATAGACGTCTTTATGTATTTTTATTTATTTTATTTAAATTATCACACCAAATTTTAATATTAATATAGAACCAATATAATAATATTTATTCCACATATTATGCTCTTATATTTACAACATATTTCACTCTAGATCACTTAGTTGTCTGTGCAAACAAAACTTGTAATACTTCTAAAAATGCAATAAATTTAAGTAATTACCTAATCTAATTTTTAAGTAAAATAGTACAATTTCCACATATATACCATATACATTCTTAGAAACACCCTTCTATGATCTGTTGTTTTAAGAAACCTATGAATCAGTTTAAGTCTTAGGTGTGTATTCTATATAAATTAACAAATTCAAATCTCATATTTAAACAAATTAAAAAGTCCAAGTATTTTTCTAAAAAATGTTTTTACAAAAGATTCATCCATTGATATTTACTTTATAATAATTTAGTCCTATGATATTGTTAACATATTTTTAGCTTCATAGTTTTTGTTTACTGCCTACAAATGGAATAGTTATATTGAAGTTGGTATGTGATATTTATTAAATGTATGTTTTTCACTGCATATTGGGTCTTCCTTCACTTTCTTGACTCCGGATAACTTATATCTGAAAAGCATTATATATTTTTATTTTACTTATGACTAAACATTTTAAATTTGTTTTAGAGAAAAATAAACTATTTTTAATAATTATTATTTAAATATGTATATATAAATTGCAATGCGCGCTTAATACGCTAAATTAAGTATGTACATATACAAGCGTGTGCACAGCGACATAGACACAAAATGCTCACGAGTGTGACGACAGACTCAATAGGCTCACTCGCCCGAAATAGATTGGAAATGGAGACCAGGAGACCAACAACACTCGGTTTATTCAGGTTGGGCTTCCATCTCCCCACACAGTCTTATTTTTGTGTCAAAATTCTATTAAATGCTGTGTTGTATGTGGGCGAAAAGTTATTAAAATAAAAGCTTAACTTAAAAACAAACATTTCTTTTTTAATTTAGACTTTATTTTGAAAACATTGATCTGAATTTTCGATAGGTACTTACTACTAAAAACCAAAGTATACTAACATGCGTGCGGCGTGGGTGGGGCGCAGGCGACGCAAAGAGGTGCGGGGGCGGGGGCGGCGAGCGCCGGGAGAGGGGCGCGGGACACACAACGAGTGCACACGTACTTACCGCAACCCCAGCAGTGGTGCTGTAAGATAATTAATTTCATAAATTAACTTGCATTTTAATTAAGTTATTATTTCGTTGTGTTTTTATAGTGTTGTAATGATGTCATTATTAAGTTTCTCTTTTTTCAACCTGTTTAGGCCCACTAAACAAAGATCTCTTACAGCCCGAACAGTCCCTACCACTTCTCATTTAGAGGCATCCCGCAATCCTTACCCTCTCGTATCACATAACGGAAAGCCTTTTTGTGGACTGGTACGTACTTCGTGGTCTCCATTCTAATGACCATTTTCACCAACCTAATTTTAGCTTAGGAGACGTCTAAGTGATTACCTATCTCTTACTGTTGTAGGGGAACAAAGAAGACACCACGTAACTTAGGAATCTCCTAAGCTAAGATTAGATTGGTGAAAACGGTCATAAGACTGCGTAGCACCAACGGCCATCGCTCCCCCGCAATGTAACCAACCCACTGCCACTTTAACTTGCTCTGCTGTTTTCTTGGTGAATGTGGTTTTTCTAGACTTTTTATTCAGACTGATAAATGTGCATTTTAATTTAATCCGATTTTTTATTTTATTTTTGGTAATAAGATATTTTAAATAAAATCCTTGGCGCGTGAATAGTAAGTATTCAGATCGAGCACATCGTTTACACTTCACCTAACAGATATGAATTTAAATTTACATTTTATTTTATGTAAAAAATAAATATTTCACCTTCCTACTAAAATGGTCGAGCGGTGTTGAACAGATACACTCGGTGACATTCTTAATGCTCTGCCAGTCTAACGCCACTGAGTTTATTTCAGCTTCTAAAGCTGATAAATTTGGAGGGATCATATCGTCTGTTTTCTGAAATAAATATAATATACAATGATAGATTAGTTCAGTCGGCTGATGCCGAACGCGCGGAGGGAAGGGTTTAGTATTCGTACCGGTCGGTGTTCGGCTCTAGCTTGGGACCGTGCCACTCTGTATCAGTTAGAGTGGTGACTTGGCTGTAAATCGGCACTATACAGTAGTTCTCAGAAGGGGAAACTCTTATTCGATTGGGTAGTGGTTGTGAATTTTGAGTTTATTATTATATCCACTACACACACAAATCAGTTGAGTTTCTTAGCTGTTCTACTAAGACCTGGGCGCGTTCCTGAACAATCTGTTAACTACGTACCAATATAAGATTAGCCTTCATATATTATGTACTACACAAGATAAACAAGTGTTAAATAAACTATTTTTTCGTTTGAGCTATGCCTTACTTCGGTGATAAGAGGGATATTTGTAGGCTTCGTTTTATTTTCTTTCAGAGGATGGTCGTCATTTGCGCACTCTATTTCCGATAAGTTTGCGCCAGACTCGTAAATGAACCTGAAATTACAATAAATACATCACCGTTTTTTTATTTACGATTAAATAACATCTATAGCGTAACTACAGTTCTCAAGGTATTTTGGTTGTAACCCCATATTTCCTATATTTAAAATTATAACACAGCAACACAGTCCACTACCTATTATTTTCCTTTGAAGAGTTTTTGGTTGTAAATTACCTTGCCATAAAAGCTTCGATCAACAATCACACCAATTAGATATCGAGTCAGCGCGAAAAATACGTCTCGGTAAATAACAGCGCACTTGAGATTTGAGCTCTTATTTTGTTTAGTTCGTTTGTGACAAATGATTGTAATATTTGGAAGATTTGTGACTTTATTACAGGTACCATGGTTGTAATTAGGTTGAACTTAAAACTTTTGTCTCAGTTTCTTAGTGAACTTTATCAGTTTTATACAAGTATAGTATTGTTGATCGAAGCATAAAAGTCTAAAACAATGTTGTAGAACAAATTGAAAACAAGATTCCAGATACATATTACGAATTATATAATCATAATAGTATTGATGTGTATACGAATAAAAAACCGGAGTTAGTGTATTGTGCTTGGGCATTTATGAAACTCACTTGTTGTCAATGTGCATCCCGGCAGTTCTCGTCTCGATCTCCACAGTTTCCAAATTGCCATTTTGATAATTAACTGTCGTTTCACTATCATCTTTCTTATTCGAGAGGTAGATTTTGAATAAAGATATCCGCTGTAAATGAAATACACATTTTGTGGAATTAAACTAAAACCTAAGACTAATCCTGATACGGATTAATTTTTAAAAATAGTAACGAATTCAAAGTAATCAAAATCTAAGCTGAAAAAATAAAGTATAATTTACACGAAGAAAATGACTATTGCATGTTACTTAGTAGGACTAATTCTAATGAATTTGGATTAAGTTAGAATGTAAATCGGTTTTCAGTAATTATAATGTAAAAATAAGGTAACACATTACATTAGGTTTAAAGATTTTTTTATTCTCAAAAAGAATTTACAATTTAGTTACTTGAGAATCATATCTAAACTTATTGCGTACAGTGCAGTAATCGTAGGAAAAATATGACATAAGACATTGTGGGTATAACTAAAACATATGACGCAGCACACTTCGCTCTGGTGCAAATTGGTTTCCAATTAACTTTGAACCGTGCAAAGATTGCAATCTGTGCGAACGGACGTTGCGTCGGAGCTCAAGCTATATTGGATTATACAATCGACATGGCGTATTACAAAGATGTAAAGTAAAACTAAATTACTAGTTTAAATTGAAATCACCTTAGCTAAGTAGTCTATATGCTGCTGTAAAGCTGCCGAATGTTCGACGGCAGCAGGCAAAAGATCGGGCAAGGACTCGCGTGGGTGAACACCATTTTCATGACGGCAGTACATACCACTCCAAAACCTAACAAAAACAAGTAAAAATGGCAAATCTGAAAGGAAAAATACACTGCGTTCCTCTTACTAATCTTCACTACATAATATAAAACAATCCTGTCTGTTCGCGATAAACTTAAAAACTTTTAGACGGATTATCATGCGAGTTCCATCAGTAAACAGAGCGATTCATGAGGTATTATGATGAAGTTTAGGTGTTATAATAGTTCTTACCTTTCCAAATAAAACATTTTTTTGCTTCCCGGATATCTACCGGGAACGTCCTACACACATTATTATATCTAATTTATTTACTAGGTTCATACTGAAAATATGTTCACTGTTTACACTAATGCAAGAATCAGCTTCGTAAATCTCCATTTTACCTTATATTTTGTACCTTATACTTTGTGCAGAAAGATCGGGCTTTAAAATATCTGGGTGGGCCTTGGGGCTGTACAATGGATTTTTGTAGTCCTTCAAATGACTTGCCATATAACCCCATAGTGAGAATGTGCGCTCTGATAGTCTAAAAAATAGAATAGGTCAAAGAATGAATTTTATAACCTTACTTGAAATAATAAATAAATACATTTTAGCTGAAAAAACACTAATAATATACGTCATAATAAGACGATGGAAAAAGTTGTGATTATCTGCCAAATGTTGGGATAATTTGTGAAAATAAAGCAATTATTTTAGTATTACTTTAGTATATCATCCATTTATATTCAAACTAATTTTGTCTGTAACCATAACAACCACAAAGTCAAACAGCAATTCTGTTTTTAACAATACCAAAACAGTGCAAGTTGGTTATAATGGATATGATGATTTGATTTTAATCAACGTTAGTTCAACTGTTTAGTTTTGAAAGTGTTATTTGAGTTCCAAATTACCTGAGATCCCGTCTGTCTTTTTCACAGTTGCCAACAAATGTGCCATATTGACAGGCGTGCGCGTGGTCGTGTAGAGTCAGTAGGAATCTCTCATTAAACTGGAAAGCCTGGTGGTCAACATATAACTTACTTAAGTCTAATTCATCTAAACATCCAATAACATCAGTTATCTGCCAGTGCAATAAAACTTTTTTTAATTTTAGTATATTTAAAATTTTCATTTTTAAAAATCTTAATCGAAAATAAAAAATTCAATTAAGATCGAATAAGATTGGGGTAAGATCAATAAATAAAATTGGGTTTTTAATCACAATTAAGTAAAAAGGATCCCCAATCATTTACAAGATCATATTTATAAATATTTACCGAAATTCAACAAACAGTCATGAAAAAAGCGTAGCAAAACTTGTTTTTTTTATATTTATAAACTTAGTGAAATCATGGGCACCTCAGGAACTTGTCTCAACAGCTGCCAGGTGCAATCAAGCAATTGTGTGAAAACGGGCGACCGTTCACGGGGATCGCCAGCTACGTGACCACACCGGGATGTGAACTTGTGACCGAACGCTAGCCAGTCCTTCTCTATTAGCGCCTGCGATGAAAAACCATAATATTAAAAATTTATTGAACCTTTTGAATGAACTCAAGATCTGACGATTTTGACTGACTATTTTGAGTCAAATTCATATTCGTGTCTTTACGTGTCTTGTAAAGTGTAATTTGAATAGGACTTTTTTTAT
This sequence comes from Aporia crataegi, assembly GCA_912999735.1. Taxonomy (NCBI): domain Eukaryota; kingdom Metazoa; phylum Arthropoda; class Insecta; order Lepidoptera; family Pieridae; genus Aporia; species Aporia crataegi. Next base: position 6,705,998 of record OU538733.1, on the reverse strand, counting down.
CGTAAAGTTTGCTACGGAAAGAAATTATTATAAATTATTTAACTAGCCGACTCGGCGAACTTCTTACCATCAATAAAATATAGAATGGGTATAGGAACCTATTTTTAAAGGTAGTAGATATCTACTACCTTATGGCATGGTGGTGGTGGCATATATATACCACCAAAGACTTTCTTGTAGATTTATAAAAGAGGAATATCCCACTATGCTTTGTTTTGTTATATCTCAAAGAGATTAGGCAGCGTTTTCGATGAAATCTCCCAAGTAGCTTGCCTTTTTTCGACACTTTCAAGAATTATCATCATATTTCCACCAATTTACACAAACTAATAAATTATATACCTAAACCTTCATCATGAATCACTATATATATTGATAAAACATCGCATGAAAATCTAAAAAAAAAAATTAAGTTTATTGCAAACAGTCGATCAGTTGGTACAGAATTAAGTTTATAAATAATATTTTTGATTGAAAGTTGACTTTCCTTGGATGACAACTCATTCAAGAAAAGCCATAAGAGAATTGTGTACATGATTTCTATCCGTAGGGATATGTCAATTTACTTTAAGAGAAAGATTCTTCTCTCCTCTCACTCACCTGGTACCCATTGATAGTCCGATAGTGCGGCTCGAGGCAGACAGCGGCAAGTGAGCACACTTGCGCAGTACGATCCCATCCATCGCTACAGTGCACACACACACTCACACCGCTGTCAATCGCACACGCTATCCACCACGATGTGTCTAATATCGATCTAGAAAATATATTATGATAGATAAGTTCGGTCGGCTGATGTCGTGAACTGACCACTCTGTATCAGGAGCGACGATTGACTCACAGCTAATATATTTATATTAGCAGGCTTGGTTGTCGGCTGTTTTTTCAACAGTCGCTCTTAGAAAAGAATTCTACAGTTGTTCTTAATAGGACATTATTCAATAATTGTTTTGAGAAGGGGAAACTCTGTCCAATTGAGTAGTTGTTACGTATTTCGAGTAAATAGAAGTCACTGAACAAAGTGTATTTACGTTTAATTGCTTAATGGTAAATTGCTTAAAATACAATATACAAAATACTTATACAGCTAAGATTTAGGGCATTCACTTTCTCCTCTAGTATTCTTAATTTTTTTTATCTGATGCGCGATTTCGCTTGCTGATAACTTTCAGTAATATTAAGCTCACTTACTTTATATGTTTCAGCCATCCTGAAGATTCCAAACCGCTTAAAAATGATGACATCGTTGGTGTATTTTGTTCACAAGCTAAAACATTTACAAAATATTTATGTTCCTTAAATACAAGAAAGAAATATTTCTATATCTTTGTTAAAGTTACGTTGATTACAACAGAGCCTACGCTATCTTTTGTGTTCAAAACGTTCGTAACAGGTGTATGAAGTTGTTTACTTTAAATTCGTTTACCTTCTACATTTTCTCAAACCACAAAATCATGCTTATTTAGGTATCGAAACCAACAACAAGTTTCTATTATCATAATAGTATCACTAATTACTAAGTTTACTTTGGTTACGGTTGACGCAATAGGTTTCTGGCTTTTGCGTCAAAGATCCTGGGTTCGAATGCCTGTAGGTGCATATATTTGTGTTATGAGAATGAATGTTTGTTTCAGAGTCTCGATTGTTTATTAACTTATATATGTATTTATTGTGGTACCCTCGTTGTTTCTGATTACCATAACACAAGTTCTTCAACTACTTACTTTGGGATCAGAGCAATGTATGGAGGTTGTCCCAATTATTAATCATTATTAATATTAAGTACTAAACAATTTGCATACTTTCTACAACTTTCTGCAGACTCTTGCGCATCACGTGAATATTACCGATTCCCATAAAATGAAACTTAATGTTTTCATAGAACGCTTCATTTTCATATCCTTTACCAGCGGCGCGATTTACCATTGCATTTATCTGTAACATCAATTTTTTTAATTAGGATAACTTATTTTATTAATTTGAAAAATGTTGTGATATTATTATTATTATTATGATTGGGCTACTGATGTGCCACTTCGACCAAGTTTGATCTATTATGGCAGCCCTTTATAGTTCATTACTGATTCCCGTTGAATCCAGAAACTTCCAGATTCTTTGGGCTGTAATGTGTTGTACCTCCGAATGTTGTAATAAGGAGATAGTTAGGAATTTGGAAAAGAAGCCTGCATTTTGTCAAACAGACGAAAGCGGATTTAATATTACGATCAACAAAAAAAATTAACCTAAAGCAGAAAGATGCTAATGCTTAAAATATTTGAAGAATATAATACTTGAAAGGATTCTATATTTTTTTATCGTGAAATTGCACCATTTGAAAACTCACCCTTGGTCGTGTATCCACGACATACATGTATCCGCAATTTGGGTTCGCTCTTCGAATTAAATCTAACATTTGCTCATCTTCCATACATCTGAAAATCAGGTATAATTCAACATCAACAAGAACAAAAGAGTTGAGTTACATTATGAAAAATAGTCAGTTTGTATAATTATGAAACCTTCATCGATCGAAAGATCTGAAACTTTGATATAAATAAGACTGCACAGAATAAAAAGTTTATCCAAATCTACACTGCAATTATATCACAAAACGAATTCAAATTAGTAAAATTTTATTATTAATAATAATAATAATTTTGCATTCAGGTAAATGATTTCAGAGAAACAAAATAAAAACGGTTTGAAATACCGATAGATCTTTTAAAAAAATCATCTACTTTCCCGAAAACATTGACCATGAATTAGGTAAAACTTTTGAAGTGAAAACTTCATTAGCATCGTTGTGATTTGAAAGTCGACGAAACGAAAAAGCGACAGTGAAAAGAGACAGACACATGAATTCATAAGATTTAACGTGAGAGAAAATGAGATAGGAAGAATCGCTCAGTGATTCTTAAAAATTTTGAAGGTTCTTCCTACCACGTGAATTGCACACATGCTTTTATATCTCTTTTTAATGAGTATATGCTCACCTAGCTGAAAATCCACTAAGCGGCTGGCTGCACCGAGTAATCGCCGCTTTATTGTGATGTATATAAGCAAGTACCGGGAGCCGACCTCTCGATCTGAAGCTGGCACTGCCCAACAGTACTGTGGTTGATGCACGCGCAGGTACGTAAATCGCATTTGGATAGGTATCACAAAGCTGGGCATGAAACAGAATAACAATTAAAAAATGCATATAACTATTGTATATAATTTTAATGAGTAATGCTAACGCTATGGCGATACAACGCGGTAATGTAACCACATTCATTTTAAACAATAATGTACTTGTAGATCTCGTGCCATGAAATAGCGTCTTTATGCGTTTAAGCTGCATTTTACGACATAAAAAATCACTGGACATTTCAGAAGTACTTCACTTTCAATTTGTTCTTCATAGTTATTTGAAGTGTTTTCTTTACTTGAGAGGGCGTTGTTTCAAATTATAGTTATAGTAGAAACTCGTTTTTATTTGAGACTTGCGAATCAGCGTGAGAATGCAAATAGGCAAGGTGACTCTTTATCAGACATTATCATTGAAATTAACAAAATACACAGATACAGAAAAGTATTATTTTTTTTTCTTTACAATGTTAATATAGATTAAACAAAAAATATACCTCGTATTCTCTATTAACATTGCACAGCACCCATTGTTCATTAGGAACATTCATTCTTTGGTATTCAGTTTGTATGTCGAAAAAGTTCCAACCCGCTGACTTTGGTAAATCATCTGGAGTCGACTTGTAGTTGAAACAGTAGAGTTCTTCAATGTTCACTGAAACATTGTTTATAATATTTTAGGCGTTTTCACTGTCTTTGAAAACAATTATAATTAAAAAAATTGATGTATGATAATGTTATAAGTTCAATACTAAATCCCAATAATAATATAAAACTTCGTTAAATTGATTGAAACTTATTTTTTTACACAAATTACATATATTTAGTCACGATAGTAGAAGTGAAAGAACAGAGGTCTTAAGACGGACAAAATCTCTCACCAGGCTGACTCAACCGCATCAAAGTCTGGTGCATCTCGTGGCAATCTCGCTCTCGCGGTATAACAAAGAATACTGATTGAAAGGTCTTAGTGCGCACGAGTAGAGGTGACCCAGATGTTGTTATTGGTAACCGCTCCACTGTTGATATGTGAGGAAGAAGAATCTGAAGAAAACATGAAGAAATATTCAGTTAAGTAAAGTCCAATATCCCGAATATGTAGCATAATATAATTTTTTCTATATGCTATAGGATAAATAGGCCTAAAAAAATCTTTTAAGCCCCATTTCTTTAAAGGTACCAAAAGGACTAAGACTTCATTGTGAACTTTAAGAGAGTATTTTAACAGTAGTAAGCACTGCATACCCATGTTTCTTTCCTCATCTCGTGGTCGACAAATATGAGATGTGTTGTAGCAAAGTACAATGTGCCTTTTGATGGGTTTCGGAGGTTATATTTATCTAGTAACTGGACATTCTCCAACTGTAACAAAGAAATTACGTCTTGAACTATAACGAAATGTATTTCTCTAAACTTGCGACTTATTGTAGCAATACTAGCATAAAAGCTATCTCCTAAAGTCCCAAATATCAATACCAGAATAAATCAATATTACAAAATTTGGGTTGGGTTGTTATAAAGGTAGAAAGATTAGACAACTTAATCGCATAAATCTATTATTCAGTTTCATGTCTTAGCTCTGAGCTCTATTCAATTGATATTATATTAAATAGGTATATGTATTAAACAAATATTTGTAGAGCTGTATATAATATACTAGCTGACCCGGCAAACGTTATTTTGCCATATTAATTTTTGGGGTGGGCTACCCTTATCACTTAGGGGTATGAAAAATAGATAGTAACCGATTCTCAGACCTACTGAATATGCATATAAAATTGTTATTTATGTAAGTAATTTGTCTGATATTAAAGTACATATTAGTTTTTTTTAATTAGTTTATTCTTTAAAAAAATATTGGTTTTAGAAAAATAATGAACTAATAATGACTGTGACTCTTGAAATAAAGACCATATATGTTGCGAGACACGTACCACAAACATTTTCATTTAATCCTTAATGTCTTCATTACTTCGAGTCGCAAATAAACGTGTAAGTACAATATGGCCTAATCTTGAGTTCTAACACTGATGTACTCAAACTATACTCTAGTTTGAGTACATCATTTAGTTAATTAATGTCAAAATCAATTTTACTCCTGCCATACAGATTGCTAAATTTAGTTGGAAGGAAAAGCAGAATAGCGTTTTTGAAATATCTAAACTAAAATTAGGGAAGTTGAGTTTATGATTAGATAGTTGTACGACAGAATTGGCATCAATGTGTTGTGGCGCGATGTAGTACATTTCAAATAAATTTACAATTTGGGCGAAGTTAGATTAAACATTTTAGACAAACTATTACAGGTTTTGTTTAGCACACAGAATTAAAGGGTCAACTATGTTGTTGTTGTTAGTTTTTATTAGGTGAACCTGAAAAGTGAATATTACCTATACATATAACCTTATTGAAATTAAAACTATCAAAAGAAAACGATGAGCGTCTAAATTATAAAAATATATTATTACAACAGGAAAAAGTTAATTTGATTAGAAATGAGAATCAGTATCCAAATCAAATAAAACATTCTAAAAATTCAAATATTAAATGTTTCCTTTGGGACACGAACAAAACCAGGGCAATCGCCCTAGGGAAGGCGCACGCAAATTCTTCGCAAACATTTTTAGAGCTCAACTTTGTTATGAGATCGTCAAAGGACCTTTTATAAAACGTTATTTGGAGTCCTCTGTTCTATTTTAGTGTTGTTTGTTTAACATTGGAATCAAAGACCCTAAACACACTGTTAAAGCGGAGTAGCAAACATGGCAAAAATTTAAAACCGTTTTTAAAGTTATATCAGACACGTTTTTTGCATTCTTATCATTTGCACAATACGGCAACCATTTAAATACTTTAAGTACCTTATAACAAATTGGCAAACCCATTATTATTATAATAATGATGATAATGTCTAACTCAAAGTAACGAAGATTAATCGTTGACAGATAAAAAATATCGCATGGAGCATTGGGGGATTGTACTAATTGAAAGTCTGATGATACTTCGTCTGTCCGAGAGTCAGCAAAAATATTGTTGATAGTCATACATACTCAGAAATGATCACACAGCAGTAGTCTGTACTTATATACTTAGTTTTAATCAATTTTATAAATATCAACGGAATGTTTCTCAGAAATACATTAAAAAATACGCCGTAAACTTAATCCGAAACTCGCAAAAAATGGCAGCGTAACTTTATCTCACCCCTGAGAATACATTTACCGAAAATATAAGTATCGGTTTAACGTTTCAATTCGGTCCAATAAAAACTTTTATAACAGATTTTGCTTCTATGTTTCGAAAATAATTGCGAAAGTTTTGAAAATTTTTAAAGGCAGTATAATGAAATGACATAAGGAAAATTCGTTGTGTAAAAAAGAACGAATAAAATACAATTTAAAAAAGAACGAATAAAATATAATTATGGTTTGTTTATTAAAGTTAATAGAAAATTGAATTTTCCAAATTAAAATAATGCATTTTTTAATAATTCAGCATTATACAGGTATACCTGTTTTAAAGAAAACCATTAAAATTAAATCTCTTTTCACTACAAAATAAACTGGTTACTGTATACTGTCTTGGTCGAAATAGACAAATATACCTCGTAAATATTCGAATAAGAAAAGTGAAGATTTATCGAAATTAAACAAAAGCTTAATTTCGAACGACTCGTAAACAATGTTTAACTTTGGCTGAAGGATATTTCGCGGATAGTTTTTTTAAATTAAAAAAACGAAAGTTTGATCGTATCGCACTTTTATGGCGTTGACATGACCGCATAATCTTTTGAGGTAGGACAATCATTGCCATGCTATAAAAATAGCCGAGCATCATCATTTTTTTTTAGTAGGAGGCGCTGGTTTGTTCTTATTACTAAACTTGAACACTTCATCCACAGCACGGTTCAAAGGACTAAGTAACTGATCTGCCATCACCATAATCTGTTGTCGTCTCTGATTTACAAGATCTGAGCTCCGACTGGCGCATATTTCAAACGCTTCACACGTTTTCATAATTGCTGCTGTGGCTTTAATCGCCTCTGAGGATGCGTAAACACCTCCTTCCATTGGTAGTTTTATCTGCGAAATTAATTGATAAGTTGCTATACGAGCTGACTGAAAACGCTGCTGAATATTCCTTTTATATTTGTCAATAGCGATATCTAGAGACCCTTCAAAACGGCGGCGATACATTACAAGACGAGGGGCGTAGCTACTCATTTTTAATCGCTTTGTCTCTAGGTCAGGGTCACTGGCTATCAACTGATCCATATCTAACTGAATTTTACCAGCCCAGTAGGTTAGGGGATATAATTCCGGTGAATTCAAACTTAAGTATCCCGCAATTTCAATTGGTAGACTGTCCATCAAGTCGTTCATAGCATTCAAGTGAGCTGTATGAATCGAGTCATGAGACTTCAACTCGATCAATCGCGCCTCACGTGTGACTTTAAGACGCTCCAGCCTCACGCTATGTGACATGAGCTTTAAGGAATTACGCATGTTCACTTGCATTGTTCGTTCATCAATCCATCTACGAGCTTGACAATTTATCTTTTCTGGTACTAAAGGGACGTTATTTTGTAACGATTCTAAAAATCCGTTTCTCCAATTATATAAAGCAATATCTTGTAGATGTGTTTGTAAAACTACACGGGGAAGAGGCGCTCTTAATGAGATTAAAGTTTGCCGTCTCGGAGAAACTAAGTCGGGGGAATTATTTAAACTTTGGTCAGAGTTTAAAGGACTCTTTGGATACTTTTCAAAGAAGCACTCATATTCGGCAAGCATGATATTTGTCATGAGCAAAGGTAAATTCATAAATTCTTCTAGTTTTTTTATCTCCATCTCATGGTGTAGTTGGTAGCTTTCCTCAATTCGATCCAGCATATTAGTCAAATTATCAAATTGTTGTTGTAATTTGTCGACATCAGGTGCAATTTGTAGTTGCTCCAAGACAATATTGAATGCCACCTCATTGACTTGTTCCATAGAATCATGAGCAGTCATCAAATCTTCAACACCAGTCATAATTAGCTTTTGGGCAAGTGCCGAACGCAACATATGGCCGTCCCACAAATGACCAGCATCATGTAAGATCATATACGTGCTCTGAAGACGGTCGCCGAAATGACACAAACTCTTTTGCATATTAACAACGTCACTAAATGCAATGTCCAGAAGCATCTTTTCAATTCGAATTTTGCTTTCCGCGAAACTATCCGAAAACTTGCTAAAAGCTTGATCGATTTTTGTTTGAATTCTTGACAATACAGATACACGAGGTTGCTCTAAATATAGGTAACTATCAATTTCTTCTTGCAAACTTTTAAGTTGACCGCTAAAATCAGAGCAAAGTTTTAGGATTGCCGCTCTATATGTTTCGACTAAATGCGCTATGTATGCCTTAAATTCTTCCATATTTTGACCAGATGGTGAGGCTTCTGAAGTTTTTTTTATCGTATCTAACTCTAAGCTAGATGAACGTTTTCGCTGTGTTGGTTTAATTATCCAGGGTAAAGCACTCCGTCCCCGAATGTAAGATGTTTTTTCTAAACACAATTCATTAAGTGCGGACTTTATACGAACGATATACCTATCAGCTTGGCTTCGCAACTGAGCCTCTAATTCAGCATATGCTCGACAATTACTTATTAATTGTTGATTAATTTCATAGGCACGTTCATCGAATTCATGTAATAAATCTTTAGGAGATTTATGCCCGACATTTACTATAATCTGAAAGTATTTTTTGAGAACAGTTTTAAGACTTTCAACGCGCTGTCTTTCTAAACCTAAAGCCTCTTGCTTAAACTGAGCGAGACTACGTGTCCAAATTGAGAAAACATCGGTGATTCGCTTAAAGCAATTATTACGATCTTCAATGTTAAGTGCCTCGCCGGATTTTGATTGTTTTAATATACTTTCAATATCTTGTTGATAGTTTCGGATATGAACGAGGAGTACTTCAGCGAGTGACCGTACTTTAGAATCGATATCATTATTAACAACATCAGCATCTTTTTGTATATCAGAGAGCACATGCTTGTGATCTTGCTCACGTTTTTCAAGATAATTTTTAAGGGTAGGACCACCGCGACGTGGAATCCATTCTTGGGGTAGCGACGATACTGCTGCTAAGTCATTTGAACATCCAGGTACTGCGACTAAATATTCTAAATCAGTTTTTAATTTACATTTACAATCTCTATAGACTTTTTTGTAATTATTTCGTAGCATTGAACGAAATTAAAATAGAAGTGATTTATTTTAAAAAAATATTTAGAAAGATGACATTAATTTTTTTAATAAAATGTCATAAAAAATTCAAGACATGACATAACATAATTATATGGCAAACAGATTATATAAGTAAGTACATAATTATTTTTTATTTAGATGATAAAAAAGATCCACAAGCCAAAATCGTTTTAGCCCTATCTGCACCATACCCTACCCATTAAGCAAAAGTGAGTTTTATTATTTCCTACCTTTAAAAGCTTTTTCACACTTTTCATGAATTTTGGTGCATACCTTAGTGAAACCAATAATGAAAAGAATAAAGTAATAAACATTATTTTTGTCTTCACTATTGTTTATCTTTTATATTGAGTTTCAGGCATATCAAAATTAATGCGATTATTTTAGAGATTTCCAAAAAGAATCCCGGGCTAACTAATAACTAATAGACTAATCACCTATTTACTTTTTTAATTTCTTAGAAAAATAATCATCGTTGCAGTTGCAAACTCCCTTCTACTTCTTCCAAGCCAATCGCATTACTGGGTAATAAAAACTCTTTGACCTTTTAAGTTTATCTACAAAAATAATCACTTATTGCCGCTTATACTCATCGCATTCATTCGTGCGTCATAGCATCTGTATTATTCATCCCTTTGGGCAAAGTAACACGTTTCATCCTCGAATCTACAAAAATTTTCGTATTCAACATTATTTGACGGAATGAAAATATTCTGTTTAATAAAACCCTTTCAGATATTTACGAACTTTTTATGTATGAATAAAGTATATTATATATCTGTTTTAAAACATACGTTTCAAGGTATTCTTCAAGGTCTCGTAATTTTCTTTCAATTACCCCACATAATGCAGTTCAATGTTTTAATTATTTTTCCAATATAAGATAGAATATATCCTTTCGAAAGCTCTAGTATATCTATGTTTAATTTCATCAAAATCGGTTCAGTGATTTAGGCTTGAACGCGTAACAGATAAACAGACATCGTTACTATCGCATGTATAATATTAGTAGGGATAGGGATTGAAGCGTCATTTCATCGTCGTCTCATGAACACTATATCTGAAACTACCATATTTTATAAAAATCTAAAGGTAGTCTTGAGTTTTAATAAACAAAAAATTTAAAACACCGAGCTCAGGTAGCTTTAAATAAGCTTTCCGAAAGTAAGGAAAAGTTATAAACCAAATTTAGACTTCACGACGGCATGCCATAACTTCCCTTGAGTAAATATTAAACTTAGATTACTTTGGAATCTCCACAGGGCTTTTGAGCTTATTATTTTAAAGATAACCTGCGACCTGTCGCGGCTTTGCACTGGTTCTGCACTCTATAACATATAATAGACTTCTATATTTAAGTCGACAGAGCTTCCAAATCTGTCCGTATACGATAAAAACTCATCATTCATAGAACTGATTTCAAAATAACTTGCTCAAATAATTTTAAGTGAAAATTATTGTCAGAAAATAATTATTATTCTGACCATGCTCTTTTTACTATATAATGAAAAGCGAGTTAAGTTTCCGTCTAGATAAAAGAAAGAGCCTAACATACGTATACATATCACAAAAGGTCTATTGTTATAAAACCTTTTATATCACGTATCGTGTATCAATAAAACTCTGCAAAGAAACATCCCACCGGTATGTCCTAATTCCTATGATCTGACAACAAATTTCGTATTACCCCATCATTGCCCGCACTTTTCATAAGAACCTTGCAACAATTAAGGAAAGGGAGATAAAATGGTTGATTATTCATCTATTATTTATATTCAGGTCGCGTAGCCTTTATTGCAGCATACCACACTAGAGAATCGAATCTAAAGCCTCATCTTATTTTACTTAAGTCATTAGCGACAGGCTCCTGATTCTAACTTCTCTAACAAATGTATAAAACTACTTATTTTGCGTTTTCTAGCTATGTTTGTTCATTACGCTTTCATGCATTATCCATTTTTTATTAATATTTATTCAGAAATCCAGTATTTTATATTTTAACAATGACATCTATCTTTTCTTTAAAATTTAATAAACTCACCAGATAAATGGACTTGATGAAAAATAAATCGTGAAAGTACAGAATGATGTTCTAAGATTAATTAAAAGAACGATACATAGTTTGTGGCGTGTGGAATTATGTTTCTTTTGAAATAACGTTCAGGAATACATTAAGCTAGCAAAGTAGGAGTGGCGGAAATTGCAGTTAGGTAAGAGGAAATCAGGTCACATCTGAAGTAAATATGGGCATTTCGAGATACGAAGTAGAAAAAGGCCCGTCACTACTGGAGCTAATCAAAGAGAACTAGTTACAAATTTAAATTACTAACGAGTTTGTTAATTGTTAAACGTGTGAAATTGTGAGCACAAACAGAACTCACTGAAACCTTGCAACTTGAGAGCATCGTGTGCAAGGTACAGTTTCTAACTGGTTTGTAATTGTAATTACTGATTGGTTCCGTCATTTTTGAGTAGCTCCATGAGCGAAGGGCCTAAGACAACGTTAAAAATAACTGATTTGCGAACTCAGGTTTACACTAACTAATCTCGATAATCAGAAAATTCTATAAGTATTATGATGTTTTTTAAATCAATTGCGTACTGCAGAAGTATTCTGTAAATCATAGACGACGTGAATTCACTGTTATGCTTCAATTGTAGGCATATATCAACCAGTCACTGCGCATTATTCCAAAAACAGCTAACAAGAAAAAAGATTAACTACAAACAGGAAAGTATTATGAAAAAAAAACATTAGTCATTTTTTATCTATGGTTGTTTATTCCAAATTCGAGATTAATAGCGTTTTTAATATATGATATACAAATCCTTGTAACATATAAGACGTTGCCAAGTAAAATCTATACAGCTAAATTATATAACTGACCCGACGCAACGGGCTTGACGTGATGTGCAAACTTTTGGACAAAACCCACATAATATTATGAAGAGATTATATTTTAAACTTGGCTAATTTTGTAATTCACATAATATATCCTCTCAAAAAAAGGTATAAATGACATTCATTTGAAAAAGTATATTATTTTAAAATTTAACAAACAGGTATTTTCAACATCGTCTTTAAGAAAAGATGAAAGATAGAGATATTCATTATTATTGAATAAGAGATAATTACCCATTTTGGTTACCGATGTTGCGATATTAAAAATACTTCGGCTATTTTACTTAATAGTTAATGAGAACGGACCAGCAATGGATCATTTTATTTAAAAAAAATACATTAATTAAATAATAATGAATGAATTATGTTATAAAAAATGTTTATCTATAAATTTTCAATTTGGATATATTGTAAAGTCAAATCAGAGGCTAATTATTCTTGTTTACGCTCAACTCAAACAACAAGCTCAACTTTTCTTTTATCAAAATTAATAAATCAGGCGATATAATACTTTACCAAAAAGTAATATATCTCAGAGAACATTCACAATCGCGATCGGAAAATGTTGTTGAAACTTATCGTATTGACATATCCATTTCTCCATCTCTCGGATTTTCTCTAATCCAAGGAACGTATAAGCTTAGTTTTTCTTATTAAGTAGGTACTATAATATAGGTGCCATGTGCCAACTTTTCACGAGAATGTATATCTAGAAATAGTTTAAGAGACTTTAATCATATCCCGATCTTTCTAATTATATTCATTTGGTTCTCCTATTAATTTTAAATTAAATAAAAAAGCTCGTCACAAAATTATCCATTTCGGCATAGAAAAATTGTTATCTAAAAAAGAAAAATTGAGAAGACAAAATTGTAAAAATGTTACTGTCGCGAGGCGCCCATTAGGTGGCTATCATCATAAAATATTACGACCATTTTAAAAGCTAACATGAGGTACGTAAAGCTTACAGGTAGCTACACTCCGTTTAAGCTCGCTCTAAAGCCCAGATTATTTACAAACGTTAAAGCTCTATCTTTAAGACTAGATTAGCCTACTTTTATTTTATTTATTAGGGAAATAAAACAGACATATCACAATACAATAACACGAAAGTCATATAAAAATAAAAAATACAGATATGCCCTAAACCGTTTCACAAATAAGTAATAACACATAATATTATAAAGGTCACAGGCACGTTGATGTAAGAAATTCACTAAGAACAGAAACAAAAGAAAAGTAAAAGAACACAGACATAAATAAAACATTAAAAACTTTAATCAGGCTAAGACAATATTTCTATTTTGTATTATGTAACTCAGCTTTTATACGGCCGGTATATCAACGTAATTTCTACGTGCTAGATAATGATCTATAATATAATATGTCCGGTATATAATGTCCGGTGTTACAATGGTAACACCGGACATTTTTAAGCAACAAATAACAAAACGATTATGCATTTTATGTGTGTAAATTATAGTTCTTAAAATTGCTTGCCTACCATTTTTATTACATACAAATTATTATTGATTTTCCACTGATGGTTCATAAATGTTTTGTTGTTGTGTGTTTTTTATATAATTTTTTTGTCTTTCTACTTTGAATTCTTGTTCTTGGCTCAAAGGCTGTAAAGGTAATTAAATAAATAAAATCTCTTCACTACATAGTATAAAACAAAGTCGCTTTTTCTTCCCCTATATCCCTTTGTATGCTTAAATCTTTAAAACTACGCAACGGATTTTGATGCGGTTTTTTAATAGATAGAGTATTGAAGAGGAAGGTTTTTATTTATGTTTAATACCCGTGCAAAGCCCGGGCGGATCGCTAGTAATTTATTAAAAAATCAGGTTAAATCGAAATGAGCTATGTCATTTTGATTTTAACTGTTTTTTTTCTGTCGTCAAAATGTAATAATTTTCCTTGTTGATGTGACAATGCAAATGTTTATAATCTACCCGTCTGTAGATTATACACATTTAAACTTATTTTGATTTAACTTTCCTAATCTGGCAAACAGTTCAATGTAACTCAAACATTTTAACACACAACTGTGTGGTGAAAAACTAATCAATAACTAATTAATTATCTCGTGTTACCTAATTGCCTGCTCTACTTAGATTGAAAACTGATATGTATGGCGTGTTCACGTTTATTTAATTAACGACTAATTTCGTAAAGATATAGGTACAATACAGAAATTTAATAAGTTTAAATATGAACTTGTTGATCAAATATTTAATACCTTTCAATTAGTTTTAATAACTAGTAAATTAGTAATTAAAGAATAAAGCATAAAAACATAGATCATAGATCATCCAGACTTATAGGAAAGGCTCTATTTACTAACCAACTTCAAAAAAGGACGTTCTCAATTATAGTTAAAGTACGTTTGCTACGCGATGGTGATTTGAATGATTATTTACTTTAAAGAAAACAGTTTTATCGGCTTAAGAGTGTTTGTTTAACAAAATTTTAACAATTATTATTACAGTAAAACAATTTTTATTTTATACCGGATAAAGCGCGTTTTCTTTATCCGTTGAAACTGTTTTCTTTAATTAAATGTAAATTTAAGACATTATAATTATTATTATTTTTGTTTTTTGTTCGATAAGTCATAACTTCATATGTATGGATCTCGTATAAATTTTTCACACACTTTTCGAAAAAATTATTAAACACGTAACATATATTATGTAGACGTCGTTTGAGTTTCTATCTCTGTTACTATTGGACTCGGGAACTGTTCGCTCAAAAGCATAAAATAAAATAAAAAGCTATAAAATAACTTCAAAGTGCACTAAAACAGAAATAATGATTATACAAAGAAAGGCGGCAAAGTGTGAAACTCATATTATGCACTCGTGCACTTTGAACTGTTCTAGTTTATTTTTAAATAAATTTATTATAAAAACAATTTAATAAAGAGTTAAAACTGTACAAGTAAGTCGACTACTAATATTTTCACATTCAACATTAAAGGAATATTTTCAAAACAAGGAAAATATTATTAGAGTAAACATTTGCCAGCCTTTTTAGTGGGTGTTTCATTTTATAAAGAGGTAAGGGCAAAGTAAATACATTCAAATTATAGCTTCGGGATCAATAGCTGATTCTCTACATAAAAATATAATAACAAAAAAATATGTATATGTGTGTGTGTAAAGGTTACAATATCTTAATTAATTTCAAGGGCAATTATAACATTTCTATTGAATTTAACTGTTCAATTATGGTATATTTACTATAGTTTATACTTTAGTATAATAAAATAAGCATTAATAATAACTTAACCTCAAAATACTAAAAATTAAGTCCGATTGCGGAAAACTCCCATCGAATATCTTCATGACCTTTATTTTACACCTGAGTACATCTGCATTGTTTTAATAATAATTAGGTTAAAACATTACAATGGCCGACCTCTCATAGAAAATCTCTTTTTTTTTAAGTTCTTTAAATCGTTAAATACCTATGGAATGGAAAAGTCATGACACGTTATCTCCACGTTTCAATTGCGGTGGGTTGTGAGAATTCAAAAAAAATTCTCAAATAATATTATAACAACTAGGTATTAGTATCACGCAAAATAAAAAAATAAACCAAAAAACAAAACCAAACAGGGAGACTGTACGTGACTTTTCTTAATTGAGTTCCAAGACTGCAATTTTCAATAAATTTTCATGGACGTGTTCCACCTCTACGAACACAGCATAGCAAATCTTGCGGTTGGAATGTGAACTGAAATATTGATAAACCATTCCAACGGTTGTCTCGGTTGCGCACTGAGACAAAAATTTGATGACAGACTATTAAGGAAGCATATTTTACATTTGTAATATGTTTTTTTTGGACATAATGGTTATAATTTTTAATAATAGTATACTTCAAGAACATTCGTAATTTTCTAACACGGGCTTACATATTGCGTAGCATCTAGCTACGATTTTTGTAACTCTCCGCGTAGTATTATGTTGTTCTCTTGGTACACTTATCGGAGTCTTAAGTTCTTATGGCTTCTAAATCGAACTTTCCTGTAGCTTGATAGTATAATATAAAATATTGATAAAAATATACAAAACCTTTGTATATTTTTTTAATATTTTATAAAATCACGCTTATAAAAGATGAATGGTTTTAATTAGAAAACATTAAATACATAAGTTATGTATTAAATTTTTGTTAGTTAGAAAGAGAAAATTTTAATCTAGCATCCATTTGAACGATCTTTTGTTTCTTGAAATAATTATGTGAAACATAGTGTCATCTGGATAATCTTCCCCAACAAATAAATAATCCATCCATCAATTCGGCTGCAATAAATTGATCACTACCTAAATTGAATATATCCCTTAATCGTAAGCCTATTATATTATAAAATGAAATTTAATAAGTCGCACAGTATGTCATTCCGAACAGTTATTAAACCTTTGAGAGATGAGTTAGAACTCCAATACTGCGTCCTATCGTCAATAACAGAGAATGATTTTCTTTCTGCAAGTTATATGTACTGGGTACCTAATCGGTGTTGATACTGAAGATTGAGCCGACTGAGAGCTCAATGGATCAGATAAATCGATTAGTTCAAATAAGTGTCACAAATTGCTGAATAATAGCTAGATGCCAGCTAAATTGAAATTCGCTGGAGTTTTCTTATATTTATATACAAAAGCCTGGCACATGAATTTCAGGTAATAACGCGTAGGTAGAAGTACTTTTTTAATTACTTGTGATATAGCGAATTTTGAAACAAGGAATTTTTGGGATCTTCGTCATACCTATTAGGCGTAGGTACCAAATTACGTTATCTTTTATGCACAGAGGATTTTACCGAAATGGCCTGAAGGTTTGGTTAGGGACTACACCCTTGTCGGAATAAAACACATTTAGCTACTCTGTAACTTAAACATAGTTCACTGTACCTAAATTCTAAGTAACTATTACAAAGCAATACTGCCTCTATAGCTAGATTGTCATCTTAGGTTCATATCCCAGGGAACTAAAGGTTGGGAAAGAACAAATGGCTGATCACCTATTTGCCTGTAAAAAAAATGATAAGTAAAACAAATGCACAAATTGGTGGATTTCAATACTGAGTAAAATATTACTCAGTATTGAAATATCGAAATCAAACGCAAAAAAAAAAACAACAACTCCGCGTAGGTATGTAGTTTTAAATTCATTTTTTGTACGGATGAATTATACGTATTTATAAAGATATAAATAATGTATGAAGTGTGTGTATTGACACAGTATTATCTAATGCCTTTCATGTTCAGTGAAAAGGAAATAATAAGGAGTGCTTTTGCGACGAAGCGTCAATAATCGTGTTACTTTTATAAAGTAAAATTGCTTCACTTAGTATGAACGTTAAAATAATAATTAACAGATTCTACATATTTTATACAATAACGACCAAAGGACAGCAATATTTCACTTAACTAAATTACTTATGTTAGTAATTGAACTTTGAAAAAATCAAGTCTGAAATATTATCACAAACATAAAATGATAACAGACGTTTTCCTCTATAAAAATAACTAAAACCATTAATTTAATTTTAATATTATATATAGAACTAAATTGTCGTTGAATAAACAGGATAGTGATATAACATTGAATTATGCTTTGCTACATTTTAATCGATATAAAATGACTCAGTAAGTCTAAAATAAACGACTATATACCTACCAAAATTATGGTCGGAGAATCTTAATTAACTTTTTTTCTTTGTAACAGATTTAAGAAGCTTTAATTGCGTCGTTTAAATGATGACTGGGAACTACTTGAAATACTTCCCTTGACGCAGTACACGAAACATTCAGTGAACAAATTTGTACACCTACGTACTACGCAGTACAGCGCTTCTACGTAAATTTAAAATAATACAAAATTAAACTTTAAATAAAAAAGTAAACAATAGTCATTATCTATATATATAAAAATCAATTGCTGTTCGTTTGTCTCGCTAAAACTCGAGAACGGCTGGAGCGATGTAGCTGATTTTGGTTTTGAAATGTTTGTCGTAGTCCAGGGAAGGTTTAAACGTTGAGAAAATATGGAAAAATTGCGAGGAAGATAGTAAAAATAACAAATTCATTTGCCCATATAAACAGTTCTACCTACTTTCCTGTCAAATAATTGACGTTCCATTCCCATTCTCAGTCAGCTAGTGTATTATAATTATTTATTTCGAGTCAATATAGTTTGTTAGTGACAACCTTTCAATATGAAAGAAATTTCTTTCATTTATTATTCGTATGCTGTCCGCTATTTCATGTGAATAAAAAATATTAGAGTAAAGTTTCGGTCACACTTTCGGTCGGACTATTACAATTTGAAAATTTATGGTAGTTAGATATCACCTGTTGGGAAATGTACATATATTGCCCAACTGGCATGAGTTAGAAGATAACTGTGGTCTTGAGAAGTTTATTATACCCCAAGGAAAGGGGAAATGAGAGCACGACAACATGGCTCAATACGTCACTGCTTTAGCGTTCGGCCTTTAGGGTCGCTTTTTATTTGCCTCAAAAATGTCATCTATAGAAGCAAAATTTTTAACGAATTATGTGTATCTCTTTGAAATATCAGAACATATTTTATTAAATACAATATTAAATGGATGCATACTTTTATAAAATGGTATTCATGATAGCGTTTTTTTTTTTCTTTTTTTTTTCTTTTGAGGTGATTTAAAAATCATCTATACCGAATTTGACAGGACTTTCTATAGAAAATTAAGTGGTTCTAAGCATTAAGATTCCGCTTAATTTTAATGCTTAGAACCACTTAATATGTTAATGTGTTCTTGCAATATTTCACTTAATTTAATTACTTATGTCATTTTCCTCTATTAAAATAACTAAACACACAAATTGGACCGTATAATCAAAAATATGATTTTATGATTACAATTATTATTTACCTTTGATCTTTCATTTTACATCTAAATTATATTTAAAATATCTATGTTCTTAACTTTAATTTGAATGATAAATATTGATGGTCTTTTTGACATAAGACGTAAAAACAAATTATAACAATTTGACGTGTAGGTATGTGAGACTGTCTCTGCCTGGGTGGAACGATTTCGAATCAGTTTTGAAACGAAAGGTGACGTGGTTGAGATGTATCTTAGCTATGATGAATATTCTTCGTACATTCATAAGGTATTCCTATTTATAATTACCATATCGTGTGTCTTAAATTGTCTAATTTTACGTGTTAATTTTAGTATCTTTAATGATTGTTAAAATGTTTTTATTTTTTTTTCTTTAATTAAGGTATTTTTGTAATTAATACTATTAACTTCGTCTAAACGTTTTCAACAAGATTACTGGAGTCGTTGCAAGAATTTCAGTTGCTTTTAATTATGAATACCGTCAATATTGGTAGTGTACTCAATATGCAACTCTTTGAGAAGCATTTCCGTTTTTGGTATTTTTCCGGTTTGTTTTCGTCCTACAACTTTGGATATTTCGTGGTTCTTCAGCTTGGAAAGGATTTAAGTTTCGTAATTGACTTTTTACGAATGTTGTTTAAAATTTTAATAAATTGGAACGCACCTTGAGTCTGACGTAGTGTTGATAAATGAAATTCATGTAAAATTCAACAAGGACATAAAACTGTCATTTGCTTTGCAAGGCGGCGCCAAGCCATTCAATTTTTTTATTGACGTCCTGGAATTTTCATTGAATTTATTTATTTTAGTTAATTTTATTAAGTTATAAACAATTAACACTAGGTCTTTTTATTTATAGCAGGTTCATTTACAAAATTTATTTTTCACTTAAGTGCGTTTTGAGGTAGGTTTTAATTTTTTATTTAAAATTAATTTATTCTATAAAATTAAAAACTCACCTTTTCGGTAACAGAGAGGCTCTCAAACTCTTCGGCGGTAACGCAATCACCTTTTAGCCAATTCGCAAAACGACCAAGTTCACCCAGCATATTCATTGGTGTCAATGAGAATGCCATAATAATTATAAGTGGTAATGTGATCCCCAGAGCAAGTCTTTTTTAGTTTAGTATTATCATTAAAACAATCAAAATATCTTAATTTAAATTAAAACATGTATTAAAAGCTCTGATTCCCTAACTTAATTTAAAATAGTGTTACAAAACGCATTAACAACACGTAAATGTCAAAACCCGCGCGAAATTTTGCCGCGTTTTGTAAAAGCCTTTCGCTGGGGAAGGTCTTTACAAGACTGCTCAGAAGACTACACCACTTCAGTAACCCGTAGCATCCTTCAATCGTTCAAGCAGTCTAGATGTCGCTTTATTTCATAGAATGTCAAAGGTCAAATGATTGAGCATGCGCGCCGAACAGTGCGTATTTTATGTTTGTGTCATAATAATTGACAGATACAAATAAACATAAATTTTAAAAAATCATTCATCTTCATTTAAAATACCACAGTAAAATCATTTTTTAGATTTGCCAAGTTGGTGATTTACGAATAAAATTCATTATTTTCATTGTAAATCATTCAATATTAAAAAAAAAATTTATACAGCTAAAATATGCTACATGATCATTTATTATACCTATTTAAAAATAAATGGATCTAATAACATTTGATGTTAAGAGCTATTTATTACCTATCTTCGTAGGAGACATCATAAAAAAAGAAGATTCACTCTTCTATATTCTTTAAGTTTTTCAATCTACAATTTAGACAAAAAGTTGCCTTTGTGCTTTTCAAAGGTCAAAGTAATTTCAGCAGTTTAAGTAATTGTATAACAAGCAAATTCATCCAAACATTTTTAATTTTTTTTTAACATGTTAGTTTAGTATTAGCATATTGCATATTATGATAAGATTCAACAGAGATATTATCTTTTTAATTAACTTTAAAACACATCAATATACATCAGTCATGAGCCAAAATGTCTATCCTAAAAGAGAAAACTGGTTTTACAGATAATGAAACGAAAATTAAGTTTCATAAATTGCTTTCTTACTTTGATGGCAGAATTGATTATTTAACTATCGGTCCTTTTTTGTTAATTGGTTATACTTACTTATAACTACAATTTAAATTCACAATACCTAATACATTCTTTCAGTGATAAATATGGATTATACATAATCAAAATTTATCAATATAACTTAAGGTAACTATGTAAGGTACTTATAATCTAGTGACGAGTTCTCGTTCCTTTATAATTGCTTACGTATTAAAATTTTCAAAGCTTTTTCATTATTGTAGCTTTAAATCATCGAAAGTGTTGATACCTACATTTAAAAGTTATAACTAAGATAACCGGTTAAAATATAAAAATTGCATACCTTAGGTGTTTGAACGATATCCATTGTTTTTGTTTATTTAACACTCATAAATCAAAAGTAAATCGATACGCCTTCCCTAAATATTCATTATCACTCGCGGAAGAATTAATCTAGTAAAAAGATTTTAGTTTTATAGTAAAACGTATAATCTTACTAACTTAAAGCAAATTAATTAAAAATAAAATTATCTAATTTATTCGTATCATTCTACTTCTCTAAGTAAAAAACCTAGTAAAAAATGTACAATGCAGTTGTGTACATAGTTACTACATATTTTTATAGATTTAAAACATCATCAATAGTCAATTGACAATATTTCATTATATTATGACAATTATAAATGGTTGACAATTGACAATCAATCTTTGACAAAGTGAAAGTTCTATCAACGTCGTTTTCTATTCGACACATATGATGAATTGTCAAATATCAAGTCAGAATTTGTCAAATTATTAATCTTGGTCTTGTCAGATTACAGTTGTCATTTGTCATTAGTCATCACTCATTGATGTTTGATAATTGATGTTTCTAATTGTAGTGTCTCGTCTGTAATCTTCGCAGTTTTTTGCAAAGAAATAAATACAGTGAGCGATTTCATACATATAAGAAATTAATTAAAAGTGTTTTGTGAGTACCGATTAAAATATGGCTGCAACAACAAATGATACAACGGAAGAACGTCGTCGGCGGGTAAGGCTTTGAACACGAATGAATCAACTTCATAAAATCATTTTTTATCATATTTAACGCTATAATAAAATTTTACAATAATTTGTAGCCTGGTTTTGTTTATATAATAAGTCCATTTAAAAATATTAATGTATATAAACTCATGTTTCTGGAGACATAATAGTTTCAACTGTTTTATTATGAGAGTACCTAGTAGAAAACATTAACTGAATCTTTACTTTGAAACACTATTTCGCTTATAGAATCATTCCCAATCGGTACATCTCCCTAAATATTCATTAGACTAGGATGTACCTACTGTATATACCTTTATTTTATGTTAGTAAATAAATAGAATAAAGAGTTCAATATTTTTTACATATATGCTAATTAATAATTATCCATGCTCTATACAAGCAATAAATTAAATACATTTAAAAATGAAGAAATATTTTAAATTATAAAATTTAAATTGTATTTGTCTATATCATAGAAATCATAGTAATACATATATTATAGTACTATTTACATGTGTGACAATCAGTATCATGTAAACAGTTTCAATTCATAAAAAAAACAAAATTCATAATAATTTTTACATAATACCATGTTTTGGTCTACATCAGGTGCTTCTAGGACCCCTTCCAGCTGGTTTTCTACGAGCAGACTCAGATGGACCCACTGACTCTGTAGATGCAGATTACCAAGCTGCACTAGCACTCCAACAACAACTCTGCGGAGCTACGGTATAGTGAATGTTAAATATGTTTCTCTTAATGGCTAGCTAACTAATATTTTAATAAAAGTTTTTATTACACTTAATACACTTGAACATAAATACAGAAAAACTAATTGGTTCTGAGTGGCTTACTTATTTATATTTATTTATTTTTGTTCTTTTGTCATTTTGTTGGTTTATTTAGTAGAATTTATTTATGTTACTTGTTTTTTTACTCTTTTTTCTACTATGTGTGAGGTCTCTCTTTCGTAACACAGATTCCTGATCTAGTATGGAGGGATCCATGACATTTTCTATGTCTTTATTTGTTTTGTTTGTGATGTTGTGTGTTTTTTATTACTATCTGTACTTTTTCTACAATAAATTTCTTATAAATTTGTATGCATTATGAGATAGACACAATTCACTGTAATATCATATTTTTTTTTAAATGTAGTAAGCTCAAGAAGTCGTGAGTAAACCAAAATAATTGTTTCCCTGTAATTTGAACCTAGAATTTCTGAGCAAGTAACACATGAATAAACTAAAGAATTAATTGATAACTGATTTTATTAATTAAATGATGGATATGGGATGCTAGAATTCTGCTCAAATCGTTTTAAAATATTTATAGATGCCGCCTGCAGGACCTCCTCTAACTGCTCGTCTCAGTGTTACTATAGTACAGGCAAAACTTGTCAAGAACTATGGTAAATATGAAAAGCTTGTTACATTTGCTATGACTATAAGATATTTATTAATTCAAAAGGCGAAGACAACAGAAAAAGGTTACAAAAACATAGAAGACAAAAAAAATACAAAATTAACAAACTAAACCTAATAACTACACAATATAAAAAGTTAGTAACTATCTTTTTGATTATAATTTTTTACGAATATATAAAATACATAACAAATAGCTTTAAAAATATATCCAGAATCATTAGAAAATAAAACCAACAATTGGTCAACCTCTGGTTTTTAAGTTGGTTTGGCAGCCTTTTTGACTTCCCAGGGAAACAAAAAAATATTATCCAATATAGAAGTCCCAGAAGGCTGTTATGTATCACAATTCCTCCTACATGAACATTTAATAATGTGACAAAACTATTGGAAGATGCAGAAATGTATTGGTTCATGCTGTATTAATGCAAATCTTAACTTTTTTCAACTATTTGGACATTAACAAAATGCCTTTTCGCCAAGGATTAACCCGCATGGACCCCTACGTTCGTTTGCGCGTCGGTCATTGTATTTACGAGACACAGACAGACCCTAGTGGGGGTAAGACACCCAAGTGGAATAAGATGATACACTGGTGAGTAGGTCATACTTACATTATGCTCCCCAATTATTTGAGATTTATTTATGGCTACCCCCAAATTTTCATTTTAATATAGTGAAACAATTATCATTAAGCTTCCTATTATCTTAATTCTTAATCTTAATTAAATATATTAAATTTGAGTCTTGAAGCTCTCAACTTTATAATGGATCCTACCTGTGTAGACGAGTAATGGACAATCATTATTTAATCATAATGTCCATTAATATGTTTAGGAAGCAACCAATTACTCTGTTTTTAAAATTGCCAATTCTATTTGATTGGGCGATTAAAACAATATTAACATTAACAACAGAATGTTTATAAAAAAATACACAATGTGTCATGAAAAATTTTGAATTTTTTCAAACTATTTATTTGTAAGTGATGTATGATTATATATTAATTTATATACTTTTTGATAAAGACTTGTATTCGCACCTACAGTATCAGAAAATCTACAAGAATTATGAGTATCTTATGGCTATGTTATTTTTTGTAATATTCTCCTAAATTTAATAATATTATTTCATGCCTTACACTTTCATACTTAAAAAATGCGTGCCGAAGCCGAAGCGGGTCAAAACGGTTAGTTTTCATGTAACAAAAATGTTATTTCGACAATCATGCTAAGAACAGAACAGGTAATTTTTATTTTGGTTGACGATTGACCTTGATGACGTTAGGGATCGGAATTAATTTAAAAACCAGCTTATGTTCCTTAAATTCGTAAAATTGTCATAATTTAAATCAATTGTTAAATGTAAGCTATGCAAACTTTAAAGTTTAAGTAGATATATTCCACCGCGGACTTTTTTGCAGATCTATAAAAGAGGAATATACCATGCATTGATTTGTTATATCTCAAAGGGATTACTCAGCGTTTTCCATGAAAGCTTCCAGGCGGCTTGAATTTTTCGACACTTTCAACAATTATCATCATATTTTAACCAATTTACGCAAAACCTTGACAAATTACATACTTACGTAAACTTTCCACTCTATCTGGTGAAACTAACATGATAATCCGTTCAGTAGTTTTCTAATTTTATCGCAAACAGACAAACAAGCGGACGCGGCGGACGACTTTGCCTTATAATATGTAGTGATAAGCGATAGTGAATCAAAAAGAAACTTTAAAAAATCGAGTTTTTATATTGTATATCTTCTAAAATAATATAGCCCAACATATTTTAAAACAATTTACCTCGAAATTTATTGCTCATAACGAAATTCTTTCCAAATGGAAAATATGTAAATGTACATTCTTTTATTTGCATAATAATTCTTCGTAATAAAGCTAAACGATTGCGACATATTACATTTTACACTTTACTTATTACTAAAATGCCCCAGTTTAGTGATATTTTAAAGGTTTTTTTAGATTTAGAACTTACTTTACTGGTTCTACCCAAGTGGAAGAGTAACGATTTTTTATTTACGATTGAGTAATAATAGAAACAGTTGGTTTTATTTATTTATTTATCCAATATTAATCTTATTTGACTTCCTGGTGTTAACGATCTACCTGTCCGCCGAACGAGTTTTACAACAATTTAATATATTCTTATCTGACATTTTGTAAGAATCACGCTATAATTTCTAATTTAAGAGCTTAAAGCTTTTCTGTATCATTATTAGAGACCATGGTACCGATAGACACATACCTGCCCATGTAATCTGGCACATTTTAGAAATCAAAATATTCATCTTAGTAATTTAATATTTTTATATAAGCAAAATGTAGGTAACGTAACAATAATACGTGTATGGGCGTAGAGCTAATGAGATAATGAATTAAGTTAATTAAGTTCATTCGAGTTGGTTGTTAATCTATAAATAGTAAATACGTATTTGATATATTAATTGTTTATTAATTAATGATGAGCTCTAGTAATAGTTAAAAACTTGAAGTAATTAAAATGATAGTATGTATTTAAAAGGGGGATTTTAAAAGGATTAAAAGAAATAATACTTATAGGCAAGCACGTATACAGAGGGGGGGATAGTTGAGTTATATCCCCCCCGAAATCTGACTGAAAAGAAAAACGTTTTTAGCCGTCTGTTTATTTATTCGCTTGCGTGTTCTTGCAATAAGTAGGTAAAATAAAAATATAGATAGATCTTGATCTTCTTTAAGTACTTACATAAGGTACTTCTTTAAGTTGTTAAAATTATAGTACAGTGATTACAGCGATTTTTACACAGTTCACGTGGTTGTTTCAATGTTTCAAATTCTAACAGATACTTTATTTAACTTTATCGAAATACATTTTAAAAAGGACCAGTCCCAAGACATTTAACGAGATATAAATGATGTAGTTACAAAAATCTTGGTGATGCACGCTGCTGTCGAAGGACTTTGTGTTATAATATTTTATAGCATTTTCAAAACACAGCCGTTTCAGTGTTGTGAACGTTGCAAACTTGTATGAAAATTATATTTTGATATTTTTTAGCCTGCTTCCACCAGGCGTCAACTCCATCTACTTGGAAATCTTCGACGAATGCTCCTTCACTATGGACGAATTGATCGCCTGGACTCACATACAGATTCCTGCTGCTGTGCTCAACGTATGATAGTTTTAGTAACTTTTGAATGGTGTATATTTCATACCGTATTAAAAATGAAAATCAATAACTATATAGGTATTAAAATTTGAACAAAAAAATGACTTGAAATTTTGATAAAAAATGGGACCTCACGGAAAGCACCATCTGTCAAACAAAAAAAGAATCATCGAAATCGGTTCACCCAGTCAAAAGTTCTGAGGTAACAAACATAAAAAACGAATTGAGCACCTTCTCCTTTTTTTGAAGTCGATAAAATCAACATTCCTGAACTACTGAGTTAGACTGTCATTTTCCAATTCCATTGTCAAAAGTACACACCTAATGTTAAATAATATTAACTATACTTTTATAGGGTGAAACACACGAAGATTGGTATCCGTTGAACGGCAAACAAGGAGACGGAGTCGAGGGAATGATCAATCTGGTGTTAAGCTATTCGGTATGTAGCCAAAAGATTAAAATAAATCGTAAAGGCAATGAAGAAGTGATTGATGATGATTTTTTCAAATCTTCATAAAAATAAATAAAATGTAACTTTGAAAAAACTCTAAATTTCTGTAGGCAAAATATGATATGTATCTAAAACTATGTGAATGAATGAATAAAATCAACTAATATTCATACCACTTATGAATATCAGAATATTAGGAGTAACCTTGTTAGAGCCTTGTAGTGGTAAAATGAGTCGACAAAGTTTACTCATGGTGCGATTGTTAGACCCCGAAAAGACTGCTTACTAGCGCCGCCCGATGCCCTCCTATGTTCCATACTGTATTGTAATTTTCTTTCAGGTCGGTCCCGCAGCAGTAGCAACATTTCCACCAGTTCTTGTAGTACCCTCCACTGGTATGGGCTATGCAACTATGCCAATGTACCCAGCAGGCGCTCCTAATGCATACCCACAGCAGCAAGCACCACCACAGCAACAACCACAACCGATTACGGAGGAACAACTCACACAGGTAGGTAACTTTTAATTTTTTCTTATAAAAATATTTATTTTCTATGTACATACATAGTTATTAACTGTGTTAGGATGCTCCGCTCTTCCATAGAATGCAATAATAATTTCTACTGTCTATACCAAAACATTTTGGAGTATTATTAATCATACTTAAAGTAGCCAAACTAAAAAATAAAAATAATCATACGCAAAATGGATTTCACCAGTGTCCAGTGGTACGATTCATTGCATCATGCATTTACTAGCAGACTCGATAATCAGTCTGTCATTTAAACGTCGAAAATCAAAAAAAAATACCATTTTTAATACCGCCATGCAAACATTTTGAAGTTTAGTTACAGTTTTGTGACGTCATTAGGCAAGTTTAATGAATTCTTTTAATAATATGTACTTATTCAGTAATTTTTTTAAATCAAATTTAGTGATTTTATTTATTTATTTAATTTTTTACGTGTATCATATTTACAGGCATTTATTATATAAATTTTGATTTCAGATCTACGAAATGTTCCCAAGTATCGACAAGGATGTTATAAAATCTGTAGCTGAAGCGAATCGCGGCAACAAGGAAGCAACTATTAACTCATTACTTCAAATGTCAGAGTAATCGCCCCAACTTGCTTAGTTTATGCGCAGCCTTATAATCAAGTAGTTTAAGAATCGTTAAACATTAAAAAATCATCAAAATTATCAGAATTCGCATGTGTCATAAATACTACAGTTGGGTTTAAATATTGTTGAAATACCGCATCGATTGAATATTGGCTCATAGGAACACATTTCAATTAAATACAGCCTTAGAAAATGTTAATAGTTTGTAAACACTTCTTAACAATCACTGTATATAACAAAAATGAACGCAATATATATTGACCTATAATAAATAATTTTTGTTTCTATTCTCATGAATAATATTCACCTCTTCTTGAGTACACCGAAACAATTATTATTATATTATTAACTAGCTGACCCGGCGAACTTCGTAGTTTCAACAAAAGTGAATGGGTATAGTAAGCTCCCAGGTGGCTTGACTTTTTCCGACAGTTATCATATTTTAACAAATTTAGACAAAACCTTGACAAATTATGTGACTAAACTTTCCTCATAAATAACTGTATCTATTGGTGAAATTCGCATTATAATCCGTTCAGTAGTTTTTATGTTTATCGTGGACAGACGCGGCGGATACCTTTGTTTTATAATATATAGTGATAAAAGATGCATTACAGAAATATTAAAATTATTGTTGAAGATGTCGGGCAAAAATCAATACTTCATTGAATACGCGATACCGTATCATAAATACATAGATTTTCATAATATATGTATAGCCATTAAATGCCTTACGTAATTGTATGCAAATTATTAGCTATCTTATGATTATTAATTCTTAGTTGAAGTCGCTAGCAATTTCGAATTTTTATATACACTTGTGCTCATAATTACAAGTTATACCTAGTTTTTAATTTCTATAAATCATATAAAATTGTTTAATTAAATATGGATAGGTTTATGTATGCCATAATGTAAACTTCACTATTAATAAATTAATAGAAATTGCACCTGTTTTGCACTTTCTTTCAAAGAGCCATAACAATTACCTACTTAAATTCTAGTGTTAGTGTTTTTATATAAATTTTGGAATATTATCAAAAACTAAATTACTTGAATATTAAACTTGACAATAGACCATGGGACTCATTTTTCATCTAATCTAATCAGAATTTTTCTTTAATAACATTAAATCAAAGGACACTTACTTATTGTTATTAGATCGTAAACACATACCTAGCTGTATCTGTGCCAAATAATTTGCCACGCTTTATTTGTATTATATTGTTATATTTATTTATAATTAAATCAATATATTAAAAATAAATGATTTATAAAATGTTGTTTTATATATACTAGTGGTCGCCCATTGGTGGAAATTCGACCACAATTCAAGTCAGGTATGTGTGTGTATGCTGTGTCATCTAATCAGTAGTGTGCGTATTATTGTTGTTGTTTTTATGCATATTTTTTTTTAAATATTAGCATTCTCCACTTCTATATAAACTATAAGTATGGGAAATTTCATACTCCTCCGTCAGTGCAATTTTCGTAAAAAGGGGTACAAAGTTTTTGCTTCACGTACTAATATTATGACTTTATTTTTCCTCAATAAGCCCTACTTTAGTTTTAAATTTTGTCACTCATCTTCAAATTATTACTTATTATATAAATATATTATACAAAACAGGATCAATGAAACAGAAATGGTTCTGCCTCGTCCTCTACTTTTCTACTCTAAAGGACCGCAATAAAAAAAAGACGTATACACATAATTTTATTTCACTTTTTTCTTAGTTTCTGACACTTTTTTACGATTTTCTATTTCAGCTTTCTGTTTAATCTTACTTATTTTCCCTATTACATTTTTAAATCTGTCATCTTTTTTCATCAAACTTTTGTTTATTTTTTTCATGCTATCTTTGATTGTTTTATCTATATGTTGCGTCTCATTTTCTTGTAGGCGATCTGCATTGGTCTCACTCGCTTGGTCTTGATTTTTAATCTGCGCCTGAATCTCTTTTATCTTTGCTAATTTTGCTTTCTTAGCTGCTTTTATTCGCTTTCGTCGCATTTCTTCTAACCTGATAAAAAAGTAATAATTTATTTAATGTTAAAAATATTAAAGAACTTTATAATATGCAGTGTACTTTACTAATTAATTTATGATTTTTGATGAAATAGTCAAGTCTGAAATATGAGATTGTACCTAGAAGAAAAACACTATTCCTTTTTTTATTTTCCTCAAAGTATTTTGATTACTATTTAATATTTTTAAATAAATAATAGAAGTAAACCCTACCCCTTCTCCATATCATCAGGATCAACGCCAGCCATAATCCATCGCTTGATCTTATAATTACGTCGACGCTGTTCAAACTCCTCGTTGTCGAGCTGGGCCTCTTGTTCTCGTCTCGTCACACTCACTGTAGTAAATACCTTTACAGCATCATCATCTATAAAGAAATAGGATTCTGAGAATACAAAAGTAAAACTAAGCAGACACTAAATTCTAGTAGGAACTAAGTATTTGATGTCTGTTAAACATTTAAATTTTTTAGCAGAATTTTATCTGACCATCGATTTTGTATTCTGTTAATTTCGTGTTTATCGTGTCTTCAATCTGTCCGAGTCGCAGAATATCGTAGGGTGTAATTAAAGATATCGCTAAACCGCTCCGTCCTGCGCGCGCTGTTCTTCCAACCCTGAAATAATTCAATCAATAAAATTCGAAAGACCAACCTGAAGGTTAATAAAATAGATGAGCGTATTAGAAGGCAATACCTTCGGAAGACATTAAAATTGATAACTGATGCCTAAAACAAGGTTTACATGAATTAATATATTCAATATTTTTTCTCACCTATGAATATATTCCTTGGGCTCCAAGGGCAGCTTGTGATTTATCACCAAGTCCACAGATGGAATATCCAATCCACGTGCGGCTACATTCGTAGCTATTAATGTACATTTCAAGTTACTTCGGAACTGAGTAAGAGCAGACACCCGTTCCTTTTGCCTCATAAAGCCATGAAGACAGACATTGTCCATACCAATAGCATTTAGCATCATTGAGAGGACTTGGCATTCTCTGTAATAGATAGTTAAAGTTTTATAGATTATCTGCAAGTTGCAGTTGAGAATTCTCCCTCCAATTTTGAGATGAATATGAACAAAATTATATGTTACTTCACTATAATATTATGATAGTTAAAGTAACTCATGCTTGCAATCAAGAAGAAATTACTCTTTTTTTTTAAGTTGAATAGAAATATTTACAACATCTTTAACAAACTGTTGACCGCCTCCTTGGTCTAGTGGTAAGCGCGTAAGCGTTACAACCGAGAGGTCCTGGGTTCGATTCCCGGTTTAGATAAAAAAAACTCGGTCTGGCAGGGCATAGAAGGCTGATCACCTGCTTGCCCCTAAAGAAAAAATCGATCAGTGAAATGCATCTGCCCCATACCCCACTAGGGGACACGGGACTTTACTTCACTTAACAAACTGTTGGTGTATTTTTTTAAGATGTTACTTACTTTTTGGTGTCAGTAAAAACAATTACATGTGAGCTAGGCTTTGTGTCTCGGTACTTCCTTAATGTCTGAACCAGATATACATCTCGTGCATATGCAGGGCAAACCACATAGTGTTGGTCCAATGTGGATACTGTTAATTGGGGATCTGATTCTGACCATGTCACTAGTTTCTTGATAAACAAACAATAAATATTAATTTTATCTGCATTTATGACATATTGGCATTGGCGTGAAGAAAACATCTATATAATTTAGTGTCTGTTTGTATTATCAAAAATTCAATCTATTTTTAATTTTTGGCAGTATGTCCATATGTTTTTTTTGGCAGAACTGATTTTGATGGGATATTTACAGGCTATACTAATCGCTGAAGATAGTAATCAGGTGTGAAATGGATTTTGCTATACGTAGTTAAATTATTTACCTTATTCCATATCTCATAAGCAACATGACTGTGTCTTACTTATATTGATTTGACATTAGCCAAGAATGTAGACTTCTTTTTATCCAATTTTTTTGAGAGAATGCAAGGGGCACAGACATCCTTGTAAAATTAAAAGATTGAATTTTGGAGACTTACCTCTTTGTCAAGTGGTAATAAGCTTGATTCTCTGATATCATCTGTAATTGTAGCTGAGAACAATAAATTTTGTCTCTTTTCATTTATGACGCTGAATATTGTTTTTAAATCTTCTTCAAATGATTCACTGAATAGCCTAAAACATACATAACAAAGAGTTATACTTCTCAAACTATTACTTGTGTCCCATAGACTGCTTGAATTTATTTTGGTGTGTTGTTTTAAATATCTGTTGAGTCCTATGATATTCATTAGAATTGTATGATGTTAAGGACTGTCATGAAGTGATTATTAATAACTGGACATAGAACTTTATTTTACTGTATTGTATACTATCTTACTATACTGTATAAAGTAAACTAAGTTTGTGTGTGAAAATAACGAACAATCGCCAGTTGATTTCTCTTTGTATCTTCGTCCTCTTTAATAATATATCTTACCTATCAGCCTCATCCAGCACTAAATATTTTATCTTCTTCAATGAAAAGGTATCACAACCAGTAATATGATCTGCTAAACGACCTGGCATACCAACAACTATATGTGGCCTTTTAGCCAGTTTCAATGATTCTTCTAGTTGATCTGAACCGCCAGTTACAATACAGACTCGTAAATTAAGTGGTTGACCAAGTATAAGAAATTGATCTGCTATCTGAAAATAATTTTCCCATGTAATTACATGAAGTCTATTACATTAAAATACTTATTAGATATTTTTTAGTTAACCTGATAAGCTAATTCATATGTAGGAGTTAAAATTAAAGCAAATATTCCATATGGATCTTCAGCTAAATGTTGCAAAATTGGAAGTGCAAACGCAAATGTTTTTCCTGAGCCTGTTTTAGCCGCACCAATACAGTCGTAGCCATTTAGAATCTGTGATATACATCCTTTTTGAATAGGCGTTGGAAAGCGTATACCTGAAATGCGAAAATAAATATTAATAACAAAATACCCAACCTTTTATTGTTTCATTAACTTTAAATTTACCTAATGTGCTCAACTGTTTGATAAGCCAAGGTTTTATTCCCAGTTCCGCAAAGGCTTTTTCATCAGCGTTTTGCATTTTCTAATAGAAATTTAAATTAACCAAATAGATATAACAAAAAAAAATGATAAAATTTCACGAGCACAACACTGAACACATGTTTATTTTATTTTTCAAAAACCTCATATGTCTAATTGTCTACAGAGTCGAAACTTTCAGACTACAGTGACAAATTCACAGATGTATAATAATATTTATGTGGCTGTTTTTTATGATTATGAGTCTTTAATTAAATTGTAACATTAAATAATTAACGTAAAGCTTCAAACTTTGCCCATTTTATAAAGGGCATAGTAGGAATATATTATATTGTAAATGTTGCTCTGTATGAAAGGATCACGGAGTGTCGGAGAATGATTGGGGCGAGTGATAGACCATCACGCTTATTTTTCGATAACTCTGTCCAGTGTCCACTAACGCTAGAAATTTGTATGGAATGACATTTAGTGTCGTTATCGCAAAGGCAACTGTCAACGGACAAGACTCATGTCTGTTTTGCTGTCGTCAATGAAAAATCAAATGCAGCATTCAAAAGTCAAAACTATTAGTTTCTTTTGCGCACGCCAAGAAAAAAAACGTATGTACAGCGATTTTGTTGTTAAAATGTGTGCTTAATAATTCGCCTTCATAAATTCTTCTGATTTTACCTATAATATCCAGCTCCACCTATAAAGTTCAACGTTAGCTGAAGAAACGTCGTTATTCAGTAAGTTTATTATTCAGTAAAATAGGTCCTAGAATAATAAAGAAATGTATTACAATAATTTGTGGCCAGCAACACGGTACAGTTACAAACCGTAATATCTTGTACCTACTGCTGTATTATCTAATATCTAATGACCGGGCAACGACAATACCTATTTTTCTTAAAATATTATAAATGATATATAAACTGGTTAACTAATATTAGCAATATTTGGTATTTATTCAATGTTAATTAAACATTATGTGTCTATTAAATGTTTCAGTTACACATTTTTTTTGTTTTCTAAATACATAAAATTTTATCATGTAGTCTAACTTTTGTGTTTCACAAACAATCACTTAAGTAATTTAAAAATTCAATTGCTTCAATTTCAGTCTAGGTACAATGGGTTTGTTCAAGACAGCAGTAACTGTTGTCATCAACAGTGGAAGACCTGGTGTAAGGAATAATGGAACTGTAAGTAATTTTATTTTATGCATAATTTTTTAAAGAAAGTCCTGGGTTTGAATCCCGTGGAAAAAAAATGTTTCAGTTGAGTAGGCACAGAAGGATGATCATCTACTTGTCTGTAAAGAAAATGATCAGTTAAACAGATACAGAAATGTATCCGCCCCATGCCCTATTAGGGATTACGGGAATTCACTCAAAAGGTGAACTCACCTTAGATTTGCTTCAGTTGTAGCACTCAACTTGCTGTGTGTACTGTACCTTAAATTCAAATTTTATCTTGAGTATAAGGTTCACCTCAACAAAAATGCAATAACCTTATCAAACTTGGTGGTTTTTGTCTGACATGATTTTAATATACAGAAACAACAATAATTAACATTCCACAACACTCATTAATTGCTGTTTTTTAAGTAAAATCCACTTTTTTGTTAAATGTGCTCTATGGACAGCCTATAGTTTTATGTTTATTTTATTAACATCCCATGCATACACAATAAATTTAATACCTATTATGTATCTATTTTTAGACAAAATTATTGTAATGTAATTATGAAATATAATAAAACAAAGTAGGGTGATTTTTCTAATTTTCTAAGGATATTAATCGATTAATGTTACTTCTCAATTTTCTCTTTCTTTCTTCTTAATTTATCTAGGCGTCTATTTTCGTAGTTCTGGATCAAATATAATATGAACTACTTAGTAGCAACATACAACAATCAGTGGCGTAGCGTGGTCTATTATAGGCGTGGGCGAAGTCGAGCCCCCGACACGATAAGCGAG
The DNA here is from genome assembly GCA_912999735.1 of Aporia crataegi. Classification (NCBI taxonomy): domain Eukaryota; kingdom Metazoa; phylum Arthropoda; class Insecta; order Lepidoptera; family Pieridae; genus Aporia; species Aporia crataegi. The sequence goes on along the minus strand of OU538733.1, from coordinate 6,670,499 downwards.
GCCCCTTTTCTTTCGTTTCCAACATCTACCCAATAAATCTATCTTACCAAACATCCTTTACCGTGTCTTTATGAAGCGTAAAATGTTATGGTACTTTATCCAGATCCTACAAGTTATAAACTGTATTATCTTATTCTAAATTAGGTACCTACTCCTAGTATTTTGAAATCCTTACTTTTTCTCAAAATGTTTACGACCTTCACTATTTTGTTTGCAGTATCTATGCATATAAAGAAACGTTTGGCAAAGCTAAGCTGTGTTGCCAGACTGTGACGAGTGTGGCCTATGTTTTTGAGGTGTTTATTTTATTAAAAAATAAATAGGGAATTTAAGTTTGATTTCGTACTTGAAGAGGCCTTGCGAGGCCCCTTTAAGTGCAAGGCCGTGGGCGCAGGCCCACTTGGCCCACGCCTAGCTACGCCACTGACAACAATGTATGCATGCCACAGAGTAAAGATATTTAGAGTATTAATATTTGAAGTAGATAGCATAGGTATTTCTTCTTCAATAAATAAAAAAAATTATAAGCATGCTACGACGTAATTTCGCTAAAGGAAAGTAAATTTTGATCACTTAAAATTACTTTGTTACCTATATGTTAATAATAGATAGGTAACAAAATAAATTTGACGATTTAATATTTGTTTAAACTAGGGATGCATCCGATACCAATATATCGGCGATACTTTGGGTTTGCCGATATATCGGCATCGGCGATATTTTTATTGCCGATACAACCATACATCTGAGAGATTATTTTCCACCGCAGGTCTTATACAGACAGACTTCCGAATTCAGCTTTCTCCGCAAAACTTGAGAATGCTCTGTTTTTTAAATGAAAGTGTTGTTAATTTTAATAATTAACAGTTATTGATTTTATTTTAATTATTACATTTAATTTTTAATTTTAATAGCTAAACCTTCAATCTCATTCAGTCTGTAACTGTTTTTATTTTTTAATAGACATTAAAAACTTTAACCAAACTTGTATTTCATATAATATTTTACCTTAGTTTAATTTTAATTCAATAAGAATATCGGTATCGGTATTGTATCGGCAAAAAGGCATATCGATGCATCCCTAGTTTAAACTAAGATTTCATGAAACATTTATCTGTTAAATTGTTATTTCCCGCCAGCTTTCGATCTCGTTAAAAATAATTTATATGTAAGAAACTTGTAAAAAATAATAATTCATTTGAAATTAAAGAATACGTGCTTGGACCAACTGTCGCTTATATTACTGTACGGCAAACGCGACTTTCCATTCAAGAATGTTTATTTCATGTACATATGTTTTTTGTTGATGTAATGAAGTTATCACCCACTTAACTAAAAAATGTCTATGTTTTGACAGGTTCTTATTAAGAGCCTTAAATATTACTACATTTCTGGCATTGCCCTGCGCTGCATGCGTTTGTATTGACCTTGAAACTCTTGATTAGTTGCTACACAACACGTGTTTCATGCGTATATAAGTCACGTTTGTGAATTGTGACCTAATAGCATAAATTCATTATAAATACTTTTGATCATGCAAGCGTAAACCAAAATATAGTGACATTATAGTTTATTCAGGAAATTATCTTGCATACAAATGGCTAAAAAAAGTCGCCTAAAATTTGGATTATTTGAAGTTTGGCCTGACGTAGCGAGAGACAATAATTAATATTATACCTAATCATTTTTATTTCACAAAATAAAAGACGTGATGTTCGAATGGAACTTTATTCGAATCGGGGAAGCCATCAACTGTGACAGATAACATTCCACAAATACTTTTTATACCTACCTACCTAGATCTATTTTATGAGTGGAGGAGATAAGATATTTTTAAACGTAACTGGAATCTGGCACCTGGAATTAGTCTACTACAATGTATGTACGCTATGTGTATTAATAAATTTTCAAAAGATGTTTATTAGTGTCAATATAGTGAAATCCGGAGTATATACAGGTGGCCAGAACAGTGACGTTCAAAAATTTTTTTTAGGTGCCTCGTGATGAGAGGTATCTGAATCACTCCTATGTATGTTCTACGATTTCTCATAGTTTTCGAGTTACGTTTTTTTTATAAATTCTTACAAAATTGCGACCGGATCAGTTTTAAAAATTTCTAAAAAAAAGTAGGTTTCTTAGTTTTTTTTTTTTCTTGCAGCTAAACTGTGCATTTATGCATAAAATAAACAGCCTCATAACTTTAATGGAAGTTACTACAAAACCTTAGAATAATAACACCTAGAAGATAGTTTCCTACAAAGCAGACTGTCAAAAGTGAGGCATGAATAAAATCTACGTGTGCATAAGTAACTCGTGTTTACGCGCGACGAAACGCACACAAGTAAAAAAATAATGTTGTCAACACATTAAATTTCCCACAAAAGTAAAGAAGAAACTATATCGTACTTACACATAATGTACACATAATGTATTGATAAAACAGTATGGAAATGAGTTTGTTATTTATTTTTATTTTTTTAATAAAGCAATGCATTAACGTAATAGTTATCAGTCGTAATTTAATTTGACCTATTGATATATTTTTTACATTAAGTAAAAGACATGTGAAGATTATTTACCTAATAAGACTAAAAAAAAACGTTAATTGACAAGTATTTTACTTTCAATTAAACAAATGTGGGAGACTTTTTTCCTACTTTGGCAACATTTCTATGCAATATGATGCAATGAATGTTTTACGAAAAATATAAGTTCAAAAGCATTACTTACACATGAAATGTAATTTTACTAATTAAAATCTCGGGAGTTATTCTCAACACAACACGACCTTGAGCACTGACGGATCAAGTATTGAACTAACTTTGCGGACGCGGACTCTGCTTCTAGGTTTTATTATTCTAAGTACAAAACATACATAGGGGTGATTCAGATACCTCTCAACACGAGGCACCTAAAAAAATGTTTGGACGTCACTGTTCTGGCCATCCTGTATAGTAAAGACACATTTAAAAGTAGTGTTTTCTTTTAAATAAATGTGTTGTTATGAAACTGCCTAGTACTGAGCAAACCGGTCGTACATTTTCACGATTCATCTGTATGTACAATGATGTAGATATTTTTATCGACTCGTATGAAAATCACGCGTCCACAACGTGGTTCGTTAAGTAATCGATAATGATAAAAATCATCAAACTATTTTATTCATTTCTGTTATCGTAATTTGAGTCATAGATTTTATTAGTAAACTTTTCTTGCTAATGTTTAAAATGTCTAAGATAAAAATAATTCTCTATGCTTATACATAGATGTCATGTGTGATTGTCTCGGGTATTAATAACAGTCGATTAAAATGTTTTTACCTACATAGGTACGTCCTACTTTACAGCGTTCATAAATCGATAACATTTTACGGTTTTTACTAATGAGCGATTATACTAGGATTATGTACAAATTTAAGATTGAATCCTCATTATAGATATTGTTAAAAAAGCGAGACAGACTGCTTAACCAATGTTGTAGAATTTAAATTTCATTTTATTTCTTCCACCATCGGCTAGTATATGAAATTAAATCCATAGATAAGTCCTGGTTTCAAAACACGTAGTGCAACAGTATAAATAGGTAGATACTATTTAAACTGTATGTGGAGTCAATTGGCAGCGAGTTCGTAGATCTGAGGTCACGTGCGCAATGCAAGCACTTATTTTAATACTGCCATAATAATATGTATTTATACAATATGATTGTTACTATGTTTATTGTATTAATACATTGTAAAGTTGCAAGCAGACAAAAAAAGGACGCTCAGGTGAAGAAAATAAGTTTATGTTATAAATGTTTTAAATGATAGGTAAGCTTTTATATTGGGTAGTATATAACCCAGTCAAGGGTCGAGAACCCTTGACTGGGTTGCAATTTACTACTGAGTTGCCATGGCCACGTCCCGGCTCCATCGTCAGACCTTGGATATTTTTAGAGCCAAAGTAGGTACTCGTCAAGATAAATTAAATAAGCCCAAGCTCGTTGGGGTTGTGTTGTTTTATTATGAAGATCCCATGGCCACCTTTCGACCTCATCATCATAGCTCTAATATCATTTAAATGCATTGTCATCAGATTTACATATGAGTGCAAAATTGAAGCTTAATTTAAAACCGGGAAGTGAATAAAATTTAATTTGCAATTTGACCCGTAGATATATGCAATCAAACAAACAAACATTGCTTGTTAAATAAAACCTCATAACAAGAACGCAATCCGCACGCCCCATTTTCATGGGTTTTTTTAAATTATTATTACTAGCTGACCCGGCAAACGTTGTTTTGCCATATTAATTTTTGGGGTGGGCTACCCTTATCAATTAATGATATGAAAAATAGATAGTAGCCGATTCTCAGACCTACTGAATATGCATATAAAATTTGGTAAAAATCAGTAAAGCCGTCTCGGAGGAGTAAGGTAACTAACATTGTGACACGAGAATTTTATATAAGGTTATAATATTAAAGTATACCAAAGTCGACTAGATTTATGATGTTACCCAAAATTAAAAAAGAACACCACGTTAACAATGAATATTCATACAACTTTGTGACCCGCTCTCAGCGACGACGACAATGACATTTGTTCTACCTCATTTTTAAAAAAGCTATTTTTCGTAGCACCTATAAAATATAAAATTGCTAATGACATTTTGATTTATGCCTAGTTTAAAAGCGGAAATTTTTCATTCTAATCTAAAAATATCGTTTTCAAAGAGATTAGTACAATATGGTGTTATGACTAATAGAACATCTCTACTCAAGATAATTGCACAATTACCTACTAATAATTTAGCGATCTATTTTCTATATTATATGTAACAACAAAATCATATTTCGAATCCAAATTACTCCTGCGCTTGTTTGTTTCTATGAATATTCTTTGATTCTGTTACGGTTTAAAATGAGTTTATGTTTAAAAAGTTTTAAGCATTTTTCTTTAATTTCTCAGTTCCGCCTTCGCCCGCTGTTGTCCTGCACACCGGTTATGATGGTGTGTGGAGAAAGAAATGCGCACACGCAGGATCTGACTAAGAATATTCAGTACATTAGCAATGACAAGGTCAAACTTACTGCGGACCCAAAAACCATGAGGTTAGTATTACTCGGACAGTTGGCCAAGAAATAAGCCAGCCGTCTACATGAAAAATACTTTGGATGACAAAAATTTTAATCAAAATTTCAGCCTGCTCTTATAAATGAAAAATTTCATAAATAAACCAATATATAGAGTTATTATCTATGATAATAAAACAACATATTTAATGTTTTGATAACCGGTCGTCTGTGAATATTTAAAACTCAAAAAATATAATTTACGTAAATTATGTACTTGAGGTAGGTACGTGGTGAATTGTTGTATGATTTATTTATGTCACTTAATCGAATTAGCATTAGATTGTGAAACGAGCCATGGGTCAAGCATTGTTTACATGTAAAACGGTTTTTAATATAGTTTACTATCTTATATGTAATTATCTATACAGATAAATAAAATTGGAGTGTCTGTTTGTAATAATAAAATAACGGCTTGTTACTAAATGCATATGGATGTATAGGTACACGGTATATATACCAAAATATTTTTTTTACAATTTTTGACTGTTTGTATGTCTGTCTGTTTGTTCCGGCTTATCTCTGTAACGGCTGGACTGATTTTGACGAGACCGATTTTTGATGTAATAAGGAGTAACTTAGGCTACTTTTATTTTAGAAATTAATTTTAAAAAAAGAACTATTTCGCGCGGACGAAGTACGTAATACTTACATATATATATATTATTATTTTGTTGTTCGCCTTTTTACTCTGTTTATAGGCTATATAACATCACGTTACGACGAAATTAACGCGGGTAAAAGCGCGGGGCACAGTTAGTAATGAATAAAAATAACTTTCAAAAGTTGCTTAGTTTTTTGAAAATCGCAAAAATATTTTTCTACATTATACTTATTGTAATAAGACGATCTGTAGATCGTCGATATAAAATTTTAATTTAATACTTATGAATGAGGTTGTAAAAGTATGCTTAATTTTATAGTTTGAACAATGTTTAGTCGGAATGAATGTTTAAATACGGTAATTTAATTATGAATCCATTAGATTTTCGAGTTATTACGATTTTTATAAATTTTGCGGTAGGCAATTTTGAACAATTTTTTTTTTAAATATTAATGTTATTTACATATTTTATTAATTACTGGTTTATTGTGTCACATAAACAACAAAGCTAATAGTAAAAGGATAGTTTAACTCAATATAAAAATAACGTTTAATAACCTTTCGTTTACTTATTTTGTCTCGTACAAGAACTCTGAAGTAACTTACAAATGATGCATTATATCTTTATTTTAATAAACATCTTTCAACTACTATATCATTACAATACTGTCTCTTCAAAAATAAACAATAGACTATTCAAATCTTCAAAAAAACCTGTCAAATATCTTATATATTTTAATTTTGTTCATTAAAACGTCATTAATACACAATTTTTGTACACATTTATTACATGACACAGATTAAATAATTACGTCATTGATTATAGATACGTTGTTATTGTTGGTAATTTCTTGCTTCATTCGATATAAGATAAGATTCGGCAACTCAATAACTAAAAACAATAACTTAATATGTTATTAAATTAATTTCCGTAACCCCTAATCGGGCATGGGGCAGTTTCTGTATCTGTTTCACAGATCATTTTTTTACAGGCAAGTAGGTGAATCTTCAGCGCCTACCTAACCGCGAAATATTCTTTGGTTTCGTGATTCGAACCCAGGAACTCCGGCGCAACACGCAGACGCGTAAACCACTTAAAAAGACGGTAATATGTTATTAGTATTAACTTTTAATTTAATTATATAATAATTATAATATTATCATCACGCCTTTAATTCCCCGAAGGTTTAGGCAGAGGTGCACTTGTGAAGTCCCGCGTCCCCTAGTGGGGTATGGGGCAGATGTATTTCACATCTGTTTCACTGATCGATTTTTTCTTTCAAGTAGGTGATCAGCCATCTATGCCCTGCCAGACCAAGATTTTTTTTATCTCCACCGGAGATCGAACCTAAGACCTCTCGGTTGTAACGCTTACGCGATTACCACTAGATCAAGCAGGCGGTCGGTAAGAGGTATACTTAGAACACTAATAATAATTAATTAATTCGTTAAGTCGTTAATGACTTACAATACAAACAAAGTAAGCGCTAATAATTCACGATCTGAGCACATGGATCATCAAGAAATCCTCATTCTAATAACGATCATACTCGTAGGTATGTTGCTCAACTGAGCAATTATTTCATTGGAATAATAATAAGTTTCGATTAAGACTTTACACTTTAAATACCACTTTTCGATTCATAATTTTAATTTTCATAAAATTAGTTATTCATAAAAAACTAGTCTTTAATGCTTTCAATATAACAACTATTTAAGTAAAATTTATGAACCTTTTTTTGTCTGTTAATCTTTAAAATTTTATTCGCGTCAGTAAAAGACATTTTTCTGGCATAAGTACCTATTCCGTTTCAGGCTAGACAAACAGCTGAACCGTCCGATGTGTGTAATGATTAACTGGCTGTTGGCGAGACAGAAGCATGTGATGAAATATGCTAATCTTTACTTGGAGCAGGGGTTCGATGTGATCTCCGTGTCTTGTACGCCGTGGCAGCTGATGTGGCCACTGAAGGGCACGCAAGTGAGTTCTTAAATAGTAATGCCATCATATTGTAAATGTAGAACTGAAACTTTTCCGAGGATTGAACGTACGTTTATCACGGAAATCAATGTTAAGCGAAAAAATTCCAAAAAAAGTTCGACATACTATTTTTGTATTACCTTGAACTCGCTCTTAGAGTTTGCATTAATCGAATGGCTCGACTTCTTTGATGATTTTTTGTCATGAATAGTACTTTTGTTGTCAAACTTATTAGGATTCCAATAAAAATACCTACTAATAAACTTTATTTAAAATAATATTTTTGCTTTGAATTTATTAGGTGCTGCCATTTGCATTAAAATAACGTCCAAAATTTATAAAAATATATCATTAACGTATCGATTCAACTTTTTACAGACTTCAAAAAAGGATGAAGTACTCAATTCGACGCTATTTTTTTGTTTTGTATTACCTCAGAAATTTCGACTGGGTGAACAGATTTCGATGATTCTTTTTTTGCTTGAAATCTCTGGTACTTTCAAACAAAATCTATCTAAATTTGAATTTCATCAAAATCTATTCAGTATTAGAGTTACAATTTGAAGACGATCTTTTTTTTTTGTTAAAATTAACACTACTTGTATATCATATACATATAATCACTCACATGTTTTTCGATAAATTATTTTATAAGACAAGTGTTTCCGCATTGCTCTCAAAATAATTATCAATGAAACTGAATATTAAGGCTAAATACAAATCTAAAATTTACAAAAAAAAAAAAAGAAGTTTGTTAATTTATTTTCTGGTGAATGATATTTGAGAAAATTAAAATAGTTGGTTTACAAGCCACAATAGAATCCCTGAGCAATCCTAGGTGCCTCTTAATATGTAATTGGATATTTTTTCTCTTGGTAGCAACCTAGAGTGAGTTGAGTTCCTATTCACCAGTATCCATGGTAGTGCAGGGTATGGTTCAATGGAGTTAAAACATCTAGACATCCTAAAACTGGCTCTCTCTGTTTAGTAAAAACTATTATTTGCATTTTTTCACAGTTGGTATCGGGTGATCTGCTGCGGTTCATGCAGGCCAACGAGAATGATCAGCCGCTTGTGATTCATGGATTTTCAGTGGGTGGATATATTTGGGGAGAGTTGTGTGTACACGTCATGAAGAATAAGGAACTGTAAGTCAAATTCCAAACTAATATCATTTGTGACGGCGCCAGACATATGTTCAAATATGTAATCACTGACGAATTTGCTCAAACATTTGGTCACATATTATCTGCCAGAAGTGTGTTCAAATGACTGATCCCTTTGATGTGCGTTAAAAAACCGACACGGAACGGCAAAGCGAACATAAGTAATCAAATATGTGACAATAGTATCAAATTTAATCACACATTTGAACATATGTCTGGCGCCGGCATTAGATTAACGCTCTCTGCTTTACTTTAAGTAATGCTATCATTTTTATGAAAAGGTAAACTCAATGTAATTTCCGAAGATGGAAGTAATGTGACTATGTGTATCGGTTCTATATCCGGGCAAACAAAATATTTTGGCTTGGAATATCATATTAAAACTAAATAATTTTAACAAAAAAAAACACCGACTAAATTGCAATTCAACTACTGAACAGATTTTGATGAAATTTGAGAATCATCAAAATCGGATCACCCAGTTGCTAAGTTCTGAGGTAACAAAATATAAAAAAATACGCGGCGAATTGAGAACCTGCTCCTTTTTTGAGTACGGTTAAAAATAATGTGCGTTGTGGGATAATGTTTGCGTAGATACCAACCCGTTCTTGATCGTGTGGCTGCACAAGTGTGGGATTCAGCTGCAGACATAACGGAGATAACCATCGGGGTACCTGCCGCCGTCTTCCCCAAGAATAAGATTATGCAGAAGACGCTCAAGGCTTATATGGAGTGAGTATATTGAAAGATGCTTAATTGTTTGCTAGAACAGTATTTTGTAACTCTGATAACTTATAATTATTTTTTGGAATCTCATTATGTTAGGGGCCGTCCATAACGTGATGTTATTTGAACATTTTTAACACATTTTTTATTTTATGAAGAAAAAAAAATTGTAAAATGTAGCTTGTTAGAAAAAAATAAATATGCATTTTTGTAACACACAAATAATCATATTGTATAATATTTAATCTATTTGTTTTTTTTTTTTTGTCAATTTTGATAAATGTTTTAATTTTTTTAGATATCACCTAAAGACATTCCACGACGCGGCTACAGTACACTACATCCGTTCGTCGCAATTGTTCCACACGAACATTTGTCATGCGCCGGCTTTATTCCTGCTGTCGGCGAGCGATCCTGTGGGCGCTGAGAGAAGCAACCGAGCCGTATATGAGAGCTGGCTGAAGATGGGCATGAAGGTATGATATTGTTAAAGTAGTAGTTTCTATGGGAAAATGAAATTCTTATTTTTACTACCTTCCTCGCATTTTTTTCATATTTTCTCGCCTTTATTTTTATTTCATTATAATGATTATTGTAATTTATTTGTTATTGTTTATCCAGTGTAATTGGCATTGCTGGGACCGTTCTCCTCACGTACAACATTTCAACAAACATCGCGACGAATACGTGGCCCTTTTGCGTGCGCATCTTCGCGAGCACGTCCCAATCGCAAACCGAGAGCAAAACCGCGCTATAGCATAAACAATATACGTACCTTTTTACTGATTTATTATATTTATTACATAGACAACTTTTCTGTACTTGAATAAATTGAGGCTTCATTTTAAACAGCTAATGTAAAAACGTCGACATGATCTGAACTGATAAAAGGCTAATGGAAATGCATGGACTATATAAATTTATTAAATGTTAATTTTCGAACAACTAAATTTTTATTATATTCACTCAACTATAGAGATGGGTGGAAATTTGAATAGCCAAAAGTTAGTTAGAGACATTGCTCAGGCTTTGAATGTGTCATTAGCAAACCAAAGCCTAACCTAACCTCTAAATTAAGTAACTTTTCCTGGTTCCAAAAACTCATTTTAACCAGTTTAGGTTATTAACAGATATAAACAAAATCTTGTGACTGATTGGTAGTATTAAGTAAGTCTTTTAAGAATGTAGTATTAGCAATATTTTGTGAAAAGTAATCGAAAACGTTTGAATTAAATTTTACTTTTTTATTAGTAAGTTTTTTCTTACACTTGATGTTTTATCGCCTACTATACAGGGTCTTAATTAGGCAACTATGTAACTATAATATTTAATAATTTGTGTTAAAATGAGATGTAAAAGTAAGTAAAAACCTAATTTATGTTTTTATAAACGTCAAAGTAATTTAGATACATATTTTCTAATACTGGTTTTTCACTTATAAAATTAGATAGGCAATGTATTTTTTAGAATTTAAGGGCTATGTTTTTTTAAAATAAACTATTAGTAAAAATAATCTTATTAATCATCAGGTACTACTTGAAGGCATCAAAAATGAAATATAAAAATTCCAAAATAAAACCATTTAAAAACTTTAAAATTATATATTAACGTATAAGATCCTTAATATTACTAATATTTTTCTTTTTATTTCGCTTTCCAATTTTACTCTTGTTAATCTTTTGTTTCGGCTGTTTAACCCTTTCTCGAGCCGCCATTTTTAGTCTCCATGACTTTCCATTCTTCTTCTTCTCCATTTTTACATTTTGTCTATGGACTTCTTCTTGCAACTTTAATTTATGGTTGTTTCTTATTTTATGAGGCGCTCCGGCTTTCGCTGTTAAACCAGAGAATTCTTCAATTTCAACATTTTTCGGCAATTTTACAAATCTTCCAACACTCTCATTCATTATACCCTTCTTATTTGAATCCTTCTCAAATCTACCCTTTTTGACGTAACTTTCGTCTGGAACGGATGGCCTCTTACGTTTTCTATTTTTTCCCTTATTATCGTCTGTATGGTCTTTGTTTGCTAATGGATTATTCGCTATAGACTTTTCTAATCTCTTTTTTCTTGCGTTTAAAGCTGTCCTGTCTTCTATTGAAAATGAAACGATTGGCCTCTGACAAAATAAAAATATATTAATGAGAGGTCAATTTATCCTATAATCGTCATTTTTGAAGTTTGTGAATTCATAAATTCTTTAGTCATGGGTTAAACGTTAGCAAAACGTTTTGTGGTGGTACTTACGTTGTTTTTATCAAAAACGTCCGGATTATTGTTGAGTTTTCTGAGACAGCTCAGTGCGTCTTCGTGTCTTGTAAACATCACGAAACCATATCCTTTTGAACTGGAATAAATTACGAGTACATACAATTTTTGCATATTAAATGTGTTTTTATGCTAAAACAAAAAAGTGCACCTTAAATATTTAAATGAGTTTGCGCATCTAAATAAGAAAAACGTCATATTTCAGCACAATCTTAGCATACTATACAGCAGTCATAGAACAAATGTTGTTGGGATTGATGTAGTGAAGCTGCCTGCAAGAGGTGATGCGCTAATTTTCAATAACCCTGTATACATAGATCACTTAAAACGTCCGTTTGATGACCAGATACTTACGGATGCCGTCCATCCTTTTGGACTGGAGATCGAAGGTCCCTCATCACCCGGCATTCGGTGATCACCGCGTTCTTACTGGAGAACCGTTTACAAAGACTGCGTAGTGTTGTATCCGTGTAATTCGGCGTTAAGTTTGATACTACTAAACGGTAGCGGGATACGAATCTAGGACAAAAATATCGAAACATTCATTAAGTTATAAACACGAAGTAGTTTCTCTGTTACCTCTCCACTCATAGTTTTGAACTAATTTTGTTGGAGAACTGTCTCTGTACAGAGCGAAAGAGGGGCACAGGCTTTTATCACATGCAGACTTGCGTTATTATTGAAGATTGTACAAATATTACATGATTAAATAACTTCTTTTTTGATTAAATATAAAAAATATAGATACCTGTTTAAATTCTTAAGCATCTGAGTCTTGCTTCTTTCTAATGCTAATCGTTTGGCCATATCCGATGCTGAAACTCCTACCGCCGCCTTCGTACCGGCCACCACCACTGGAAAAACATTATTTCGTCTTTAAATTTTTTTCTTTGTTTATAATATACATATATAACTAGTATAATGTAGTTGAATAGTTCTAGTTATTATACTGCCTCTGTATAATACAATGACTTATAGTTTGTCCATTTTATTATTGGTTTTTTTTGACAGCTCGACGACTGACAGTTATAGTGATGACCTAAAGGACGTAATAATCGATATCGCAATGATTATTTTTCTTTAAAATATAATATTTATTTTCATATTTATCAATATGAAAAATCCAGCGAATAAAATGTTGCAATTACTCAAAAACGCCTGCATCCACGTGACGGCCAAGAACTAGGCAAGTGTGGTGGAGATAACTAAGAGAGTCATAATGTCTGATTGGGACCGTGATATTGCATTTGATAATTTTTGCACACAAGAGCTAATTAAACATTAATATTACTGAAGACTCCTCATCGGACGAATCTAATATAAATGATGATTCTGACGACTCATGTTAATAAAAGGAATTTAAACTATTTTAGTTGTTTTATTTGTATGCCCTATACTAAGAAGAAAGTAAAACTTTAAATAATGTTAATATTTTAATATATTGGTCCTTCAAAATTTTGTTGTATTCCTGATTAAATAACATATTACACCTTATTTACGTATTAGTATTTATTTCTACAGATTATTTGTAATTTTGGCAAAATTGTAGTAATCGTTATGTGTAGGTACATCACTAAAGGGGCGGTACCCATCCATAAAGTATATTTGTATGAAAATTTAAATTAAAAAATACGATACTTCATGGGCGTGAGCTGTCAAAAAAAATCAATAATAAAATGGACAAACTATAGATTTACATTTCAAATTATGCAAAATTATATTATGTAAAAGTTTGCTCATCAATAATATCATCTGCATTCCTCAAAATGTTAATATTTACTAAAACTCCAATGTTTAATTAATGTAATTATTGACATACTGGCACTCGGTACTTCACTTGATAAATAAAAATTCTCAGCATCTGTTTACCAAACTTGAACATAAAAGTATGATTAATTACCTCCTTCCTTAACTAGATATAAGTTTCTGTTGTCTTTGGGTTGTTTCTTGTCTTTGACTAGGTTTTCCCTCTTTAGGGCTGGTTTCACCATTATTACTTGTCCATCTAGACGTAATTCATTTGGTGATAGAGATAGGAACCTATCAGCATCCTCTTTGTTCTGGAAAATACAAATTTCTTTTAAATATCGAGTAGGACTTTGATCATCCCAGAAACGAACAATAAGAGTTGTCTATCCGATTTTATATAATGTTGTAGAAGTTTTCTTTCAAGCTTTCAGCTCGCGACTTTTTCCACGTAATATACAATTATTAACATAGGTCCAGTAATTTTTCAGTTTATTCTTTATCTAATTTATTTTATTTTTATATTGTTAATGCAAAGGTTTGTTTGTTATGACTTCACACTGGAATCAAGAAAATTAAGTCACAAGTATCACAAATAAACTTACCATAAATTTAACGAAAGCTGACCCCTTAGAGTGTTCAGTGAGTTTGTCTATACATATAAGAGCATACTTGACTGGCCCTGTCTGCTCTACAAACTGTTGGAGCTGCTCATTGTCCACAGCAAAAGGCACATTTGTTATAAACACTGTGCAACCATCCTCTGCGTCGTTTAGTTTAATCCTAAATTGTTTATTTTTACATAAGAATTATTATATACATAGTTTTATTAATATTGTTAATTTTTAAATGGACATAGGTTTTACAATACGTTATTATTATTTCGGAGGTGAAGGAATATTTCAAAACAATATCTGTGATTAGTTGACAATCCAGTAAAACAAGTAACTTAATAAATTTCTTATTCTTTCCTTTTTTTCTTAATTACTTAGAGAACTGAGAAATTACTGATATATTATGTCAAGATTTAAATGACAATTAGTTCAGTGAACACAAAAATATTAAAACCAATACTGTTAAATAAACTCACCGTTGCCTCTCAAGTTGTGTGCTAGTAACACTTTGCTCATCATCATCCTTTATACCCTCATCATCACTATTATCATTAATCTCGCCTTCACTGGCACTCTCACTAGAATCAATTTCAGGCTTCTCTTCTTCTGATTCATTATTATCTTTATCACTGTCATCCGATTCACCTACAATGATGGTATATCATAATATAGACCTTTCATTATATAGAATTGACACATAATATATAATTTTTTCAATTCAATTTTGTATCTGAGCTTTTTTTAATAATGCTTCCTTAATCTTACAATAATATAATTAATAACAGTGTAAAAATGTGATTTCAATGCTATAAATGTCACAAAGAAAATTTACTTAAAAAGGTTAGACATTATAAAGTTTTTTACTTGAAGTGTAGAAAATTGATATTAGATTGTTTACCAAGGGAGCAAAACCACTATTTTCAAGGCGAGTGTTTTTCAATCCAGAGTGGAGTGAAAAATTCTAAAGTAGAATCCAGCCAGGGATACTTATTCTGAGCACAACAAGAGATTCAATATGCATCACTCGAGTTTAAAATAGTGTTGCTCTAGAGGTGAACACTTCTTTTTATCACCTCTATGAGAAAATATATTTCCCAGGAGTTTGTATCACATTTTTTAGCAACCAATATAACATTCTCTGGAGTTAATACGTTTTTTTTATTATCACTACTTGAGGCAGACATAATTTTTAAGTACTATCTTATATCCAAGTTTGAATCAACAATAACGATTTTTTTTTTTAAGTCTGTAACTTACTCATACAATTTTCTCTGGTTTTCCTTCAAAACGTATAAATCTTTCGCCTTTTACTAAAGATTTATTCATACAATTCTCGTGATCGACCTCTTTGATTGAAACATTTACTAACAATATCCAAATTCAAATCACTTTTACTCCCTAATGGATCAAAAACCTATTTTGCTCCCCGTTTCCAGGGAACCAACTTGATCTTTTTGAATAGATGTGATAAAAACATTTAGAAAGATTTTTAAATCCTTGGGATTCAAAGCTATGTACTTGTAAATTTAATATACAAATTATCAATGGATAATTATTTACTTTTAATTTCATCCTTAACATCCTCAATGGAAATATTTAAAGGTTCTTGCTCATCATCACTATCAGAATCTTCCTTTTTCACTTTCTCTTCCATTTCTTGTTGTTGATTCACAACATGCTGCATGTATTTATTCTTTGCAACTGCCCAATCTACTGATATTGGTCTACCTGAAATCGAAATTTTATTTAAAGTAAAATATTAATTTAATTATTACTTTTTAAATGGTATCTTATATTTATAATAATATTAAAATAATATAAAAGCTTAACTGTGGAACAACTGCACTACAGTATTCAACGTCTTACCTAAAAATGGCTTCATATTTGTATTCATCAAAGCCTTTTTAGCCATTGGTACATTTTTAAAATGCACAAAAGCACAGCCGACTAATTTTCCATCTGGTTTTTTAAGTATATTTACTTCTTGTATTGACCCATAAGGTTCAAAATGTTCTTTTAAAGATTCTTCTGTAGCTTTAAATGATACATTTCTTATGATAAGTCGAGCATTTCTATTTATTCGGACTTTATTTTCTTCTTTAGTCAACATTTTTTTGCCGTTTTGATCTGTAAATGTTAAAAAATTCAGGAAATAATATCAAATGTCTAATATTTCACTGTTTCTAACATACCTTTCTCTTCTGGCTTTGTGTCTTCAGCTTCCCCATCTGAAGAGAAACTAACTGTTCTATGTTTTATGTCTTTATTAGGAACTTCATCATATTTATGTTTAGGCACTGCCCACGACACATAAATAGGTCGGCCTAAAAATTAAAATATTAAATTAAATATTGTTTTTTATATATATAATATACCTTGATAAATCATAAAATGTGTAGGTATACTTCAATTTATAATTTTCATAAAATTAAGACAGAAAAACGATGATTTATTATGTAATTAAGAAAAATATTATTTCACCATAAAAATTGAGAAGAAGCCTATCACTATATTATAGTAGGATAATAATCAATGCACCTGTAGATATATTTGGAATTATTTTAGTTTTTTGCTAGGTAAATACATGTAAATAACAATATGTTTGATTTGGATTGATCCCGGCTGGAAAACAGTATCACTAATGACTTACCCAAAAATGGTTTTTTATTTGTTTCTGTTAGGGCTTTATTCGCCATAGGAACATGTGTGAAGTGTATAAAAGCACAACCCACCAACCTTCCATCAGGTTTTTTGAGCAGTTTAATCTCTTCAACATCACCATATTTAGAAAAATGCTTCTTCAAAGATTCTTCCGTAGCTTTAAAAGATATATTGCGTATGACAAGCCTAGCGCTACGATGGACACCGTCCTTGTATTTAGTGTTCGAGTCAATTTCCATATTATTAGACATACCTATTTTGTAAGAAATTTAAATTAAACACGTGCGATTATAAATCAAGGTTACCAGGTTTTTACTTTTTATTAATGAAAGTGATAAGATGTGATTTGATGAGCCTTATTTCATTTATTTATTAAATAGAGATAGACTAGAATTTAGATTTGGATAATTTTAAATTTAAACAGTTACCTAATTATTATTTAATATATTGTAGATAGGTACTAACTTAGTTACTCAGTAGTCACTACTCACTAGTCATTAGTCAGTGTCACAGTAGTCAGTACTCAGTAATGGTAATTGCAATTGGTAAGTAACACAGAACACTAAATTTATTTTAGAATTCAAAATTTTTAATAAACATGTACATGTATAGACACTACGGTATTTTGAAAACTACGCACAGAGAAAAGCTTTCTATAATTACAAACCACACCAAAAAAAAAAATGTACTACAGTGAAAACAAAATACACACATTTATAATCAGCGTGTATTCATTCAATCACCTCATGTACACAAACAAAGAATGCTAGTGATGTGACACACTCATTAAATGATTACATTAATCTGAATGAATGAGAAAATACCTTCATTTATTTAATAATTTAAACTTATAAGAGAGTTTAGTAAATAATAGTTGGGAACCATGTATAATAATGATCTGTATATTTTTTATTTGTTTTAAGGTGTACTTTTAACGTTATTTTGCTGTAGTGATCAAAAACTTATCGCTCGCAACATGGTTTAATTTATTACGGGTATGTTTTTATAATACGACTGCCACAAAAGGAATATTATTTATTTTGTATGTAGGTATGTAAGTATGTATGTAGATATTATGAAACTGATTAAATTTTTGCTACTTTTAGTAGTTGATTGATTTTTACGAAGATTTTAATTTGATAGCAAGCCGCAATATAGAATGAAACTACAAAAAAAGAAAAAAAAAACTTGGAATTGGAACTACTAATAAATGGCAATTTCATATCAGGTCGAAAGGGATAACCATGAAAATAACAATGACTCTTTACACGGTGGAAAAGTATAACATGTAGGTAAGTAATAAAACAAAACAAAATTACTTTTATATAATTTTTGTCTATTAATTGCTCAAAAATACGATAGAAATATTTTAAGGGACAAAATGTGTATGCAGTGGCTACCGATTTTTGAAATGTATACCTAAGTTTGCTATACACATGACGCACGCATTTTTGCGGGTCTACTTTTTTTTTGATAAAAAGGATAGACGAACGTTGGTGTATTTTTCCATAATAACATTTGCCAGTTCTAATGTATGATTGACCAACCCGTTATCATATGCATGATAATCAATATCGGGAAACATAATTTTACCTACAAAATGTTAAAGATAATTTGTTACGATGTACTGAACAGTTATCTTGGGACTCAGTTGATGCTTCTCATTTTAACTGTATAAACAACAAGCAATTTTCCCCCGAATTCACCCGCATAAATTATAGCCTGTCACCAGCAGTTAAAACCAGCAGATAAAATGAGAAACCTAATGAGGTTTCTCATTTTATAGGTGAAAGAATTTTAAAAATTGGTCCAGTAATTTCGATCACTAAGTGTCTAACTGGTTAGTTAAACACTTATGCAAAAATGTAACTTTCAATAATTGGAACCCAAGTGGTACTAAGCAGTTACGGACATAAGAATGAATATATATATATTTATATAAATAAACAGGTGAAACACTTTTTAGGGCTTCGCCGCAGTTGCTTGTCATCTAAACATGAATTAATGAAAAATATTCGTAATCGATCCTTCATTCATTCACATTCCACACTGTCCCATCCCTATAGCAAAACATAACCCTGTACTTCGTTTGAACTACCAACGTACCACTAAATTTTTCTATCGCAACGACGTAAAAGTTATTTTGAAGATTATATTTAAATAAAACCAAGTTGATGGGTAATTTATACTTATATGTGATAGGAAACACACTGATTTCGCAAATTTGAAGTAGCAGACCACCTTTTACAAGTCGAAACCATACAATTAATCATTTTTTGGGAGCACTTGTTTGCGACACGACACGATTCAATATGGCGCCGGGTGCGGACGAATTAGTTTTATATAACGTGCATGGTCATATGGCCACGGTACTACGGCAGAAGGGATCGCTTAGCTATGCCATCTCCTTAGGGCTTAGGGTAAATGCTCTAAGGGTTGCATCGATATATCGCGTACATATATCGATGTTTTTTACAAAATATCGATTTATATCGAGCACTTCTATGACCTACAAACTGCTCATTGCTCAACTGTCATGATTGTCATGTTAGTAAATAGTGAATACATACATCTATTTTCAAATTTCAATTAGGTATTTAACTATTTATCATTGTGAACTATTGGAATTTGGGGTATAATAACGTACTTGAAATAAAGTTGTCAATTTTAGCAATTAAATATACGATATGAACTGCCTTAACATAATATATCGTATTTTGGATAAACGTATTATTTTCTCACCGATATCCAAAAGACACAAAAGCTACATCGTTGTAAAAAGACCTGATCCAAAAGCCCTCAAAATGCCTTCGCTAGCTGAGGCTCCCAGTATTCTCGATATAATAAAAGAAAAAGTTCGTCTCAATGGCCCTATCACAGTAGCAGAATATATGCACATCGTTATAACGAACCCTACTGAAGGATATTATATGAAAAAAAATGTCATTGGCCAGCAGGGTGATTTCGTAACCTCACCGGAAATCAGTCAATTATTTGGTGAGATTTTAGCGATTTGGTTCTTCTCGGAAACACAAAAGATGGGACCAGGAAAGCCACTACAAATCGTTGAACTGGGACCAGGCAACGGTACACTCATGATTGATATCCTAAGGGTAATATTGATGATTTTCTAGTCAATATAATTACAAATAAAAGTATCTTCTGACCCAAATTTTAAATAAATTTTAAATATATTATTTTTAATTACATAACTATTTGTACATAATATACTAATTAAAGAATAGTAATAATAGTACTGTAATTTCGTTAACTTTTGCGCTTTTCATCATAATTTAAATTACCTATGTTACTTTAAATATTAAAAAAAACCATGTGTGAAACCTTCAAAAATTTTGAACATAAGAAACACTATAATGCTTCCTATCTCATTTTTTCCCACATTAAATCTTATAGATTTATGTCTGTCACTTTTTAGTCGCTTTTTCATTTCATCGACTTTCAAATCAAAATGATGCTAAAGAAGTTTTCACTTCAAATAAATATATACTTTAACATTTTGCTACAGGTTTTAAATAAATTAAAATATAAGCCTAATGAATTGAGTATTCATCTTGTTGAAATATCTTCAACAATGCAATTGCTACAGGCAAATAGATTGTGTGCTAGTCATAAGGAGAGTGATATTGAATTACCACATAATAGAGAGGTAATAAATAGAGATGAAATAAGTAATATTTGTAAGTACATATTCTATTATAACTTTTTATTTGGTTGTTGTTAGTAAAATTATATTTTTTGCAGGGTGAAACTGTTAGTGGAATTAAGGTTTATTGGTACAATGATCTGAAGAAAGTTCCTCAGAATTTTTCTTGGTACATAGCACATGAGTTCTTTGATGTTTTGCCAATACATAAGTTTGAGGTAAATGTTATAAGTAGATTTTTCTTTCCTGATTTTATGTAGGTATGTATTTCGTAAAACAAGAGAATCATTCAAGAATTGTTTTGTTTTCCATTTAATTGTTTTAATCTCTGAATCTACTTAACAGAATTAATTTTTCACATAATGATGATAAAAGTAATAATATAATCATGATAAAATGACAGCAACTCAATAATTAAACATTTTTGTGCTGGAGATGGAAATGCATGATAAGAATACATAATATCTGCTTACAGAAAACTGAAAAAGGATGGAGAGAAGTTCTGATTGATTTAGATGAAAACCAAAAATTGTACTATAGAATATCTGCAGAAGAAACTCCAAGTGTTAAGATGCTTATCCGTCCTCCACTTAGTACTGGAGATAGATTGGAGTTAGAGATCAGCCCTAGAGCTCTTGGTATTGCAAGGCAGTTGGCTCACCGAGTTGATGCATTTGGAGGCCTAGCATTAATAGCTGATTATGGACATGAAGGAGAGAAAGGAGATACTTTTAGGGTATACAAGTAATAATTTGACTTAGTTTTTAAATAACAATTGTGTTTTATTACGATTCTCATAAATATTCTCTTCATATATTTAGAAGGTCAGTGGGCCTGAGTTTGACTTTTGGGAAAACAAAGTTTCACAATGGAAGATCTAATAGGCTTTCTAATCTGTCTAATCTACATATTAAATATTTAATAATAATGAGTTCAAATTGCAAAAATCTAAAGTTTATGATTACATATTAAGTAGTTAGTGAAAACATAATATTTTGTAATTTACACTTTTTTAACCTTAGAAAAGTATTTACTAAACTAGATTGTTTTCTTTTTTTATTAACAGGCATTCCACAAACATAAAATAGTAGACCCATTAGAGAACCCAGGCATATCTGACCTTACTGCTGATGTGGACTTCAGTCAGCTTCGAGTAGCAGCTTCTATGATGCCTGGAAATGAAAATTATTCTATTGTCA
The DNA here is from genome assembly GCA_912999735.1 of Aporia crataegi. Lineage (NCBI taxonomy): Eukaryota > Metazoa > Arthropoda > Insecta > Lepidoptera > Pieridae > Aporia > Aporia crataegi. The sequence goes on along the minus strand of OU538733.1, from coordinate 6,648,753 downwards.
TGGGACCAGTTAAGCAGAAAGAGTTCTTAGAACGAATGCAGGCAAATGTACGATTAGAGGTATGATAATAATTTTTTATTATTTATTAATCTTTATTCAGAATTCAGATGTAGTCACTAGTACCAACTAATGAATTAAGAGTGTGAATGTCTGTTTGTTTGTTAATCTTTTATACTATATGGTAAAAACAACAATGGGTACAGACTACAGAATAAGACATTGACCATTTATCTTGAAAAAAAAAAATTTTTAATATAAAAAGGTAGGGAAGGGATAAAGGGTGGAATTTATAAAAAAAACTCAGTTTTTGACAACTCAGTCATTGATATTTTTTTTTCAGATTTTACATAAAAATATGAATAAAGAAGAAGATAAACAAAAACTAACAGCTGCCTTTAATATGTTGGTAGATCCCCAAAAAATGGGAGAGAGATTTAAATTTATGGCTTTTTATCCATCAGCAATGGGCGAGATCTTAGAAAAACATCCTCCTGTTGGATTCTCTAATCTTGATATAAGAAAGTAATTGATGGATCATTTAGTTTTAAATAAACTACAAATAATATAGAATCTTATTATAGATTTTGTAATACTCTTACATTTATTAAAAAAAACGTAATTAACAAAATATAAAATGTCTCATGGATCTAATCCAAACAATAAAATTTTGTGAACTGAAATGATAACAAATTAAATTATAAAACACATGCATAAATAAGTTTATTTTAGTTTTAGGTCAAGTAGGAAATAGGAATATTTATGTAAAAACTAGCTGTACCCGCGATCGTTTTTGATTTCCTTCCCTTTGATGTTTCCGCATCAAAGGGAAGGAAATCTAAAAATCCGCTCTCGCTACACACGTCACGACCGGACAGGACTGGCAACAGACCAGTGTTGGCAACCGTACGATAATTATCTATTATATTACCATAATTTGATACGGAAATGTACGATAATTTTGGAAAATACAAAATTTTTTTTCTGAACAAAATCGAAGATCGGAGTTTCCAAAAATGACGTGTCGGGCCGGTTCATTATTTATTTTTGCGTTCTCAATTCGATGCACTTGAGATGTCTTTTATTCACTGTGGTGGTAAAAGTAACTAATATAGTGTGAGTTGGTTATTGGACTGCAGGGTTTGGTTTTCATTAGAGACGTCTCTGGCTACTTTAGAATGATGACAGACTGCTTTCTATGAACGAGTTGTTATATGACAGATGTATGTGTTGTGTGTTAGAATGATGTGGATACATATGCGAGAGATGAGCGTACGTATGCTGATGTATGCGCCTATGAGATTTAAGAGAACGCATGGCTCTTGTTTTCAATGTTAAGTGTATGTAGTGTGCTGTATTTTGTGACAATAAGTTTCTTGCTGCTATGTGACTGTGTTAGATGATGTATGTAACATACTAACTAAACATTAGATGTGCGTCTATTGTAGCTGGCAGATAATTTTGTTTTTGTAATTTTTTACAAATTACTAGCGAGTTCTGCTTCGGATTATGAGTGGGCATCGCGAGGTCGGGCGTGCGAGTGCTGTTGCGCCGTCGCTGCGAGTTTGGACCGATTGCGGAAACATGTTAGAATTAGGACTATTTTAGGATTAATCTATCTTATAGCCGTGGTTATCCACCGACTTGCATTTATTATTTGTCATAAATTCAGTTATTTTATAATATTCACATAAGACAATTTGTAGTATTGTATGTTTAGCCATCGAGCTAATTGATTTGGGGTTAATAAAAAAGACATCAGATAAAAATTTTATTATTTTTTCTAATGAATAAATTCATAGAATAACCCAAATGTGTAAGCTTTATTAAACTAATAAATTGAACATAATATTTATAGACGACATAGGTATTATTATATCAATTGTTACAATAATTATTTAAAAAGATTTATTTTACGTTCCCGTTACGTTTTGGTGAAAACCCACTCTGACCCATCAATATTTTGTGGGCGATGTGGTCGCGAACAGTGACGTCATTTATGACGAGCGATCGCTCGCGACGACCACGGGCCCTAGGTGGAACGATACAGAAGGTGTTACAATCGTTGCGGGCGTTTAGCGGAACGTACCCTATGTAAGTGCTCCGATGAGGCATTGTCAAAAATCAAAAAACCTTATCATTGACACATAATCTGTGAAAATCCATAGACATGATTTTTTCATCATGTCGTTGGACACAAAAATTATAGTTTTTAGATGAAGATAAAATATACCTGCGAATGAACCGCGAAACATTTAAAGATTTATTAAATTTAGTTAGACCTCTCATCACAAAAAATTATACTGTTATGAGAAAGTCTGTTTCTGCGGAAGAGCGACTTATTGTCACGTTATGCTATATATAATATATGTTATTACAAATATATAAATAAAAAAATTGAATGAATATTCCAGGACTTTAATAAAAAAAATATTGAATGGCTTGGCGCCGCTATTTACGTTTTTTATTTATCGTAAATTCATTTATAATACAAAATTTATTTTTTACTTTTCAGTGCGTTTTGAGGTCGGTTTTATTTTTTTATTTAAAATTAATTAATTTAGTTATAATTGCAGTGTATGGATTACATTGTAATTTCAAGCAAATAATTGACATAATTATTTTTGCCAATTGCTGCATTCTCATTACAAAAGCAGAACTCGCTATCGCCATCCTCGTCTAACAAATGATGTGAAGCGATAAATCTCTCTCACTCTAAACAACTTGTCCGGTCCGACCATTCACACGTGCGGATTTGGTACGGAGCAAACCATATCCGATGTGCAAACCAGCGGACCAAGGCGGACTCAATTAATAATAATTATATTTGCCGGACTACTCTACAGACGGTCAGATTTGGTACGGAACAAACCAAATCCGTTGTCCGCTCCGGATGGATTCGAGCGTGTGTTAGGGCTTTAAGTGATCAATTAAATCATTTTTTTTTTCAGTATGACTGTACTTGCTTCCTCTGAAGTAAGTATGACTTGTTTTATAGTTTTCTGTCAATGTCAATAACTAATGACAATCATCCACTTTGATGTCGATTGTCGAGTGATGACTTTTGTTTTGTACAGAAAATTTAATTAATTTTTTATTGTGGGTTTTAATTCATAAACGATTTAATTGAATGCCTGAATATGATTGCCACAACGTAATTTATAGCTTCATGTAAAATTTTGGGTACGAATTTAAAGTGTTACATAATACAGTCTTTCTGATTATCATTTTCGATTTGGTAATTTGAAATTGCATGGTGCGAACTTCTAGCAGTAATGAAATGTCAAACTTTTCTGTGAGCTCGAGTTAGGTAGTTATGTACAGTACTAATGAAAGATAAATTGTGTTTTTGTGAAAAGGGTGGTGAAAATTATCTGGAAAATCAACGACTGAAACGCAATTGGCCTACTATATTACAAAACGCTGTGGAAATATTTCACGAACAAAGAGATTGTTGGATGATTTAACGATTTTCTAAACGAGGTAAGATTCTCTTTTGTTAAAATAATCCGACGCAATTTTCTTTTGTTAAAATATTTCGACGCAATGTTCTTACTGTTAAATACGTAACGTATCTATTTCTACTTTACAACTTTTAAAACAGTAGTTGTTTTATTTAAAATTGTTTTAATACACTCAAATTAGTTCATCCAAGATAAAGATATTTTACTTTTACTGTGTCCAGCTGTCCAGATAAAGTACAATGTAATAGTATTTTATGAAGTAATATTTTCTCTTTTAAGAAACCTATTAGGATATAAAATTTAAATACACCAACTTTAAAAAATATTCTATTAATTAATATTATGTTTAAACATATTACATTTTCATAACCTGTATGTATAATATCTTTTATGTTTTATATTAGGTAAATAGAGAGTGGATAAATTCTAAATTTCTTGTATAGTAGCACATTGAAATTTAATATGAACAACATATTTTTTAGAAAAACTATTAAAATATTATTGTTCAGAGTTTAGATCCCTGTTACATTGCTTTAACAGATACAGTTAAAGCAATGTACCTAATAATAAAATTCATAAAAGCTTTAAAAGCATACTCTTACTGTTATTTTTTCCCTACATTCTTCTTCATAGTTTAAGAGTTAGAAACAACATTCTGTTAACTAAAATAATTCTTTAATTTCTATTCTAATACCTAATATTTGAAAAAAAAACATTTGTTTTGAAAATTTTTTGAAGTAATAAAATCTTTTGACATTCAAGCATCTATAGATCATTATTGATTTTTGTTGCCTTTTAATCAAATATTTAATAATTTAAGTAATTATTAATAATGTCTTACTAAGACAAACAGCTATTAATAAGAATTGGTTTATGGCTTAGGTTGTTTACATTAGGACCATTCGACTCTGTTGCTCATTCTTCAAAACAATATAAAATTTAATTGTTTGTTAAATAAAAAATGCCATTTATTTAGATTTGTGCGAGGTGAGGTGATATGCAATGAGTTCACCGCCGCCTGTGCAAGTGGAGGTTGAGGTCAGTGACGAGTCAATGGAAGACGAGACGGCTGACATGATTCCGGCTGACAGGTAAATATTGTTTTAAGTTTTTAACAAAAAGCTACGCTTTAATGTTTTTCTTTGAATAAGAAAGCTCAGAAAATTTAAGAATACTTTATATATATGTAATATTAAAGTAGGAATACGTAGTGCCGGATAATCCGGAAGTCGGGACGTTACTTTGAACTGGTTGTTAAGGCAATGTAGGTACTTATCAGGACTACGTCAAGGACTTAAAACATTCGCTATAATATAAACTTGCTTATGTAGGTACTAAACTTGTCGATTCTTCATAAATGTGCTTTTCCATTATTTAATTAATGTTGCTCAGTTAATGTTTTTACTCGATATAAGTGTTTTGTCTCGATTTTGCATCAAAATTTATAAATAAGAGGCCAAAAGATTTATAATATTTAAATTTATTAACACTAACGAATAGAGTGCAACGGGCGGCCTTATCGCTAATCAGCGATCTCTTCTAGGCAACCCAATTAAACATTACTTTATCTTTCCATTACGACTTGCATAATATTAAACTGAATAAATTCATAGCATATTGGGAAAGTGTCAAGAGATTTCTGCTTAAATAATAATGTTTGATCTTTCTAATAATTTTGGCTTTTACGAGTAATTTTTAATATACCTCTGAGAAAGAAGAGAGGAATAGGTCTTAAAACCAAGATCAGGCTGATCCGAGCCCTGGTATTCCCTATTTTCTTGTATGGCATGGAAACGTGGACGATTTTAACCCGAGAACGGCAAAGGATCGATGCATTCGAGATGTGGTGCTGGAGGCGATTACTCCGAGTACCTTGGACCGCCAAACGCACATGTGTCTATCTTGAGTCAGCTCAAAATAAAAACCCGTTTGTCGACCATATGCCAACAACGCATCCTGTCCTATTTCGGCCACACAGTGCGCAGAGGCGATGAGAACCTGGAAAAACTGATTGTCGTTGGGAACACCGAAGGCAAACGATCGCGTGGGCGTTCACCAACCAGATGGACCGATCAAGTGAAGGACTCATCGTCCTCCAAATTCTACGTGGTCGTGAGAGACGCACAGAATCGAGACCGATGGAGGCAGATCATCCGTTCCAGATGCTGCCCCGATGCTGACCACGATCCTCAGAAATGAGGGACCGACGATAGAGAGAGAGAGAGAGAAACTTCTGGATCAATTAATAAGGCATTGTATTGGTTATATTTCCATGAAGGAAACTGTTTACTATTGAATTATAAGATTGATTTGTTAGCATTTAAAGTACAGGGCCGCAATTGAAAGGCAAGTCAAAGACGTGGTATTAATACTGTATATGTAAGCCTTTTTAACCTACCTTCCAAAAAACCAAAAAGGACGTTATCAATTCGACGCGTATTTTTTTTTTATTTTTTTATACCTAGTGACAAAAAGAAATAGCCTACTGGCTAAGTCATAGGGTCTTGCTATAAAAACAGCATACCATCTCCTTTCCTTTGTTATTCCATTCTCTGGTGGGGCGTGTGCCGTGTACAAGTAAGCCTGAAGACAATACACGCTGTGTCTCATGTTTTCTTGTCTCTTTTGTGCAGATCATTACTTAAGACTTTGTAATTTGTATGTATACTAAAACCAAACCTACCATTTTTCTTATTCAGTGTTTTTTATCATTCCTGTATATGTATATTGTGTAACACTGATTAAAATCGATTTAGAATCATGTAATGCGTCTGTTTACTGTTACCTGATTTGATTTGTTACTATTGTTACATGTATTCCCAATAATGTAACAGACTGCATTGTTACATTATTGTGGGAGACGGAAGATTGGCGCAATTGGTAGTGCTCCTGCCGTCTGCGCCTAAAGGTCCTTGGTTCGAATTCCGGTAGTAGCATTTATTTGCGTGATGAGCACGAAAGTTGGTTTCTGAGTCTTGGTTGTTTATAAACGTACATATTATGTATTTGTTGTGGTATTTTCGTTGTTTCTGATTATCGTAACACAAGGTTCTTCAGTTACTTACTTTGGGATCAGAGAAATGTGTCCAGGAACATGCTTAGGAATGAGAATATAGCCAAGAGTTATCAGTATTACTTAGTACTTAAGAAAAAAAAATCAAGATCTTAAAAAATCAACTACATACTTAGACTGATCATAAACATCGACCTGAAAGTGATTGTCACTGGGTGAAATCCCGTGTATGTGAGTTGTCCCAATTATTATTGTTGCAACTAGGAGATAAGATACACGTGTTTACGATACTATACTTACGGTATCAGAGAATATTATTATTCTAAAAACATTAAACATGACCAAGTCTCCAAAATTGATTTAACGGTTTAGACAAGCATAACATTAAGCAATGAGGTATGTATGTGAAAGGTGAGTAGGTATATTGTCTAGTGTATAGTATCAAGTTTGATATTAAACCCGATCCTACTATGAAACAGACAAAACAAAAATGTCGGTAATAATATCCAGAAGGTTTAATGCGCATTTTCCTTTGTAAGTTTTTTTTTTTTGTAAGAAGTGCAACTAAGTGTAGTTTATAAACAAATAAGTTCAGTGTCTTGCACGTTCTTAAAATATGATCACATTATTCAAGTTTATTATCATATCTGAGTGTGACTGATTACCGGTTTTGTCTATTACAGCCATTAATATTTTAGCTGCTAATTATAAACAAAAATTTGACCATTGTCTTGTTAGTCAAGCTAGTGGAAAAAATATTTTTACTGGAAATAAACAGATGTAAAATTTTAGGTATTATGGTAACATTAATATTAGAAGAGCAAAAATAAATGAAACTTCCTATTAATTGGTTTCTATCTCAGTATATATGCCTCATTCAAGGGCGCAAGTTCAACTGACGTTCTAGTAGTTAGTACACAATATGATCTTGAGCCAAATAAAGGTACTATTATTAAGTTCTACGTAAACCCGTATTAATCGATTCGTTCAAAATGTTCGCTGTTTTGATTTGGATTTTTTATAAAAAATGTAGGTACTTTGAGAAAGTCTATAACACTGGTCTTTAATGTCTTATTAAAATCTTTGATAATCAGAGATGATAGAAATAAATCTTAGTAAAATCGAAGATAGAACTAAAGATAGAATGATAGATTCTTAGCTTTAATTATAACAGACACCATTTCCTTTATAATTAATTTTTCACCATTTTGTACATTTCTTAATTCAGTAAGACTTACGTATAAAATATCTGCGCATTTAGGGTAGATACGTCATAACGAGTCGTTGACCGAGAAGGAAATACCGCGTCAAACATTTACATCTTTTTCACAAAGTTGTAAGGTTGATTTTTCAAGGTTAGCCTCAGGCTCGAATTAAAGCATCGAAAATAGGTAGCGACACAAAATTTGACCTAAAATCATACGGGAACGTTGGTTATGACCTTCAATGTATACTGCGAACCGCTCGGTGTACCGTGCAAGGAAAATTTACATTGTAACCATCGAGATGATGGATCAATGGTTTTTGTCCACGGGACGCTTCGCTCGCTACATTCTTCCGCATACCGCCTGCTTGTGGAACCACCTGTCCCAATCTACATTCACCCATAGATACGATCTTGGTAATTTTAAGCTGCGAGCGTACCTATATCTCATAGCGCGGATCGCGGCGCGGAAGCCATTGGCGGCGGTGATTTCGTAACAACAGGCCTGCCGTGTTTTCCGCTATAGTACAAAAATCTTTAGACCTTCGTCATTTTTTTTATTTTTATTTAATTTCTTAGGGCATCGTCCTGCTGTCGACCAAAACATAATTTCTGATTAAGAATTCTATCAATTGGCGACATGCCCGGAGAAATTTAAAGTTGACAACATTTGGCATTCATGGTCTTTCAGATAATTTCAAGTGTTATTAGTCATCTTAATATCGAATTTCATTTTTAAGTTATTGTTATTAATTACCCTCGATGAAAAAAGGGAATGTTATGTATAAGTTTGACGTCTCTGTGTGTGTGTGTGTGACGTTTTTTTATAAATTAGAAGAAAAACGGACAACATTCTCAATTATGATAAACGCCCATGGACACCTTCAACGCCCGTAGAGTTTTATTTGAAAGATGACCTGATCAAGATGAATCTTAGCTGCAATTTATGAAAATCTGATCATTACTTCATGAGATATAACCTACTTCAATTTCACTTGTTAATGAATAGTTCTACTTTTTTACAAATAAATCGTTATTAGGGTTTAGGGAAGATAATAAGTTGGTGTAATGGAGTTGTCTAGTTAGGTATGATATATGAGTCTGATTAGCTGTTTGAATAATTTCCTTTATGTTCGAGACCAGATTTAAAATTGTTAAGCCAAAATATTAAAAAACGTGGATTTTTTCTGTTTGTATGATGTGGAAAACTAAACTTTGCTCGTGACTTTACCTCACTCGGTATTTTTATGGCTTGCCGAGCTGAGATGTTGCCAAGATCTATAAAAACAATGTAACAAACAGACTGACGAACTCATTTGTATATACCTGTTTGTTTCCAGTTCGTGGTTGATTATTAAATGTAACGAAAACTCACAATATCAGTCATCACTACATTTAATGAGTTTTACCGTTCAATTATTTTAATGGCACTTTTAATTGAAGCGAAAAAGAATTTAGTTTTTTTTTATTTTAGTTTTTTGACACAATAATATGTGCTTAAAAATCTACGTGTTGTTTTTATGAATAAGTAGGTACCTGTAAACCAAGATTGGATTAGATAATTTTAAGTGAAAGAAAATAATCTATTCATCCGAACAAATTTTCCTCATAAAGTTCGTCACATGTATTTTCTCCAGGTTGATTCCCACTTTTAAAACAGTAAAAAGTCATTAAGTAGATATTCCCACTTATCATTGGACTTGATTGAAAAGCGTGGTGCGTGATAAAAGTGAGTAACCGTAATTCTCAGTGGGGCATGGGGCAGACACATTTCTGTATCTGTTTCACTGATCATTTTCTTTACAGGCAAATAGTTCATCAGCCTTCTGTGCCGACTGCCTACCCAACCGAAACACTCATTTGTTTCCCCGGGATTCGAAGACAGGACAGCCACGTAGGCGGTTCTCGTTTCCCTTCAATACGTATAAATCTTTCGCCTTTTAATTGCTTGATAAAAGCTTGATATAAATTAATGTAAAACAAACGAACTATTTATTTTTATCATAAACTATTCAAATTGGATCAGGGGCGAATTAAAATACTCTGTGTTCTGGAAAATGTCCTAGTTTTAACAAAATAAACATTTTCAACTAAAGTCCACACTCGACATCAACCTAATTATAATGTTTCTCATATATTTCATTACAAATAGGCTACATTTTTATGCGGTTTTTATCCCGCGATGCCGAAGTTTTTTCGCAAAGAGAGTAGATGCAACAAAGATAATCTTTTCGTTTAAATGTTGATAAAATTGGTAGGTATAAACAGAAATAAGAAATAGGAAAAGAAATGTTTTTACCGTCGTCGTCTTTCTTTTAAATTTAATATATTAATAGAAATCAAGTTTCATACGATATTAGCTCATAACCGACGATTCGTTTGCGTGGAATCAGGATAAAAAGTATTATCTCTTCCACAAAATTCATTATTCGAAACAGTGGTTAAAGCGTGAATTGATAACAAGCAAATAAAATTATTTTCGAAATAAAAATATTACAGTACAGATACAGAAAAAAATGCCTTTAAAGATACAGGGTTTTTTAATAAAAACATTCATTTGTTTCCTCGGGATTCGAACCCAAGACCTCCGGCGCAACGCGCAGACGCGTAAACCACTTAGCCACGGGTATTGTTTCTTCCGATTTATATTTACACTAGCTGACCCGGCAAACGTTGTTTTGCCATATTAATTTTTGGGGTGGGCTACCCTTATCACTTAGGGGTATGAAAAATAGATAGTAGCCGATTCTCAGACCTACTGAATATGCATATAAAATTTGGTAAAAATCAGTAAAGCCGTTTCGGAGGAGTAAGGTAACTAACATTGTGACACGAGAATTTTAAATATAAGATTGTTTAATTTAAATATTAATAAAACGCATTGATATTAACTTAGCACTGCTCTTTTTTAGATTCACACTGCCAGCCCGAGGCGACGAAATTGTGGAACTATGGAGGACGAAAATGCAGGAAGGTGTCCTCTCCCAGACTAATTTCCAAGATCATTGGCGTATTACTGTGCCTAGGATTTATTCGCCACAGCCTAACAGGACTTGTCTGGGTTAGTATTTATATTAATATATCCGCCAATTATCGTAATAGCTGCGAAAAAAGCCGAAAACACGAACTTGCTCATGGTACTGCTTATAATTTGGTTATGCGCGACGTAAAACTAACGTTCACAAGGATCAAGAAATATAATAGATAAGAAGTATTATTTAGGTAGATGATGATCGGTAATATGGAGCTGTGGTGACCGGAGCTCCTTAATTTTACTCCATTAACTTTACGTGTTTACTTCGCGATCTCTTTCGACAAACAATATTGAACAAATGTTTCTGTTTACAGATTGGTCATTTGATGAGGAGTTAGCATCTAAACTTCTCATCCAACCTCTCGAGCAGTTTGTATGGGGCACCGCAGATAACTCGAGACCACCGCCGCCTCGTCGGCAAACACTCTGTGGTAAAGTGTTCAAGCAGGGCGAGCCGGCGTATAGCTGCAGGGAATGTGGTAAGACAGATTATTAACAAACGTAAATATTTAAAAAATAATGTCGATATTAATTTATGTCTTTTATAAACGTTACACATTATATAGTTACAGATTTACCGTGTATTAAATTTTAGCGTCTATCTGCACCTAGACTCTGTAACTTGGTTACATCACACTGCACCTAACAACACGCGTGTATATAAGCAGAGAATAATTACAAGATGTAACTTTCAAACTCGTTTTGAGTGATAAAGCGAGACCTTTATATTGAGTAGGTTTCTTATGCCGATTCAATTATTTAAATGTCGGCAGGTATGGACAACACATGCGTGCTGTGCGTGGAATGCTTTAAGGTATCGGCTCATAGGCACCACAAGTACAAAATGGGTCAGTCAGGCGGAGGTGGTTGCTGTGACTGTGGTGATACTGAGGCCTGGAAACGGGAGCCTTTCTGCGAATTACATGCGGTGAGTAGATTGAAATCATTTCTTGAACCTGTATAATAAACAGAGTTGTGACGGTAATTATGTTGAATTGGGACAGTAAATTATACATGTTTTTTTTTCTATGGTATATATATCGCTTTTGAGGTATCGGAATTTTTTCCTGGGAACAAAAAGTATCTGATTCACCTATAAAGAAAATGTTTAGTATTATAGGATTACAGAACTGATATCGTCAAATTTAGCAAAATGGCTTTAGTTTTTTTAATGGTGCCATAGTTCCAGCACCAACTAGCTTTCTTAAAATTATTGCGTATAGGCGTAAAGCGATTTAAATGGTTCAGTAATGGCGTTTGTTCCAGGCTTCTGATGACAAAGAAGATTCTCAAGCCAACATCAGCCCCGATGTAATAGAGCGTATGAAGATTGTCGCGTCAGTTTGTCTGGCCTATTGCTTCCGACTTCTCACACTAGAACATGCACCTGGATTGCCAAATGATCTCCGGTAATTTATATTGAATGTATTGCCTTGAGTTTACATTATTAAGAGATGAAACTTGATTAACTAATATTGTCTCACAATTTGTCATTCTGATACGAAATTTATTGAGTATGAAAAATACGTTTAAGGCGTTTTAGATATTTATGAATAATATATGAAAATTGGTTACAGATTGAAAGATGCGGAACGAGATCTCCTACAAATACTAGACCAGCCGGACTGTTACTGCACTGTGCTATATAATGATGAAACGCACACATTTGAGCAGGTAATTTTTAAATTGTTGTGCTTCGAACTGTCGGCCGTAAAACGTTGTCATCGCAATTTAAATATTTTTTTTTACTACGACCTGGTCCTGAAATATATAATACTATACATAAGAAGTGAAAACAAGTATATATAATAGAATAGTTTAAGGCTGAAATAGTATTTATTTATTATCCAAACAATTATCGTTTGTATGTTTTGATACACACATTTAATTTAAATACTAAAAACAATTTAGGATCTAACTAAGCAAAGGCAGATTTTAGTAAGGATTTTTTTTTATAGGTAATAGCAACTTTGATGCGTGTAATGAAATGCCACCACCGTGACTCGGTGGAGCTGGTTAGTCTCATTGACCGCGAAGGCCGTGCTCTCGTCAAGTGTAACTCGTTCCAAGTCTGCGATAAACTCAAGACCGATATTGAGATGTAAGTTACTTAAATTTAATTAAAACACATTAATATCGTTGTAATTAATAAACTCAGACTAATGGACTGATTTGGTTTTTTCCTTTGTTGGAAATCAATCAAATATTTAAAATTGATACAAGACATACATATGCATTAATTTCCATATTATATAAATGAATTTGTGGCTTAAAATCGAGGCGGACTCGCAGGTAAGTCCGTTTTATATTGGTTTTAGATGACATTTTCAAACACATTCAAAATTACAGATGTCTTTTGTGTTTATTTTAGCCACAGCCTTAAAATTGCATGGTAAATGTGTTTGAGATTTATTTTGAGATTTCCTTTTAAGTATATTGACTGTTATAAAATATTGTCGATTGTCGATGCTTAGCGCCAATATTTAAATTTATTTTGCAAAAATTTTTTCAACAATTATAATTATTGTTAATTGAATAGCCTTAAAATTGTAAATTGAAAACAATTATAAAATGGAAATTGATGTTTTAGCTTAAAGCTTATAGAAATAATACGCACAGTGTATAATTCAGTATTTTTTACTTCTTAACTGCGGTTTTGTATGACAAATGGGTCCAAGTGTTATGATTACTAAAAATGATAAAGCTTTGATAAATTCAATCAGCCGATCGGAATCAAATGTTCAGTCTGATTTGAAGTACATAATTGGTAAATATTTAAATGAGTCATCTAGGATTTTTCTCCCAGGACATTGCTAATGTTACATAAAATTAACGTTGTTGATTGCCATAACCCGTTTGTCGAACGATTCCGCGGTTGAGTGCGGACGTGTTCACTCAGCCGGTTGGCGATGTTCGAAAGGTTCACTTCACGTCACGGGCCCGAACTGCGCGTGCTTGTGATGCACGCCCACGTCGTTGCGCATCAGACCTTCGCTATGAAGCTACTCAGCTGGTGAGTATTATTACCATATTCAACTTCCTTGCTAAGAAACGTTGTTCATCTTAGTTGGTTTGCCTCGTTTTCGCAACAACAATTGCACCTCAGCGAGAAATTGACAGCATTTGTTGGTGTATGTAGTTTAAAATAATTACACATTAAAAGATACAATTCTGAAGTCTATACTCAGGTTTCATTTCGTTATTTATTTAGGGCAAATGTTATGAGAAGTTAATAACATCAGAATTAATTAGTGATGTACTACATAGTACTACTGCCGATAAAATTATGATTCAGTATTTATAATGTAAATTAATCACCATGTGATTATTGGAAACTTTTTCAATGATACTAGCAATAATTTTAACTAGTACAGCTTGTTGGTTCAGAGTTTATATCTATGTATATATAAATATATATAAATTAACGTAAGTAGTTACTTTCTCATAACGCCTTTTGCGCAGGTTACAAAATTTCGTAAGCCAAGAGCCGAGCCTTCGACTCGTAGTCAGCCAGGTGGCGTTAGGTGAAGAGGAAAGTCTCACTGTTGGTATAACCTGGGCCAACTTGCCTGGTGGTGTGGCAGCTGGGGTGATGCAGAATGACTGTCATATGTGGAAGGCCGCTAGGACCGCATGGCATAGACTGCTCATCGCCACTACTCTTATGGACTACTCGACGAAAAGGTCCATGGCTATACTGTTTACGAAAAATTATGGTAAGTTAATAATCCCTACGTGGACCTTGATTACTTTCATTGAACTCATCTAAATAAAACTTATGGTTTCATAACTTAGACAAGAACTTCATTAAAATTTACTTTCTGTTTACTTAAAATTTATTAGAACAAATATCTTCATAATTTGTGAACACTAGAAAGTTAGGACATATTTTAAATAGGCAGTAATAAACCAGAATATTTTATTTTATAGCTTTAATGTTTTTTTATATTATATTGTTCTAATAATTTTGACTTATTTTAGGTACAATTCTTAAGGATTTCATTCGTGACGATCATGATCACTCGTTCTCTATCTCATCGCTATCAGTTCAGCTGTACACCACGCCTACGTTTGCGCATCTTCTCATTGCAAAGCACGACGCGCTTTATGTCGTCATGAACACCTTCGTCAGTGAATGTAATAGACGCTGTAATGAACAAGTGAGTATAAGATTTGAACAATTACAAAAGGATTTTTAATATTTCTGCTATACAGAATTTTATATACGGAATTGTTTCATAAATCAATTCAACCTTTAAATTGTTCTTTTTCTGTCAAATTTATAGGAAAAATAGTTCGATACTTAAAATTCGATTTAAGTATTATTTTACGGCCTGAAACTACCTTAATAAATTTTTTATGTTCAATATTTCAGGGTCGTCTAGAGTTTGAACGCAACCATCTAACAATGGCGTTCAAGCGAGCACAGTTTATTTTATATGACGTGAAGTACCTTTTGGGATCTGTTCCTACAACGTTTGATGATGATCTCCGTAAGGGATTCCTCCATGGATTGACTTTGATGCTGAATCTTCTTGTTATGATGCAGGATATGGACTCGGTTGTGAGACAGGTGAGTAGTATTGCTACACAATCTTAAAAGGGTCTTATGTTTACGCGAGTATCACACATTTGAAGAAATCAGGGTAAACAAACATGTTAATATGACCATGGTAAACGCCAAACATGCAGGCTGCAAAGCACGCCAAAAATCGGGACTCGGGTAGAATCATTATAAAATTTTGCTAAATAAACCCGCTGAATCCGGTGAATCAGTTTTCTTTAAATTTTAAAATGACTATTTCCATTGCTGCATTTAAATTAGTCATGATATGCTATGAGTATGTCTTAAAGATAATTACATGTTATCTTTAAGGACCGCCTCCATACTCCTCCAAAGAGCTTAGTGCGACGGTACTGTAGAAAAAAAAATATC
This sequence comes from Aporia crataegi, assembly GCA_912999735.1. Classification (NCBI taxonomy): domain Eukaryota; kingdom Metazoa; phylum Arthropoda; class Insecta; order Lepidoptera; family Pieridae; genus Aporia; species Aporia crataegi. The sequence continues at coordinate 6,633,105 of OU538733.1, read as the reverse complement.
TCAAAAATACCTAAGGTAGAAGAAAATTCCGTAACTTCACTTTGATATTACATTGCAGCTTCCTTTGCGTTGATGTCCATAATTATTGATTTTCCAGATAGCCCCATTAGAATATTATTCTTATAATATATATATATAAGAATAATAATTTAATATTTAAATAATATCTAAATGAAGCGCCTTATTTAAATCATATACATTATTTCAGGTTGGCCAGCACATGGAATATGAGCCGGAATGGGAATCTGCCTTTAATTTGCATGTGAAGTTGGCGCATAGCATCACACTCGCCCTCGATTGGTGTGCAGCGGAACGCACACTTTGCGCAAACGCATACAGGATGGCCTTAAGACGTCATGCTGATACTTGCCACAACCCAGAGTTGAAACTACTCAGAGGTAATTAATAGCTGACTATTCTATAATAAATACTAGATGTTCGAGACTTCTCTCACGTTTTATTCAATAAAATATATGTCATTATAAACTACTTTCTTAATAGGGAATTTTTAAAATATTTTTAGATGAATTCATTGTTTACAAACGAACATTTCACCTTTTTAGTACTATAGATTCTTTTATGATAGATTTCTGGATTTTCATGCCAATAATAGTGAACACAGTTCCAAACTATTATTTTTTAACATAAATGCGCGAAGGTGTCATTAAAGTGGTAAAAGAACCTATATGAATTATAGTTTTTACATATTATGTATCTTAATTTAGTGAAAATCATTATTGAAAACGAGAAATTTGTATGTGACTTTTTCTTAAAATACTTACTACAAATTTCTAAACGATTTAATTGTAACAAATTTCCCAGAATTGGGTAACCAGAGCGCATTCGTGATATCATACGACGTGTCCAAAGAACCTGTATCCGTCCACCGGCCGTTATCACGTTTTATAGCGGGACTACACCTGCAGCTGCATAAACATGGCTTATCTTACCACAGCCGCGAGTTTCAGAAGAGTGACAAACCTAAACCTACCCCTGAGGAACTTATTGGTGAGAATTATTACCAGTAAGAGAAATAGTTGCTTGGAATAAATACATGAATATTCAATACATACAGCTCATGAAAGAGAAAACGTAACACTGCTTTTACGGTCGTCTGTGCAACAACATCTGTCTTTAAAGTCAGTTCATGCTTTTTTAAGATTTCAAGTATTAAAATATTTACTTCATGTCTAAGTCTTGTTCTTAACCGTTCAAATTATTTATGTACTGAAAAGCGAAATAAATTGATCAGAATGAGGATCGTCTTACGTTCCTTTAATGTTTGTTTTATTGCCAGAGCCCGTCCTGCGCACAGCGGCCATGATCGCGCAGGTCCACGCGGGAATGTGGCGTCGCAACGGGTTCGCTTTGCTCAACCAACTGTTCTTTTACCATAACGTGAAATGCCGCACTGAAATGTTGGACAGGGATATTGTTATGTTGCAGGTACACATCTAATAGTAGTAACGTAGCTAGGATATGAGACGCCTCGTAGGTTCCAGAACTCAGGCGTTAACCATTCATCTGGAATTCCATAACTCCCAGTTGAGATTAAACACAATTTTATCCCCGTATTGCTAATTTTTCTTATCGTTTTATGGTATTTTAGATTGGTGCGTCTCTTATTGAAAGCAATGAGTTTATCATACACGTGCTAAATAAATTCGGTCTTCTGGAGTGGGCCCACGCAGACTTTGAGCAAAACCCAATTGAAGATGACACCTTGCGGCATACTATCAGTATGGTCGAGGAGTTCTTATCACTGTTGATTACGAGTAAGTCTGCCTTTTAAAATTCATTTTCTATCCGAGTTATTGTTGTAGATTTATTGTAGACCATGATTTTTCAATCGGCCCTTCGCCTTAAACAGTCGGTGTCATAGATATTTATCATTTTTAATAATAAAATGAAACTTTTTTATCAAAGTAGTTATTTTATAGAACAAAACTATGACATAATTTAACCTTAAAATCTTTATTTCGTTTTCAGATTATAATTTATATAATCATCTATCATTTGCACTTGTTTAATATGTTCCCTATACTATTTTTAGTCGTTGGATCTCGCTATGTGCCAGGAGTGGGTGAAGTAACGGCAGAAGACCGCACCAAGAAGGAAATTATTCAGATGCTCTGCGTCAAATCGATGGCACATTCAGAGCTTAACAAGTAAGATATGCAGTTGCGGATAATATAAAATGATAGTAGATTAAATTCCTTAAATCTTTTCATACAGAAAGGCAAACAAAAATTCTACTTGTTTTTATTATGATTTCGTGTTCGAGTATCCGATCGAGCGACGTTTTACTCTATGCAAACGAAGATTCCATCGGATGCGGTAAACATTTTTGTCAATTTTTCATATGAAACATATACATTGCATAGCCAACTAAGATTCGAATATGTTTTCAAGAACATAACTATACTTTTATGATAAGGTGCTTGCCCGAAGACCAATTACACGAGACGGGTCTGGAAGCCGTGATCCATGAGGTGGCCGACTTCACCAAGCCCACCAGTGGTACCAATCGGGGCGTCTACCACCTCAAACCACATCTATATGATGAATACGATACCTTCTTCTACCATTACACCAGAGAGGAGCTGTCCAGGAGTGAGGAAGAACAAAGAAACCGAAGGAAGGCAGCTAGTAAGTGTTCGCATCTGGCACTTTGTAATAGCAAATACATTTCTATTATCTTTGGCTTGTAATTTATATCTCAATCAAAATTATGATTAATTTGTCGGTCAGTCTCTATTGGGGCAAGACATGTATTAATGTATCAAGTCTGAACTATAATTTAATATATTTTCTTAAGAGTGCCTCAACGCTCGAACTTTTTTGATGAAAGTTAAACAATAAGTTATCATGGGTTGACTCTTACCATATTAATGATACAAATTTAAAACTCTTTAATGAATTTATTATACTGCTAATATTATTTATTGTATGTTTACTTATTAGTATTAGTAGAGTTTGTAAGAAGGATCTTATAAACTCAATTCGTAATTTGAAAGAGAGAGATAAAACGTTCTGTTAACCCTGGATATTGCTTTGCATTCATACAAAAATAATAATATTAGTCTAATTTATAAATTGATGTACGTATTTCACTATTGTCAGTGCATTTTACCATGCGAACAGTAACTTTGAAGTATCAATCTAGGCATATTTGTAAATTGCCAATTCGATAGATTTACCGGAATGCTGTCCACCGCCGCCTCTACCAAAGCTGACGCCTCCATTTCGCCTTCTTGCCAACCTACTGCAGTGTGACGGCGCCCTTCATGTCCTACGTTGTGTGCTCGAACGCGCAATTGACCTGCGGGCGCGATCCTTCTCCGAGCCGCAAGTGCATAAGGTATACATACAAACATACCTACCATCATTCTTAAATTAACGCTAAAATAAACGTGCATAGATAATATGGACACCACACCACACGTGTGGTGTCTATATTCATAATATTATAGATTAAACATATATCATCAAAATCCTTTGCGGTTTAAGAATAAATATTGACTTCCGAATTTATATGAAAAGACTTTAATAATTTGTTTATAATAATAATTACAGGCGTTACATCTAATCGGTTATGCGTTACGCGATGAAGAGAGTGGGCACTACGAGTTTCTTGCATTCGCGGAAAGCGCGGCACGTGCCGGCTTGGTGGAGTTGCTTCAAAAGTTGGCTCAGAGTCCCAGAGTTGACGCACACCGCGCACTTGCTAACTGGCTACTCGCTAAGATCAGGTGAGGTATAAGTTATAACTAACATTTTAAGTTTTTTATTCAAAATTAATTTGTTTTAATCCATTGAAAATCTGCTTTAACGTTAGAGATAATATTCAACAGTGGTCCAATCAGTTGAAATATCATCCATTTTTTAAGTATAATATGCCGTGCAGTGAAATAGTCACTGTTACTCACACACTACTTTGTTGCTATGCATCGCAAGTATGTATGCACCTACTAATTTTATGATTCTTATAAATCTTTCTTTTCAGGTCACTGCTAGGTCAGACAGACGAAATGGGAGACGGTGACAAAATGGACGTAGAAAATGATGATGCAACGGCCAATGCTTCAGCCGGTAACTGTCTTACGATATCAATCACATAATACAATTTATTTATTTTAGTTATTAGTTTTTCATGAATAAAAAATTAGACTGAAAATAAAAATTTGTCCTCGATGTTAGAGACACATGTCACGACATAAAAATCAATTTTGTTGTGTCGTGTCAGGAAATCTAAAATGTTCTATGGATACGTTGATTTATATTTTCTAGAGAATAAATTCCTATGTCGGAATATATTAGCGGAAACGTTTTTACTAACTACAAAATTATTATTTTAGAGAAAGAGAAGGCCCTTCGCGCAAAGTTAGCAGCAGAGAAACGTGCTAAGGTAATGGCTCAGATGCAAGCGCAGATGAACAAGTTCATCACCAACAACGCGACCCTCTTTGAAGAAACCATCACTGAGGTGAGGAATTTTAAGTTGAACGCTTTTTAAACAATATTTTGTATGCTTTCAAATTCATAATTAGAAGGAGAGTGATAAAATATTAAACAACTAGAATAGGCTTATTACGGTGTTTTAAATGAATATATTAATGAAAAAGTAAAGTAATAAAAATTTAAATACAATTAATGCTGGCTTATTAGACTAGTAAAAACTGATTAAAGTTTAGGTCCTTTTAGTTATATATTTATTTCTGTAGACATTTTAAAGATCATTGTGTCTCAATTGTAATTTTGTCTGTCTGTTCTGTCGATAATTTTTGACAAATAGTAACATTAACAATTTTCAGACCACGGAAGAGGAGGAAAGTCAGGATCTCGCTTCATTATACTGCGGCGTGGCTTTGGGAGTTTGGGGAGGCGGAGTCACCGACCAGCCTCGCGTTTGTATCATGTGTCAAGAGCAGGTGAGAATGATGTAGAACTGTTTTTGAAGCAAGTAACTTTGAAATGTTGATTGGGCTATCTATGTGCCACTTCGACCAAATTTGATCTATTGTGGCAATTATTATATTAATGATCTGGTTATTATTACTAACCACAACCAGAAACCACCAGCAGAAGTAACTTTTATATAGTAATTATTACTCTTTATTATTTAAAAAGTTAAAAATATGTAAATATTCTAGCATTTTATTTTAGCTTTTATTCACGACTGCATTCGCATGGTGCAACAAAATAATGTAATAGCCTATGTCACAGGGCAAGAATCGAACTTTTTTTGAGTTGGATTGGTGTATCCGAATATAGTTACTACAGAGAATTGGAAAATTTTACCTTTCTATATTAGTGTGATCTTGATTTAAATTTGTTTTCATTTTCAGGGACGCGTAGAATCGATGACAGATCCACTAGTCCTCGTGGCGTTTGTGCAGCAGTCTCGCGTTTTGTCCCGCTCCCCGCCGCCTGAAGTGCTTTCGATGGAACAGGTGCTGGCAGACATGCCCGCGGACATTGGGGCCCAACCCCATGTGTCCTGCTGCGGACACGCGCTACACGCACGCTGTTGGCGGAAGTATGTCGACGGCGTGCTCGATAAGGAGAAACTCAGGTGCTCTCTCAGTTATTTTTTTTTAAATCCATGAAGTACAAAATGTGAATCCGTGAAAATATATGATATGTACCTAGTCCTTCTCGAAAAAACATAGTATAGATTTTAATGACTTGTACACATCTATATCTCTCAATTTTGACATTAAACAATAAGTTGCATTATAAACTAATAGTACGATACGTTGCGAGTAGCTAATCAAGTTTTATTTTACTATAGACCTTATCGCATCCGGCAACCAGTCGCATTCGATGTGGAGAAGAAAGAATACCTGTGTCCCTTGTGCGAGCGATTGTGTAATACGGCCCTCCCCTTATTGCCTGCTCCACCAATGATGACCGCCAATCATCCACCACTACTCAATGAAGACGCCTTCGAGTGTGCTGTACATCTGATACTTAAAATGAAGCATCAGGTATGGAAGCGGAATGTATATATATATAAAAATTGAATGTACAAGTAAAATTGTTAGTTTCTATAGTAAATCTGTTCTAAACATTATTTCGCTGACAGAGAGCTAGACCGAGATATAAGGTATATTTTGTCCGTCCACACGGACTAATTGCGAGTTAAATATGATAATATGTATTCGAGAATAAAACTGGTTTTTATAGTTATTTGAAGTAAACTAGAAGTAAAAAAGTTCAACATTGAATTCCACGGAATCATGACATCTTTAATTTTTTGACAATTCAGATATCATAATCATTTTCTGCTTTGATTTTTTTGAATATAAAATGACAAAAAATATGAAACAGAATTAAATCAAGTAAAATATATGTATAACAATGTAAATAGTGTTTCTTTTGTGCATTCAATGCACACTACGAACTAGAATGTAAATTTTTAATGGCTAAATGGAAAACAGAGTAAAACAACATATTTCTTAAATGAAATATTTATTAATCATTATCACTGAAAAGGTTTTTAGCCTTTGGATTAACTATTATTTAATCTATTTATCTAGTTATGGTAACTTCAATTATTTGATAAGAAAAAAGAATTACAATTTTAAAATCACCATTAAATTTTTAAATCTGTTCTTAAACAGACTGCATGCGACAATAATTACTGATGTTTGTAACTAAAGAACAAATATCGCAAATTTACTTGGCCGCAGTACGAACTCACGTATGCACAGCCTAGGATTATTTCACGGCTACTTGAGTGTATCTCTCGAGTAATAAAACGTACGCTGTTTGACCAGGTTTGTTCAGCATCAGTGCACCAATGCACGGAGTACTGCGAAGAAATGCATTGTCGCGCGCGTGCACGTAGTGTTGGAGCCTTGTCCTCTGAACCTGAGGAAGAGAGTGCAGATGAAGCGGAGGTATACGTCAGTACTCACGCTGAGAAATTTCTCCCGCAACAGTTCATCGCGCAGTTTGAGGACCCCATACCAGAGTACAATGACACCAGCCAACAATTGGTTGAGCAGTTTGTAGCGGTAAGTTGCTATCGTAATTGAAGTGGCTATGTTGTTTTCCAAGGTATCATACGGGAAATTCGCTTTTCTTGTTTATTACATGACTTATAAATATCAAAAATTAAAATTACAGCCCAAAATTTACATGACTAGCAATATGTTTTTTGTAATAAACTACTTGTAATTTATTTTAGCTTTTTATATTATGAACCAATGATATCACCAGCGTAACTATTACTATAAAGAAAACAAACAGTTATAGATTAGATACACTAATAATAGAAATACACATTTATGATTTCTATGAATAAGCAAACTTAAAGTTGTTAATAACATTAATAAAACATATGCACTTAATACTGAGACTGCTCGTACATACGCAGTAGCTGTAATATATTTCCGAGCTTTATTATCATGCCTATAATTAAAAAACGTTTTCAAAATCTAACATCTGACTTACATTTCAGACGATACCAGGTGTCTACGGTCTGACTGAGCCAGGTGGCTTAACGGCCCTGGCTTGCCTGTATCGGGCCACGTCGTACACCATAATGAGCACAGATGCGGTGCTGCAGGCGGAAAATAGGCCTTTACTAGGCGACTTACCTTCGCGACACAGAGACGCTTTACAAGCTCTGATACGTCTTGCAGCGGCCTTACCTTCCATCTGGCTCAGCCCCAAATATATATCACACCACGCCCTCAGCACATTATGCACATTAGAAAATTCATCCCCTCTCTCACATCATATCTTCAACACTCTAGTCACCATGGTACTAACCATACCCTGCCTATTCTCAAAATCGGGTGGCCCGGCCAGACCCAACAATTTAGCTCGGCATATAGCTGTAGAAGCCCTCCGAGCCCAGATTACGAGGGCCCTTTTAGTCGTAGACATCAAAACAAGTGAACCAATGGAAGGAACGGAACGAACCAAAACTCGGGATTTAGAAAAGTTCCTCATACACGTCAATTCGTTGAGGCGAGGTGAATTAGATATTGATAAAGTTGATCCAGTGGAAGTATGGGCAGATACAAAGAAACAGTGTCACACGTTTCTACGATGCTGTTGCCTATTTTTCCACTTCCTAAGTGACATGAGTCCTCCTGATGAATTGACCACCGTCGGGGGCGATACTTGGGACACGATGTGCGGCTACTTAGATCTGCCTACTGATTTTAGAGATCTATTTGATTTTTATACCAGAGACAAAGAAAAGTCTTTAGAGTGGGGAAGCTACTCAGTTGATTGGTTCAAAGGAACGATACCGAAACAGGTAGTTATTGAACCTGAGCCACCCCGGCTTATTAATCTGCCTGAGGATTTCTCGGAGCTGGTGAATATTGTGTCAGAGTTCTCCTGTCCCAATAATGATCGCGAGCACAGCAAGAATCCCACAATGTGCCTCGTCTGCGGACAGATATTATGTTCGCAAAGTTATTGTTGTCAAGTTGAAATCAAAAAGGTGAGTTCAGTTCACATAATTATTGAAGAAAATGTTTAGTAAAACGTAGCACTTGAGGCCATATTAGAGCTCAAATATTGCTTCATATTAAGGTCCGTTTTAAGATAAAAATTGACCTTATTAATATTAATCAATGTCTTAAAATATGCTCTGTCTCTCTCAATATAAGTGAAGACGATCTTCCAGCACAATATGAACCTTTTAAGCCACATAATAGACTTGGTTATATTACAGACGAGCGGACGTGGAGGTGCTACGGGTGGTGAGCTAGTAGGCGCCGTAGTAGCCCATGCTATGCGATGCGGGGGCGGTGCTGGCATCTTCCTTCGCGTGCGCGAGTGCGAGTTGCTGCTACTAGCCGCACCTTCACCAGCTCGTGGGGCCATGTTGCCCGCACCTTACTTGGACTCCTATGGCGAGACCGACCAGGTGACTATAATATTATATTATTGATGGATAAGAGATTGTTGAGAGTGCGTTTACTGTTGCGCTTAACGTAGTTGATGTTTTTAAATAAAAGATATTTTATGCTGGTTGTTATACATGTCCCCGTTAATTTGTCTGCACTTTGATGTACACATGAACTTTTACATTTTTATAAATAAAGTTTTAAAATATACTTTATATTTAAGGGTCTCCGTCGTGGCAACCCACTCCACTTATGTCCAACGCGCTATGAAAACTTACGTATGATGTGGCTAAGTAATGGCATACACGAGAGAATTACACGAGGTATAGGTAATATATTATATTAAATTATATAAAGGGTTTCATGGTTGAAAACTGCTAAAAGTTGTTTAACTGTTCAGAAATAACATGTTATCAGATATAATATATTCGTGAGCTACTTACATATTGATTCTTAAACTTTTTTTAAATATCTCCTACATTTAATTTCAAACATGTATCATTTAACTAAGAGATATTTTAACCACTTTATTTGTAGGCATCGACACAAACATGATATTAACTAACGCCTGGCAAAACATGTGAGGCCAACAACGCCGGCGAACGCAGTTCTACCGGATTCAACGTCACGTCATAAACTAAACTGACGTGACATGTTTCGCGCGGTGACACGGTGTTGTGCCGAAAGTGACATTGACGTAATATATAAATTCTGAAAGTGACTATGTCCGTATTGTTGAACTAATCTTATCAAAGATGATGTTTTTAGCTTCGGATCGATTGTTGCAACAGTGTTAAATATCTCTATACTCTGATTTTTAATTCCACGGTATTTATGACATTTTAGAGTGTTGCCAACTTTGAAACGTACACTGAAAACTGAAAGAATTGCAGCATAAAAAATAAATCTTGGATTTAGGGTTTCAGAGAAAAACTAAGACTTAAAAACTTACAGATTATTTTAAAATTATCAGGGAAAAAAATTCTATTATAGGAATCCTTGTTTAATAATCCATAGGTTACAAACCTTTTTTGAGAAAACCTTCTTGTTCGTAAAATAATTGTTGTTTTGCTATATTTTTTATTTAGCCATTAATAATGTACATTCTCGTTCCTAGTGTCCATTCAATGCACAAAACACTCTATTTACCTTGTCCAACATATATTTTACTTGATCTAATTCTGTTTTTGACGCTCCTGCCCAGCGGCAACGACTTGGAGCAGATTTTTTATTTGTAAATATATATGTAAATTATTTAATTAATCGATAGTTTATTGATATTATTATTGTTTAATTTAATAAATAATTCGTAGATATACTAATACATTGAAGCTGAGGCTTGCCGCTAGCACGAACCTGTTTCACATTTTTAGGTAGTACTTATTCTATATACAAAAAATGCAATACAGAAAAGGTTTATGATATCTGAATTGTCAAAAGGCTACTGCTGTCATAATTCCGTAGAATTAAAAATCCGATTATAGATGTATTTACCAAAATAGTATGCATGAGTTAGAAATTTGAGAATAAAATATATAGACACTAGAATAATTCCTAATATGATTGTATTTTGAGAGTATATAATTTTAATTCTGTTTAGCAGCTTTGCTTAATGGAGTGTTTATACCTTATAATTGAAAAAAAAAATGTAAATAATGATTAAACACTTATCTAATAATGGTTATATCTTGAGGTATATAGCTATATATATTGCCCCTTTCTTAATTTACAAAGTTTATTGTCTCTCGTGTCTTTAAATTCAATTCATATTGCTATGGTCAAATCCCAAAGTTATTCATAAAGCGACTTTTGAGTCGTTAATTAATGGGTATAGTTTTCATTACTTTAATTTGGCCGAAACAAGTCAAAATATTTAACCGAACGATGCAGATGTGGTTTGAATAGTATTTAATTGAAATATATGTTGTATCCGCGCATTATTTTGTCTTGGGTACTTAGTTGGTATAGAACCAATCGTTTTTAAAGAAATAACTCAAATAGACAACATCTTTGGTTTTTGATAATGATTGTTGAAAATGTTTTAAGTGGGTGATTTTTTTTTTTGCATATAGAAATTTTGCATATAGAAATTTGTATTAATGTGTGGGCTACAAAAAAATCTAACAGTATTGACTAGAGGAGAACTGTTATCTTTTTTGACATCCAACTCCTTTAGTTTGATATTTAGTTTTTTTTTTTAAATTCGCGAAACCGTCATAAATATTTTACTCTCTTGTTGTTTATTTAAAAAACGTGATGTTTCTTTAATAACAACATGGCTTGTCCACTTAAAACCTCTTCATTATACAAAGTAGATATGGGATTCACATTTTTAAACTCTTATTGATATTGTGTTTCATGTAACTTACTGTAATTAAACTGAAAGTTTGATTTGTGCAGTTTGGAAATTATCACGTTAGACTAATTAAAATAAATGCTTTATTTAACATGTGGTCATTTTATTATTATCTTAAATTAAAGTTGATGTTTTGTTGTCATTTTTTGTATACAAATTTTAATCTCCGACGTAAAAAAGATCGCTAATCTTACTGCTAGCGGCTAGCCGGATGTATTGATTTCCAGTCAGTTTATGATAATTTTTCAAAAGTCGGTTTAGCTATTTGGAAAATCTGGAATGGAAGTATATTTGGTACAACTTATACCATAAGTATTTATATAAAAACTCAAGAGGTTTCACCCGCTTTCGCGATTAAATTTTTTTGGGTGACCTACCAGATACACTTAAAATTGGTCGAGAAAGATCGAACACAGAGACTCGAGATTTTTATAATAATATACCTACTAGCTGACCCGGCAAAGGTTGTTTTGTCATATTAATTTTTAGAGTGGGCTACCATTATCACTTAGGGGTATGAAAAATAGATAGTATCCGATTCTCAGACCTAGTGAATATGCATATGAAATTTGGTAAAAATCAGTAAAGCCGTTTCGGAGGAGTAAAATAATTAACATTGTGACACGAGAATTTTATATCTATAATATAAAAATGAATCGCAAAATGTGTTGGTAAGCGCATAACTCAACAACGCCTGGACCAATTTGGCCAATTCTTTTTTTATAATATTCCTTGAAGTACAAGGATGGTTCTTACGGAGAGAAAAATTTGGAAAATTTTCGAAAAAATAAAATAAAAGAAAAACATTTTTCTCATACATTTTCTATGGAATCACGTTATAGGTGACACTTTATTATTCGGAACTTTGACGCGATACGAAGTTCGCGGGGTTCACTAGTATAAGATAACACTATGATTACATACATCTAATTATAAAAACAATTAGTGAAAATTAGCGTTCCTAAAGGTACAGGTTAGAGGTGACAAAAATAGTCACGTTTCATGACCCCGACGTGATTTGAACACGCAACCTTCTGATCTGGAGTCAGACGCGCTACCGTTGCGCCACGGAGTCGATATGTAAGTAGTTAAATTGTTTCTTTGTGTCGACCAATCAATCATCAATACTTACATATAAAAACGCAGTAGTGTACATTAAAAATTTTTGGAAAGTCAAACTAAACCATTTTAGAAAACTCAAGTGTGTTAGTCTCACGTAATCACGCAAAACTGGACAGATTTGAATATACCAAATGAAAGATTATTAATTATTATTAAACTTACAACTACAGAATACAAGAAGCGGCGCTTTAATATCTACAAATGTTAACTTTATACAATATTATAGTTATACTAACTTCACGATATACTTCAAAGAATATTCTACAAAGTATTTACCAAAAGTAATAGTATTATAGTAAAATTTTCAATAAAAAAATTACTAAACAGTCAGACTATATAACAAGCTTCAAAATTGTTAGGATTTGATGAATAGTAAGTTGTTCTATACGGTAACCAGAGGAAATTACAATCATAGTCTAAATATTGACTGTTGGACTAATTTTGCTGGAACTTTCACTAGAAGATAGCTGGTGTTATCGCAAATAATGTTATAAAGAGTAACATGGCCCTTTATTTACGACGTGGTTAAATTATTGTTAGAATGCAATAATCTCTGCAATTACTAGTCAGATTTGAAAAATTCTTTAAATATTTTTAAAGGCAATAATTACTTTTAATTATTGTTTTAATCTGTCTAAAACAATATATGAAAATAACAGGGATAATTTTTGTTGTCCCGTAACAACGTACGAACTTTCATCCACTATGTCACAACCTTGCCAACTTACGTGCCGGAAACTATACCTAACTACAAAATGGGCGAAAAAAACAAAAATAAAATAATTGGGACAACTCAAATACATTGCTCTGCTATCAAAGTAAGTAGCTGAAGCACTTGTTATGGTAATCAGAAACAACGAGGGTACCACAATAAATATACATATAGTGGTAAGTTTATAAACAACCAAGACTCGAAAACAAATATTTGTGCTCATCGCACAAATAAATAATATACTTACAGATAGAACAAACTCAACAGGATTGTCAAAAGATTAAAGATGATGCATTTGAATAGTTATTCCATATTTTCAAATTATTAAAAAAAATTGTAATAGTTTCCAAGTCTACATAATATAACATGGTAATGGGACTGCGGAATAACCGGCTTAAATAAAATAAATTGTCTAAAATATCATTTTAATTAAATATCTTGACACTCATCATAAAAGAAATATGTTAATAAAAATTCCATGACTGAAGAATCAGTAATAGACAAACTTTCTCAAATAATTTCCCGATTACCGACTCTATTTCATGGTCTAACCTAATTATTGATCTTAATACATTATATTTAGAAAATTGCACAATAATACCCTTGCTGTCTCATTTTAGAGCTTGGACCCAATTATACTATGGCAGTGTTAAAATTAACATTTGTTTTAAATATTAAAACAACACAAGTTTAAGAGTAATACTGGAATAGCACAGTTGGGCTCTTAAAAATTTAATATTTGAAGTTTTTTTTAACTTATTATTAAACTTAAAATATTAGCATAAAATTATTTATAGAGATCACTTAGGTACAATAATTATTAAATATTTATTTATAAAATTGTTGATGAATTTCTCATGTGCTTTCAAGAAAGACAACAAATTAAATTTATAAACAATAAGGGATATAAATGAGGTTAAACATGTATTAATTTAAAATATATCGCGAAATAAAGTGCCATTTAGACGGAGTTTCTCGCACGTAGCGTTCAAAAAATCGTTTGCTACTATCGCAAGCAATAATCGCCATAATATTATCGTATTAAAATGTTTACATTTTTTTATCTTTATATCGTATGAGATTCGGCAGTGATTTATCGCTAGATGATACTTTCCTTGGTCAGTTTAGACGGCATAATTACAGTAAAATTCTAGCTTACGAGAATCTCAACTAAAGACGATCTCGTATGACTGCACTCATGGCGGCAACTGGCATACAACCAAGGGCGGATCCAGCTTTGTTGTCAGGGGGGGGTCACATAGTCATGGTCAAGTTACAAGAAGTTATAATTTAATTTTATGGTTAAACTTTGGAAATATGCCAATCGATTTAAGGGGTGGGACGGGCACGGGGTTTTGGGGGGGAGGGGGTGTAGAAGCTCACCTCCCTTTCGCATTTTTTTAAAATTCTAACCTTAAAATACAAAATTCGTAATTTGACTGTCCAAAAAGGGTGAAATTTGGTAAATAAACGTGAGATATAGAAATAAGTCAATTCACCTTTACTTTTCAGTCCAAAAACTTGTATTTTTTAGGAAATTTTTTTTAACAACAATTATTGCCAAAAATATAGGTAAGTTGATAACCTAACTTTTGATAACTGGCAGTTTATTAATGGAAATACATGCACAGCCTAATAACAGATAAATTAATTTTAAACAAAAAAATAAAACCGACCTCAAAACGCACTGAAAAGTAAAAAATAAATTTTGTATTATAAATGAACTTACTATATAAATAAAAGGCATACATATTCAATTAATTTTTTTATTAAAGTCCAGGAATATTCATTAGTCTTTTTAATTATATATTTGGCACCGCCTTTCAAAAAGCAACATGAAAGTTTTATGCCATTGTAGAATTAGATATGATATGATGAATTTTATTTATCAACACTATCTACGTCTTTTATTTATATATTAAGTTCATTTATAATACAAAATTTATTTTTTACTTTTCAGTGCGTTTTGAGGTCGGTTTTATTTTTTTGTTTAAAATTAATTTATTTTATACTTTTGAGTGGCTCTTCTAAACCGTATAGTTGGTTATCATACCATCAAAACTAAACTGATATGGACGCTCTGACTTTACGCTTAACTTATACACTAAAAAGTAAAAACTAATTTAATTAATTTAATTTAATAATTTAAAATTAATGAAAATAAGAAGACGCAAAACTGAATTGTTTAATACTAAAAATTTAAGTAATATCGTTTATATAAATTAAGTTTTCATGATGTTTTATAGTAAGCAAGTGAACGCACATTGTGATTTACAGTAGAAACTCAGTTACTATATTCTCTCTATCTCTAGAAGTATTTTTTCTACCTTATTGATTTTACTGTCATATGTAATGTTTAATGTTTTATAAAAAGATATATAAGTCATCGATATAAACTGATATTACATCGAGATATAGACATCTCAACTGGACACGTAAGCAATAACGTATGACATGTTTTTCTCTGTTGACGAGTTTTGCTCCATAACATCAAATATTTGGCTTAGATTTTCATAAAATTCCGTCAAAAGCTTGATAATATTAGTTTTAATGAAATGAGTTTATTATAATTAGTATATATTTAATATAACATGGACATCTCTATTGCTAAAGCGAACTAATTGAAGATTTTTCAATTTTTTATTTTATAACCTCAATATGTATCTCTAAAACTATAAATCAAATTATCTTGATTCTTATTTTTTCTTATTGCAAATTTAATACTTAATCGAATAACATCTAATTCATTGAGAAGGATTCATAAATCATAGAGTTATAAGCAAATAAGCACGACATGGTCGTGCGGAATTCAGCGATTTCTCGCCCGATTGTGAAACTATTCTTTCAATATGCTGAAAACTATTGATTGTAAAAATTCTAAAAAAAAAATGGGACCACTTCGACGAGTTACCCTATCATTTGACACCTCACTCATCCAAATCTGTCTACAGATGGCGACGTACGAGCGGAACATCGGAAAAAAAATACACGTCGAATTGATAACCTCCTTTTTGGTTTTTTTGAAGGTCGGTTAATAAAATAATAAAACAGAAATGAATTAAATGAAGAATTAATTTTTTTGTCATAATTGTTAACCTCCTTTTGGTTTTTTGAAGGTCGGTTAAAAAGTAAAAAGTATAAAATAAATTAATTTTAAATAAAAAAATAAAACCGACCTCAAAACGCACTAAAAAGTGGAAAATAAATTTTGTGTTATTAATGAACCTACTATAAATAAAAAGACGTGTATTTATAGTTGATAAATAAAATTCATGTAAAATTCAACAAGGGCATAAAACTGTCATGTTGCTTTTTGAAAGGCGGTGCCAAATACATATATGAAAGACGTATATACTATTCCAGTACTGATTAGTGATTAAAAATAAATTGAATGGCTTGGCTTATTCTAGTTTCAAATTTAATTCGCGCGAATTTCAGCGTTTCTCACCCGATTGTGAAACTATTTTTTCAATATACTGAAAACTATTGATCGTAAAAATTCTAAAAAAAAATGGAACCACTTCGACGAGTCTAATAATCGGTCTACGAATGGCGACGTACGAGCGGAACATCGGAAAAAAAACAAAAAAAAAATACACGTCTAATCGATAACCTCCTTTTTGGTTTATATGAAAGTCGGTTAAAAAGTTCTTGATAATTTTAAAGTGTCATCAAAATAGCGGTAAATTTTTATGTTCCAATTAACAAATTATGTTGATAAAACTATTAATAAAATAATGTTTTTAAATTTTTTAAATATTGTTTTAAGATATCAAACGGACTTAAAAGTTTAATTATAACTTTTTTTATTAAAAAGACTAAATTTGAGAACAACAAGAATAAATATTTCTTTAAGACTCACAGATTAGTAGACCACGAAAATACATAAAACGGAACGGTTAATGATCGACAAAGTGTCAAAAAGTTGATAAAATTTTACGAATTTCAAAAAATTATATCTCGAAAATTAAAAAGTTTCGAAGTAAAAGATTTTACACATACACACGTATAAAAAGTGTGAACGTCCAAATCGATTGGCATGTTTCAAAGTTTAGCCCATTATGTTTAACAATTCAAATTAGTGGTCCACTTAGGTCTTGAACCCAGCCCAGGGGGGGGTCATGACCCCCATGACCCCCCCCCTGGATCCGCCCTTGCATACAACCTCGTTATTTCTTTGATTATTGCTTTGAAATAATTTTTACGATTATTGCTTTGAAATTCTGTTTAAACGGATACAATGATTATTTAATTACGAGGCAATTGTCCTATAAAGTATTGCTTAAAATATGGTGTCTAACATAAATAGGTAAAAAGAATTTATACCACATTTTGGCACAATATGAAAATAACACTTATTTTTACTAAGTATGAGTAGAAATTATAAATTAATTTTTATATTACTTTAAAAATCCATAACATTTAAGCCTCAGAAAAGACTAACAAAATAATAATATGCATATTACATATCTATCACTCATAATTGTTTGAATCTGTTAGTGCTTTTTTTTAGACACATCTTGATGGACTTTACAAGGACGATGACAGCATCTTAGAGTAATAATTTAAGCTATTGTTTGGAGGATCGCATAATTCTTGCAATCTGTTAATTATATTATGTTTATATTACATAGTATGTTTTGCACTGCGAATTACGATACAATTTTATTATATTAGACGTTGGTAGATGTAACATAATTTTAATACTGCTATCCAAGTACCCCTAGACATCTAGACCTACAAATTCCGCAAAGGATGAAGCCAAGGATGAATTTTATAGTGCCCTCAACAGCACAATGAAGAGCATCCGAAAGCAAGACATTGTTATACTTATGGGAGACCTTAACGCCAAAGTGGGATGCGGAAATCCAAATGACCTCAAACAGATTGGAAAATATGGCCTTGGAATACGAAACGAAAACGGAGAACGCTTTGTAGAGTTTTGTCAGAACCATGATCTTGTTATTGGAGGAACACTATTTCTGCATAAGGACATCCATAAGTATTCTTGGACATCTCCTGATGGGCACACACGTAATCAAATCGACCACATTGCTATCAGCGGAAAGTGGCGCTCGTCATTGCTAGACACCCGAAACCGCAGAGGCGCAGATATTGATAGCGACCATCTCCTTATGGTTGCCGAAGTTCGTCTCAAGGTAGCCAGTGGAGTCTCCCGAAACGAGCAAATGAATAGAGTAGGCAAGAGATTCAATGAGCAAAAGCTGAGAGATATTGACACCGCAGAAAAATTCGCCGTTGAACTTCGTAACCATTTTAGTGCCCTCGATACAGATGCCACTAGTACCATAAACGAGGAATGGAATCGATTCAAGACAGCCTATCAAGAAACAAGTGCTGCTGTCCTTGGTTACAAGCCGAAAAAGAGAGACGAATGGATATCACAACGCACCTGGGAGCTAATCCGAGAAAGAAAGGAACTCCATCAAAGGATGCAACAATCTACCTCTGACTCGACGAGTCAGAGGTACAAAGAGCAGTACAAGCGAATCCGAAAACTTGTCTATCGTAGCACTAGAAAAGACAAACGTGAGTGGGCAGATAGTATTGCCACTCATGCTCAACGTGCTGCTGATGCTGGTGATCTGAGAGAGCTCTACAGTGCTACAAAAACTTTGGCTGGAGAACTTGGCGTCAAAAAGAAAAGACCTCTGAGGGACTCACAGGGCGAGCTCATCACAACATCTGAGGGACAACTGAAGCGCTGGCACGAACATTTCCAGAACATCTTCCGCTTAACGGACTTGACTCAGGGCACTTCTCATCGCAGTGTTAATTCGTCATCACAATTGCTTGACATCAACACGTTACCTCCAACTGAGGAAGAAGTGGCAACGGCTGTGCGCAGCCTTAAGAATTGTAAGGCTCCCGGTATTGACCTCATCACAGCCGAGATGCTAAAGGCGGATATGAGGACCACTGTTGAAGTGCTGACTCCTTTGCTTCAAAAAATCTGGTCGACTGAACAACTACCAGAGGATTGGAACAAAGGCCTGTTGATCACGGTGCCTAAGAAAGGAGATTTGAGCCAGTGTGAAAACTGGAGGGGTATAACCTTGCTCTCGATACCTTCGAAAGTCTTGTGCAGGATTTTGCTAGACAGACTTTCGAAATCAGTTGAGCCCTTGCTACGACAAGAGCAAGCAGGTTTTCGCCCGAAACGTTCATGCGTTGACCAGATTAATACCCTACGTATCATCCTAGAGCAAGCATCAGAATGGCAACGTGATATCTATATCACATTCGTTGACTTCGAAAAAGCTTTTGATACAGTTCGATGGTGCGATATCTGGCGGCGTTTTGACGAATTAGGAGTCCCAACCAAGATTTCGGATTTGCTCAGGGCCATATACAACTCCTACTCTTGCAGAGTTATGCACGACGGCCTTATCTCTGATGACATCGCTGTGCACGCCGGAGTGAGACAGGGCTGCTTGATCTCACCTTTGGTATTCCTGATGGTCCTGGACGGCGTCATGCACCGTGTGAATGATGGAAATCGGCGTGGGATTGAGTGGGGATTGACAGAAATTCTGGAGGACCTTGACTACGCCGATGACCTATGCCTGCTGAGTCACACACATGCAGATATGCAGTCCAAGCTCAGGGATCTTCAGATTGAAGCAGCCAAAGTTGGACTTAAAATTAACACAGGGAAAACCAAGGAAATGAGACCTGGAGTAAGAAACCCATCGCCGCTATTGATAGGAACAGAGCCGGTAGAACGCGTCCAGGAGTTCATGTACCTTGGTAGCGCCGTGTCCGAGTCTGGTGGAACTGATGAAGATGTGTTGTCGCGTATCTCAAAAGCCAGGGCCACCTTCGCGCGTCTCAGACCCATCTGGCAGTCGCAGAAACTCACCCGAAGAGTAAAATTGAAAATCTTCAGGTCGAACGTAAAATCGGTACTGCTGTACGGGTGTGAGACATGGAAGGTGACAAAGGACATCTCACAGCGTTTACAAGTCTTCGTCAACCGATGCCTCCGGCAAATTCTTAAAATTTTCTGGCCTGAGACAATTAGCAACGCCCAACTGCTGGAGCGCTGCGATGAAACACCTATTGCAACGCAGATCAAAAGGCGAAAATGGAGCTGGATTGGTCATACGCTTCGACGAGGTCCCAATCACATCCCTCGGCAAGCCATGGATTGGAACCCGCAGGGACGAAGAAAGCGAGGCCGTCCAAAGCAGTCTTGGAGGCGAACTATCCTGTCGGAGGTGCGGGACATCGGGATGACGTGGAGCGAGGCCAAACGCGTGGCCCAGGACAGGACGAGATGGCGGAGCACAATGGACGCCCTTTGCCCCGCCTAGGGGTCGTAGGACTATATATATATAAGTACCCCTAGAATCAAACTACATATAAATATATACTATTTACATATAATCCCTGATCTTGATCACACTAGCTACACAAACATGTGTCATTTCGCACCGGTCGCCTTTGTCTTGAAAGAGTCACTCTTCGAGGACCCAGCTCACCCTGAGAATAATAAATATTTCTGAAACATTTTTACATAATTCTTTTTTAATAAATAAATTAAATGAAAAATAAATTAAAATAAATAGTGCTTATCATGGGTCTCTTTAAAGATCCCATTTATAAAGAAATTCATTTAAATGGGTTCAGCAATATAACTGGACACATGTACAGAAAATTAAACCAAATTTGAAATTACTATGTAATCCAGCTGTTCTGGGGAGGATTAAGATGAAGGAATCCTCTATTTAAAGTTATATAAGCATACATTAAGTCAAAAGTATCACTTTTAAACTTTTCACATCAAAAAAAAAATGATTGCTTGATCATGGAAGGAGCTTATATTTTTTATATTTATTAAATAGATAAAGAACTTACTTCTATTCTAACAACTCGTAGTGGCTGTTTAGAGTACAATTTGTGTGCTAAAGTCATGAATATTGACTCCACATTGTTACATTCTGAATCCAACAGCGCAGAAGTCTCAAAAAGCTGAAAAATTACAAAATTATCCTCCTAAAGAATAAACACATTGGAACTAGATTCAAATCTCCATAACTTTTGTTGTCAGTTATTAAAAATGGCTCTAGGGTTAGTGTATAAATAGTTATAAAATCAAAGAAATGGCTTAGTACATCCATTAAGCAAAATGCAACTGAAGTAAAACCAAGATTAGCTTAAGATACACAAGGTCCCTTTATTGGCTAATGTAAATTAAGGGCAGAGCTAACTTATTTCTTTAACTATGCAAGTGGGATTAGAAATCTGAAAATATGATTTATGTAATGCTTTTTTTATGCAAGTAGTTCAACTGTACAATTTTTAAAGATTCTCATCTATAACAAGGGGTCATAAAAATACTAACAGGCATTCCATATTTATCAGCTAGTCGTTGTGCATATGTAGTGGCAAGCCGTGACTCTGGAGTACCACAATCACACTTATTTCCAACCAGCACTCTAGGAGCACCCATCAATGCATGAGACTCTATTTCTTGCATCCAACTTGCTATTGACTAAAAATAGCCAGGTCATTACTATTATAATTATAACAAATTTGTTTAAGGAAACTATATTACTATTGAAAAGCAATTTTAAATTGTTAGTATGACCTATTTAAATACTTATTGCACATTGCTGTTTACTAAATAAAAATTTTGAATTATTTTTTTGTAGTTGTAATTCTACACATTAGGAACAAGGTACCTACCCTTACAAAAGTAAATAACAAAATACATACATGAAATGTTTCAGGCTTTGTAACATCGTAAACAATAACCACTGCATGGACATTTCTATAATAATGCTGCACCATTGATTTGCGAAATCGTTCTTGACCAGCTGTGTCCCACAATTGAAGCTGTAATAGATTTTAGGATAGTATAAAATATTTTGGAAATAAATGGTACATTTATTAATCATTATCATTCTTGTTCAACTCTAAGGCACACTCATTTCACTACCTGATAATGCTTACGACTGAAGAAGATTTAATTAAGAGGAATAAGTATGTAAGGTGTGAAATCTCTGCTAATTATAACAATTTTATAATGTAGGTACTTGGATTTCAAATATTCAGTAAGTATATACCTTTATGTCTTCGTTACGTATCTTTATAGTTCTTTCTCTGAAGTCCACACCAATAGTAGCCTCTGATTTATCTAAAAACTGTCCTTCGCAAAACCGATATGTTAAACATGTTTTTCCCACACCGGAATCACCCAACACTATTATTTTGAACACTTTCTTCTGTTTTAGCCCAGGAACAGATTCATTGACTGCAGAAGTCATAGTAAGATTAATTAATTGAACAAACAATACTATTAGGATGAATAATATGTGAAATCGTGAGTCGTTACAATAATTATAAAAAATATACTTTGTTTAGGTACGAATTAAATTTTTTAAATTTTAATTGTATTATTCGGAATAACAGTGAATAAGCCGTCAGTGTCAGTAATACTGTCGAGTGTCGACTGTCATTAATCAGTACTCTGATAACATAAACCATGGTATAAACTTTAAAGACATTGACAGCATCTATTTTTATATCACGGTTAGTTAGTGAAGTTCCGTGTCCCCTAGTGGGGTATGGGGCACATGCATTTCACATCTGTTTCACTGATCGATTTTTTATTTTAGGGGCAAGTAGGTGATCAGCCTTCTATGTCCTGCCAGACCGAGTTTTTTTTATCTCCGCCGGGAATCGAACCCAGGACCTCTCGGTTGTAACGCTTACGCGCTTACCACTAGACCAAGGAGGCGGTCTATATGACGGTATTTTGTTTTATTTTTAAAATTATAATTTAATTGCATTATGCAGTCTTATTAAGTTTATTAAATTGTCGTTGCGATGTCAACCTTTGAAAGTGATAAAGGCAATGAGTACAACCCAGGAAGCATAATAAAATACAGAAAAGTAACAGCTCTTTATTATAACACTAGGTTATTATTGCAACCAATACTCTGACATTGATAAAGTAGGTATATTTGAGCTTGACATTACAACATATTTTATTGACAGATGATAGCTCTTTCAAGTCAAAACTTCAAAAGAACAACATTCATTTTGGGAAAGAGGTCGTTCGTTAAAGTCTGATTTCGTTCACAGTAATAGGTACCAAAATTTTTCGCGAATTGCTGAGAAAATGATGTTAATCAAATTTCATATTTTTTACAATAATTTTTACAACGCTTCAAATAAATAAAAATTCAGTGTAGAAAGTCGTATATGCGGCTCCTGCTTGAACTCGTTTGAACGCGATAAACCACAATTCAGTGTTTATATTCCGTAAAGTTCATGGTTTGTTACGTGTTGTGGGTGTGTTCACGAAAGATTTTTAATCAACTATGTTTTAAAAAACTAAACAATGTGTTTCGTTTTGTGTAGTGTAGAAAAAATATTGTTGTGTTTTTGTGCTGTGTTACGGATGATGCGGTAGACTTGCCATGTCTAGGCTCGTCGACTACTTCGTAATTGTGGGCTTTGACCACGAAAAAGAAAGTAAGAAATAATTTTTACTATGGAATAATAAT
The DNA here is from genome assembly GCA_912999735.1 of Aporia crataegi. Classification (NCBI taxonomy): domain Eukaryota; kingdom Metazoa; phylum Arthropoda; class Insecta; order Lepidoptera; family Pieridae; genus Aporia; species Aporia crataegi. The sequence goes on along the minus strand of OU538733.1, from coordinate 6,609,501 downwards.
TATATGTCTGTTCAGTTATTGCAATATTGTTTTTATTTGTGGTCCGTAATTAAGTAGTTTGTGGCCAGTCTTATTTGTCGATTGGACATAATTTTATGTATCTTATAATCTCTAAACAAATTATTTGAAGCTAGAAATTACTTTTTGTTAAAATTTTCATAGTGATAACTTATTTCTGTTTAATGTTAAACCTGATAAGCCTTATTAATAGCATAATAACAATACATTTAAATCAAATATTTGGTAATAAATGTTATCTATATAGGTAATTTTGAGAAAAAGAAATGTCCTTGTATTTTATCCATTTTCTGATATACTTTTTATCATCTTTTCTGTTATCACACAAAAAACAATTTAGGTACATAATGTATTCCCTTCTGATAATGGAGGTAACATGTAGGCAATAACTTGTACCTTTGAATTGGTAAATCTTGGTATATTGTTATTTGTGTTGTTACTAAAAACTACACAGATTTGTAATCTAATTTTATACAATGCAAGTTAATATTATTCAGTTCATTAAACACAATGTTTGTCTTATTAATTTGCTACATGAACAGTATTCTGTGTTGTATTTAACTAATAAATACAGCCTTGGGCTTGATAGATGCAGCTATATGATACAATTGATTTGATTTCATTGTCCATTTGCTGATGTACAAGGCACAGTTAGTCTGTACATCACCTATGATATTTCCATTGTTCGCAATATTGTAAATTTTTAACTTTCTTTAGAATAACAAATTGAAAATTCAATCTAACAAAAAAAATCCAGAATAGTTAATATATGTATTATGTAGTTCTAGAATGTTATTTTACTATTTAAAAATATGCCGTATAAGTGCATAGTATGCTATTTTTGGCACTTTGTTTTTGCTTATAATATGTCTAGTCTTCTTGAACACAAATGAGATCATTAGTAACATAAACTAGAATTTATATTGGTAATTAAATAGATCTAATAAAGTCCAATAGGTAATTATTGTGAGTTATACAAATACAATCCCTGCCTTTAAGCTTAAATATCAATTTAAGCTTAATCCATACTAATATTATAAAGCCGAACAGTTTGTTTGTTTGGTTGAACATACTAATCTCAGCAAACTATATTAAAACATCATGCTATGTCCAAATAAATTAGGGTGAAACCACAGAGCTCAAATATTTTAAATTGTTTGATAAAGATTGATTGATATTATAATAAAAATGTTCCCAAAAATATTTATTGTAAGAATTGTAGATAATTTTTTTCATTGCATAATAAAAATATAATAATCATGTAGAACTAGCTGAATTTGTATCACCTACAATCTACATCATTTATTTTATTTTACACCTCACGGCTGGAGTATTTAATCACTGTTTTACAGAGATTATGTCAACAAAAAGAACCTACATTTTTTTTCGGTCAGTACCTACTGGTTGTGGCACATGACAATTTACGTAAATCTTTCCGATATTTTAATAGTTGTTCTGCTATTCGATGCGAAGACGAATCCAACAAATCAGCGATCATTAAAATCAGTCCAACCGTTCTTAAAAATAGTGTAACTAACCCGACTTTGTTTTATGTAGGTATTAAATATATATGTTAATAATAATTAATTAAAACATGCTTTATTAATTGTTAAAGTACAGAAAAATGTCGACATAATATTACGTGAGATACTGGCAGCCTCACTATGGATCTACTGTATCTAGTTACAGAACTTCACTTTTTTTACCCCATGACACTATCAAAGTAGGTATTGTAAGGACGTAGCCGCGAGCGAAAGATAAGGCAGTTGAAAGTGGAAACAACTTGTTGACATTCGTAACTTTATCATATCATAATACCTAGCTAAAATGTTTGAGAACGGCTAGACAAACAAACAAAAAATCTTGTTGGTGAATCATCTGTGTTTACGTGTTACTGACCTGAAAGGTCAGGGATAGCATTCTCTCGTGATAATTGATTGATGTCACGTATCATTGTATAATATTGGTACCTACATTATGTCGTGTATATTTACCTACCAGTTAGAATATACCCACCTACTATCCGTTCCAACTTCAAATAAAATAGTCACATAGAATATTTTATTTGAAAATTTGATAGCTATTCATAACATAGTTGTTAAATTCAAAGCAATGTTAGTTGAATAACGATTTGACAAACCTTTCAGCATCTGAGCATAAATCTAAAATCTAACTAAGGAAGTTTCTTTAATCATTTTATGCAAATTTTGATAGTCATGTACACCTTACAATTGAAGTAAATATCTTAATTATCGCAAAATTAAAATTAGTTTTGTAATAAAATAAATTAGGTATTTATATACCATAATTCATGCGGTCTTACAATGCGATGCAGATAACATAGCAACCACTGCGAAGTTATTTTAATATACATAAATCATAATATATAAGAGGGTCTACATATTATGTAACTTCGATTCGTACCTAGCCTGGATTTCCAATTTTACTTTTCATATTCCGTGCAGAAATTTTTAAGCGTAAGAACAAAGCAGCTGATCAATTAATCATTGTTTTTATTCCATTTTAACAACAATTGCTGGTGTCTTTATTCGTGTGTTTTCTTAAATAACGATAAAAAAAAAGATAAGCCATTGGCATAAGCACAATTAGGTACTATAATATTAAATAGCAGTACTTTCGTGATTTTTAACGTTTGTGTAATTAATAAATAAAATGTATCCAAATAAATTCCTTATGAAATATTCAAATTTTTTTCTATACACGCTCGTCGATATTCCTAGAAGCTGTAAAAGTGACTTAACAAGCAGCTCCATGCTTTATAACTAATAATCAACGCTAATTAGCATTTAAAACACCGGTAGTTACGTCATTATATAAAATAATAATAGCTAACGCGAGTGGCTGCGACTGCATAGAACCTTATAAATAGGTAGTTTCTTTTAAACCGACCTTAAAAAATTAAGTTCTCAATTCTCAAAAATGCTCAAAAAACATCACGTGATTAATGGACAACCCCTTGATACTACCTCTCGCGTGATTCTTCACTCTCGGTAAATCTAGCTTTAGCTTATAAGCTTCTTGTTAACAAAGCATTCTTGAGTTTGGTGTTTGATTCTAGTTAAGGTTTAGATATTATATTATATTACTTACTTATCTCAAAAAAAAAAAACTACACTGAACTAAGGCATAAGTGTAGGTAGGTACTATATATATCTAAGGCTCAAGTGGGTGTGCCGGTTAGATACTGGATAGTCTTTGCAACCTGCCAAGGCCGTTAGCTTAATAGATAGGCATCGAATATCTATATTGTTTGTTTGGCTAAGCCAAAATCAATACTTGATCTATTTGAATTAATGATTAAAGGCTTTATGAAGAATGGGAAGAAGTCATTAGGTTTAGCTAAAGTCTTCAGTCATCTAAAAGTTTTCAGTTGCAAAAGCGCGATCGTTGTCATATCGTTGTATAGGTAGGTACCTTAAACCGGAGTGAAATCTATTAAGAACACATGAAATTTAACAGTTAAAACTTCAAATCAAGATAAAATTAATGAATTTCAATTTTTTTATTTATAAATTACATAATATATGTACCTACCTACTAGCTATAGATAGCTTTGTGTTTGGTGTGAGAATGTTGTTGTTTGTTAATAATTCAGGATTACTTGATGTAAGGTTCAGGATGACTATAGCTGGAAAATATTTAATATTGGTGCCTACTAATTTAATTAACAATAATTAAGGTTAAACAATAGATGTGGTTCTATTATCTGTAAATAGGTCAATCGATGTCAAAGGTTAACGACCTGATAGTTATGTAACTATGGTATAATACATAATATATGATTCTATTGGGTTTATACATAAGACTAAAATCATTATGCATTGCAGTCCCATAACCCGACACTTGAGCTATGGGACAGACATGTCTCTGCGTCCATTTAACTCATCATTTTCAAATGGGAACTTTTTTGTTACTTAATTAAAATTATACAAGCTTAGTGAACAATGCATACAGATCATTGATTTTATTAACTGTTTCTGACAGAAAATACTTGAACCACGATTTTAAGTATAATTAAATTAAATAAACTTGCTTGAAGTTAATGATACGCTTATTTTAAATATTAGATTCCTACCAATATATTAAAAACTATGACATTTCACATTTCCATGGAAAAGTATTAATCGATTCACGTAAGTCGTTTGTAGGTTGGTTTTAAAATGAGTTCAATAGAATTCGTGTTTTATATTTGAATATCATTCAGTTCGAAATCCGTATTTTGGTTGCCTTGTATTTGTTACGAATTTAAATTATCGATTTTCTAAATGTGCCTTTTTGTAAGGTATGTTCAAGTAGGTACACATAGGATCATAATTAAGTAAAATTTCAATCTGATAAAAGAGCGCAGGCTTAATTTTTTTAGGAGATAACTAAAATTTATGTAAAAATTTATTTAAACACAAGAAAGACCACCTTTGTTAAAGTTAACCTTGATTATACTACCTATTTCGACAGTTAAAATTCAAACATTAGATACCTACCTACTCGATGCTTACAATTTCTCCCACTAGATAAAAAAGTAGCATCTACTATACAGTATACTTTCAATTTATGAAAAATTTCGACAGGTAGGTACTTACAGGTGAAATTGCTCTAACTTACTTTCTCGAGTTACGGATTAGTACAGACTCACTAAATCATTATATTTCGACCGATAGAGGGTTGAGTTAAATATATAATATGAACTAAATTTGGTTTTGGGGCATAAAGGAAACAAAACTTTCTGTCGAGTTTGGAGACATTCGACTTATCGTGGGTTCGACATAAATAATGTACTTAAATATATTTACAAAAGGCTCATCAAAGCCGTTGGTGTGCTTAACCCAAATACTGGCTACCGCTATTCTGGGATATCAGCAGAACTTAAGCTGCTCAAAAACAGATTTGCTTTGACATCTATACTATAGCCTAATAAAGAAAAAAGATAGCTATAAAAACATAATATTTTGCATTTTTCAATTTACGAGAGGTTTCACGTTGTCACGATTCACCTCGACGAATAGTAGGCCTGTAATTAAGCTTCGGTCAAGGCCATGACCTGACGTTCATTACGCTTTTGGGCATTATTATTTTAATTAAGGTAGTCTTAATGGTACATTGTTTGCCAAGGGATTTGCCACTCTGGATTCCAAAAACACTCTTGTCTTAAAAACACATCTAATTCGTTTGCTCCCTTGGTAAATCTCTATTCTTTCAAAAAATTAAAGAATTAAACTACCGAAGGCTGCACACCTCATAGGCGCTCAATTTATTTTTCTGTAAGGATTAAATTACCTGTATTTTTTTGCTTACTGGACTCAGTTTCTAGTGTTAACTTATTCATTAAATTTAACTTGTAACTGCTAATGTCGTTGCCATTGAGAAACGTTTTGGTAGTCAGATAGATTTGTATTCAACGTTTTTATTCCGTTTTCTAAATTCCCCATGCAACAAGTAAGATTGAAAAACTCTTTAACATGTTTATTACAAATAGGAATACATCATAAATGGAAAATAATCTTTATTACGTAACGATTACGTAAGGTTTAAAAAACCAACCGCATCTTAATCTGTATATTCGTTTAAAAGCTACGACGGCACAGACAGGCAGAGACACCTGAAATTTATAACACCCCTGTTGTTATAACATTAAATTATTAAAATTATAACATAATTACACTACTGTTATGTTATTATAATTTTGTTTCAAAAGATCGAAAATTGATTTAGCCGTTGTTCTAATTAGACATTTGAAGGGGGTTAAATTACCCTTATTTAAACCGTAATTTTATTCCAGGAGGTGGACTGAGTAACGGAGTCATCCTCCAGCGCTTTCCTGAGAATAATTGGGACGACACACCTTTTCACGACGGCATAGAATGGGTATGCTCTTATTAGCTTAACTCGTTCTAGAACATATTTAATTAGAGCATGACTGATGTCAAGATGTCTACAAAAACTTATTTTCCGTTATAACAATTATGGCATTGCCAAGCATTTGTAGTTCAAGTCGTTTGTTCAATGTTGGCGATCAGAGTTCGAATTTTCATAATTAATTATTTTAAGAATGTAGACTACAGACTACACTGATTTTAATCAACAACTGATCAAGAGGTAGATGGGGCGTTACCTAAAGCTATTTTAGGATGGCCTCCGAATTTATTCTAGTTTTTGATCTTACAGTAATAGATAATCCTAAAAATTTATTACCGTTTAGTGTTTTAAAGAATTACTAAATTTTAATCTACGAGGTACTTCAATAATGCTAGAACCTTGTTCAGTTTTGTCAGCCTCAAGGATGGGCGCTGTCAACAGAGCGCTCGGAGCCACGGTTCTACGTGTCGGTGCTGACAGACGTGGATGCAAACAGACACTACTGCGCGTGTCTCTGCTTCAACGAGACCGTCTCCATCACGCCCACAAAGCCCGCAGACGAGGTTTGTTTACATTGCTTTACAAAATAATTGTGTCACCATTTCGCTCAAGGATGAAAATGAACATACGCAAGAACTGAAATATAAGTTCTATTATATTTATTATTTTTTAAAGAAATTATAAAGCAACGAAAAAATTTATTTGAGAGTCTTGTGTGGACAATATTCATAAAACGCTCTACATTATTTTTGTAGAAAGTCAAACTGTAAACATTTATTTAAAACCAGTTTGACTTTAGTCTTTGACAAATGTCCGGTCCAATCTTTGACAAAGCATATTAAATATTAAAGCCAATAAAAGGTTTGTTTCGCAATATTATATCCACACATATCGGGCTGTTTCTGTTACGACGCTTGAAATTACTATGTAGAACTCAAGATGACAGATCATTAGAAAACAATGATACTTTTAAGGTTGTCCATATTTAAACACAATAGACGTCTAATAACCTTACGTCTAATTAATTCTAAGGAGTAACAAAAATGTTTAATATAAAGTATTTATAACGATTATTATATCATAGAACAACTAGGTTTCTTAATTAAGATCAACTTGGAAAAATATTTTCGAAGTTAATATTGAGCAATAGTTGAAAGATGTTTAAACCCAAAACCTTGCATCATCATTCATCAGTCAGTCAGGTGGCGTGTTTCATAAACGCCGGTGCGCTATTGGGGAAGAGGATATTGGGCAAGCGAAACTTGAATTGCCAATTCCAACGTTCAATAGGATATATAGTAGTAGTAAATAGTCGTTGCCGGTGATTACATAGAACTAAGCCTGTGCTATAGGCTTGATTTAAATTTTAAATGTTGATCCGATTTTGAGGAAATATAATTTAGATAGCCTCATCGAGGCTTGTACTTCAAAACATATGAAGCCATTCAACACGTTTCAAAGATTTAATTTTTGCCTTTAGGGGTTGAGAAAGTTGTTAATTTATTATTATTTTATAATAAGTCTTGTAACACTTCTTAAAAATTCAATGACATAATCAGAACTTACCTATGCATGATTCACTATTATACTGTAGTCGATACAAGCTGAGATCAAATTTTCTGTAATAAGCTGACCTTTGTAATTCGATACGGGTAGGAAGGCGGAGAGACTCGTGGCTAAGCGGTCTTATAAGCCTACCGCGAAGCCTGAGGTATCGGGTTCGATCCTCGGTCCGAATGCAATTTAAAATTTAATTTGTAATTTATATTCGGTCTCTGGTACGAGTGCCACTTGCCAGACAGGTGTGTCAGCGTCAACTAGCAAATACATATTATATTGTTCCTAAAAAACTCCTTGAGTATTAATAAAAGGGTTTTTAATTAAATACTGTTTAATTATACAAATTTTATTGTTGAACCGCTGAATTTCAAAAAGTTGTGTCAAGATATATCGTAAAGAAGTACATTTACGAATAATGGAAATCTAAATTTAGGTCCTTATCATACGCAGACAATGTCACGAACATCAACTATTATTGTTTCTTTGGTTTTACTATAAGAACCTACTTCTTATAGCGTCTTTTCATTCGTTGTCTAAAAAAATCCCCAATCACCTTTATCAGCTTTGATTAAATTGTTTAGCACAGGAAGTTATGACACTAACATTCTTGGTCGGGATCGTTCCCGGAGTTACAATGTGCTGTGATAAATTAATATGAATGAATCATTAATATAAATCTACAATCATATTTGTGGTAGTTTACTATCGCATTAATATTGCCTAAATAATTAATTTCCTCTAGCTTATTGTTAGATGTCTGAAATATGAAAATTTGTTTTTTCTTTTGTTTTACTTTGTTTATATAAATAAGAAATATTGTGATATTTTTACAATGAATCACAAAAATATGTTAGCTTCAAGTCTTTCAAAGTGTCTTTCAACGATATCAATCGTGTAGGAGTGGGTCTATTCGCAAGACGACAGTATAATAACGAGACGCATCTGGTAGCGTTGATGCGTTTCCGTCGGACGCCGCCGGAAGCAGCAAGCTGTCATGTATTGTCTGTCAAGGTCAGTGGCTCTATTAATCGTGACGTCATCAAGGGTTGTATATTCTAGAAAAAAATAAGGGATGCAGATTTCGGTAAGAAAATGGAATTGAAAATCATTAACATTTTAAAACTGGGTAATGGACTTCTGGGCAAACCTGAACGTCGTGATAAAAATATATTCATATTTCTTAACTCTGGTTTATAAGTATGCATCACTAACGGTTTATAAATTCGCGTCTCAAAGCTAGTAGTATATATAAAGGAATATAGGCAGTATAGGAGTATGTAAAAAAAAAACATGTCAAATCGGCAAGGGGCAAATGATTTAGTTTTTTAGATGTATGTTACATTGCGTTTCCTTTGTTTAAGTTTCCCTTCGTGTGGCCCAATAAATTACGTTAAAAATAAACTAAAAGATCATAGCAACGTGTGTTTACTTGTCGGGCTTCCGTTAGATTATGTTCGTCGTAAATCCATTCACGCGGGGGTTTATCAATGAACAGAAACATTGTATGAATACTGATTTCAATTTAATGAAATTTGACCGTAACATTTGCTTGTTGGTTTGTTTGATAAATCAGGATTGTTCTTTTTTTTTCTATAAGATAGGAGGCAAACAGGCAGGAGGCTCACCTACGAGAAGCAATCCGCCGCCCATGGACACACTTAACGCCTCTTGGCCCACGGGTGCGTTGCCGACCTTTTAAAGAGGTACGCTCTTTTTTTGAAGGTTCCCATGTCGTATTGGTTCGGAAATACATCGGGGGGCAGCTAGTTCCACAGAGTGGTGGTGCGCGGCAAAAAATGCCTTGAAAAACTCTCAGTTGTGGAACGATAAACATCGAGGTGGTACGGATTGTTCAATGGAGAATTATTAATTATGGACTTTTTTTATATTCTAAAGTAATTTTTTTGGTGTATGGATTAAAGATTTTCTGCAAGCGTCATATTATTATAGTAAATACTTTAATTTAATTTATGAGTTTGATTCAATACATGATGTCGTTTTAAGACACTTCGTAATTTAATTAACTACATACCTTTTATTCCCGGCTTCCTCCGCCTGACCATAAAAATGTATGAAATATAGCCTCAAAAATACTCATAAGTAAGCTATTCTAAGAATGAATTTTTATGGTACCAGTATTTTTTTTTAGTTAAGAAACAAAAAACAAACCTTATCTCTTAAGTAGGTATTGTAATAAAAACATCGGATTTTTAAAAATTAAGTATCTTTAATTTCAATTGTATAAATTCATGAAAAAATATGAAGATAGGCATATGCCATATTTCTGTGCTAAATAGTTATCTTCATTAGATACATTTTTATGAAGAAATATTTGTTGTTTCTAAATTTGTCCCTCTATAACGTATTATAGTTTAGTATTCATGACCACGTATCACGGAATGTCAGAATTGGTTTGTGATGGGGTCGTTTGCGTGCCTCCGGACTGGGTTAAGTTAGCATAAGAGAATACATAAAAAAACATTTGACATCGATTTGTATAATAAACCCATTTTACACAGACAAACAACGTATTTTGTAGTCTATTAACTATTTGTAATCGCAAACAATTTGCAAACAAAATGTGCAACAGACAATAAAACTACTACTTACGAAAAACGTTTGTTACCCACTACTCTGTGGAAACAGGTGTCTTATATATCATCGATAAATAAGCCTAGGCTTGTTCGACGCCTTATTGTCTTAATCTTTAACACGTTAACTGCCATGTCAGGCACCTACGAAAAAATTGCAGTCATCAAAATTTTGCTTTGGCAGTTAACGTGTTAAAGGTTGACAACGCATCCTCGAGTAATAGTAGGTAGGTATTCATATATGACAGTCATCTTTTGTTGAATTTTATGAAAAACCTAAAGCACCTAATGAATTAATTTTTAAAGTAAAACTTCTTAACGCACGCTGGACTTAGGTGACGCTGGTGAATGCGTGACGAGAGCGTTACGAAAAGTGTGATCGGATGAGGCGTACGGAAGTTGAGAGGGAGATATAAGTTAGTGAAGATAGAAAGAGAGAGAGTTACGTTTCGAGAAAGAGTAAGTAGAGAGAGGTATACATTTTTTTTCTCCTAAGTTTTACTTCAGTCGTGTCATCTAAAGCACACTCGTTTTTTTTTTAAATATAAGTCAACGAATTTTCGTGTTCAGCGAGACGTTATGCACCTGGTGACTTGATTGCTCCCTTCCGGCCGATCCCTTCCTGCTAATGTAAATATTTATATATTTTATAACGTATAATGTTCAGTGGACTTGAGAAAGGTTGATTCATTATTTTATATAATGTGTTGCTCTTTGTATATGCATAACAAGTGTTCTAGTTGCCGCATTAAGATCTCTTATTACTATCGCTAAACTGTAAACGACAAACAGGCAATCATACTGAAAATCTTTAAGCGACCTGTATTGCTTTAATAACGCCTAAACTAGATATTTTAAAGAGCCCAATACTTTCAAAGACCGTTTTAGGAAGAGCAATTCTTCGTTATCCATTGAAAAACTAAACAGAATAAATAAATAAATGTCTAATATAAAAAGTATTTCAAATTTTTTATAAAAAATAGCCAAAAAGTTACACAAATGAATACATACATACTTTCTTAGATACGTGTGATTGTTGAAATGTAGACAATGATGACTCATTGAACACTTAGCTCCCTAGTTTTCCCACGATCACAAAAAAAAAACGTAAACAGTGGCACTATATGCAGAAGAAGCCATTTTATTATGCTACGGGTGATGCGTTCTTCATATTTACTGCCAAATATTCATAAGAACAATTGTCACTGTTATACTTACCTTTTTTTTTGTATTTTATTAAACTATTTTTGTATTCAGTGTTCTTCTAATGGTATTTTAAATAAACGTATGTTGTTTGATTACATTTTGACAAAATAATAATAAGTAATGTAAGTAAAAGTTGATATATTGGTGTATAATGTAGATTCTTTAGCGTACATAAATTAGAGGCCGTGGTAGAATGCGTGAGCGAGCCCGTGTGCCTCTAAGAACAGGAAGGCGGGATGTAACCGAGGTGGTTTCAGTGGGTATTCTTACCCGGCACTCTGAATAGCAGAGAGCTACCCTAGAGTGAGTTGAGTCCCACATATCCGCGCATCCCCAAGTGATGCGGGGAATGCGTAAACAGCATTTCCACCTTGGAGAACAAAAAAAAGCGTACATAAATATCTACTGATAGTATTCTATTGTAATAGTAGCAAGGAAATGTGAGTGATGTCATTGTAGGTATGAAGGTAATGGCATCATTATTGGTTCAAAAGATAAAAAGAACTATTTTTTGTACTTTTTAATTGGTTCCGCCATTAACTTGTGATGGCGTAACAATAAAAAACACAGTTGGCTGTTGATTATAGAAATTAGGATTCAAAAAGCAAATGATTAAAGTACACTACTTCTTAACGCAATAAAGTCATTTTAGTCTTGAGTCATAGATCTCAAAATCGCCTTCTAAGAAATCTACTGATAAATTTGAATTTAATAGCTTATATTATAAAATCATTCGCTGTCCAAATTCTCTCCAAATTTCGTTCTTGTGTAACGGGTTCGATTCCTGGTTCAACCATGTAATTATTTAAATATCTATGAATGCAGTTTAAATTGTTTTTTTAAAATAAAATAATGTCTTCTTTCAGTAAAATGTTCCATCTACAATATTTAAGGTACTTTCCCTCCATGTGGCATGTCCGTGGGACGCCCTGATAGGTAACCTAAAGAATACAGATGATATTTTTTGTTTATAAAAAAAGTGAAGTCCCGTGTCCCCTAGTGGGGTATGGGGCAGATGCATGTCACACCTGTTTCACTGATCGATTTTTTCTTTTAGAGGCAAGTAGGTGATCAGCCTTCTATGCCCTGCCAGACCGAGTTTTTTTATCTCCACCGGGAATCGAACCCAGGACCTCTCGGTTGTAACGCTTACGCGCTTACCACTAGACCAAGGAGGCGGTCATTTTTTGTTTATGCTAAGTAGTTATTTCTATCAAAAAATATGTTGTGGTTAGTAAAGTATCGAGAATTGCAATATTTGCGGTTTCATCTACGCATTAAGTAGTAGTATAAATATTCTCTTCATATAATAACTATTTACCGACCCGTGTCGCCATCCGTTCAAATGTTCATTACAGAAACCTGATGAATCATATTGGTTAGGTTTGTTGCTTTATAAAATTTTATCTAAGTATGACGTGATCTGACGCTTGCATGATTGTACTCCCTTGATTATTATTTTTTTACTTATATAAATGCCTTTTTTACTTTACTCGACATAATCTGTGTTATAATGAAAATTTTGCTACGCTTTGTAATCACAAAATTGATGTTTTTACAAAAAAGTTATATTTTCGTTTTAGCTTCTCTACTTTTACATCCGGGTTCTGTATAATAACGCCCTGTTAAGGCGCACTAATTACTTCGTTATATAATACTATTTTAAATACCTTTATTTTAAATAGTTTGAAGTGTGAGTCTGAATTTTGTCTGAGTGACTGAATTTTCTAATAATTCAATGTACAAGTAGACTAAGTCCACAATCTACATAATAATAGTCCCAATTATTTATTTAATAAATGTTACAGCCTACAGAGAAGAAGTTGACTAATCTGCCTTACTTATTTCTTATTGCCCCTAGCTAGATATTGATTGTTCTTTCTTACTAAGTATATAAATAATATTTTAATGATAATAATATCGTCACGCCTTTAATTCCCCGAAGGGGTAGGCAGAGGTGCACTTAGTACCGTAGTGTATTGGATAGAGTTTATTCTTACTTGGTTTGATGACATGTATACATACATGCCACCCATTAGGGTGGCATTTGAAGGTCGTTGTTGACCTCTTTCCTTGGGGCGTTAGTATCCTTTGATGCCTCCGGGGGTGTTTTTGAAGGGCATTGGTGCCGAAATATCTATTGTCCCCGGAGAATACTTTCTCTGTTTTCGACTTCCGAACCTTTTGATTTGAAATCTGGAGAAAGTTTAATAAAACGATCGAAGAATTTTATCCATTTTGAACTATGTTGCACTACTTCGAGTTGTTTTAGTTTTTCTTATAATAAATTCTTATATTGTATAATTGTAAATACTTGGCTGATTTCACTCGATGATGGATTCATACAAGGGGTTATAATCATATAGATCCTTGACCCTGTATTTTGGGGTCGACGACCTTGCCTCTACGAGTATACCAGAATAATTATGAATGATAAAGATTGAGATATACATATATATATATTTGATATTATGGCAAATTTATTTTTGACTGTTTATTGTTTAAGGTTCAAATAGAATAACAATAACAATACCTGTCTTATGAGATTTTCACTTATGGCATTCTCTTTAGAAAATATTCCTACAGTCTAAAATGTATGTTTATAAAGTTTTACTTATAATATAGACAATATCCAAAACCTGGCTGTGGGCTAAAAATTACGAAACGCTTAAACTTACGCTAAAACTAAATCTATCTTGAGATTTCTGCCTGCTCTATAAATTATTACTAGCTAGCTAAACCATGTAAGCTGCCTATAATTTAATTGAAGTGATCTTAAAGAGGCCCGAGACTTGTACTAAGATGATTCTATCAGTTGGGATGGCTATTCTTGTTACAGTTTCGTAATAGGTACAAAGTATGCGATACATAATGGACAGCTAGCCATTTATAGATACCTAGTTGATTCGTCCAGTTATCTATACTGAATTAAATCAGATCGTAATATTAGTGCCACTCTAACAAACTATTAGTTAAAAGATTGCAATGTTGTGAAGTTTTGATTTGACTGAAGTAAGTCTGAAATTCTTTTTTGTATCATCGTGATGCAAGAACTTATAGCGAATCTGGTTTGTCTGTTTCAAAACAATAGAGGGGAATACTGCAATTGTCATTATCAAGGGACCATGCATAATGTTAATACCTATTTAGCTGGTTTTCCACTGTGGTTTTAGAATATTATTACATAAATAATGTTGTAATGCCTTCAAAATAGGGAAGTAAATTTTTAAAAATGCCTACGTTCATGTGCCAAGTTACTCCTATTCGATGTTGCAAGTTCAGAGAAATTAGCTCGTGCAAGTTTCAAAGGAAAGCGTTTACTGTGAACAGGTTCCGTAGGCGGTGAATGAAATAAGAAAATGTTTTTGGTCGTCGGTTTTTTACCATATAGTAAGAACACAAGACAACAGGATAAGTAGAGCGTTGACGAGTATCCGTTTTCTGCAGTATCGAGGAGATTACGAACTTTCCTCCACTGTTTAATGCTGAATCTGATCTGACCTTGTGAATTATTATTATCAAATTGACACTTTGAATTTTACGCTCTTCATCTGTTATGTATCACGAAATAGGTAGGTAGTGTAAACTGTAAACATTAGGCTACACAATGCAAAACCATTCATTTTAACGAATCTTTCTTTTTGTCTAATATTAATCTTTTCTTTGATTTATTTAGAGCGCTGGAGCCTGGAGTACCTTAGACAAGAGGAAGTATTCTACGTTTTAACTTATTAAAATTTAGTATAAGCACATTTATATTTGTGTTTTTGTTAGCATTTTAGTAATGAATAAACTCAAAGGTTACTGAACTTTATTGACAGGTAGCAAAGCCATTCCAGTTAAGCTTAATATATTATACTATGCAATGCGGAAAAGTTCATGACTAACAGCTAATTTGTTACAAAATTAAATTTGAAAACATAAAAATAGTTTTAGTTTGTCGAATAATTTTTTAATTATTATTTTAATTCAAACACTTAATCATTAGTAATCAGGCTGCTACTAAGGAAAAATCCGAGCGTAAGCTAAGTTATAAACTAGTGTATAATAATAATTACACAAAAAAATATTTAGTCAATGATCACCCGTATTCCATACACTGTAGGACATTAATTCCCATCCACACTACAAATTATACTGTGTGGTGATGGGGGAATTTGATCTTTATATTTAAAGTGTACAGTTTCAATTTGATCGTGGAATATATTTGTATACCCTTAACGAGGAAATACGATGGCAGATTGCTTCTCCAGATTGCGTTCGTGAAATTTCGTTTGCGAATTGATGCGGTTGCGTGATGGCGTATCAAGTTTGGGTGAATGGCCGTACTTAAGTAGGTGATTTAGGAGCCTAAGCACCTTTCACGAAAAGGAATACATTTGTTGGCAATTATATATTTTCTTCAATTTCAAGAGTATATTACAATTAGCAATTGGTCCACGTCGTTTTAATAATTCTATAATCTATAGTGATATACATTTGTGTAATAGGATAGATGTGGATAGGTGTGTAGGGATTTTTTATAAAAGAGGTTTTCCTTATAATGGTAAGCGATATGTTTCGATACGCCGCAAGTTGTCCAATTATAATAGAATAGTAGACATCATTACCAAGTAATTCTCTCATCAGGCTTTTTCAATGGTATGTTTGACGCCGTAGTGTACTGGAGTGCGTTGAATTATTAATTTCTAAGTAACTGGAGCAAGAATTGCCTTCACTGGTACATTGCTTCAGATACGCACAGTGCAATTTCATTTGTGACTCCTGCTAAGATTTTAATCTTTTGACTTGATTTCAGTTTTTAAATTGCAAATCTGTCTGTTTTTAATTTTTTTAGCTTTTACATTTTATTAAGGGTATAAGCGATAATAAATGTTTAGAATAGAGTTTTTTTTCAATAAACCCGATTATTTTTAAATTATAAAAATTATTTTAAAAAAGGACCATAGAGATTGCAGCAAATGCTTAAGTAGATATAATATGTTTATAAATAGCTTTTAAATTGCACTCAAATTCTTCGGAAAGTGAAATAGTATTAAACGAAATAGATTGCTTACCCTGGAATGGCAATATAATGAAGGATAAGGGCTATTAAAAAGATCGTAAACGCCAGGAGTGATCCGCGGTCATTGACTCGCACATGTGCTATGAATGAAGTACCGTTTTATTGTTTGGAAACAGTTTAATTGTAGTATAAATATAGAGATGGTGTTTTATTTGTTACATACTATAGGCGATACTAATATAATAAAGAGAAAAGTTATTTAATGTAATGAATAATCTCAAAAATATATTTTAATAAGCCTGCCTGGTTTCAGAGCTGTGCAGGCCGCACGTACAGGCCGCCACGCCCGTATGATATTGACAATAGTTAAGTTATATTAATGTCACATTTTAAATATTTTTATTGAAAGACACTTGTGTCAAATGTATGCATCGAAATGGTTTAATTGATTTATTGAGTAGCTCCACCATTTGGTAGTGTTATAAATTATGATACAACCAAACGGGTGTGAGAATCATTTATGATATGACGTCAGCGTTTATTTGAACAAAAGCACAATTGGATCGATCGAAGAGAAACTGTTTATTCTTTTAAGTGTGATATAATAAATGCATGCTGCCGCCAGTCGTTATAATAAAGAAAAGTGTCTATATAGACACTATTGGTAATATTACCAATTACAAAAATAAGATAATTGTACAATAAATTTATTTGTTTATACTTCCATTTTCATAAATGGAAGATGGTCTTTTTATTTGTACTTAACATCGGCTTTTTTTAATAGTCGTAAATGTTACTTGTTGCTCATTTGTCAGCTCTTCTGGTTACGAGACTTTGATAATCACTTTGGTGGTTTAGAAAAAGGTTATCATATGCAATAACAAAATGTTATTAAGTAGACGTAGCAAGAACCAGGTAGCGGTGCCAATGGTGTTTTGTACCCAGAACCGTTAGTGAATCACCATAAAAACAATGCGTCCGCGCCGACCACTCATGCAGGCAGATGACGTCGTGTCGCGAATTATAAGTAGGACTATTGATGTATACTTGATCTTCATAATCTCTTGAACTTGAATTTAATTTAAAATTAAAGTATATAAATCGAAAAATTCAAATTGTCTAGTCCTTGGCAATCTTCTTACAGTTTTTACATTGCATTACTCCTTCTAAGATCACATCACATGTTATTAATTTTAGTAGAGTTCAGACTATTATAAAATCCAAATTAATCCAGAATCTCGTAACCTACATACAACATGTACCCTAAAACTTTCCCGTTTACAACACATATAAAACTAGTTATTTCACTTTTAGCTGGCTCTTGTACGGTGCATTGTAGTAACAATGTTATGAACTAAAATATTCAGCATTCCCTCATCAGGGCGGTAATGAATTCCGCCGGCGCCGCTCATCGGGGACCTAAATTATGTGATTCAGACCTGTATTGCATCTACAAACATACAATGAATGTCGATAGAGATTCCATATTTAAAACCTGGAAAAGAAAATTAATCGCCTTTACTTTTTAATTATTGCGTACATAGACATTTAAGGCTGTAGACATAAAAGCTTCATCTCTTAGAAGAAAAGCCATTTACTGACTGAAAAGGTTTTTCAATTGACCTTGCTCCCCAAGGAGTCCTTTTGAAGGAAAGCGCGTCGAGTTGTTCATTGATGCGTGGTGCGTAAATGGTTTCTGAGATTTCAGTGGATATTTTTGAAGAGATATGTAAGTGCTTACATAACTTACCATTAATAGGCTAACTGAATTTTTTGTTTACGTCAATGCCAACATGTTGACTTTCAACCTTGGAAACCAACATACCTACTGTGCTTTAGGTCAAGTCGTGTGCTGTATTTTTTTTAAAGCATAAGGCAAATCTTGCCTATTGGCATAAGTATGTCAGTTAATTTACCAATTATTTTTGGATAAACTAATTCTAAGTGAGTTTGGAAGGCCCCGGGCATTTTAATCCCATGCTTAATGCGAACAACGCTCTGACCTAGTTTGTAAATTGTCAAGATTGTTTTTCGAATACTTTTTTTTGAAACATTTGGTTACTATAATTTATTGTGTTAGTTGCGTCCGATTCTCATTTTTTATTGTTTAAATACGTATTTTACAAAATTTAATGAAAAATGTTTTTTTTTTCAGGACGAGGAGTCTTTAGAGTCGTTGCGTACGGTGGCCAACATAACCCATCACAGCATCATGTACGCGCCCAAGTGTCTTGTCATTGTCTCGAGGCAGGACTACATAGATACATTTCGGGTAATTTATTAAAGTATTTATTTCAAAATAAAAATAATTATAAGCTTGAAGAGAATACAAATAATTCAAGCTTTTGGATTTATAATTTGGCTTGTCTGTTCTCATCAAATACATCAAAAAGTGGATCGTATTCAATAGTATATATATTTTATTTATTAATTGTTAAGATTTTAAGCATACAAAAACTTTATCGTCAAGTATTTTATAATAGTTTACATTGTCTGTGACTTATGCTTTTCAATCAAAATTCCAGAATTGCCTCGGCATAATTTACACAGTGTGGGTGGAGAACTTGGGCGTTCCCCTGGAGACATTAGTAGGAAACCTGGTCGGTTGTGTTCTGGTGCCACCTCCAGGCGGGCCACAGGTTCGCTTCAGTATCGGGGCGGGGGACAGGCAAGCGTTACAGCCTCCTGCCGCGCCTCCCATGCCTGTTACTCATACTTCCGTTCATATGTTACTTAGGTTATTAGGTATGTACTTAAAGAGATAATACATTATAAAAGATTTTAATATTATATTGCATGTATTAAAAAATATTTAAAAAAATTCCATGACTTACTTAATTCACATTTTATCGCCTCCGCCGAATGCAAAAGTGCGAACAATATACTTAAAGTACAGGGTTGAGGTCCTTACAATAAGTAAATGAAGCGGTTTGAGAAGTATCATCACCTACGTACGTGAATGTTACGAAAATATCTATCAAAATATCTTTAATGTCAGCTCTGCCCAATGATTACTTTAGCCGTAGTTTTAATATTATGTTTTATGTCCTAAGTGTAAGTAAATGATAATAGTTAATTCAACGTATATTCCAGGTATTCACAATTCAGTAACACTCTGGTGTGCGGTGATGAGTGAGCACAAAGTATTACTAGTATCACTGGCAGCCGCGCGGTTGTCGGCCGTTTGTCGCGCATTAGCCGCCCTCATGTTCCCATTTAGATACGCACATGTCTATATACCGCTGTTACCGGCTGGCCTGGCTGAAGTATTGGCCACTCCCACGCCGTTTCTCATTGGTGTACATTCTAGTTTGAAAGAGGAAGTTTCTGAACTGGTAAGTGAATGAAGATCTTTTTACATACATACTTGGATGATTAGAGACTTAGCTTAGAAGAAAATCTACTTAACCGTCAATAATCCAGAAAATATAAAACCAATGGTATTTGTGTAGCCTGTTTTGAAGATGCCTTGTTTAAGTCAATCTTCGTCAATAAATAGTGAAACGTTGCCTTTGAATATAACTGTAATTATGGACCAATGAACCGTAAATTTTGATCTGGATACTTCACTGATTTTCAAGATCTAAGGAATATTTAATTCGATTTTTTTCCGATGCCTAAGTTGAGATGGGGATTGCCGATTTGAGATACTTTTGCATTAATGTGTATTTAATTTTGTTAAATTCAGAAGTTTCAAGCTGCTTGTTTAATTTCAGCTAGATGTAATAATCGCTGATCTAGACACCGGATCCTTACACATACCTCCGAGCGTCAATATTCCCCGACCGGAGGGAAAACTTCTATCGTCTCTTCAGGATTCGCTGGCCTTGGTACTGCAGCCGGAACTTCGGTCTGCGGACTCTGCCTTTGCCCCACCACCTCCAGTCCAGTCGCCACCGCATATGTTGGATAAAGAAATTAGGGCGGTCTTTATGAGAACTTTGGCTAAACTTCTCCAAGGATATAGGTGAGTTCTATTAAAACTCGTTTGTTGATTTTGAGATAGAAACTATTGGAATAACAACTTCATGTGCCGAAGCAAAAAAGCAGAATATTTTTTTTATAATTTCTCCTTTACGCTTTCTACGTATCAAAGACGCAATGTATCAGTTTAAAGGAATTGTTTCATGATGCTTTCGTTACTGAACCATCGAATCATGGAATATAATGATACGATATTTGTAGATCATATAGACTATAGAGAGTGGTATTGGTTGCAGTAGTTATGTTTTTTTAGCATGAGTGTTTCTAATAAATCACATTATATAAAATAGATAGGCATGTCTTAGTCTAAATATGCAAACCAGGTTATAGCAATTAATATCTAATTTCAGGCATTGCCTCACAATAATCCGCATCCACCCATCTCCTGTACTGACGTTCCACAAGGCAGGTTTCCTCGGTGCTCGCGGCCTTTCGCAATGCCCGTTCGCGGTTCGGTTGCTGGATTCCATGTTCTTCAATGGGCTGGTCGCCGAAAGGGGACCGCCTTGGAGACCGACTGATATATGGGATGAGCTTGTGCTGTTAGTATGAGTATTATCGATCTCTAAAATTGTTAGACAGCTTTAAAATTTAATCATATTTAATAAAACCAGAAGTGAGTAAAAGACTCGCTCAGGATAGCAATCTCTGTTCCATTCAATACACAATCCAAAAAATAATGTTATAATCTTAATGTGTGTGTGTGTGTCTGTATCATAATAGCTATTTAAATTTTAATTTGCAGGAATCTGCCAGAGCAATTGCGATTGGAGGCAATAAATTTGGACCTGGAGTTACAGCATATACAGGAGTTAGCCATGCAACTCCATTTCAATGAAAATCCAAACCCACAGGTATTGCTGAAAAGCATTTGAAATTTCGAGATAAATAATGCAATAAATTCACTTTTATGTAAATATAATAGTGTCGTATTATCTACATTCCGCGCCTTTAGCATCTAGAATATCAATTAAAAAGACTATGATCTTGTTTTAGGTTATTCGAAATATCCTAAAGCAAAATCATACTAATGGTACGTACACATATAACTTCAATTTTATCAAGATATTTTATGAAATTCGGCTAAGCGCAATAAGTGTATAATAACGCAGTAAAAATATACGTTTCTCAAAATCACAAAAATAAAGACAGAGATAACCAACTCCAAAAAAGGGCTTTTCAATTTTATTGAATTTAAGTTTGTTACCTAAGAATTCATGAACTAAATTGTAACTCTTTTCTGTATGTGTGAGAATATTTACCGCTATTTTGAATATGTTTTAATGGTGAGTGACTTTTTAAATTGGTTGTGGTTGATTTTAACCATATTATTGTATATGCAGGCATTCCAACAACGTATCTTTCGACCACCAGAGGGTGCTGAGTCAAGAATTCATCAACCACCGCTACCAACACTTTGTGCAGCGCGAGTACAACAAATCATAGACGAGAAAGCCACACCTAATAAGTTGGAAAAGTTTGTATATCATAAATAAAATCGATCTGAGAGTTTAAGATATTCGAATATCTGGGTTTTGACGTGAATTATTGCATCTCTTAAGAGGCCATCTATAAATTACGTCACACGAATTTCATGATTTTTGATGGATGGTCCTTAATTATTATTTATTTAGTTGTCATAATGAAATATGATGACATTTAATAAATTTTATTTATATTGTAGGTTGCAATCAATCAGATTACCAGCCCCTCGAATAATACCGCCGGCGGCGCCACCTACAGGCGCGGTAGAACTTTCTCAACTATTACTCACCAATTCTGCGAGGCGACTTGAGGTATTTTAAAAAATCAACTTTAAAATTATGCCAAAACTCTGACACACAATAATATCAAGATGCGACTCTTCAACAAAATCATGTTAAAAGGCTTAAGAATGGTCCTTTCAGTAAGTCTCAGCACCAGGTCATAAAGATCGATTCGACCAAGCGTGGTTAGGTCATCAGAGCTGAAGACTGGCTGTTATCTAGTCCCAATATAAAGTATGGCAAGCTCTAAAAGCCATGATAATTTGGAGTCCCTAAAGCTGTCCATAAGATTGTCATTGAAGAATTTTCCCATGGAGAGAGCGCGTTTCTATTGATAACTCGTCTCAAAGGACTATTAAATCCAGTGTGTATAATTTTGAACGAGCTTCATATTGTATACTTAATGCTGTATACTTTTATGGCAAGACAAGGTATATAAATTATAATATGTATTTATTGATCCCCGATATGTGAAGTCTGAATAATTAAATTCCAGGTACTAAGGTCCTGTATAGCGGCGATATTCGAATGTCGTTATGCGGACGCACGCAAGTCGTTTCCGGCAGTGCTGCGTGCATTGCGGGCGCCCAACGCAAGGACCGCTCTGGTTCACGATTTAGCGTCAAGACTACCCACCAACAAACATATCCTACATCATCACCAGTTCGATCTCATCGTAAGGTTTGTATAGTTAATTAGTTGCCTAGAACAAAATTCTGATCTTAAAATTCAGACTTTCAACCGAAAATAAACATAAACCTAACTGTGCACACTTATATAGCAAACTTGATAGAGAGTTCATAAATCTAAAACAATTTAGTAAATTGGTCCGTCCTTAAGTATATGAATTTGACCTTTATGTTAGCCGTGAATTTTAAATATATATTTTGTCCTTGTAGTAATAGTAATATTATTATCTATTTTAATATTAATTAGGAAGGTCACGTGTCCGTCTGTACAAATATATTTTTTTATAAATTTAGTATTTATTAATTGCCAGCCTCTTATCTATACTATTTATTCCCTATTACAAATATTATCCTCTTCTTCCCGAAACTCGACATGTGCCCTAAAGCACGCTACCCGCTCGTTGTTATTCATGATGAATGCGTCGGCACTGAAATCTCCATATATAGAGTCTTCTGGCATTTCGCAATGATCGAAGTAGAAGTTGTCTATGATGTAGGTGCCCTACAAAGTAAATGTTAAAATTATAAAGTTGTGTTTAGTCGGTGGGGAAAGTTTCAATAAACTCTTTTATTGTTTCTACTGCATTGTCATGGAGTTATATTCATGTATTATTTCTTTTTTATAAGAAGTGAATTCTCTTACCGGTTCAACAGGAAAATGTGGAGGGTCAATCCCTCCTATGGTAAAGGCTACCTCCATATTATTGTGAGCATACTTCTCAGCGAACCTTCCTATATCATCGTCCGTAAGAACTTGCCATTGCTTGCAACCGCCATCCGTGTACTTGCAGATATCTATGTACACCTGTTAATCACAGTATCTGTAGTTAGTAAAAGAATTCAGAAATTTATTTCGAATACCGAATACCTCATAGATTTTATTTACAAATAAGCTGATTTTTTTTGTCTTTTTGAGTCGAATTTGCAGTTGTTAGATAAATCCATTAAAATGAACCGTTCTTACCCCATAACCATCTCGCAAGGTTTCGAATATATTCAACACAACATCGTACACGTCGTGGGTACGATTCAATTTGTGCTTGTCGACGGTGATGTTAGCGGCCACTCGAGCTACCTCTTCACTGCAGTCGGTTATACCGTGCACATACCAAAGACCTGGGCCCTGACGATAGCAAAACATAAGCCACTTTTTATACTAACTCTACACAGAGATGAAGTCGCGAAAATAAACTAGTTAATGATAGAATTGGTTGGAAAAAAAAAATCAATGAACAGACTTCAAGTAAAAAGTAACCAAAAAATACAGAAATAATAATTCTACAAAGCAAAGAATATATTATTTTCTGTTAGGTTTGATTCAAATTGGAATTGGTTTCGCAATCGTATTACAATTGGGTTGCCTGGAAGAGATCGCTTGGTAGCGATAAGGCAACCCATTTATTTCCCTTTTTTTATTGTATCATTATTTGCAATTTGTTTGTAATACAAACGTACATTAAATAAATACAAACGCACGCCTGAATTGCAAACCTCCTTTTTTGAAGTCGATTGGAAATATTTAACTAACGTGCATCAAACATGTTTTTGCAAAAAATATTATGGTTTTTTCAATTTATTTTCACAGTAATAATAAATATTGTGGGTTGCCTGGAAGAGATCGCTGTTTAGCGATAAGGCCGCCCGTTGCACTCCAGTGCAATAAAGTGTGTAAAAAATAAATAATATTTTAAAATTCCTTACCCCGTCCATATAAGCCCATGTGAAACTAATCGCGTATAAGAACGCTATAGTAAAAAATAGTCCCAGTCCATGCATTTTCTCACACAATACGCCGTGAGCTTATAAAGCTAGCTATAAATACTATGATTAAGAGTCGCCATAGCACGAGAGATGTTATCTGTATATCGTGTTAAACGCAATCTATTGTGTGAATACATGTTTTAGTTTCATATATTGTACTGATTTGATTTGACATTGAAATTCTTTTATTAGTTAGACGCGAATGTTATCATTTCGATTAGTATGGCGATTCGAGGTATTATTTCAGGGGTAGAAGTGGTAAAATTTACACTAATTCCGCAGATACCTACATAGAATCTTACTACTCCTCATACTTTCTAATAAACCTAATTACTTTAAAAAAAAAATTCCACATCTAACTAGTAGACATTTTGATCTAAGCCAAAATTGAAGACATTTAAAGATTTTTCGACACGTTAATTACGACCACACCACACGCACTCACGTCAAAAGATTACTCCTCTTTTTGCGTCGCAGATTATTATTATTTCTTAAAGCAGAGTTTGCGGACACTAGTTTAGTAGAATCGTTTTTAAAATAGAACGTTGAATTTCGTTCCCTAAATAATGTTCATGGCAGTCATACACGTCAAAACCTTGCGCAAGTAAATCGCTACGTATGTGGTTGCCGCTACAGATTCTATAAAATAAAAGCCACAGCCAAAGGCGATGATTTTGACATGTTCTTAAATTTAATCTTACAGACTATTGAATTGCGCTCTCCAATCAGCGACAGCTTTGGACGAGCACTCGATAGCAGCAGCTATTCTTCCTCTTGCGACCGCCTACTGCAGAAAACTGTGCACGGGTGTTATTCAGTACGCCTATATGTGTATACAGGTGTGTAAAACACTTCTTTCTCCTTGGGTCCGATAAGTTTTTGTGACTACCTAACATTTTGTTTGAGTAGGTAAGCAAGTCTTCTGAACCGAAATATTTTTAACGTAATACTTTTTATTCAAATTGTGCCAAAATAACCTATTAACCAATGCACTGATCAATAACGAAAAATTTTAAACTATGAAAAAAATGGTTTCATCAGGAACATGCAGTCTGGACGAGTCAGCAGTTTTGGGAGGCAGCTTTCTACCAAGATGTACAGAAAGATATTAAAGCTTTTTACCTACCGAGCCCAACGCATCACCAGAGGGTGCCTAGTCCCAGGTAAAGAGATTTAGTTTAAACAAAAACATTTACATATACATACATAAAAATATAAATACTAATATTAAACTCCTTTGACTTTTTGTAAAACCAAGTGCCAATGAAACCACTTTTATACTTTATTGTTTTAGAGAAGATGAGGAATACATATCATTGCTTAAGGCACAAGAACCAAGTGCGCTAGAAATAGCTGCAGAACAGATGAGAATATGGCCCACATTGGCTTCCGGTAAGCAAATAATAAATTTCCAGTCAGAAGAATTGGTCATTTTTCTGCATAAGAAAATGAAAAACTGCTCCGAGCCTTAAAAACTATTTGTTTTTCGCACTAGTCGCCTGAAATCACTTGCTGAATTACGGTTAAATTTATAATAAGAAATGAGGCAGAAATGTATGCCTATGAATGTTTCTCTACCGAAGTCAGAAAAACTTACAGAAAACAGGACTTTCTAAAGTGAAGCATGTTTTTTCGTTTTCCCAATTCTTATCGTTCATACCTAATAAATAGTCAATTTGAATACATTATAGGAGACGTATGTTTTTAATTTTTCTATTGCCCAATAAATATAAAAGAATAGTTAGAATATCGCTGTAGTATTGCCACATTCCAGAGAAACAAGCAGAGCTGATTGCGAGCGAGGAATCCACGCTATTCAGCCAAGCGATACATTACGCAAACCGCATGGTGTATTTATTACTCCCGCTAGAGGGCGCTGGAAGGCGGGCTGATGTCCGACCGGACGACGATCGAGGGACCAACAGTGTTAGCAATAGGTAATTCTATGTATATAAATAAACTTTTGCATAAAAAAGTTAGAGATTGATAGAACTTAAAAAAATATATCAAAAAATTCAAGTGTGTTAACTATTGGTAACTTGAATGATCTTGAATTGCAGCGTAGCGGAATCAGACAGTGCAGATGCGGAGTCCGGCTTCGAAGAGGCAGACCCGGGTGAAGCTGGAAACAATGTTATCAAGATGGTTTCCAGATTTGTTGATAAGGTACTTTTGTAAATTTGTACTAAAAGATTCAATGAAATGAACGATTCAGTGAAAGTTCTGGATAAATATTATTTGCAAAAGTTACTGTTTGTTATGCTTACTGAAAGTGAAAGATTTGTTAATTCAAAAATCCATGTCGATGAAATGGGCGATAAAGGTAGATGAGACATTTCTAAGAAATACCCTACTCATTTGCTGTTATAATTAAGTATTTATAATCAATAAAATTAGAACATAGGTAGTTATCACTTATCACATACAAACTGTATAATTTGTTTTTCTGTTAGAACAAGTTAATTTAGCCATTTTCTTTACAACAGAAAAACTCGTTTCCCTTCTTATGACATTAATTGATTGAACCAATAACATGAATTTATTGCCTGCTATCAAATATGTAAGGTTTGTGGATAACGTTTAGTGAGATGTGGGAATTCCATAATTCCAGGTGTGTACAGAGGGCGGCGTGACAGCTGACCACATCCGATGCCTACATCAAATGATTCCAGGCGTAGTTCATATGCACTTGGAGACACTTGATGCTGTGGCCCGAGAGAGCAGACGTTTGCCGCCCGTGCACAAGGTATGTACAATACACTGTCAAAAGCCATCCATTAGTTTAGGACACACAATGCCACAGACTGAACACACACGACACCCTTGTTTTTGCTTTGGGTATTGTATAGTTTGACAACCCTTGACAATATATAAGAATTCCTATTTTGAAATTCGGATCACCCTGCTACCTGCAAATTATTTATATCATTATTACCTAAATAAATAAAAATATTTTACTATCAACAATTTGGACTTTTCATTTAAATGTTTTTGTTGCATAAAAGTATGGTACTAATATATAAATCTTGATAAAAAAGTAATAAATTAAATTCGAAAAATTTTATCAAATCTTTTAGATTTCTTTCATTTGTGAAATTTAAATTTTACGCTTTCATTAATTCACAGCCTCGTATCATATCTCCAGCACTTGTAAGCGGTGAGACGGTGGCGGCTCCGGCTTTGCGTGCCCTGCTAGTTGCAGATGGACGGGAGGCACCTTTGCTGCCTGCTGAAGGAGCGCTGTTCCTCACCAATTATAGAATTATTTTTAAAGGCACACCCGTTGATCCATATGGTAAGGTTTAGTCCGCTCTTATACCAACAAACCCATTATATTTTTTAGTTGTGTTTGACTGCATATTTGCAATAATTGTAAATAAACATCCCGGTTATTTAATTGGTTTAAATAAAATAACAAGTAATATTTAAATAGATATACAGCTATACAGCTATACCTAAGTATGCTTTTAAATACGGATAAAAATTAAAAGTAAAGACGAACGTACATTGATGTCTCTCAACGAGTTAATTTATATAACTCGACATGTTTATTTACCAGCGTGTGAGCAAAGCGTAGTCCGTGCGTTTCCCGTGTGTGCGTTAACCCGTGAAAAAGGCGTACGCACACAGGCGCACCTTGAGCACGCACTACACGATGGTCTACAGCTGAGATCTGCTACTTCACAGCTTATCAAGGTATCGTACGAATGACAAGTTCTAATCGTTGACTTTTAGTTTTAATTCAATCTTATTTGTAAGACACATAATAAACACTGTTTTGAGTAAGATTTTCAACAACGAGATAAAGTGATTTAAGAATGATTAAAGTTAATCATATTGCTTTTAACTTTGGTTATTTAAAATACACAAATTCTTTCGTATTTGAAAAATTAATTTATTGCTGGAAACATCTTGCTTAAAATGATATTATGAATCGTAGGTGGCGTTAGACGAAGAGGTTAGCAGCGAGCAGGCCGAAGCGTTTCGCAAGCAAGTAGCCCGTTTGCGGCATCCACAGCACCCGTTGCTTCACTTTGCTTTGGCTCCTCGTGCTGCGCCAGCACCCGCACTGGCTCCGCCCAAACATCATACACTCAAGTCAGTTGTTGTTTGTTTTCTTAGGTTTATATTTAACATCTACTACAAATGTTTTAAAGAAGACTAAGATTTAAACTTATAAATGCTAATTGTACTTAAGTGTTTTAGGTTTTCTAATAATCTATTTTCCCTGGGATTCGAGCCGCACCAAAGTAAATATAAAGTTTGATATAAGTTTTGTATTAACACATTAGAAGAGTAGGTTCTTGTAAATTGAAACTTATTTCCAGAGGTTTCGCGAAGAAAACTTTCTTAAAAACAGCACGTCGCGCGGGTCTGAAGCCGAAACCATCAAAACGTCAGAAGTATGTGCTGCCATCCGCAGACGCGCGTTCACTCACATCGCCACCTCTCATGTCGTCTTTGTCTGCTGACACATTGTCGTGTAAGTTTGCATTATTAAAAAAAATGTGTTTTTTCATATTTTCTTCCAGTTATTTATTTTTAGTTGTTAGACTTGTTTCAGATAGTTGACATAAATTAGCTTCCTATTTGAGGTTTATACAATGCTTGGACGACTATAAATAATAGCTTGGAAGTCGTAAGATTTAACCCTAGAAAAAAAAAATCCGATAAAATACACAGAAGACTAAAAAGTATTGCGTGTTAAATAAGTTATACAGAAATGTGTTTGATTCGTGTTTGAGTAATGTTGCGGACGTATAGTAATTTTAAGATATGGCCATGTTTCAGTGGAAGAATTAGATTTGGGAAGTAGTGAGAGTGCGGAAGTGCCCGCAGCGCGTACATTGGATCGTGTACGTGAACGTGCGTACGCGAAAGATTGGACCCGACTAGGGCTCGCAAGTGCCCCTTTCAGACTCGCGCACGCTAACGCTGTATATACGTTATGTAGAAGGTATTTAATATTATATACATATATACTTTTGGCTATCATTGCTTCTTATTGTTTATTGAACTATGTAATGTATATTTAACCATGTAGGAAGGACTTACAGAAATTTAAAAAAAAACTGCTACTAAACAGAATCCTAACTCCTATTTTGTATGCGAATGTGAATTTATTTTTTGCCTTAACGCTTAAACTTTTTTTGAAAGATCTTTTTTTTTACTTAAACTCATTTCATTACATTTACAGTTACCCTGCTGTAGTGGCGGTACCCGAATGTATATCTGATGAGTCGTTGCGTCGGGCGGCCCGTGGTTACAGGCAGAACCGCTTACCTGTGCTCACTTGGAGACATCCACGGACACGAGCTATACTCGCCAGGTAACAGACAGTATTCAAAATATCAATATTGACAAAAATTAGAAACTTAAGGGTACTTACACAAATTACCCATGAGCCGTCGTCCATCTCCAAAAAAAAAAAAAAAAAAATTAATTCAATAAAACATAACTTTTTTCTTAATTTCGAATTCCAATAGTAAAAAAAAAGTGTTATGAAACATCTCACACTTGAAACTGTTACTTGCAGATCGGCAGCCTCGCATCACAAAGGTGTAATGGGTATGTTGAAAGGTAGCAGTCACCAGACACCGACGCCTGCGCAGCCTGGCGCCGAAACCACGTCTAGTTTGGAACAGGTGATTTCCATTGATTTATAAATGTTTTTAATAATTTTAATCGCCAAAGGAAAATTCTTAAATACTGAACATATTTAACTACATACATAAGAAATAATTAACAAAAACCCCACCATTCAATATCATACATTTTGAAACTGTTATTCTTTTGTTATTTTGGGATCTTTGAAAAATTATTGTTAACTATTGCTACGGAGAAACAACTAGTATCAGCTATAGTCACTGCAGTAAAATTACTATGAAATATTCAGTTAAGTGAAAACTTTTAAGTTAAATAATTGGTCTATTAAAGTCATTGTTATGTAATAAATAATATTTATTTCCCTAATAATGTTTTATGACTAATATTTGTCTGTAGGAGAGATTTTTGTCAACTCTAGTCAATCTGACGCCCGTGTCGCGAGGCGAACTCGAAGACTCTAGTCTCAGTTTGGATTCTTTGCTGCTTTGTTGTGATGAACAACATCATAACCACACTCCATTGCTAACCAAAGCTGCCGGCACATTAGGGTGAGAATATCAATTTTACCTACAAAAGACGTCAATTTGAATTTGTCATTCAGGTGTTAAAATATTTAAAAATAAAGTTTAAGTTTGTTTATTTTAACATTCATATTTAAAGGCCAAGAATATAATATTTCAAAAATAAATTATTAATTTTGTAATTTCTAGAGTTCTTGGCAGAAATAGCGGTGGTAAAGGTGGTAATAGTGCGACCGGAGGCAGACACTTCGGGAGATGGGGATCATTGAAGGATAGGAGACAAGCATCCCACTTAGAGTTATACGCCCCGCGTCAAAGATTGTCTACAGCTGAAATTGATTCTGGTAAGGAAAGACAAAGTTTTTGAACGGTTTTTTTGGATTTTTTTCACTAATCAATGTACAAATATGTAGTGTTTTTTTTTTATTTCATAGAAATACACGTTATGTACTGGAACAACTCGCATACATTGCTCTGATCCCAAAGTATGTAGCTGAAGAGTAATTAAGGTTATTGCTTATAGCTTCAGGCGAGACGAGCGGCGTTCGTCGCGCAGCGCTTTACATAGTGACAGAGAAAGGTGCTGGCGCAGGTTGGCCACCGGGAGTCGAACCTGTGCCCGCCGAATACCCAGACAACAGGGCTACTAAACACGCCTTCAAAAAACTACTTAGAGCTGCAGCACCCTCTGCGCCATCGCCTGAACCTAGCTTTTATAAGTAAGTTTTAAAATAAGCAAAGGCTTTTTACTTGACTGTAAAAAAGGACCAGCTCTTGCTCCACTTAGAAGTTATAGTATAAATAAAAAAAATATTGTATTTTGGTCTATAGCGTAGAGCAGATTTTAAATATTTGCTAAAATCGCTAAAGCCAGCATTTTGCTATTAAAACTGAAAGATTTTGTAGAAATACGGAGGTTTTGTATTTGAGTTTTAAATAAGTTTATTAACTAACTCTGTTAAGCTGGATTATTGATATAGGTTAATAGAAGAGTCGGGATGGTTGTGGCAACTGCGAATGTTACTGCAACTTTCGGGATGCGTGCTTGATCTGCTAGACGTCCAAGGTTCCTCCGTCCTGCTTTCGCTAGAGGATGGCTGGGATGCCTGTGCACAGGTATATGCTTCAATGACCAAGTTAACCATGATTGGGATCCATCTTTCAATAAAACTAGGAGGAAGTTAGCATTTAAAATCTCGGTCTATCGTAAAAAGTTCAAAATAAAGGAAAAAAACCATGAAATTGATTGGAAAATTATATTTTGAAACTTTTGTAGTTGTCTATATATTATAGAGACAAACAGTTTCGTATATTTATATTGTTTCATAAATTCCTTCACCATTCATAAAGAAAAAACCTATGTATCCAGTCCTAGGTTTTTTATCACTTTGATATCATATAAACTTTTTTTTTTAAGGAGTTGTCTTAAAAACTAAAAATATTACTTAAATAAACGTTTGTGTGGTTATATTTCAGATATCCTCACTAGCTCAAATATGTCTAGATCCCTACTATCGGACGATAGATGGTTTTCGGATATTAATAGAAAAGGAATGGCTGGCATTGGGGCACAAGTTTCAGCAGAGACTGAACTTAGGGGCTACTCCTCAGCAGGGGTTCACTCCTACTTTCCTTATGTTTTTGGACGCCGTACATCAGGTATTGAAAATAATAAAATTACAACACTGATGTCTGTCTGGAGTTTAAAGTAAAGAAAACTTTATGTTATCTTCAGTTCTTTAGGTCTATTTTTTTGTCTCATGAACTAAACGACTGCGTTCGCTTATGCGAAGTAGACGCGCGCTCATTGTAATGTAATTTTAACAAAAGGTTTACAATTTCAGTTACAAAAACAATTCCCAATGGCGTTCGAGTTCAACGACTACTATCTCCGTTTTGTGGCGTACCACAGTGTGTCTTGTCGCTTCCGTACCTTCCTCTTTGACAATGAGGCGCAAAGGGCAGAGATCGGTCTCTCACCTGACGAGAGAAGGCCTGACGTTGGCAGATTGGTGAGACCTTAAGCTTTACCGTGAATTTAAAGTATACGTAAAGTTAAATATAATTTTAACACTGAAATGTTCCGCACAATACACGCTGAATTTGGAAACTAAACTTAGGTAAATTTCCAGTTAAATTATTTCAGGTGATGGAGACGAGCAGCGGTGGAACTGAAGGAGGCAACGGTGATGAGGAGGGAGGGAGGGGAGGAGGTCTGGGCGTGTTCGAGTACATCGACAGACTGCATCAGCGATCACCTATTTTCTTCAACCTATTGTATGCGCCTGACCTGGATAACCCGGTTGGTTAATTAACTTGCTTTTTTTGGCACTTAGTTTCTCTAGTTTAAATATTTGTGGTATTGGTGTCCAGATTAATTACATGAAAAAGCGGTAATATTTTGTTTAAAAAGGTTCACCGCAATTACTGTGAGCAAGGTGATATAATATTCAAAAATTGTTTTGGATACCTTCTTGTTAATTTTGTAAGAGTTTAAATGTTTCAAGTAATAAAGAGGATAATACTTCAGGTACTCCGTCCAGTAAGTGCCGTGTCCCGCCTTGAAGTGTGGGAGTATTATGTGACCGAGGAGCTTTCTCACGGCGCACCTTATGAACCGGACCTTTGGCCCAATGAACTTGATTCCAAAGCCAGCAGAAGACTTGTCACCGCCGGGTATGATTACTACAATCATTTTTACTTTAAATTGATACATTTATACTAATAGACCTAGCAAAAAGCACGTTTACCAGGAATAATACTGCAAAATAATCGAATACCCTCAGTTCGACGTGTATAATAAACTTCAGGGAGATACGCCGGTTGTCTATGGCATAAAATTAATGTTTGTTTTTGATTAAGTTAGCCTCACTTATTGCAATTACAGCTACGAGAGTATATCACGATGCATGCCGGACGCATTCAGCGGCCTCTTAGAGCGACTGAGACAGCTAGAGTTGGAGCTGGGACATTTGCCGCAAAAGTGGCGGGTTCGCTGGGAACAACTAGAACTTCCCAACACTTTAGAGCTACAGGTAAAGAAAATCTATGGAATTGAAATTGTTGTGCACTTATCAATGTGCTACGTTTTAAGCAATGATATTACAGAAAATTAAATAACAAAATAAAGTGTATTCCTCTTTTCAACAATTTTTTAAGATTCAATTCATTAAAATGATGATGATTTTACAGCGAGTATCATCGATGTGCAGCGGCGTAGTCCGTGTTGCAGCAGCAGCGGCACACCGTCGCGGGACGTTGGAAGTGTTAGTCCGAGGTCGCCTTGCTGCTGCTCCAACGGCTGCGGCGCCGCATCACAGGTTTGCGCCTGCGCCGGCTGCTGCGCCTGCTAGATGCGACCACTGCGGCGATCTGCTTTGGGGACCATTAGAGGTATATTGTTATCTGTATTCTGGTATTTCTTTTGGTATTGCTACCTACTTAATCTTTGCCTTACGTATGTTCCAGTCATTTTATCACTAACGTTTTTAGCGGCGTTTGTAACTTTTTAATTTTGCTACAATACATACAATAACAGCAATATTTAGAAAACCGTATTTTAACATTATTATGTACAACAAATATAGTATGTATTTAAATTCTTTTGGATTCATGATGTTAATTTAAACAACTTATTTCGCCTTTACGTTGTAGAGAATTGACATCGTGTAAGTGTCAATATAGTATTGTATAGCGGCGAAGATACTAATTTAATGTATCTGTTTCATTTCACACACACTGTTCTAAATTATCTTAACGATAATTAGTGTTATCGGTACTATTTGCGCAATATGTTTGTCAGTCGTGTAATAATGGAGATTTCAATAATATTTGGATATACAGTTTTACCTGATTAAGCGCGTGTGCATACGTAATGTGATGTTTGTGTTATACAGACGGGCGTTCGTTGCGTGGACTGCGGCGCCGCGTGCCACGAGCGATGCGCGGAATCGTTCGCGTTGCCCTGCACCAAGTACAAAGCGCCGCCGCAGCCAGACCGTGACGCGAAATTACCACTCGCCAATAGTATGACCTTATACATGTTTGCTTAATATCGTGCGACAGGGTTGAGTGAACTGGATGATGTAGGTTTGCGAGTTTTGGACGCGTGATGTTTGATTAAGTTTACGTGTTTATATGGCAAAGCTGTAAATAAACAAATTTCATAATTTAAGTTGTAATATGTTAATGAAATGGTGGAAGGATCATGTTTATATATATTCACTGTTATGTGCGGAGCTCATTCAACAAGTATACCTTATATAGTACACAGTTTAAAAATAACAATGATATCAATGTTTCAGTTGTCCAGCCTGGTCACATTCAGGTTTGGTATTACCAGAATTTGGTATAAAATCATTCATTTTTTACAACCGTAACATTCCCTATTAGCTTCACTGATCTCGTTATTGTATTTTACAATTTAGCTTGTCCAAGACCGAATCCATGTACAAAGGTATGCTAAATTCATCAAAGTCAAAACTCAATATGATTTTCCAGGTGTTGGAACTTTACAATCAAGTTCCCAGCAGTACTACGAGCAGTTCTCGTCTAATGTGGCTGAGAACAGGACGCACGAAGGACACCTTTATAAGCGTGGTGCGTTGCTCAAAGGATGGAAGCAAAGGTACATACATTGTAGTAGTTTTCTTGTAAAAAATATTATATTTCACGATTTTATACTCATTATTATTTGATTTTATACTAAAATTATTTACAGATGGTTTGTGTTGGACTCGATTAAACACCAGCTTCGTTATTATGATGCGATGGAGGACTCGCATTGTAAGGGATTTATTGGTAAGTATTGATATTTAGCACGCAAGAATTTGATGCCCTGAGAATTAAAAAAAGCGTTATTCATGGTGCTAAATCAGTACATACTGGATGTTTTATTAGTCTAATGAAACACATAAATATATGAGATTTATATGAAACTCCGTTATTGAAATAAAAATAGGTGAGCCAGTCTATGCGTACCCGTGTGTCGGTAAACCTTCGACGAACGACTTTCTCAAATATTTTTTTCTTTTAGATTTAGCTGAAGTAATAGCCGTATCCGGCGCGGCGCCTGCGCCCGGACCACCTAAGAAATGTGATGATAGATCTTTCTTCGACGTTAGTATTTTTCTCTATTATTCAATTTTCAATTTTTTTAAACATAGAAAATGTTCTATGGTCAATCAATGATACAAATACAAATTTAATATTTTGTTACTATGTACAACATTCTTCATTAATACAAAATCGCTTGATACTTTGTCACAGTAGAGTTTTTATGTATATTTTATTCATAAACAAGAGCTAGTAGTTTTGATTTTACATGCATTTAAAGTTCGTCAGCAGCGTGACAGCACCGTGACGTCACAGTACAACACTCCGCTCTCTCTCTGTCTCTTCTCGATCAGCGACGCGACGGACAGAGCGAGCTGTTGTAAAATGACGTCACGTCGTCCTACTTTTAAAATTCTGTATCTCGGAAAAAAAATTGACGTATCAAATAGTTCTTTTAATAAAGAATAAAGAATAAAGTTCTCAATAAAGAATACGGTGAGCTAAAAATCAAAATGTGTGAACATTCTCTATTATAATATTAATAGATTAGTCATTTTGGGCTTGCTCCTTTTAGATGTACATAATTTACTTATTAATTTTATCTGTATGTACTTCATTTTGTCACAACGTCAAATGAAATTGATTTAAATTATCAGTAAATATATACATAAAAAAACAAAAAAATAACGTAACTTTTATTTATTTCTAACTGTAAATTATTTTGTTTCAGTTACGAACTAGCAGACGAACGTACAATTTCTGCGCAAGCGACGCGAACGCTGCGCAGGAGTGGATCGAGAAGTTACAGGCGTGCCTACAGTGATGTGTCATACCTCATGTGTCATATATCATCTGTGTCATAAACTGTCACAAAAGAACTGTTACATTTGATATTATTTCTTCTTGTAATTTACGTATTTCCCAGCATCTTTGTAAAAAAATATGTTTAATACTTTTTGAAAATCCTTGTTCATTGTTAAAGGTAGTTAGTTGGTGTTATTAAATTGTTTTGTATTTTCAAAAAAATGGGTTTTTATACAAGCGACATTAGTGTTTCGCCTAACGCAAAGAAAATTTCTATGGAAGTGACGTCTTTGTCGTTATTGTAACGACGCGACTTTTAATTTCTATTCAAATTTGCTTTTCGACAGCGACACCCATCATACACTGTTGTCACATGTCTAAAGAATTTCAAATTCATTTAATTTTTTAAATAAATACAAGTTTTTTTCATGTTTTTTTTATATTCAAGCGTCAAATTTCTTATTACTAGTTGTCAACAAATATATTATTGTTACGTTAAATATTTGTAAATATTTTATCCTTATTAATTGTTGTGTAAAGACTTCTGTTCCACTATTTACGTTTTAACTATGACTTAGATTTATTTCTATGTAAGTGTATTTATGAGAATTCCAGTCGCATTTTTAAAAGTTGAGTGGTTTCTGACCGAGATAATGGTGCTAGTTTTTCAAAATTCTAAATAAAAAATACTTTTCTATAATAATGACATTCGGTTTTGTTCTCATACATTACGGTACTTTATAAATTTTTAATAAGTATCAATATTAGCTCTTATCTTTAACAATAAAATTCGATTAAATATTGTTTCTTGTAATGTGTTACAGAATATTTTAACCAATATTATCAATGACTACCTAAAGGCATTCTTAGCTCGGTCAGATTGTATTTTGTACTGTGAGGTAGTATCGAGTGATATTTTGGGAATCTCCGTTTAATTAAACAATTATTGTTACTCATCATTTCGTATATGTAAATATTTTGTGTTAACATATCAATGGAGCCGGCGCACTGTGCTTTCATTACGTTTTTCCTAAGTATGTTTAGTAATTTAATGTAAAATGCTTAAAATATTTCTTGGTACACATACACTAATAAATGTTATTTTTTTAATTTACTGTATATTTTTATAATTTGCTGCGTCGGTAGAGTGGGATATGATGTATGCACTGGCTTCTGTTGTTTAATGACGACAAAATAGGGAATTGGAAATGTATCTTTTGATTAAATTTAATTAATTACTTATGTCATTAATTGACGTTAAAACGATCAAAGTTTAATATTATTAAGTTTTATAAACAAATCAACACTACAAGTACTACTTACGTTTTACTTGAATCGTGAGATTTCGTTTCGTTTTCCAATCCTCTATTGTAATTTAACTATGATAACTGATGAGGCATTGTATTATGTTTTTTTTAAGAAAGCGATAAATCAGTTACCCCTAGAATTTTCTTAGAAATTTCAACTAAATGTATAAACTTTATGGAGTTGCTTCGTCACAGTTTTGTAAACAAATTTTTAACGGGAATTGTGACAAAGAATTTGTAAACGAGGTCTGTTAACCGCTTATTGATGTGACGCATTGGCTTCTTAGATGACTGACAGACCTGAGAAATATTATTTTTTCAAAGCCCCTTTTGATGTATCGCTTGGCGCGGTGAGATAGGATGTGTAAAAGTACGCAGTGTACAATGGAAATAAAGTATAGAATATTATTACTTGGTCATTTCAATTGTTTCTAAGTATAGGTAAGAGCATATTGTGATACACACATACAACAATGGGTATCGGGCTGAGGGCCCGAAAGGCGAATCTTGTGCGAGCGGTCATCGGTAATCATAAATATAGGCGAAGTCAGTTGGGGTCGACAGTGCCAGCTGCAGGGCCTCTTTTTGATCCCTGCTCAGCTGCATTAGACACGAGTTGAACAATTCTGCGTTACTTTAAATCTGGCGCACGAGAGCCACCATCTGTGCGAAAACGGGGTCATCGTTTCAGTTTAATGGTAAAAATTGGAACATTCACATTTAATAACATACATATATCCAAAAAAATAAAACCGACCTCAAAACGCATTGAAAAGTAAAAAATAAATTTTGTATTATAAATGTGCCCCTGATATCTAACGACACTTGCCTATAATTTCTAAGAACAACTCTACATCTCTAGTCGCCGCTGCCGTCCACCACTTCGTACTTTATGCATTCATTCTTTATGTTCATTAAGCTGCTGTTTGCATGGTGACACAATTCTTATAGAAAAATCATTAAATAAAACAGTAAATCTCATATTGTAACAATTTATTTTATCAATATTAATAATATATTAACATATGTGGTCCGTAACCACCCTCTCTGATAATATAATACAATGAATTTTCACAAGTGGTCTTTGAACCTATAACAATTAAAACAAACTACGACTACCGCGGGTCAAGAGTCAGGTGAAATGTCGCAGCCTCAACTAGTGACTTGTTGCTATTTTACGTACACGTTTACAACAATAAAAATACGAGGTATAAAAGAAAAAGAAAATTAAACATTTTAATATATTAATTTAAATCTAAACAACGAGGCGGCGCCGCAGTCTAAGGAAACTTAGCACCTCCAAATTTGTTGGGCGTTTGTGAAAGGCTCAAACGCGGCCCGCGCCGTTGCATCCCTCACGCGTAAAATACATTTATATACAACAGGAAATAAATACTCTATGCAAGACGATTATGTAACTGTATGTACAGAGCTGCTCTACTTGCATATTGGCGTACATTTTTGGCTTCGCTTAGTTCATCGGTTTCACCGAACTATTATAGATTTCTCTAAACACCGAAGCGTCGGTTGGCTCCCGCTCAGCAACCTTAACACCGTCACGTTACAATTTTAAATTTTTGGTTTCCACATTGTACATTACCTCCAAAAATACCCTTGTCCGTTCGATCTCCGTAAAAAATTCAAGAGTACAAAACATTTACAAGGTGCACATTAAAAGCGTCGAAAAACCTCTACGCGAGTTACGATAAAATGACGTCAAAATCTTCATAAGACCGCTACTTTCACACAACTCACATACATCACTCGATATATGTATGTTAATTAAGCCAAATTTAGAGCCATTTATACCTTAGTCGTATTTCGATAATTAATACTTTTGCATTGACCCTACACTCAATTCTACTTATAAAATGCTAAGAAATTTTGGAAATACACTTACGAACTCTTACACCTCACCGCACTGACTTTTGTTAAACAAAATCAAAACTAGCACAAAATTTTAGGCTAAAACTGGTAACGCGCAGGAGACCCAAGTGCCCAATAATTCCCGTTAAACAAAACGCTTTTTTGTGTCATACTGCTATAGTCTATAGAACGGTCGCTACTTAATTTCGATAATTCGTCAATAATTATATAACAACGTAACAGATATCTTTGCAATTCTATTTCCACTAATCAATTTTAAATAGAATTTACTAAATTGCAACGCTTTATTAAGGATTGAATAGTAAATATTTGGATAACACTTTTAAATATCTGCAAATACAAAGAGTCAGTTACGTCATTTTACAAAATGTTCCAGTGTTATGACATCACATCTCTGCTAAAACTGTAATACTTTACAAATGTCCAAACTTTGTCATGAGACCACTGAATAGAACTTAAATGAAAGTAACACAAACAACACTTTCAAAACATGTCTTTTTTTGTTAATTCTAAAATTAACTCAATCACAATGTCAAAAGATATCGTAACATTTGTAACATAATCAAATTAGTTGAAGCTTTTTTTAATGTAATATTTTTTAACATCGAATGTCACAGAAAACAAAAATATAAAAAATAAAAGATTTTTAAAGAAAAAAAATATAAAGTGTACTATTATTGTACTAATATTTACTTTCATATACGTCATACATATATAATAGCAGATAGTCAACTATTTTAAAATATTTATTTTTTCAATTAACTAAGTTATCGCATGTAACTTTCATAAATTTCTATTCAATGTCTGATATTGCGCGGTGTATATGGTTAGTGGGGTAATGGGTTAATGCCCCACCGGTTCCACATAGTTGGCGGGATAGAGCCCCACTCGCCCGTCCTTGCGCCCCTTGCACCAGCCCTGCTCATCTTCGTCTTCTAGCTTCTCAAATAAATCACCTGGAA
Source organism: Aporia crataegi (assembly GCA_912999735.1). Lineage (NCBI taxonomy): Eukaryota > Metazoa > Arthropoda > Insecta > Lepidoptera > Pieridae > Aporia > Aporia crataegi. The sequence continues at coordinate 6,568,904 of OU538733.1, read as the reverse complement.
AAGTGAATGTGAATTTTAACTTTCACCCTCGTCTCGACTACTTTATATAAACAATATCGTGATGTTAGATGTGGTGTTAGAACATAAAATAGACGTAAAGTTATTCTAAAGTTATTGGTATTGCCTCATCAACATCTGTTCAGTAAAACGCACGCATAACAAAATTAAAAGTAAGTTGTCTAGTCAACACGCATTTTATTGTTGGGACAGTGAGCATCTCTTAATACATAAAGCACATTATTTAATCCAGGATATGTACGACCATAGTGAACCAACCCTCCTATAAGTCAGACTGTACCAACCTTGCCGGAAGCTAAGCTCGTCACTCTCAGCTCCGGTGTAGTCGTACAAGGCCCGGACAGGCACGCCGGGCTCTCCCGTGTCCGTAAGTGCTCCGCCAGACTCCTCTTCCCACTCTTCCTCTTCGAATGGGTTGTCTTGCCGACTCGGCTCTTTCACGGGAGATGTCTTGTTGGATTTCGGTGCTGATGCTGTCCCATTCCTGGAATTTTTTGGCTTAGTCAATTTCTATTTTGTTAGAAAGTTACACATAAACCGTTTATTTTTTGATTTTTCATCATTAATTAATCAGAATGTGGGTAATTATTTTGAAGATCCTGAATATTTAAGCTTTTTATTGTATAGAAAGGAGGCTTTACTAATAAAAATAAGTGAAATACATAGAAGCTAAAATTTTCTATTTCCTCATGTGCCACATGACATCAATCTGACTTCTATAAATAGATTATAAAAGTTATATTAAAACAATGCCCAGAAAGAGACCGTTTCCTTGATATTGAAGAGATGACAAATTGTTCACTAAAAATAACGAACTAGGCACATGACAAATGTGAAAGATGAACTAACGACCAATCGAAAGCATCATTGACTTCGCATATGGTGTATCGCGAATGTTGCGTCCTGTCCGAGTGCACGGCCATTCGCACCGCCCCGTGAGACGCTGAAGGACACGTGTAGATCTCCAAACGTTCTATACTATAAGGAAACGGATTTGGATAAAGGTAAGGATAATGGAAGGTGATTGTAATTCCAGGGTGGGGGAGCATAGTCACATAATATCTCTCATCACAGCAATAAACTCTTTTTTAAGTATTGTGGATTATCCTTATATGTTAGGACGATAGGTGTAACTAACTGTAAAAATAAAAAATCGAGACTTGAGTCTTGAACGGATTTTGAGGAGGACTTAAGAGTTATTCTGTTGCGAAATTTAGTTGCAACCTAAGCTTGTTTTCTACATATTCCAACAATATAAATTTTAAGTAAACTTATCGTATCTCGTATGAAAAAACCACTTTAAGTTTCATTTAATATTTAAATGGTTAGAAATATGCTTGCGAAAGTAAAAAGGATGAGTAAAATGTAATTTAGGAAATAATTTGTAGAAAGGTAATTAAAATATTATGTAGGTACTTACGTGACAGTGATCGGTGCACTGATAGATTTCTTGTCTATGGTATTGTTCGCTGTGGTGTTCTGTGACGGCGTGTTGTTGACTTGTACTGGCGTTGGCTCTGTATGATTCGCTGCTTTACTCTTGTTGTTCGTTATTGGCGGCAGTTCCTGTATTAGAACTTTTCTTTAGGAAATGTTCCACAGTAATAAGCCCCCAAGAAATATTCGATTGCGAATAATATTCTATCATATTCATTTCGTAATAAATATTCGAGAATTACTAGTGTTAATAATAATCGTGCCAATATGCATATCGATAAGCAACATTCATCATGCAACATCGACTTGCTTCTAAAAAAAATTTAAAAATCAATAAAAAGCTCGCTAATAAAGATCGAAATGAGAATGACCCGACTCCCGTTTAATATAATATAATCATGCACTAGAAAGCTAATTTCTTTTCGTATTTCATTCTCATTTAAATCCCATAATGGGCCTAACCACACTTCACATTTTATGAAAAGGAGAATTTTTATATATTTTGGTAGATTAAATTGTCACTTTAGGCTTCCTTTTTTTCCATTAGAGCGCTGCTTAGAACATCACCCTTTTATTTTGAAAAATATTCAAAATTGTTGAAAATGTGCTTAGCCCTTTGTTAACCCACACCGGTATATTTTGTTTCGTCATAATATATCTATCGATTTTATAAAAAATAATTTGAAAGTATTTAATTATTCACTAATGGACTAACAAAATATTCTTGTGTTTTGTTATGGAAATTGTAAACAATGAAACATCTCAAATTGCCTCACTCGACTGGTAAAACTGTGATAAAGTAAGTTATAAAATAGAATTCTTTACAGCCAATAATATTTAATTTTATGTTTATAGAATGCATACATATTTGAAATTGTAAAATTATTTTAATATTAAGATAATACGAGATATTTAATTTCGCTCTATTTTACTATTAAAAAACTAAAATATGTATTGTTTATAATCCCCGCTTATTTTAAAATAGTATAACTATGGCAAAAATCTATCTCATTTTTCCTACTCTAAACATAAATAGGCTTAGCCTATTCTTAGCTAAGAAAGTTAAATCGAAAGGCAGATAGGGAATTGGAATTAATCGAGTGAGGCAGCTGAGTCTTTGACGTACGTCTTCGCTGACGGGCCGCTGGTTGAGCAAGGTGATCGGTCCGGTGGGCAGGCTCTCCTTCGACTTGCCCTTGGCGATGTCCCGGAACTCCTCCGTGTATTCCTGGGTTTCCAACACGCGGTCAAGCGGCGCGAACGTTTACACACAGTGACCAAAATTGGGATATCCGTAGAACTTCCAATAAAAATAACAGTAATAATAAAATAGTAATAATCTGGCAAGTAGAATCTTAATATTGGCTTATCAAAAAATTGTTTATGGAAGACGAGAAGATCCCAACTTTACGTCACATGAAGGCAAACTCAAGGTAAAAAGAATTATAAGAAATTAAAAACAAAACAATATTATATTACATGTCCAATAAAAGCCGATAACAAGCTCTGCTGTGAATTCTAAGTATGCGATCGTTTAGGTACTATGCTTAAATAATGATACAAGCTTTTTATTTCTTGTAATATATTAGATTGATTGTGCTATATATACAATTCATGTACTTTATATGAATATATTTTTCAGATAAGTTTAAAAATCTAAACTATAACATATTATTTTTTAACAATTTCTTATTTTTTTTTCTATTATTTTAAACGTACCTATTATTCGCTATTGCAATTGATATATCACCTTATTCTTTTTCAGTAAAATTTCAATGAATAAAATATTATTTAGAAATATAATAATAAAACTGTTTATTTCATTAATCATAGTTACATAACATCACTGAGACTTCCCATTGAGTAGTCCAATGACACTCGTGTTGGAAATATAATAATGAAAGTGCATAATGCGTTGTGTTAACAATCTATCATTGCATACCATCACGGTGTATGTCTAAAACGAGTGAGGTGTCACATTTCACTTGCAGTAGTGCAAATACCGGTTACGTTGGCGATTTACAGAGCTTCGTGATTGCTGTGCGTATGTGACGATTGTAAAATTTCTGATCCTTCGAGCCGAACATGCGTATTTCCAAAATTCCTATAAGTGCTGTGTTGTTTTCCTTATGCATTTGTCGGTGACCACGAAGCCTCCAGCTCTGAAAATCGCCGCACCTACACCGTGACGTCGTACCGTATAGGAGTTGGTAAAATATTCTCCCTTATACACGCTAGTGGTGTCAGAGGGCGCCACTCTGCGTTCCCTCTCATCCCTGTAGCAGATAGAGGGCAGGGCAAGTCGCAGGTGTTGCTGGGTACGTGACCACAGCGCGCCAACGGAGATGTGTCGTGGTCGTCTCGCCGTGGTCACCATGCGGTGAAGTACCGCTGACGCCGCGGCGGGAAGGTATTTGTATCTTATCGGCTCTGTGGTCCCCGACGGTTCGTCCTAATAATTATTCTAGTCTAACACATAAACACGTAACGCTATTTTTCGTGTGCATTTGTTGTGATTTTGTATTATTTTTGCATATTATTTGTTTGGCACTGCCTATCTTTTGTTCGTTTACGATGGTTTCCTATTGTTCGGTGTATGTGCGAAATTAATGTATGTAGTTTAGTTTTTGTTAGTCTAAATTTTGGTAAAGAAATACTATAACTTTAGTACCATAAGATACCAACTGGTATCTTTGTAAGCTAATGTAAGTGCAATCAATTCTATGAAACATAAATATCCAATTTCAGACAAGTCCAATCAAAGTCCCTGGTAACCAACTCCTAGTTGGTAGTTTTATTCGAAATTTGTGACGACCGCTGTCAATCCGCCCACGCTGTTCCGTTCAAACTTTCCTTATCCCAAAGATAGGTATCTACTTCAAAATTCACGTAATTCGCTTATAGGGGTCGCTTCAATTATAATTTTAAGCGTATCCTTGATAAATTACTACGAATTTAATTAAAACAAGGCCTTTATGACCACAGAAGTTTTAATTATCTATAGAGCGTGTGTGACTAGTCTATTTCGTAAGATGAATTTCAAAATTCATGTTTGCTCAGAGATTTTGTATTTACGTTCTGGCTTGTTCAAACATGGTTCAATAAAGGTAGTTTAGTTGGAGTTAACTACACTAAGCTATAGTTAAACTTTCGAAGGCTAAAAGCAGGCAATTTTCTGAACTAAGAAGAGTTTACTAACATGCTTACCTAAGTTTCCCTTTAGAAGAAAAGAGATTCCTCCCTTTAAATGACTTAAAAATTATGAAGCAGTAAAAGTTAAGTTGTTAATTTTTATACGAAAAATAAATATTTTACTACTAATTGAAATCGGTTTGATGCACTCTTTTCATCCAAATGGACGCTAAAATAGAGAAGCGTATAGTTAGAGGCATACATAACGAATATTTTAAAAGTATAAGTCGGTAAGACACTGAGAGCTGTAACTTTATACCTCACTTATAAAGTTATTTAAAATTAATCAATGTTTCATAGTTAAGGTATAATGTGATAATGTTGTTGAAAAACGAGAACATACTGAACACTGATCAATGTTGAACTACATTTACAAGTAAGGGTTCTACTGTTAATTGATTGGTTAATTTAAAAAGATCTTTATACTATAATGATCCTTAGTCTAGTAACAAAAATTAGCCCTCAATGCGAAGATAGACGTATAGTTATATACGGTAGAGTGTAGAAATACCTCGAACTGTGGCCACGCCATGGCCATATTGATGCCGTGGTTGTTTGCCCACCATTTGAGGTCTTTTTGGTGGTCAGCATTATTGATCGTATGGTGGAATTCTTCATATATTTGTGGTAATCTGAAAATTAAGATGATTTATTTGAAAAAAATGCAAGGAGTCTGATCATGAATCTAACAATCAAAACTGTATAGGACCTGATGTTATCTAGTCCTTCTTTGAATACATAGTTCTGCTGATGAAATCTATAGATATTTTTATTCTCGAACGCGTCCGTTTAAGGGTGTCAGAGATCCCTATTAGAGTATAGGATAGTTAGGCAGATTAAGACTTAAATTAACTTTACTCACGTGGGTTCCTGACTAATATTCAAACATTTGTGGAAGCTGAATAGTACTTCTTTGAAGAATATAAGACGCTGTGCTTCCATCTGCTGACAGCGCTCAAACACGCCGGTCATATCTTCAATGTAGCGAGGGTTGTAGGCTGTAATCTCAGCAAGGGCAGCCTGGTACTTGTCACGGTTTTTCGCAACGTCATCACGACATTTCGTTACACGTTCCGCCATTTTTTTAATCTGAAATAAAACACCGTTGTTTAATAATAATCGTAATAATAAGAAAGTTATAAAAAAAAGGTTTTAGGACATTTTTTTATACTATATATATGCTTTATAAGAAGTTTATCTTAACGTAAATCTTAACGTTAATCTTTATCAATAGTTATAAATTATTTTGAAAATACATAATATATTCCACATGTTACTTATTTGATAAAAATGACTAGTGGAAACATTCTCATTTCAACATAAAGGACATTAAACAAGACACTTGTCACAAAAAACCATAATAATAAAGAAAAAGGTAATTTACTTAAACGAGTTTATAATACGAGCACAAATCTTCATCTAGCAATAGAACAAAGCAAATAGGCTAAAAATTACGAAGAAATAGGTTATATACTAAGATGGAATGAGTTTAAGAACTTGGAAAGTAAATTTCTTGATGTAAATGTAAAAATGCCTACCAAATTCAAGTGAAAAGTTATCTAGTTATTTAATGATAAGATAAAAACTCAAAACAATTTGTCAATATTACAATTAGTTATGTAACACACGCTTTATTTTTTTTCACAAATACAATTTCACGCAATGTTACACGCATTTGTGTCATTCGAAAGAAGTCGTCCTTCAAACGTATTTTTGAATTATGTAAACGTGGTTATGGACACTAGGAAATAGTGTTCATATGAAATAAGGCCTGTTAACCGTAGCTTTGATATATAGAACTTCGTAATAGGTCTGTCAGACCTCGTCAGGCATTAAATGTAATTTCAGTGACAGACGCACGGTCTGGATGAGATCCGTCGTTCGGAAGAATAATTATGCGGTTTCGAGTTTATCGCTTCATCCGGCGGCGTCGCGCCAAGTGCAATACAGTTATAGGCTGGCAGTGGCGAAAATTAACTCAACCTCAGCATTACCAACCTAAATCGACCACCGACTCACTAATTTATGAGATCGACTGTCACTATTTTGACAATTAACATCTTTGTCATGAGTTGCCCGTGAACATGCAGGCGGTAAAGCACGCGAAAAGTCGAGAAAAATTACTAAGAAATAACTGTAAAATTGTGTTAAATATACGCGCTTAATTTGTTCAAACTGTTTTAAAATCTCACAGGTAATTTCAATTTAAATACTTTAAGTATTTTTTGCGTATTGCTACAGTCTAAGAGAAATAGAAAACGAGATATTCCACCTTTAGGCGTTTCCAAAATATCATCTATTTACAGAAAATGACCTGTTTTAATACATACGTATAAAAACTTAGAAACTGCGTTTAGGACAAAGTTGGTCAGCCGTTTGACATTGAATATTTGTTGGCGGGAATTTTTTCGCTTCTTGGGAAATAAAAACCTTTCTGCCTTTAATGTTAAGAGATTAGAGATTGTGGGACTTCACTTTATGCATATAATGTTGTCACTGGGTTGTATAGACTGTGGTGCAGCTTCCCTGAACCACCTCACAACCACTAATTACATTTTACTAGCACCTGGAAATGAGCTTATTACGTGGATTTTATTCCTAGCTAGTTTCATTTATAAATTTTCATAAGTGCCAACAATATGTTGATTTAAATTTACAGAAATTTTCACAATTTCAAAATTACATATTAGGCAGCTACTTTGTATACCGAGTTTAGCTGAAGCCAATTAATTAATAAAATTTAATATATCACACACTACACACAACATTTGCAACTAGCTTTAACAATATCAAAATACAGTCTTACCATGGCTTCCCGCTATTGGCATTTCATGAAAAGATAAACTTTAATCATTTTTAAATTTAATTCAAACTCTATAAATACCAAAATAAATATGTACATTAATGGAGACATAAATTATACGTTATGCATTCAAATAAAAATAAGGCTTAATAAATAGACCAGAAATATGTTAATTATTCAGAAATAATACGATTAATTATAATATTCTGTCGGTTTCTTAAGCATTATCAAAGACATCAAATAGCTTATTCAACTCGAATAAGCGATAACTTTGTCCATTATTTCTACTATATCAAAGGATTCGATAGCAAATGATAATCATTATACGTAACATTATCATTTATCTCACTCAAATTACTGCCATTGGCGTACTTCCAACACGAATGTTCGTGACAATAGTATTGTGATGATTCAAGACCGACCAAGGATCATTGTCTAAGTCGAGATTAGAATTAACTATTCCAGTAATAATTCGTTATTTGTCAAACGTTGTAACATAAGACTGCAGATATTTTTTAGTAGGATGGATGGAAATTGCTTGACTTGATTATGTGACTATTATAGCGACTAATCTGCTATACCAAAGTAAGCATGAATACATGTGAATATACAATAATGTATGTCGTCTCGAGACACTTTTTCTGTGACAAATGATACTGCCTCTCGCACACTAGACAGTCATGCTGCGAGCTAAGAGCGAAAGTTTTCATATATAAAAGAAATTTTACAGTAGCACTTTCGCGAATACTAACTTTATTTAAATGTGATCTATTAAAATTCGATTTAGACTTACATTATTACTTTTATTATGGAGTAACATTAAACATGCTCATTTTTGATTAATATCGCTATCATTTTAACCACTTTTATATATCATACAATAAAAATATCAAAAAAATTATATAAGTGCGCGTGCAACTAAATTACGTTATTGTGTCCTTGCGCGCACGCAGCGTAACGCCCTTGGTAACTGGCGCCTTGACATACATTATGCATAATCTTACATCGTCTGCGTAATTATGATAAGGAAATGATTAAATTCCAAAAGAAATTATTGAATTTTATTTTTAATTGTTCTACAAAAAATCGTTGAAATGCGTGTCAAAAACTATTATTAGAGAGCAAACGAATTCAAAGGATTCACTATTAATATACCTAATATTTATCATCAACTATATTACAGGCATTAAGAATGTCTTTCTCATGTTCAGATTCGGTGGCATAAACATTTTGCATTTGTCTAATTCATTATAATGGAGAATATTACTAGGTAAGTAAAATCGCTTGAAACTTTGTCACAGTAGAGATTTTATGTATACAAATACACTGGTTTTTGTTTTATTCAAAAAGAGAAAGTAATTTTGATATTACATACATTTAAAATTGTCAGCAGCGTGAACGTCACAGTACAACACTCGATCTCTCTGTCTCTCTTCTCGGCATAGACGCGATAGACTGCGCGAGCTGTTGCAAAATGACGTCACGCCGTTCTACTTTTAAAATTCTGTATCTCGGGAACAAATTGACGTATCAAATAAATTTTTTCACATGATTTTTCCATTTTCAATAAAAAAATACGGTGGGCTAAAAATCTAAATGTGTTGTTAACATTTTCCATTTATTCGCATCTTAAATTTCTAAAAGTATTGTTTAATAAAAAAACTCAAAGCAATTAAGTTCTTCGAGTAGCCGTCGACGTGCTAGGACTGCAAAACGTGACCTAGGACAAGGTATTGGAGCCTTATTGAGTCTTCACTCGAGGATGAGGGAACATATTATGATGGGCTTTGTATCGTTATGTAAGCTAACTTTCATAACTGTATAGATATAAATAATAATATATTCAATCCAATAAATATATGGTTTTATCTTTTAAATATGCGGAGTAAATTTCGGCTAAATAAAACAACTATGTCTTCACCTCAAAAACTTTCGCGTCAGTAATACCACAAGTAATATGATACAGGTCGAATTACCTGTATTTAATTTGCAAACGTTTTTTGCTTTTGTAACGTATATTTGAGAGATTTAAATATATTTTTTGTATTTAAAATTGCGCAAAAAACACAACCGTAGGTACGTTCTTTCATATCTTTATATTTTAATTTAAGTCATTGGTACGTCATGAATTTACAACAGCATTTTGCGTCGGTAAAATACAATATATACCTAGTATAGTAAAATTATATTAAGTAACAATACATGTTTTATTAAGTCACCAATTAATCAAAAATCTTGTTTTGTTGGGTTATTTGTATCTAAGTGTTTATAACAATATTATTCATTACGTACATTTCCATGGAAATTAAAAATGCTTCAAGTTTATCGTCGTTTGCTATAATAGCAAGTATTTCTAATCTTATCTGATTGTGAGTGATAATGTTCACTACATTATCACTCACAATCAGAGGACGAGAGGACGCGCGAGACTTTCGAGTGTCAAATTATAATATACTCTTTTTAAAGTACACAATAAATGATATACATATTTACCTATATATGTAGTAAGTAAAAAGAATATGTACACACCCAGCGTATTATTCACAAAAATGAAACACCTGATTAAACCTATTGCAAATTCAGATCGCTTTGAAATTACAAATTGATTTTTGAACACAATTATTTGGTAAAAAAAATTTTTTTTGGAAAAATGCCCGAGATCAATATTAAAAATGAACATTGAGTGAAATTATCATGTCGTCAAGGCTGTATTTTTTTTTTTCAATCTGTTTATAGTCGCGTAGCATACATACAAAAAAACATACACTCAAATTGAAGTCCTCTTGAAATCGGTTGAAAATGTTCTATCAGGAGTTATGGATTTTTATGAAAAACGATTATACTTCAGCTCTTGTATCTACATGTAGGTACTTCCGTCAGGTCTATGACTTGGAGTATCGATTTTTATGGAAAAACTTTCGTTCCTTCAGTCGATCTTTATATAAATTTGTGTTATAAAATGTAGCGTTATTATATGTCACCTAAAGCAACGCTGTCGAATTTTCAGACATGCTCCCTCCATATGTCCTCCACTATACTTTTCAACATGAGAAAAAGTGTTATTTTCAATAGGAAAAACATAGTAAATGTCTTGTATATAACGTTCTAATTGACATAATGCATATATGCAAAGTAGGTATACGTCCTTTATTAAATCACTTTAAATTTTCCATTTTATAATTAAAATTTATCTAATCTAATATCATTCTCATTAAAGTGAAGAATTTATTCAAAGAGATACCTGAAGCCAAACAGTCTGAACTCTGAAGTTATTCAAAATTGTTTAACAATTTTGTATGGTTCTAACAATTTACAAATCACGAGATACCCAGAAAAGTATGGTAGGTATGTTTAACTTACCATCAAAGTAATTACCATAAGGTAAACTGTTCGATAGCGTTTAGTTCTTGTGGTTACACGTTAACACGGTCACATAGAAGAAATAATGAAATTATACAATTTTCGCCTGCAAGACTATTGAAAGTTATCATATCATAATAAGTACATGGGGCAAGCCACACACGGCAGTCATAAGTTTTTATAATTAATTATTAAAATATAAGTTGGAACTTGTGCTTTTAATTATGGAAACTTGCTTTTAGCTCGCAGCGACAGTTGTCTAGTGTGCGAAAGGTAGTCTCATCATTTGCATGGGTATCGAACATACTAGATGCTATAATAGCCAGTGATCATTAGATATTGCACTACTGTGTTAAAAAAAGGGAGTAATTATGTATTTGATTATTGTAATGAAATCTGAGAATTATAACAATATCATTTACCTATGTATATAATTTATCCCAACTAAGGGCAGAGATTTGTCTCATTAAGTCCAGACACTCAATAAACTCATATACGTGACTTTATAGTTCTCAAAATGTGTATCTGCGAGAAACTACTCATGGCCAGTGGAAATGCGGTGACAGCTAATTTTCTACAACAACCACAAGAGCGTCTAACTTTCTGGGTCACAGGTGAGCTGAATTATAGAGCTTTGAAATATCCAACAATTATATCATTAAGCTAAGATGTTTGAACTTTATTTTTTGTAAGTATTATTTTGTCCAATATATGACTGAGTTATGAAATAACTAAAATCATACACCTAATCACATTGATACATTTGTTGCTAATTATACTTCAGAGATAAATAAAAATAGTGAGTATAAAAATCATATTAATTTTTTAAACTATAATTAACGCTGCTCACCGCGTTTAAGTAACAGTTTTCAAGTTAAATGAGACGGCGTAATTGCAATTAATGTAAGATAAATAACACATTTTTTAATATAATTTTTACAGAGAAAATATGTATGTTTAGTTGAGAACTAAATGCTCAGTTCCTTCCGCACGCGATGTCAGTCTTTCTAGGTCATTGTGAATCACAGTCATTATTCGAATAGCTGTCTAAAATTATGAAAAGTCTCTAATTTTAGATGCATTTACTACTACTATGCATTTGAAATTTCTTTTGTTTTCCACAAAAAATATTTTCTATTTCTCTTTCTTTCACTTACACCAAACAATGATATAAATCGGCATTAACATCTCGTAGATTTAGATTATTCACGATGTGTTCTTAAAAGTTCTAGTGATTTAAATCTTAAAAGGGTATTTAAATTTAATGTGTGACCCTTATAAACTGTTGTTATTATAGATTTCATCGACTTAATAGCCTTAAGAAATTAATATTTAACTTCGCAGATGGAAACGCAAGTGCTTCAAGTTAATATTTAACGATCCCCAAAGAGTTATTACTAAACTGGTTAAATTCCCCAGTTTAATATATTTCTTGTTTGCCTTAGAATTTGTGGCGCTGACATAATTATTGAGTTAAGTATACTCAAATGAGTTACACAATAGGCAAGCGAATCAGTACGTCAACCATAAGATTAATATCAAAGTTTTCGATAGGTTTTTTTACATGTTTTTTACTATCGGAAAGCTGCCAATCCCCTTAAGTGAAGTGAAGTCCCGTGTCCCCTAGTGGGGAATGGGGCAGATGCATTTCACATCTGTTTCACTGATCGATTTTTTCTTTAGGGGCAAGTAGGTGATCAGCCTTCTATGTCCTGCCAGACCGAGTTTTTTTTATCTCCGCCGGGAATCGAACCCAGGACCTCTCGGTTGTAACGCTTAGCGCTTACCACTAGACCAAGGAGGCGGTCAAATCCCCTACTGGCCAAGTAAGTTTGCGAGTACCCTACAAGGGTACTGTTTTCCATACAAATTATATGCAGACACTATCAAAAAAATACTTCAACAGACTTGTGGTAGATCTGCTGTTTTTTTTATAACACTGATATTGTAAAAGATTTTTGGCTATTTATATACTATATATGAGGTAAGTGACTTCGTCTGCATTAAAAAAGGAGCCTGAGACACTTTTTAAGCGACTTAAATGTCAAAATTAATAGTGGTAAGTAAAGTGACCGTAATTAAAAAACGCTGTATATTTTTGCATTTATAGCATTAGATGGCATTTTTTAAATAACATAACATTTTGTACAACGAACATGCTATGCTTCAATTCAAAACGACAAAGCACATTCCCCAACAAACGTACTCTTGTATGACTTAACGAGCTCCTCTTTGTACATAGAGGAATTCAGCTCTATTCGGTTCTAGAAAACGTGTGTTGTATAAAAATAATAATATCTTAATATAAATAATGCTTTACTTTTTCCTATTTATTGTCTCTCATGCCTGATACACCGCGGCGGCCCACCGGAAATAGACTTTAATGAGATGTTCTATTAAACCTTATTTCCCTATTAAAATTTCCTTCTTTTTATTATTTCTCTCTGTTAAAAATAAACGATCTATTGTTTTAACAATTTTTTTATATTAAATGTATTACAATTATGTAGTTTTTCAGAATGCAGAACGTATCGCCAGCGTAGGTATTATAAGTTCACCAAAATCCTGTTTTTTTATTCTGCGCTATATCCAATGATCATTGATCATAGCCAGCGTACCGGACGAGAGACGTACCTAATTGGCTTATTGGTAGAATAGAGACAATGGCCCATACGGCACGTAGTTTGTGGTCATGTTACCATTTACAACACCCATTCATGGACGTGATTTGTATGGGTACTATTTAATTCGCCGGACGTTAGCGCACTTAATGTGTATGTCATGATATCTACTATGTTTATAAACTAGCTCTATTATACCTACCTTATCTTAAAACTAGATTTTAGGAAAGTGCTTTGATTATACAGACTTAAGAAATATAAAGACTACTGTTAGGTTGGTTGGGTAAAAAATAATTAATGTTGTGTCTACTAGGAAATTGATTAAACTTAATTGAAGACTTTATTGGATCAGAGCAATTAAAAACTCTTTCAAGGTATACTGGAAAAGTTTTAACAATTTAGGGAATACATTACCACATTAGAAGTACATCGATTAAGACGACAATTGAACAACACCTTTTTGCATTGGACGCTAAGAAAGCAGCTGTATGCCACTCAAACAATGTTTTCAAGAAAAACAGTGTCAGAGCAAATTGTACATTAAATATCTCTAAGTTTACAACGAGAATTAAGTCTACATAATTGGATTCCATTGATCTCATTCCTTTATTAAATTAGACTTACAATTTTCCACGTCACTGAATTGGAAAATTCTTTTGAATGGATTTTTAATATATTTTATCATTTGCGTTATTGATATCACAGTCAATTATTTTACAACGATATGTCTAATGTTATGTATATCATTGTTTTCAGGAAAAATTAGTAAATATCAAGTTGGTGCACTGTTGAGCTTGTGCAGCTGAGCAGTTTAACGACAGCAGGGACTTTGAAAAGAACATATCGAGACGGTTGAGAGCATTGAATATATTTCTGGTTAGATTTCTCAATACATCACCTTCGTACTTTGAATCATTTAATATGACCACGTGAACACGGCAAGGTCGTAGACTGTAGTTTATAAAATCTTTTCAACAAACACAGCGTGCTAATTTAAACTGTAGGCGTATGACGTCATAAGAGGATTATTTTCAGATCTATTTTATTAATAATTTAGCAACTTTACTGTAAGTATAGTAAACTTTTTAATAACTACTCAAGTTTTAGTACTACTCCTAGTACTGATTACTTCTTTGGCTACGTGGTTCACGAGTTAGCGTGTTGCGTCGGAGGTCCTGGGTTCGAATCCCAGGGAAATAAATGTTTCGGATCATATATAAAGAAAATTAGTTATCACTGAAATAGATGAAGGATGCTCCCCGTGCTCCACTAGGGGTAACGAGATTTCCACTTTATGCATTTTGGAAGTTTTTTGGTCAATAAATATAAATTTTACTCTAGTTTATATTAGTGTCAAAAATCACAAAAGGACCTAAAGGTTAGACGTGCATCCCGTCGGGGAGCCCCGGATGATAAGATAGTGTTAACAACATTAGAATCAATACAAATTATATTACAAACTCAAAAACATAGGTACAATGTATTGTCACAACTCTATCGATCGAGGAGATATTATGAAAAATAAAATTCTATTTTAAATAGATAAAATATTGCAGGTGAGTGTCTTGTTCAATAAGCCTTACAGAAATGGGTCAAGTGGTCAAAGAACTTGGGGAGGGCAACGGATCGATGTACTGTTTGTGTTGAAGTGCGAATATTATGCTAAACGAGTGCTTAGAATGAACCAGTTTGCATATTATGCATCGCTGTACTTCTTAAGGATTTGAACCTGTGAAACATAACATTCATTACCTATATAAAGTCCCATTACAGTAATTATCAATGCATGTTTTAGTTCTCTTTTTCAAAGAAGCCTTGTCCCCTAATGGACATCGGATATTAAGGTATATAATATAGCAACATCAAAAAAATAATTACTTTACGCCTTATCTAACTGACAAGTACCTGATTGTTATTTAATAAAGTTGAGTTCTCGTGGCTGAAAATGTTCAGGGTGTCAATGTATAGAAAGAAACAGCGCTAGGTAAGTTAAGACCCAGATTCGTTTACATTTCTGGTTCATATTAAAAATGTAAAGTCTAATGATACGTTTCATATATTCTTAACCTGAATACCTTTAAACTTCCACGTAAACTCGTAAATTGTTTACCCAAAACATCTGATTGTATCCGACATTTAACACAGTTCAACTGGTCATAATATATAGTTTGAATACGAGAACCTTCCTATTTACTAACCCAATAATAGTGACTTATAATAACCTATAATGACTTGTATACTCTCTACGACCTCGATCGACCAATCAATCATTATTATTATAACTAATATCCTTGACACCCTAACGAATGAATGAATGAATGGCTATTACACAATGATAGAAAAACTAAAAAAAAACCCGACCTTAAATGATAAATAACAACTTATTACAAACCTGGTCTGGACTCAAAGAACTGTCCCCACTGGCATTTCTCTCTTGGTTTTGCGCCGTTCTTTCCTGTTTGCACGCCGTGTGGTACTCCATCCGCGCTCTCTCCACCTTTTGCAGTAGTTTCGCCCAGGGTTTCTGTGCTTTTTTAAATGCCTCATCCATTTCTTTACGTTCTTTTAGTTGAATCATTGACTGTGGACAAAGAAAAGATGTTATTATTAAAACGTTACAAAGTTTAACATCGGTCGGTAGAGTGGTATTTTGTAAATTTTTTAAATAGGTGTCGTTTTCTATTCCCATTAAAATGTCACAGTTTTGATAGGAATAGTGTAATATGCAGAAGATAGCGGCATTAAGTATGATGATATGAAGGTGGCATGACAAAATTTATTTTTTTAAAAAAACTGACTTCAAGTTTGATTTTTAGTGTACTTAAAAATAAAGCAAGAATCATTTGAATCAATTTCACAATCGCATATTAAACATAAATAAAGAACATACGCTCGATTTGAGAACCTCCTTCTTTAAAGTCAGTTGAAAATAGGTACGGCGAGGCAAGATAACGTTTGTGTAACATTACCATTTAAATTGGCCATGTTATAAATCTGCTATAATGTATGCGTAGTCATATCGCATGTGGCTCGTACAAGGTGACTTGCGAGGAAATCATTTGATACTGATAAAAGATGACAAATTACCATAATTTATGGTATTGTAAAGAATATTTGATTATCAATTTAAATGTATTTAAATTGAAATAGTAAGAATTAGTAGGCTTATAAACGACTTTAGCAATCAAGGATATAGGAATATATAAACACTACAGTCGAGTCATTTTAATAGGTAACATTTGACGTCTGTCAGTTTTATCTTCATAGTGAGGTGACCTGCTTAAACACATCGATTAAAGTTGACGAATCGGTACGGACTTGAAACATGTGAATTTTTAAAATCATCAGGCGAATCCCTGTCCCATTATTATTTTTTCTTTCGTAAAAAGAATAATAAATATAATTATGTCTTATTATAATCACAACGTGGTTATTAATTTATGGTGATATTTCTGCACAAGTAATCATTGCATTCAATTCTACTTATCAGCTTTCGATTTCTAGAGTAACATCCCTAGTGTTTAAAAACAAAAAGGGTTAACTGACGCAACATTGTAACGACGTTCAGTTTTTTAAATCAGTAATTGTTTAGTATGTTTAGAATGGTCTATTAGTGAAAACAAATCGTAAAATTACTCGTATCGGTCATTATTACAATAAATATGTAAGCGTAATTGAAAAAAGTTAAGCAAAGTTCTAACAAAACGAAAAAATATATTATTTTATGCCGCCGTTACAAGGTTACGTTATTGAATTTTGTTGAACTGTCAAATGTTACCTATTAAAATGACTCTAGTATAATTGCATTGTAATGCATATGGTTCCGTCTGAATGGTGTCTATCATAATTTCCGTCATGAAATTCATAGGATCACCGCCTCAATTAAAATAGAAACACAATACTGTTGTGTACATAACATTAATGTATACATAAACGATGACTTTACATGACTTTCAACAGACATAACAATTGTACGTTTCTATTTAATAAATACCCTATGGCCTATAAGTATATAGCTATTTTTACATATTAACTATTTTTGTTATTATTTTTTTTTTATTTTTAAAATTTCTTTATTAACTTATTAGATACAATCTGTGCATACTAGTGTGAGGTATCCTAGTAGAACAATATAAAACAAAATATAATAAGTCATCATCCTATAAGTGGGCTAGCACTCTTGCAGGATTTACAGCAGATTATTAAATAATTTATTTGATTGGAATAATTGGAATATACATTACATGGTACACTGAGATAATATATATATGAATTTATGTAACTTTTTTTTAATAGTCATTACATTTAATAAACATAATTTGAGAAAAAGAAAAAAAAGATTGACCCGAAAGGCGGTATTAAGGAAACAACAAGAAGTTAGCATGTTATAAGTAAGTACATAATAATACGTTGAGTGACGATATATAACGTATGTCAGACTACATTTCATTGCACACAAAGCAAGGTCGTTCATGACGGGATGTCATCGATACTTATTTACTTTATAACATACCTACGTGATGGTTACATAAGCGGAGGTTATAATCAATTCATAGGAAGTAATTTAAACATGAAATAACCATCTGCCTGCAATTTCTACTGAGCAGAAGCTAATAGTACAGATCGATCGATGAGGATAGTGATTCTGAACTATTAATTGATTTAATTGCCTTCTGAATTCCCATAATTGAATTATAGCCTACCTTTGGGGGTTTTCAAACTAAAAAGATGCATTTAGCTTCTAACTGCGATTCATAATTATGAAAACTAGACAATTCCATTGTTTGCGCCAACATACATTGAGTAACGGCAAGTCCTAATGGTGAGGTCGAATGCATTATAAGATGTCATCGATATTTGTGTCAGGTGTTACATAAGTAATCAATAATATACAACATGCTAAAGCGGTGATTCTATTAAAATTATATTGATTTGAATTTCATATGATAAAATAAATTCATCGACCTTTTAAGTAGCACAACAAAATTCATGTTCTTGGCTTTAAATTGCGTTCGTGTCATTCATTCTAATATATTGTTTTTGTTGTTAATACAGCCAATAGTTAATACTCACATAGGAGTACATGTATAACTATAAACAAACTTAAATAAAAAGGGGGAAATGTGTAAACCGAGGTCTTCACAAATTTACCAATAATGATGTAAGCAAGGTCTTAGGTCGCATACTTATGAGATGGCATCGATTTTATTCATGTCAAGTGTTACTCATGTAACACTCGTGTGTTGCATAAGGTGGAAAATCGTCATTTCCAAACTTAAAACTTATCTATTTATTAAATCTCTCGCGTCGTCTTCCTCGCTCATGAATCGTGACCACGTCCATGTATGTCTTATTGATGGGGAAGTTTTCTTGGGAATACAATCGTTCCCTCATCCTTCCGCGTCTGTATTTTAGAAGTGATTTTAGGCCTGTGGGTCACAGGTTACCTGCTACAGACAACCTGCCTGTAGTGTAGTTAATTTTTTTTTTTAGGCAAGCCTGTAGAAATGCAATTACACCTCCGTACCACTTATGACACCCGTCCGGCAAGTGGCAGCACTACCAGAGACTGAATACAAATACAAATTAAATTATAAATTACATTCGGGACCGGGGATCGAACCCGATAATACCTCAGCTTTCGCGGTAGTTTTATAAGACCGCTTAGCCACGAGGCTCTCACTTATTAAATAGTCGATGATAAAAAAGCCATTTATTTTCAAAATTCTCCATCTGTACCGAAAATGTACATAAAAATTATCCATTTTTTTTCTCAGTTTAGTTATAAACAAATTCGCTTTCACAACTTTACTAATTCAAGTTGAAAAAGAAAATGTAGAAAAGAAAATGTACAGTAAGATTGCAAAACTCGACACTATATGATACCGAGTGATAACGTTCTTGAAGATAAGCAAATTGTCACGATCGTTGACGTGTACGATAGTTGTACTCACGAATCGATGTTTTGAGCACTATATTTACCTACTTAAATTTAAAATCACATTTAATTTAATACTACTAGCGACCCGCCCGGCTTTGCACGGGTATAAAACATATATAAACCTTCCTCTTTAATCACTCCATCTATTTAAAAAAACCGCATCAAAATCCGTAGCGTAGTTTTAAAGATTTAAGCATACATAGGGATATAGCGACAGAGAAAGCGACTTTGTTTTATACTATGTAGTGATTATCAAAGTAATTCCAACTCTATTCGGGTATAACGATAATGTTTGTGAATTACACATATACTTAAAGATTTACGATTCATAAAACCTTAATAATAAACCTAAACAATTAACGTAATAAAATCTCCTAAGGGAACCCGAGGCTGTATGAAATATTATAAGCTTATAAGCATACAAGCATTTCCCTAGTTTTGCGGCCAAGCCTTTTTATATGCTGAACCACAATATTAATTTTTAAAGCCCCTAGCTTATATCGTTATAATATTTGTACAAATGACAAGCATGTTAATTAGGGTTTAGTTACGGAGTTTGTATTTGGAATTTCACATTGTTGAAGTAGTGCTAGTAAGTAGTCAACAAATAAAATATCTTTTGGAATAAGGTTGAACTGAATGCGTTATAAGTTACATAATATAAAGGAAATATTTTAGTATAATTTAATTATAAATGGTAACATACTTACTAAATAAAAATATAAAAAGAAGCGTTTTTTTTTTGTGTGTAGGAGTTACAATTATATGCAATATCTCATAATATTAGGAACAATGTCTCACAAATGTTATGTTTCTCTGCTCAGCCATTAGTCAGTAAAAAAAAATTTCTTCTAACATTCTCCTTAAACCATCCTTTATCAACCGTCAATCGCAATCTTATCACCGAATTATTTAAATATTTGTCATTTAAATAGTGTACAAATGACGAAACGTTTTAGTAAACAACGCCATAAAAAGCCTAAAGAAAAAAGATTTGACCTAAAATTTAATTCAAACAATACAATATTTTTTTTTACATATTATCTGGATAATGAATCGCACTATATTCCAATATTTTTTCCAAATTGATAGGAATATTTTTTCGAAAGTTTTAATATTCAATACAATTAACGAACGCCGATATTCATCCTTTTTTTGTTATCGCGAGGCTAGCTGCTATGGAAGCTTCTATTAAAATATGAAATAGATTTTAGTATGATGAATGTACACATGTTTATAAGGCAAGTTTTATGGCAGATTCAACGCAAATTTTGTAGTAATTATACTACCTACTACATAAAATTATATTTTTCCTTAGTCGCCTTTAAAAGTGTAAACAAACACTGATAACAATTGCGCAGTAACGTCATAATTAAGTTTGGTATGCGGAAAATAAAAAATTGTGTATATTTAACTAGCAAACAAAGATAATCGTCGGTAAACCATGATGTGGTCTTGGTAAGATCATCATCTTATTCAAATACTTAATGCCCATAAAGGAATAATCATCAGCCACGTTTTATATGAACCGTTAAAAGATGGGTATCGAGAAGCATTTTACAAAATCGCTGCTGTTGTTTAATGTGTATTGAAATTAGTTAAATAAAATATCATATTTTTATTTATTTATTTAAATATTACTGAGAATACGATCATCAAAATGTATTGTAAGGAATGCCTTGTCTAAATGTTTTACCCTACAATGCCTTAAATAAGTAATAAGTACTGCATAATAGTTTCACTCTACCGACTTAAGTCAGGTTGGCCGAGTGGTCTAAGGCGCCAGATTTAAGCTCTGGTTCCCGAGAGGGAGCGTGGGTTCGAACCCCACACCTGACAAAAGTGCATAAGTTGTATATTATTTTTTTACAATTAAAATCCGACAATCGTTGCCCTGTAAATTTTCCTTTAAATTCCTATACAAAAAGCCAATTTTTAAATTCTTCTAAATTAATATATATAATATAATGAATAATTATTATGATAAAAATTAGTATTTCATTAAATATGAAAATCAAATTAAACCCAATCACAAAACAATTTTATCATCTAAAATTAAATATGCATTAAGCGAATCAGCGAGTCGTGATAATTCCAAAACGCCACCTTTCCTACTATGTACACCTACATAACAATAATTACATTATAATAATACATTTAAACCTGCTTTTTTGTTTTGATGATTTAATCCATTAGTATAATTTTTAAACTAGATCTTTTTTAAACATTTTCTTATAAACTAAACTTTAAAGTAACATGTAATATAATAAACCTTCAGACTGATTTAAACTTGTTATAAACAAAATCCCGTAACCCCTGCGGCAGACATATTTCTGTATCTGTTTCAATGATTATTTTCTTTACAGGCAAATGCGTGATCAGCCTTCTGTGCCTACCCAACTGAAACATTCATTTGTCTTCCTGGGATTCGAACCCAGGACGTCCGGCGCATCACGCAGACGCATAAGCCACATAGCCACGGAGGCGGTTTTGTAAACTTGTAAAATGAAATCCTAAGGCAATTACTTTAGATAGATAATCCGTAGAGTTAGGACAAATAATTGCTTAGGTCTTTCTTCAAGTCTTTTACAAACTTTTGTTTTAGAGTTATGTACTTCCGATTTAAGTAATAAATTTAGCATTTTACGTTCCCTTCAAAATATCATATTGCATATACTTGTTTAAGTTTGGGTGAGAAATTTAACACGTATAGTTATCGGCGCATCTCAACGTCGGATCGTGTGCAGAATATTCTATGACATAACGTCTAGACTTGTGGCTATTAAAGAGTTGACTAGCTTCTCGCCTCGGCATCGCACATATTCTCTGGTGGAAAACAAGGTGCCGGTCGTAATAAAAAGAAGCTTAAGTATGGTTTGGCGGTTTGTGCGTAGAATAATAAACATATATGTCTGCTTAGATATTATTAGACTTTGCCGCTTAAATATCAGAGCACAGGTAAGCATAGTTTCTTCAATAATAAAGAACAAGCTATGTGTCCTTGTCATGTTTATAGACATAAATACATAAAACATATGTAAATACATATGTATTAAACTACTGTGATCCTCAACAAGTATCGAAACTTTGTTTCAGAAACTTCAAATCTCCTAATATCTATTTTCTAAAGACATCGAAGATATACAGTCCTTTATTGTTTAGGACTTGGCCGTCGCTGAAGGATCTCTTGAGACCCGAATATTTTATTGTTTGAAGGCGCTTTAAGATGGGGCAGGTCTTCATAGTAATCTCTATATTTTTTATGCTTAACAAGATAGTTTTGATACTATTAGACCGATACCTCAAAATACGCCCTTTTATAATATTATTAGAAAATTCGAACATTACACGTTACTATAATAGTTTTAAACAAGCTAATTGAAACCTGTCGTCTACTACAGGAATTACATATAATGATATCGGCATGAACTTGATAAAGTCCTGTAACCTCAGTACAACGTTAGTTAAACGTGAAGACTAGAAAAAATTTTAAATAATAAAATAAAACCAACCTCAAAACGCACTAAAAACTGAAAAATAAATTTTGTATTATAAATAAAAAACCGTAAATAGTGTTGATAAATGGAATTCATGTAAAATTCAACAAGGGCATAAAACTGTCATTCTGCTCTTTGAAAGGCGGTGCCAAATATATAAATATACACGTCGAATTGATAACCTCCTTTTTGGTTTTTTGAATGTCGGTTAAAAATATGCTAACTTTCATTCTTACGTAATATTACAGTCAAGAACATAGGAATTTAGGACCCTATCTTCTGAATGCACATCGAGATGCAAATGCAGTTTCACAATCGTAATAAACACCTGATGCACTAGGATGCATCGGAAGAACACGCACTCATGCACTCTTGAATTTTTCTCGCTTTAGACGAGTCTGGCAGTGTCGTGACATGTTCCTCAACAGGTTCCTGACACAAAATGTTGCAAGACATGTACAGACGTTGCACACAGGTGAGATAACTGTTGTACCCTCTCGGACAGCGAGATTAAGGTGGTGTAGCATGTAGGTACGTTCGTGAAAATCTTAAATCCGTCGATACGTAATTTCACAATGCGCAGTTATTAATTAATCCATTTTGTATGTTGTTAGGTATTAGGTTAAATGGATTAATTAAAAGCCAAAAAAATATTATTAACAATAAACATTGTGTTATTTCGCATTTTAGGTAGGTTAACCTAAATATTATAATTAATTATTAATAGTTAGCTGCCATGATATCATGGAGAATATTTTGTAAATTGTAATTGAATTTGTGCCACATTTTTATATTAAAAATAAAATATTGGGCACCCATCCATAATTTTCCTTAGCGATACCATATTTGGATGAGGATAAGCGCTAATTAGGAATTTTCGCGACCAACGCCCAAATAACGCGTACTTTCTGCCTAGTGACACTCTTTATCGCATGCATCTTCTAATGCGAACACCGCTCGAGAGTAATGATCTCGCCCGGCTGACTAGAGTGGCTGAGTAAATGAAGACTGGGGATCCCGATAATATTATCGGCGAGCACCATTAGTAATGCCGAGGCGAGGCCGAATGTGACACCCGTGCACGCCCATTATCCCATTGAAGTGAGTATCTCTGTTCCTACAAATCCAGTTGGAACCTCTGAGCAAAACTGTTAATGTTAATTATTGTCTTTAGTACATGGACCCCACCAAGTCGCGTACAAAGGAGGAGATGGCGGAACAAACTGCCGAATGAACTGAATCACTGCGACATGCGTACCAAAGTTGGTAACCCTGGGGTTCGGACCTCGACCAATAGTAGACCTTTTAATGTCCATTAACATATTTTTCTTTTCTATTTTTTCATGTAATCGTATACCACCTGCGAAGGCTATCGATTTTATGAAGTGTCTTTTTAGTTTGTACGGGGAATAGTATAAAAAAAGATAATCATGTTCTAGTTAAAATGACCGTATATTATATGATAACCGTTTGTTGCGTTTAATGCTTAAACGACGCGAAAACTTTTTGGACGACGACCTACCTCTTTTGATTAGTTTGTAGTTCATAGTTCTTACACTTCTGCTCCGAGCGTTACGACGCTCGAATCTGTCCAAACAGCCACGGCGTTAAGATGGTTACATCAGAGCTCTTAGACAGACACAAAGTCTGACTGAGTTCGAAAATACCACTCTCCGATACCGCCAGAGGCTTAACTTTGAAGTTATAAGCAGCACATTCTCGTATGACTTACAGCGAATACTATACATAAAAATATATTTACTAATACTATTACATAAAAATATATTTAATAAGTCCGCCACTAAGTAAAGGTTATGTAGCAGTATATTATATTCTATTTTCTTGCATTGAACAGAAATAGAAATGAGTACAGCCACTTATTAATATTAACATTGAATATTAAATAGAATCTCAAAGACAATACATTTACGTTTTAAATATTAATTGCAACATCCTTGGCTTACCATTAACGACTAACTTATTACTATGCACTACTGCTTTATATTGACTACTAATTTGATTTTATGATATACTTTTACGAGTTTTTTTGAGTTACAGTGAACTTAATTCTAAACGAACAAGAACTTGAGTAAACTGCATCAGGCTTTTCCTAATCTAAATACGATACATTCTGTCGTTTCGGAAGTGTGTGGAACACCAACATAGTTCACATTTCTTGAATATTGCATTAGCTTACCTAACCGGTATACTCGCTTAAATATTCTATCGGATTACTAGTACTTTAGATTCAAATACCTCACTTTAATTTAAATATTTAGAATATTTTCAATGTTCGTACGAAAGCAAAGTGCAGGTGAACACACTTTAAGTAAAACGGAAGAAAATTAGACGAAGTCCCGTAATCCATAGTGGAGCATAAGGCCGTGGGCCGGAGATGTATTTGTGTCTGCCTCGTTGGTAATCTTTTAAATCAGGTAAGCTTTCTTGACCTTTGAAACTAACACAAATTGTCCAATTGAATAAACCAGTGCAAGATGATCTTAAAAAGTCAAACAGGCGTTACATAGAGTGGGAACTAAGACGTAAATACATACTAACGTAAATGTGTGAAAATTGCAATGCACATGCATCTTACAAGGCCGAGTAAATAAAACTGGTCGCTGTGTACTAATTGTAATCTCAAAATGTTTTGTTGAAATTATTAAGGGCACGTGTGACACACACGCTATCAATTAAGTAGTTCTTACACGCTACTTCTTAAAGTTGTAAATATCCATTGCTATGAATCGTAGAATTTTTTATTGAATATTCACAATAGCAGCTATAATAGTAGACTATAGAATGCGGACGACAGTCACAAAAGCAATATGTGCGAGAAATTGCTGATTAGAAAAATATCGATCTGGAAGTCACAGAAGAATGATCCCAATCTGTTAAGGAGATCTGGAGTATGCTATCATAAGAATCAACAGAAAGTTCGTATATTTTCTGTACATAATAGTAGACACCTATTTTCGTATAATGTATACTCTCAGCTAAAAAACTAACCTTATGATACGTGTCCTTCTGCCAGTTCTTGATCTGTGCCATGACGTCATTGACGAGCCGATCCCTCACGCTGAGATGGAGATCTGACAGACGCTCGGCTTCCACCATACCGCCCATCCACGCCGCTTCCATCGTGCCATATTCCGGTCCTTCAAAATCAATTGGGTTTTTTAAATAAGGAA
Organism: Aporia crataegi; assembly: GCA_912999735.1. Lineage (NCBI taxonomy): Eukaryota > Metazoa > Arthropoda > Insecta > Lepidoptera > Pieridae > Aporia > Aporia crataegi. The sequence continues at coordinate 6,542,844 of OU538733.1, read as the reverse complement.
AACAAGGACTCAGTTTATTTGCTATAGAGGGATATTTGTGTTTTAATGTTAGGAATAAATTAATAGCAATGCAAGCTACTAATTTCCTAACACTAATATGCAGCTTGTAACTAAGAAGCACACGTTGGTATTATCCAGACTTATTGTAACAAGGTCTAGGAAAAGATATTGTTTGAATTGAATATTAATAAAAAAATGTAACAAAATACAAAAACCTCCGAGTTTTTCATTTAAAATTATAAAGTTAAATTGAATTTTGTAAGAAAAATCGAAATAAAGTCACAATTAAATAATTAATCAATATCGGCTTTCACGTTTCGAAGCAACGATGCCACTAATACACACTTATCTAATTTTGGGAGCCTAAAACACTCATACAGACAAGAAACTTTCGTGATTAAGAGACAGAAGACTGTATTCTATTTTTGATAAGGTTGTGCAAATTTTAGTCCACTTGCCCATTTGGACACTAGCTACCAAAACCTTAGCGGCCGCGACAAGCTGTAGCAAGTATTTCGAATATTGTAATGAGCTCATAATTTGTACCATTAAGTAAATTACTATAAACAGTGTCACTCTTTCATTTCCGCGACCTCGACCTCTCCTCTTGACCTTACAGGGCTTCATCAGTCTTATTGGATACCGGGTGCATCTAGATTTAATCACCACTAATAAGAGCAACTTAGCGATGACATTGCAAATGAACGATTTATCAATGCCACCGTTTATTTGATCTGTTTATGTTTATAATATACAAATACATATTACATATATTTATACAAATATATATTTTTCGTTTAGACTCTAACCCATGCACAAAAACTAAAACTGAAATGGGCGAGACATGTAGCGCGACTTAAAGACAACAACAGTTAAATAGCCGGACCACAACGGAGACAAACAGCACAAGATCAAGAGAAATTGCAACCATTGGAGGAGACCTGCACCAGAAGAGGGTTTTCTAAATACACAATATAATATATTATAGAACTATAGTTTATATAATAAATTATATTAACTATAGTTTAAAAGTATTATTATATATTATATATATATTATATTATTTACGCAAAATAGGCGCATAGTAGACGTCGAGTTCCGGAAAACAAGCCCGTCAATACTTAAAAGTATTATTTATAATTAAGTTGCAAACTTATTATTTTTTTACTCACTTATTTAATAAGTAATTCTATAATAAATTAAACAATTTAACTAAAGATTGTAGTGTAAAATCATTAAATATAATAATTGTAAGCATTTATTTTTTGGAAGTAAAATGCTTTTTTATTTATTACATTTTTAGTTAAGTAATACAAAAACTTTTTACGGTTCCGATTTGAATATGTGATGTCCGTTCGCTACAGTGGGAAATAGAGCAAAACTATCTCTGCTTCTGATTTCACTGCTACTTTTTTTAAAAGATTTGTTCTCTCTTAACAAAACTTTCATTAGATTTCTCCGGATTCTATATAAGCACCGTCAAGTTAATGGGATTAAAGAAACGCTTGCGTTACTAACAAAAACTTCCATTAGTTACCCGATATGCGCCACGAGCGGTTACGCAAATCTTATTTATAAGTGAAAATTGCGATCACAAAACCACGGTAACTCATCTGAGCTTCTCACAGGTTTCTTTCGGTTCGACGAGGAATCGTTGAATAGAGTTGCTTTCCGTATCCTGTAAGATTATTTTAAACTTTCTACTATCCAAGTAAAAAGTACATACTATGTAGGTACTATATTTCGTACGGTAAACATATTGTATTGTCATAGCTGTCGTATTTATTAGACTTTAGTCAAGGTAATCGCGAGATTAACCTCTGGCTGACCCACAAACGTCGCTAGCAATCATATTATCTATCGTTAATCCCATCCATTTCAACATGTTTAAAAAACGTTTTGATTTAAGCCACTGTTGTTCAAATCATTTATTCTATGGTAATGTAAACTATAAACGGAAACGTGGCTGGCTGTCCTAAGTAATCCTGGTGGCGGACGACCACTGCAGAAGCGAGGGCAGTTGGTGTGACAGAGAGTGAAGTGAAGTGCGTAGCTCAATACCGTGCGGGTACTGTCGCCCGCCTTGGATAAATTGGACAAAGTCGATTTAATAGTAAACTATCTTAGTTAAGTCCTTACTGCTCTCCATAATAAAATCTTTCAAAATTACATGAATTACAATTACACTTTTAATCATGTACGCCATTTCAGTACGCCATATTTTTGTCAATTCTATTAAACCTGAGAGAAAAGCGAGTATCACATCACCGCTCGCGCACCTTTAATTGCGTAGCTACGTAATGTAATATTAACGAGCACTTTCGATTTTCAAATCGAATAAGGTATGTTAAACGTGTCGAATTCTAGACTCGTGCGTTGAATGCGATCGGTTAGTGAAAATCTTCGTTTCGATTTTATTCCTTTGGTTACAATTTACAATATGACAATTCTATTTCGGTATTATTGCAGCGGTTAAGGCGTGAAAGGTTAAAAAAATTATCACAGTTAACTATGTATATATTTTGTTGTTGTCGTTTGAGGTATACCGTATACAAAACAAAAAATTATGACAGCCACTATTATTAACTCTGGACGGAAATATAGTATGAGTTTCTAGTTACCGAATCCCAAAATTCAACAAGATTCCTAAGTACAATGGCTCTAATACTTAAAATCAATTTCGATCTGTTCGTTGTTAAACACACAACATTCAATTTCTCCAAACAAATACGTGAGGACGTTGCGTTAAATATTTATCGAGTATTACACAAGCAATTCACTCGAATATATTAGCTCACTTGTATTATTCAATACTTAACTTATGCAACGGAGAATCGGTAGGCTTTTTATCATTAGGAATCGGTTAAAGGTTGTTGACTTTGATTCACATTTTCAAATATTGAAGATGGTTCACAAATATAGTTAATTGTTGATAGAAAATTAAACTGAAATTGCAAGTCTTACCGGCTCTCTAGAACCTTTATTATAATACAAGAAATTAATTACGACTTAAGACAAGTTTACATTTTCCACTAAGCATAGTACGTATAGCATATGCCTTATAAGGTAAGGGAATCGCTAATTGAATGGTGCAGTTTACGATATAAATTATCAGAGATCAGCGCATCCGCTACTGTATGTTAATCGGTTGTTACGTTTAATTAAGTGATAATCTCGTTATCGACTAAAGCGCGATTTATAGTTGGATAAGTTTAATGCGGAACAATCGCTGACACATAATTGACATTGCATTAATAATAAACCAGATATTGTTTCTTTTCGTTTTTTGTTGATTACACAGTAACATGTAAACACAGTGATTGTACAATATTAATTTGATAAAAACGGTATCGGTAATAGATCTACAACTGAATTGATCTAATTCAAAAAATATTTATCAATTTGTAAGTCACGGAGTTAGACTGGTTAAAGAAATCTACCGAATCATGAATCTAATGGAGAAATCAATTTTTAATCATTAAACGAGTGGAAAATGGGAAAGATGTTATTTATATATTCAATTATTTCAATCGATAAAAATGTGATAATATCACCCTGGTTTACTTACGACGTAATCTAGGTGTTTAAGATAGTGCAATCTATTGATATGTAAGATAAGATGCGTTTCGCTTAGAAAACACTCACCTCGGGCATTATTCGCAAAAATAAATTATGCCTTTTCTTAGAGAATGAGCTCAGTTGATTATGGACAAGATAGAAAGAAAGTAAAGAACGGTATTCACTTAATATAATATAATCAGATTTACATTATAACTTCATTTTTTTTAAATTATGTGAAATAATTTAAAACAGATACAATAATTTTTCATCATAAGTATCAAAACATAGTTCAAATTCAGGGGATATTAGATAGTGAGCCTTATAAATTAGTCAGCCTTGACATTTGAAGGCAATACTCAACACGAACCTACGTTTATAATACAATGTTTCAGTTTTCAGGAAGAAACATTATAATGAGGAATATAATATAAAATGTTTAATAACATTGTTCACTGTATACATGTAATAATTATTTTAAAAACAACATTATTCAAACCAGACCGACATAATAACGACTCAATTTTACACTTTATCATTTACTATACAATCTATTAATGGGTCAATCACACACATACACATCACACATCTCACACACATGTCTACATCACACTCATACTTTCGCAAATTAACTAATTGCAACAAGACTTCTAGCCGATACATTGTCGACGGCAGACGGTATAAAAAAGCTCCACTATTCTCGCGTCGCATCGTTATAGCCTTTATGAACTGTCACGTAGGTATAATGTTAGATCGTAACTATCAGAATCATTACTATCGATTAATTTAAGTTCCTGTCCACAAAAATGCTTTCAACGCACGTATCTCGATACCATAATTGCTATTGCATTACAAATCGACGCATCTGAAGTATAAGTTTCCCTTTCACTACTTTCATGTTCGATTCAATCGGTGGGTGCTTTTATGTGATAACTAGCTGTCTTCGTAATTGCAGTCCAACTGCTGTTGTAATGATGTCGTATTGATAATATTTTCGTGGATATATTTATTACGTGTTTAAATATGTCACAAGCTTTGGATGCTTTCCATAAGTGTATATCATTAAGTTCTTGCAATTATATAATACTAACTTTTACTTACAATATCGAAGACAGAATGAATTTAAACCATCCTAGACCATTACTTCTTGAGTTTATTTGTAAAAGAGTTTCCAAAATTCTTTTGTCTTGCGCAAATTATGGGTTACGCATTATATTAAAAGTTCAGTTTAACATACAACTATAAAACGTAAAATAGATATTTCAATGTATAATACAGGCCATGCACAAACCTTTCTCAATGAGATCGTTCCATTTTTTCGCCCAGCCTCGAAGGCTTTTAGCGTATGTCTTCTCTATCTCAGCCCGCTCCTGTACCAAGCCTTGCAGCTCACTGCATAGTCGATGTCCATCGTCCACTCGCTTCGTGGTTCGTTTATAGTTACCAGGCTCCCAGAAGGAGTCAGAGGTGACTGTGTGCAGCGCTTGTTCGTCGCTGTGATGCGACATGGCGGTGCGACACTCACACACCGCCCCTCTGTAACAATATTTTTTAATTCTTTACATATACAGGAAACTGTTTCCTAATTGGATAATTCAAATTCGATAGTAGACTTCTGTTTTATTTATAACTTTAAATTGTACTTTAAGTCAACTTTAAAGGCATAATATGTACATAAGTTACAATTTTTAAACGAATTTGCATGTCACTATATAAGGTCGTAATACGTGCTCACCGTGCATTGTATGTGCCTAAACAAAACACTGCAATCGATTTTGTAAGAGAAACCAATCAACATGAACAATAGCGATATGATATTACATGAAAATTAAGCATTATGCTCAAACAAACACTTCAATTCGAGTGAAAGGTGTATTTAATGTAATCACTACCAACAATCTTACGATTTAAACCAATCAATTTTGCAATGTTTCAAATTCAATATACGTCCATACCTCTCTGCACACGATGCATAAGTTTATTTATGTAAATTGATGAAACTCGAATTCTACGTGTTGGCATTTCAAAATATTAAATGCTCTTGTAATTGAATCACACACAGAATTACTCTCTTTCTGCAACCAATAAGTCATTAATACAACAATTCAATCGACTTTTCCCGAAAAAGTCAATGTCTTCTGATTGCTTAATGATTACATGGATCTGACCTATACTTCAAGCCTTCATCAATCACGTAGAAAATATAGTGAAAACGTGTCACGGAAAATCTTAAGTTTGCCCTTGACCATTCCGCCTATGCAGATAATAGCTTAGAAAATAACCAATATTAAAACGATAATGCTAGAACCTACTTTCTATAAAGCAAAAACGTAACTGTGTAAACTGATATTATTAATACAAAAGTGCGTGATCGTCTGTTTGGCACCAAAATTTAATGCTTATTCATGCACATATACAGAAATAATTTCATTTAAATGTGACAAACAAAACATTCAGCTCAAGCGAATTATTAAGAGGCGTGCGGGAATTTTAGAACACGGTTAAATTCTCACTAACATGCAGAAGATTTCGTTTATTTCTTTAAGATAATCTGTTTAACTTAATATTATAGCTATTGTATCTATATAAATAAAAATGAATCACCGATATTTATGTAAGCTTCCGAACGACTGCACCAAATTAGATAATTCTTTTTTTGTTGTTTGTATATATATATATATATATTATATGGAGAATGTTCTTATGAAAAAAAGAATTAAGAAAGTTGCCCGGAACATTAGAAAATTTAAGAAAACTTTCCCAATGTCAGTTTTTAAATTATAATGTCAATTCGAATTCAATATTCATAGCTAAGACAGGACAACGTATCTGGGAGCTTTCTTCGAAGACGCTGCCTAATCCCTTTAAGATATAACATAACAATGCATTGTGGGATATTCCTCTTTTATAGTTGTACAAAAAAGTTCTTTGTGGCATATATGTACCTTTCAAGAATAGCTTACATCTTTTATTGGCGCGGGCGGTACAAAGTTCGCCGGGTCAACTAGTAGAATATAGATTTCGATATCTGAGCATAAACAGACTAACCGCTGAACTTAATGGAATTGAGTAATTAAATCGCATAGACATAAATATTAGTGGCGATACTTATGTAAAATGAAAATTCACACGCAACCTTGCAGTTAGAGAACGTTTAGACTTTAGCAGAACGACTTATATACCGCATACATTATTATCAATAAGCATTGTCTTACTGTATTATACGAGTATATTGTGTAGCATACATATACTGCAGTGCGACATATTAATGTGTGAACGAGTATTGTTCTTTCTTCATGACGTAAATATAAGTTTTACAAAGGAAACATCGTCCATTCTTGACGATAAAAACGCTTTATATTCATGAAATAAAATTTAATTACTGTGTGCCAGCAGCCATGCATAGAATTTCCGTTCATTTTTATCTTATATGAAATATTAATGTAGTAAGTACTTAAATATAGTAAAATTATCTTTTTTTATTCTATTAATAGTAAATAATATATTGTAATAAAGTATTTTTATATTTAACATTAATCTAATAGATTAAAGCACCTGTCAGGTAAGATGCTTATATATAGTGGAGAATAATCTTTACGAACATCATACTAAGTTAAAAGGAAAAAATTAAATTGAGTCATGAAAAGACTATTTACATTCCCATTTCGTTAACTCGTTTGACATCATGAAAAGTCAGAAAATGTAGACGTTAGAAGATACACCTACCTAGTGACCGAGAGTAGTCACAACATTTATAATTTATTCTACGTAATTAGTAATTGCTTCATAATGATGTATTACGAGACGTTTAAATGTATGCACTTACATTACTAAAATTCCTTAAAACATCCAGCTCAGCATAAATCATAATAACTACTGTACAAACATCTTGAAGATCACATTTAATCACATAATGAGACCACATCACCTGCTTTGATATGCGATTACATCACCCATTAGATCATAAAGAGTACCTTTGTATCACAAACAACAAGACTGTGTAATTAGTTATTTGCGATAAAGTGAGAATCGTGTATAGCAAAAGGTAACACCACAAAGCATAATTTTATAAGGATCACGACAACAATTAATATATCTGTACCCTGTGGTTTCATCCACGTTAGTTTCGTCGTAAAGTGATGTTATATAGCCCATAAACAGAGTAAAATAGTGAACAGCAAAATAATAATAGATATGTATTATGCACTTTGTCGCGCGCAATAGTTATTTTTTTTTATAATAATGTTTAGAATAAAAGTAGCCCAAGTTACTCTTTATTACATCAGCTATCTGCCAGTGAAAGACCCGTCAAAATCCATCCAGCCACTTCAGAGATTAGCCGGAACAGACAGACAAAAATTGAAAAAAATGTTATTTTGTTATGATAAATACATATAAATATTAAATATTTACAATAATGTACATAAATATATTTACAAAAATACAAAAGGCTCATCAAAGCCTACCCAAAATACTGGCTACATTACCGCGTTGTAAATTTTTGTTATGTGTAGGTACCGTGTACATCCATATGCATTAAGTAAAAACTAAAAAGCGGTAATTTTAATATTACAAACAGACACTGCTATTTATTCATCTATCTGCACACACGCACACACAAATATTCAGTACATATATCGTGATACCACTGTTCGTTACTTCAACGAAACTCATAACTTACCCAAGTGTGTGCATCAAATGATGCATTTTACTCCTGCATTGTCTTCCGCGACGTTTACACTTCAATTTGGCCATATTTAACAATACGGAACTTTCGAGCGAGCAAAGAATCTCGGATATATTATATCTTATATTTTATATATTTTAATTTTTTTTGTTATTTGGCAGGGTCATATAAAAATAATATTTACTTTTACGTCATTAAACGAAAGGTAAAGTAGGAAGTATTTATTAACTTCCTACTTTATGTAAAGTAAGAAGGTAGTTGGGTAGTTTGGTTAGTACATGATACATTTTAGCTTCAATGTATTTTTAAAGAATAGTAGAATAATTCATGACCACTCTTGAACACGACCCTTCTATTTTATCTCAGTAACCAAGGAAATTTTTATTCTTTAAGGGACGTGCGTATGATTTTTGTCATACTTACAATTTCATTTGAGCCAAGTTTGTATTAACCTGATATTAATGTTTCCACATAGCACTTATATAACAACGTAATTTTAATACGTGCACATATAATGTAAGATAATATTGATTGCAGGTTACCAGACGAGTTGCGTTACGGCTGCGCGCGCGCACACCGAACAGGTCGGCCGGCCTCTACTTAACATTACGATAACAAGAGCAGAGTCAATGAAAGAGGACGTTGCTCAAAATGGCAGAGAAATCAGTATAAATAAATTATAATTGTTGATTAAGAAAGTATGCGTGTAATATTACGATATTACAGTCTTCATGTAAGGATGACTGGTGTGCTTATTTTATTGTATGGCTTTACTACAAAATACATCCATATTTTCGTTACTTTGATAAGCTCGTCAAGTGGTTTGCTGTCTCAAATGGAACCCATACGACAATTCTACAAATTACGACGAATATTCAAATTCAAACTCATCAAGTGGAATTAAAAACAATTTTAAAACTTCCCTGATATGTTAATTATAAATAAGAATCTATCATAAGTAGATGAACAATTATTTAAATAAATTTAAGCTTAATCTATCTTGAATTCGTCAGCTTTCAAACGAAAAAAAAATATACGTATCCTCCATACGTAGCAACGAATGGTCGATTTGTTTAAGAGCTATAATGATGCCACAGACACACAAACACGTCAATCTTATAACACTCCTCTACTTTTTGCTACTTAGAAAAATTGTTTCACGTTATATAAATAAATTTTGAAAATCTCGAAAAATTCTAGTCGATAACTTTTACAGAATGCTTAAGAATGCGCCTGAATTTTAAGAAAGGATACACGACCAATAATAGTAGAAATAGTTGTTATGTTAGTATTAGTAATGAAATATTTATTCTATTACGTATTATATTTATAGAAATGTCGTAATCTTACGTTCCGTTAGTACAATATCAAATCTTAACTTAGCCTCTTTACGACATGACATTAACGAGCTTCGGCTGATAACTGTTATTAGACAAGGCTATTAATTAATTGATATTTAATTTAAATTGCTTATTAATTTAATGAAATTGGCCCCAAAAGATTAAAATTTACATTACAAGGGCAATTTCATGGTTCCATTGCTTTACTTAATGTTTATTACGTCTCATTGTATAACCCACAACAAGAAATCGACACAAAGATAAAACCGAAGTTTAAAATTTAAATTGGAGATTTCGTAGTTGTCCTAACACGTTCATATTAAAAATAAGTTAGGTTTATCTTAATAACTTATCTGTATGAGTGTATCTAAAGAGTGTAGCTCCGGTCCGCAGGCGGTCCTAAGCATTACTACGATATGTTTCTGAATTCATTAAATCGAGTGTTGCCATTCTTTAAAATAGAGAATAAAATGATGTGCTGGAAGTTTTCTTTAAACATACGACATTAAATAAGTAGTGCTATTTATCTTATTGGTATCTAAATCTTAAGTATGGCTTCCAATGAACTAACTGTCAAAAATGACTGACCACTATCTTTATATTCGTCTATCGTTTTATCCTGATACACTGATAAGAGCCCAGTTACCGAAACAAAATATACAATGCCAAGACGATCTAGTAAATATATTAAGAAACAGATGTTGAAATGCTAATCTTTCCAAAAACTGTACAGCCCACTTAAAATTCGGCAAACCGCCTATATTTAGTTCGTGACGACAGACTATTCCGAGATTCTTCACACGATACATTTAACACTGCACAAACACTCATACACTCATATATCTATAATATAAATAACCAAGCACATTAAGTATATTTAATAAATAAAGACTACTTTATACCACCAACTCGGACCGTCAACATCAAAATGAGACAAAACGGTGATGATATCCAAAAAAAGCATCAAGAAAAAGAAAAAAATATCCTAGTTGTGCGACTTTGGACCCTATTTCATACAAGTTTGGTTATTGTCAGTCTGAAAAACTTGATGACCTTGCAAAGCCTGATTCACTGAGAATTCATGCGTAAGACGTGTTGTTACCTAATGGAGATTTTCGTGAGGCGATATTGAATATCGATTTAACGGTTTGATATGTCAATGACCTAATGGCTCATGATTTTCAGGGCATTTCTAAAATATAATAAACGACCTCTGAATAATAACTTGAAAATTTTATATATATTTAACTAATCTGTTAATTTCCAATACCTAATTAATATGGTCAATACAAAAGTAAGTCTTTGTTTATTAATTCGCTTTTATGTGTACACAGCTGAACCATTTTGAATATTAGCTTTATTATTATTAGTGATAGCTACCAGAACGTCATTGTCTTCTTTATATAGTTAAGAAAGAATTTCTTTTTGCACACTTGAAGAATTGTTGAATTTCTGCAGGCAAGCCTGTAGAAATTCAACCACTCCTCCGTACCGCTTATGACACCCCATCCGGCAAGTGGCAGCCTCACCAAAGACCGAATACAAATACAAATTAAATTATAAATTGTATTCGGGACCGGGGCTCGAACCCGGTACCTCAGGCTTCGCGGTAGGCTTATAAGACCGCTTAGCCATGAGGCCTCAAATTATTATTATATTATTATATATTAATTATTTATTTATTATTTATTCTCCTTAACAAATATTTTTCCATAATTAATGTTTAAGTCAGAACACAGCGGATAATTGTAAGTCAACCTGTGTGTAAGGGACTGACACCTGTGATAGGTTCATGAAAGCTAAAAAAAGCTAGTATATCATAAATAACACTAGTACCTACTCTAAATTGAGACACAATTCTTTATGAATGAGATTAACTTATGTTTGCTTATATCTTATCTGATTTTGGCTAATACCCGGATTAGGAACGTATTTCAACTGGATAAGCGAAGTAATAAGCCCTTGAAATTGTTGTGTGACTAAGCGATACTTTATCTTGTACCACCGTAATGACAAAAACATAAATATATTTAGAGATGAGAATTATTTTCTTCTGCCGAAATCCCTCAGAGATATTCCTGCGGGTCGTACAAGTCGATAAAGTTATAGAATTTGTATCGTAGAAATTGATTTTAGATAGGCCTTCAAAGTTAATAAATCGCTAGTTATCAATACAATGCAACTTTCAGTTTTAAATTATAGACAATAATAGAAACCACTTTCTAAATATGGATATATCGTACCCACTTTAGAAAATTTACGTTTTGAAGATGACTTGATCGATGTTTACCAAGTCGTTAAAGGTCGTATTATTTTCTAGATCAATATTGACATTTCAACTTTTTGTCTGGCTCTCTTTTAAGAGAAAAGTTTTAAAATCTTATTTCTAGACGAAACTATAAACATGAAATGATTATTAATTAACATAGATAATAGATAGATCCAACTGTAATTTAAAACAATAGAAATTTAAATTAAATGTACGCTATATTTTACTAAAATTCCAATCATAAAGAATAAACCGGATTATATGTAGCTACAGAATGACCCCGACGTTTTAAGTTTAATAGAACTGTAAATGTATAAAGAATAAAGACATCGTTTTAATATTTATTGCAATGCTTATTTCAAAAGGATTTCATATTAATTGACATTTAGTAATTCAATTGGGAACCGTACCGTCTCCAGCAAAAAAACGAAACGAGACGCCTAATTAACGTTACAACGCGACGTTGGGTCACATACTAATTAACACAATGTCACATGCTGAACGGGTTCAAGTTTTCAAGTTTTAATTGAATTTGAAACTATTTGTTTCGTTCAATAAAATAAACGTTGCTTAATACTAAGCAAACCCAAAGTATCGCCGATATATCGGTATCGGATGCATACCTAGTTTCCATTAAAAAATTATGGATTATATAATATCAATTAGGGAAAAAAAATTGTCCAATGTTATAGGACAATATTTGTTTCCTACAAATACGTCGTTGGAGTAGATGTTACTGAACTGATCGTAATAGCATGGATTATAATATTTTAGTACTAAAAAAATATAATACATCGAAGTTTTTCGTTTTGTTAGGGTACATTTACTTTAACTTTAAGTTATATTCAATTTAAAACCACTTCATTTTATCCACCAAAACAAACAATTACTAGCATAAACGTTACTTAACTCGAATCTGCTAAATATTTCTTTATAGTTTTTACCAGCGGGTATATTTTACAAAATTTAAAAGCTTCGAATGATCCCTGCTTCATACTGCCTGGTTTACTTTCTCAATAGAAAATATAATAAATATAATTAGCATGTGAAAGACAAGAATCAATTCAATATTCATAAAATTTTAATGTCATAAAGAACCATCAAAGCGGAGTAAAAGTAATATCATCAGTAATTAAATTAATTGGCGCTTTTAAGCAGAGCAACGTTACGATGTGGTGAAAATTTAATGAACTTGCGATCCGGGCTATTAACCTATATGCTTCATTATAATTAATATACGATACTACATATTATGTACATCCGTTAAAATGGATGATCTAAGTACATAATCTAAACACAAAGGATGTGGTCTCAGACATTTATTTATATCTTTGAAACATATCGAAATTGGATGCCCTTAGGATATCGTCTTTAATAGAATCAGTATACCATTTCGTGTGATCAGACCACATAGGAATGTGAACCGACCTGCCTCAAGTAAGGGACGGCACCGGTTCACCTTTGGGACGTGAACTCGGAAGCGAGAGGAGAGGGGCCTTTATCGTTAGTCAAAAAATTAAATACACTGTCTGTTGTCTTGTCTGTTGTTACTTTTTTTGTGTAAGAAACGTTTATTTATATAAAATTACGTAATTAAGGATCTACATGATAACCTTAATAAGTGTGTTAATTTTAATCATAATTTATAATAATAATAATAATAATAATAATAGGGACAACTCACATACATTGCTCTGATCCCAAAGTAAGTATGAAGCACTTGTGTTATGGTAATCAGAAACAACGAGGGTACCACAATAAATACATATATAATTTTATAAACAACAAATACTCGGAAACAAACATTCGTGCTCATCACACAAATTAATGCACCTACCGGGATTCGAACCCAGGACCTTTCGCAGAAGGCAGGAGCACTACCAACTGCGCCAATCGGTCGTCAAGTAATAGTTGATAATATAACTGTATCCTACAACTATCAACAGTAGGTTGGTACTTAATTTTTACAATAACTTATTAAATCACGCCAATGGATTAGTCAGTTCAGTGTATACTAATGAAGTAATGAGTGGCCACTGTGGTGCCTAACGTAAACACAATGGAGAGTGAACAAGCTCAATGTACCGAGTACACTTTGTATAGACATAAATTTAACGCCCATTAAGCTTTCGCATATCATTATCTAACAGATCACATCACTAAGTGTTAGCACCATATTTACAGTTCAGCTGTCCTATAGCTGGTATGTTATTACATATTGTTACATCTAAGGCCACTGAAGTTTCAAACTTTCTCTACTTAAAAATCTTCAAAGAAACATTTCAGAAAAAATATTATCCGCATGGTACTTCCATTTGATATTAAAATTATAATATAGAAAAAGAAAAAATAAACAGTTATAAATCCCATTGACACAGGAGCTAAGCTGTATAAACTGAAGTCATCGGCGATCAACATAAATGACATTGTGTGCGCGTGCGTCTCATCACGCCTTTTGTTTGCTTATTGTTGTGTGGTCTAAAGCAAGAGTCGAACCGAGAAGATTGTGAACATTATTTTAATGTAGGTACATAGTTAAATCAACTATCAAATAAAGAACAATTTTTTCATCAATGAAGCAGGTGTTGAAACGACGTTTCCGAACGAGTCAAATTAAAAACTATAATAATATGGCAAGATTACATTTTGTAAAGTAAAAATTCAACTTAATCGGTTTCTATATACGCCTCGGCCATAAGTTGGGATTATTGCGCGTTTCGTCTAACAATATATTGTTTATCTATCACTTAAGTATGTCAACTGTATTTACTCTTGTGTGAACAATGTGTTTGATTTAAATAGACCATCGCGTTGTAACACGAAGTGTATTGATACTTGTCTACATATATATGTATAATTTCTATCACGTACTCCTGGCAATATGACAACTGCCGTAAATAGAAGACAGAAATGTCAAAACGGTAACTATTAGACGTTCTTCTTATTAATAGAAAAGTAGAAATTTACACGATTTTTAAGTTATTTTGTTTAACCGTCCAACTGTTTATTGCGAATAATCTCAAAACGGAACAGCTGGACGATTTTTTTAAGGGATTTTCACAGACAGATAATATTGTAAAATGTAGAGTAACATAAAAACCTTTTTTTTAAAGGATTAAAAGGCTAAAACTCATTATTGTAACACGTCAAGCACGCGAGCGTTTCGCACACGCAGCAATTTATAAATCTTCAATGTCGATACTGGTAAAACTTAGACAAAAAATACAATGACAATGAAAAACTAATTAACACTATAGGTGTTGGCATTTCGCGTAATCACCAGCAACGTATAACCATTGTTTGTGGATTGTCCGCAATTCGCCACTCAAAAGTATTCGACTTACAATTTTTCACGGACTCGTCCGAAGTGCTATTGTCTTTTTAGAAGATCAATGAATATCGTGTATGTAATGAATGACTGTGTTTTGTTGTTCATTTTCAGATTTGAAAATACATATGTCTTTTTTGAGAAACCGATGCTGCGGTTCTCATCGCCGGATTTAGAATAAAACGTATGTCTTTTTCATTCTTCTGAAAATCCTTTACAAGCGTAACAACTTATCCTCGTATGCATAAAAAAATTAGAGACAATCACAGCAATGATTTTAGTTCGTGTCAGAACGCAGCAGGGAATCACGAATATACACAAATACCACCTATGGTCAATGTTTACATGAATTGAGCGTTGACGGTTGAATCACAAATGACTCGTTCATGTGCCCACGCATTATATGCTAACGGGACATGACGCGAGCCGCCAACTAGTGATGTTATAGTCTATACAGATAATATAACCTCAATTTCCGCGGGATATATTCCGACCATCAGTCCGCCTTTTAAGTCCCGTCTATAGTTGACGTTATTAGGAGTAATTAAGACTAATTTTATTTAACTCAACTGTGACCGCTTAGATCGCGTGGCTCTAGTTTTCTTTGAACGCTATAATTTCTGAAACTACCAGTCACATTATTATAAGAGTTCTTTTATTATAGCCGCGGGCACAAGTAGACATACATATCATTATTTAAACATTAATGCACACCCTATTGTAAAAGCAGAATGGGTTGTTGTTGGTAAAAAATTAAAATTCCTGGGTTGTACGGTGTACCTACCGGACAGCTGAGTATAAAGAGTAAGCGTAAAAAAACCTGTCATGTTATTCGATATATCTGGCTCATCACTATCAACTTAACAACACCATTTGCTTGATACAGGTAGCCAGCGACAGGTTGAACGGATGTAACCGACGTGAACGGCGCCGCGTGCCAAACATACTTTTTGTTTTATTCATAAATGTGTGATGTCATTTTTTTATTGTCTATGACGACATCGACCTATACGTCATAATATTCAACTTCAGTTATTATATTATAGTCAGTCAGTTATTGCAAAAATATTTCTGATGCCATTCTAAAGATAAAAATTTCGGCCATTTTACACTTCAATTACAATCAATTCTGAATATTCATTTATATATTTCAGTGCCTATTTCAAACCATGTCTATTTCAATATTTAACAGTTCAGCATATGAACTCTGATTGATATAGAAATGCGCTGTGTTTTTCTGATAGAACATACCTAGTTATGACGTTTTTAGTCACAAATATTTTTAAAAAAATTTTTGGTAACTAATCATAGTACAAATTAAACGCGATTGAGTGACAGTAACACAGTTTCAAGTGCAAGTCAAACACGCTATACAAACAAGAACAACGCCAACGGAACAATCACATATTATTAAACAATACTCGTTCATTTGCATCACAGAGGCAACTGTTTGACAACTCTTACTTTCATTACGTCCATACGTTAAACAAAATTTTATTGTAAAATCTTAAAAACTGGAAAATCTCGTTATAATACCTATTCGATATTCTAAGTATAAAAGTATAGAGCATAAAAGATTTGTGCTTTTTTGCGCAAAATAAACTAAAATATTCAACCTTTTCAATAATAATGACGTTTACTGATTCAGAAACCGAAGTTAAGACGAATTATTAAGTTAGGACTCACGAAAAACATCCCAGTAGGTATACGTAACAGCTCCAGTCTATTTGAATTATCCTAAAGCTATGTCATTGTTAATATATTACTACTGACTGACACACCTAAACCGCTAAACAAATTTTTGAATAAATCGATATTTTTATATTAAAACTTACCTTGTTTATGCTACTTTTCACCTAAATATACGCGGAAAAAATTGGCGGCTACTATCCAGCATAATATTATAACAGTACACAAAAGAGTTCAACTTTCTCACTGCACAAATTTAAAATGATTAAGAAGAAAGTGGACCAGTTAATTTTTAAGACAAGTCTGAATTTAATTTGCTATAATCCACTTTCGTGTCATTAAGCACGCTAATTGTGAGTGTTAACATAATCTCACTGTGATTACATATGTTTATATTGTCATTAATTCTAGTTTTTTAAAAGGTAATTAGAGTGGCGCGACGATGGGAATTTTCAGTTCATTAAAGTAGCCTCTTATACGTAATTTTTTAAATCCAGATAGTGTAATTATTGAACGATAAGAGAATAATTAAAATAAAATGCAGAGGTATATATAGATATATAAATATAACGAATAGTAACTACTTACTGAATTTTGCATAATGTAACTGTATAATATTTGACAAATTGTAATAAATTGCTTCAGTCTAAACTAATATTATAAAGAGGAAAGATTTGTGATTTTTGTGTGCATGTTTGTAATGAATAAACTCAAAAACTACTGTGCCGATTTCAAAAATTCTTTCACCATTGGAATGATACATTCACCCTGAGTAACATATTTTATTGTGATTAATTTTATTTATATTTTAGGCGCGGGTGAAACCGCGGCGCAGTGCTAGTACTGAATAAGAATGTTTGACAAAGGCCGGCAACGCACCCGTGGGCCAACTGGCGTTAGGAGTGTCCAAGATCAGCAGACCACTTTTCATAAGGGAGCCTCCTGCCCGTTTGCCTCCTATTTCATCAAAAAAAAAAACATTTTAGGTGTTTCTTTTTATTTTCCTTCCCAAACTTTAGTATATCTCTGTATCAAATTTAATCAAAATCGGTTCTGTGTTTAAGTCGTGAAAGTGACATAAATACATACATACAGTGTTACTTGCGCATTTGATATTCATGAGCATTGCTAATTTCATTCGGTTGATAAAGAAATAATTTACTTAAATACCAA
This sequence comes from Aporia crataegi, assembly GCA_912999735.1. Taxonomy (NCBI): domain Eukaryota; kingdom Metazoa; phylum Arthropoda; class Insecta; order Lepidoptera; family Pieridae; genus Aporia; species Aporia crataegi. Next base: position 6,524,800 of record OU538733.1, on the reverse strand, counting down.
TGATACATATATTTTTTTATAATTTATATATTTATTGACACTTTATAGATGCACAGCACACAAACAGTCGACAAAGCGATGCGCACGATTTAATCATTTCCTTGAGATTCTATGAAACTTAGGTATAACATCGTGCAAAATAAAATGACTAATAATAGCGTTGAAAACATAACAAATTGTTCACCTTTGTAAGAAAAGGTTAGAAGAAAAGATCGCTGTGAAATAAAGGATTTAATAAGCTAATGGGTTGCAATGTAACAGGCGGATGGGGTGTATGTGACCATCACTATATTATCAATTCAAGAGTATAATTATGTCAATAAATTATTAGGCGCGCTCCACGTTTTTTTTCCTGGAAAATATCGGATTTTTGTCCCGCAGCAAAGGGTTCGTGTGAAGTAGGCGCGAACGTCAGTGAATGTGGACTGTTGGCACTTGGCAGTTTTTTTGTGATGATTCGGGCCGCGATTTCACGCCATCATTAGCGCACGAGTGACGGCGTGAAATGGAGTGGACATTACATTACTTATCTCATGTGTCACTTTACAATACTCTCGATTCAATTATTAAAAATATGTATAAGAAAGGCATCATTAAAAGCTTGTATTAATAAATATTATCTATGTCAAGATAAAGAAAATAAAACAAAATTACCTTTCCGTTCCTTTTACTTGATTACTGCATCGCAAATAATAATTTTTCCGTAGCAGAGCCACGTTGAAACTTATACTGACGCACTGTCTGGGGTGAAACCACGGGCTCACAGAATACCAGCATGAAACGGTACTGTTACTGTGTTTCGCTTAGTGAGTGAGGATACCGCAGGCCCACCACAATACCTCAAAGGCCGACAACGCAACGGCGGCGGTGATGTCTTAATATGGAGACCCACCTGCCCTGGTCTCAGATATTACATAAAAATAAAAAATAAATTCTCGCGGGTTAAGTGTGATAGAAAACGACTTAGATTAATGTTCGCCAGAGATTTATCCATGCCAAAACACCTGTATAAAAAACAGTCCGTTAAGATGTCTTAACTGGACCCAAAGATTGATCATTATTTTTAGTAGCGAATCCCAATTATTTATTGGCATTGTTATACTAATAGCGTTAAAAATAACGACTGTTACCACTCATAGTAATTTAAAATAACGATGCAACGCACAACGACGCACGCTCTCATATTTTCTTGATACATAATTGATTTTATTCAACGTGAATAGATAGATGAACGCATTGGAATGTAGTTTTAATAAAATATCACAGTTGTTTTCACTCATATAGAGTCATTACATTAAAATATATGTGACGATAAAAACCCAAGAACCGAGTATAATTTACAATTAGTTTGGAAATAGACTGGAGTATGTTTTCTACAATATTATCAAATAAGATAACTGATCAGTTTTACGGGTTTAAAATAGGTTAAACATATATACTGCAGACTAAAGTCTTGTATCGAGAAAAGGCAAGACAGGGCAACGCTCACATTACTTGAAAGTTAAGGCCAATTTTTCTACACTTCTTTTAATGATGTTACATAATTGAATGGTCTCCTTGACATGGTTGATATGAAGTATCCTAGGTAGAATTTGGACAAAAAGTATTCTGTCCTTTTCAACAATTACTTCTACAAGAAAATTGATCCATTTAGGTAAATCTTATTAATACAAGTGCCAGGATGGATAAGAACATTTTCCATATTCATGCGAAAAGTAAATAGTTTTCTTACGACAATTTTTTATTATAATTTAAAAAGATATAAGTAAATCAGCGAAGAGGTAGTAAAGGAAAATGAATACAATGTACTCGTCTATCAATTTAAAGTCGACGCACATTTCACGCTAAAACCGATGTGTCGCTGTCACACACGTGTATCGGCACTGCGAATCTGACAGCTTGATTTATATTCCAGCCGTACTGATAAATCCATACATACTTATCGGAAGACGCAATTATTAGGATGTGAAGCTTTTTTTGTCTTTAAATATCAAGTACCGGACAAATGTCTTGGTAGTAGTGAATGATGATGGGATAGTATTATACTGTTTAGATCAGGTTTTAAAGCAAAAAGCTGGAATGTTCAAATAGCGACTCCTAGCAACACTCAGGCAATTTTAAAGCCAATAACGAAGTCATCACGAGATGCCGACCCACGACGGAAGACGTTATTTCGGTCATAAGGGTTTCGATGCTAAGTAAGTTGATAGAGCTATAATAGGTTCAACGTTCTATAATTGTCTGACGCATTTAGATAAGTCTCTTTTCGTTGGGGAACAGTGATAATATTCCCTATTTCTAACATGTGTTTAATAAGTTAATAAATACGTATTTCAGGAGAAAATGTGCTGCATTTTATTTCACGAGGAAATGTTAACTCGGCCAAATAATTTCTACATATTGCTATTATCATAAAAATTACTATAATTTTACTGATCATAAATTTAACAAAAAAAAAAAACGGACTTCAAATTGTAACTCTAAAACTACTGAACAGGTTTTGATGAAATTAAATGGGACCACACAGGAAGCATCAGCTTTCCATCAAAAACAGAATCATCAAAATCGGTTCACTCAGACGAAAGTTCTGAGGTAACAAACATTAAAAAACATACGCGTCGAATTGAAAACCTCCTCTTTTTTGAAGTCGGTTAAAAATCAAGAATAGAGTCTATAGAAGTATAAACCATTTCAAAGTGCTTTATGAATATACCTACACTGGATATTTATAACGTCAAGGGTATGTGGTCAAATTATACATTATAAGGTGTGAGATCCTTAGTGAGATCAGTTTAGTGGATATGGTGGTCAAAATCGTGGTCCGTGATCAGATAAACCAGTGACAGATATTTAATATTTTTTACCCCTTATCCGAGAGCCTATTTATATATAGAAAGCGTATATTTTATGTCTGTTTCTGGAAAAAACTAAACATAAATCCGTCCAGCAAATGGACATAAAGGAAACATGTTTTTGAACGGAACGCGCTCATAAACTACTGTATTTATGGAGACGTAGGTACAGTTCTTGTAATTTTATTTAAAAGAAGATATTAAAACGGTGATGTTAGAGCATTTAAAAAATAATGGTCATCCGTTATTATTATACTTAGAACTTAACTCAAAATAACCGTACGGTCTTACTATAGACATTAATTTCTTTTAAAAGATGGAACAAATTATTTTTACAATAGGTATACAAGTTTTGTGATTTCGCGCGATTTTCATTTAAAAAATTACAAAACGTAATTTTTTAATCTATTTATATGGAAAATAGTAATAGTACTTTCTGTCAGAACTAAGGCTTTCCAAATATATAATAGAAGAAAAATCTGCTCTGAAAGAAAAAATCAATACCGAATTTTGTTTAACTGTTGACATTTATAATGTCGATAATAACAAACAAATCGTGCCTTAATTTACATAATCAGAATTCCAAACACTCCAAATTAGCATTGGAATTGGTCTCTAATATATACCAGCTCATATTCGATACTCACGATGCGCACACATCGTGCGTTTGCTATAGAATATGTTTGTATATCTAATACCAGACACTGCATAGAAATTAACTATTATCCCAATACATTTAAACATATACAAAGCATATATGTATACGTATATGTTTATAAAAATGTGAGAATTGGAGATTAATTAAAAATAACCAATTCTGACCGAATGTCAACTCTGTGGGTTCTTTTTAAGTTCTAATTAGATTTGTTTTGGTGAGGAGAAAAATATTGTAGTCAAATTTATTTTTTATTTTATAAATTGTCTACAATAGCCAACTTTCGATATCGAAGTGTTGATATTCAAATGGTCATAATATGAAGCGCAAGACCACAGAATTGTAGGCAAAACTCTAATCCTAGTAGACGAGTGACCCGTTCACCTGACACGTTCAGTTATTTCCGTCAGTTATGCGTCTTCGACGATCCGCGTCGCCTCAATTGCTCTGCCATTCATTTAGTTACTGGTGCAACGACCTTGCCGCACGATTCAGAGGGACATTCACATGTGCAAAATGTAAGAAATATGAAGAAATTTAGCAAGACTGTATAAAATTTAAGGAATTTAAAATATTTAAAGTTTTATTTTATTTTTAGTTTATTTTTATATAATTACCGGAATAGAGTAGTGCTAGTTGACAGACACAGTCTTAAGTCATAGTAATAATAATAATTTATTTGTTTTTTTCCAACCATTACACAAATACAGCTTCCCATAGAGCTTGTAGTGTAAACTGTTAGGAGCCTTAGCAAATCAAATTAAAATTAACATCAAATTACAATTTTGTTACATTCGAATTTAAAGAGTGGAGTCAAATTATTACTATGCCACAGCCCACACGTGTTATTTAGTTAGTCGTTACTAACAAAGCTAATCAAATTAGAGGTAACTGTTCTGTGGCAGGTGACAACTCCGCCACGACGCGTGGACGCGTAAGATAATGTAATAAATAGGTAGTTAATCCACAAGATTTTTCCACATAAACCATTAAATAATGGATGAGTTTTTTTAATTGATCATCATTTAACATTTCAACAACACTGAATGCGATGCATGTATTTGACGACCGATTGGCGCAATTGGTAGTGCTCCTGCCTTCTGAATCAAAAGGTCCCGGGTTCGAATCCCGGTAGGTGCATTTATTTGTGTGATGAGCACGAATGTTTGTTACCGAGTCTTGGTTGTTTATAAATTTATATATATGTATATTTATTGTGGTACCCTCGTTGTTTCTGATTACCATAACACAAGTGCTTCAGCTACTTACTTTGAGATCAGAGCAATGTATGTGAGTTGTCCCAATTATTATTATTATGTATTAATTTATCTATAATCGTGTCTATTTTGATCGTTCATATTTCATTTGAAAGTTAAAAGGTTTCAAAACGGTACAACGCATAAATTGATAATATATTATTAGTAGCTAAGCTAATTATAGCTGTTATATATAATTTTATAACAAATAATTTACTTACAAGTATACAATGAACGCAGCGTGGCGTCACTCGCCGTGTACCCGAGTCTAACGACGTCTCATCTACACTATTTACATTAAGCACAATCTGAAAAGAAAAAGCATGAATTAAAGACAAAATGTAGTTAGCTGCATGCACTAGCTGGCATTCTAGAATCTAATCAGACAAATGTTATACTTTCATCTAATTCAGATACGCACATTAGCTCCAGTACCATAAATTGAATTATAATAATATTTGTATAATTTCTATAAATTATTTTCTAATATTACTGTTAAATGTACAAAATACCAATGAATGTTGCATAGAAGGTGCTGAGTAAATCAGTTTTTCGCAGCATAAAAAGGTAGTAATAATAATTAAGTCATCAACGTAATTACTACTATGGCTAGCTACCGGATCTACACAATGAGCGACCTTGGTTATCCCTCATCACACCCTAGTATATTCAATGACAGACCTAAACCAACCTTATTACTTTGAGATAAGATTCAATTCACCTCAAATTATTGAGATAGAGATTAAGACTGGCTTTAGAGAACGGGGCAGCTGCGTTTGCTTACTTTTGTTTAAGACTAAGTGCTTGCTCTTCTTATGTTGGATTCAATGCGATGAATAAATAATACCTATTGTAAGCATTCCATACCATGAGATACTCAAAGACATATAATATTACTTAAAATATCTGTGAAGAGAAGAAACGGACTCCCTGTTTCAATATTATATTAATGTAGGTAGTCGTTTTGGTACGCAGTAAGCCAGTTTACGAGGAGCTGGTCTAAATAGAAAACTCTATGCTCGAAACATTATCATAAAAATAACTCGATTAATAAATATAATCAAAAAAAATACATTGTTAAATTTTGCAAGCATGTTTGCATATAGTAAAAAAATGTAGAGTCAAATACTAGAGCATTGACCTGCATAAATCATAATCCAAGAAAAGCGCCAGCACTTAATTAGCCGTGGTTAATTCCTTTGCTAATGGTTTTCGGTAGATACCTTCACGTGTTTTAAATTCTTTATTGTGAATGGGATTTATTCTCCGTAAGGTCGTATCTCCCACCTTTATCACTTTAAACGCGAGATCAGCCAAAGCAGGCTCATAAAATTTCATCAGTGTGATTTGAGTCTATTTTTTATATATAAAAGGCCTCAGTTACATAACACAAGCTATCTGTCAGGTTTCGTTACGGGCAAATAGGCTCTTACTAAGCAAGCGTGGCAGAAGGCCGCATCTCCACTTACCATCAGATGGGATTGCGGCCAAATGTTTGCTCAGTTTTTGATAGAAATAGACCGCGTCATTATATTGGAGAAAAAAAGTGTAAAACGCTAAATGTAGCACGACCCTGATAGCGAGATTGCGATTGCAACTCGACACGCGATCCGCAGTTATGTCTTACGAAGTTTAGAAAGTAAAGCAAGCCTGTAGCCATTCATCGTTATCATCATAATTATGTAAACAAATTTATCTTTGATTTAACAGGATTGTGCTTGTGTCTGCTACTAAATTACATTCCATTTCAAATTAATATAAGAGCTTCTATATCAGCTTCCAATCTCCAAGTTTTGACGATGAAATCTAATTGCGCCATATTTTATGTGAATATGCTACAATAACTTTCAAAAAGGCATCATATAGCAGTTTGTTTTGTGCCGGATTTTCAATAATTTTACTTTCAGTCTGTCAATAACCATTTATGTAGACCTGCAGACATTACAGAAAAAAGACTTGTTTCGTTTTGCTTTTAAAATTCAGAGGCCATAGAAAAAAAATGTTTTGATTAATGTTGTTGACTTAAAATCTCATCATAAACTGGACCCCAAGTCTCAGTGAAGGTCACTTAAAGTCCAGCTACAAACGCCCTTTCGACAATTTACAAAACATATCATAATATTGCAGAAATAGTACAGTACTTTCATACACAATAATATCATTTATTTTCTTCGTATTATTCAGGGTATCCATTAAAATCCTTCTTATATTTTTTCTTATGGTAAAGACCACAAACTGGTCCCAAATCAGTATTCAAGTTGTCACCGGTTTCTCTTAATTAATAATCAATTGACTCTCATACAGTTTGCAGATGATATGTGACCAGCAAAATGTATTACGCTCACTACAATAGTTACGTGAGCTGATTGATAAAATTGGATTTTTTTTTCAGTTTCAATATTACGCCATTAAGTGATTCCTTTTTAAAAATCACATTAAAGGCGTAGGTTTAAAAAGATTCTTTGCGTTAAATTTACCTCTTTCTATAAAGGAGAGTCCCAAAGGAAAAGATTTAGGCAAATCAAGCAGATTAAAATAAAGCTGGGCAAATCCGGAGCTCACTTGCCTATGTTTCCATTATTTAGGAAAACCATTCACGCAGCTAATTGAAAAAGTCAAGTTCTTTTTGACGCAAAAGGGGAGGTGTTATAAATTTGACGTGTCCGTGTGTCTATTAAAAAAATATAGATATTATAAATTTTATATTGTGTCCATGTGTCTATAATACCTGTGTGTACATAGACACACATCACACGGCATCGAAGCTCCTAACGACTGGACCGATTATGATGTTGTTTTTTAACATGTCTCGGAGCTTTTTATTTGAATTATCTTCAATTGTACATGTTACGAATATAAATAGACACCACACTAAAAGAATTTTATCCCAATCGATTTCTGTGGATAACACTTAATATTAATGATACCTATATTTTGATGGTCAAGGTCGTGTAATCAATCAATGCGCGCCTCAAAACAACAGATAAATATAGCGATAACTCTAACGATAAATTGCAACCAGTTAAGGTATGAAGGCACTTTCTAAGGATTAAGCCAAAAGGGACCGTAGAGTCGTTATTTTAGGTTTCAAATTTGTTTATTTTGTGCTTGTGCGTGGGCAAGAGTTATTTTAATGGTCCTGCGGTTGAACTCAACAAACATGTTATTTCGCTATTACAACTATCTCCCAGCGCTGTGAATAGACAAGTGAATTAGGAAGTGGAACATTCATTCAGGTCATTACAGCATCATTGGTTGTTGAAAGGCATGACACATAATACATACAGTAACATATTACCTACTTATTACTAAGTAACTACTTGGTAAGTACCTTTATATTAAGTACACTTTCTAGTTTAAAGGTCATTATTTTTTATCAAATGATTCTTGTGATAGTTTCTGATGATTATGAAATAGGTAAATACTAATTATATATCGACGTATAATAAGAAATATATACAGAAAATCTAATATACAAAATAAAAGCTTTTGTTACATAATCGCTTTCAAAGAATCAAATTTCACTATATTCCGTTGCTAGGGGACGGCAAAATTCTCAGTTTGTAAATGGGAAAAGTATTGGCTTTCATTGGCTTGTTGCGCAAACAGTACAGGTGACAAGATAAGTTATACTATGGCTAGTTTAAATATCAATGAATATATGTTATTTTCTATAAGTTCATTGATATAATGGATGTATTACAATGGTGGGTCAGTATTTGTATTCAAAAGCTGGGTCATTGTTGGTTAATCCAATTCAAGTCTTGGAAAATTATTGGTTGCTGCCGCTGTGTACGCTATCACATGTTGTTTCATATAAGCCGCCATGACGAGCAAGTGCGGGTAGTAAATGATTTAATTCTTAATACAAAATAATCAGTATTTTTTTTTTCTTAACAAAGTTATGAGAAAAAACATGTTTCTAATTTCTATTGTTGTTTGTAATATTAAAATTTATACTGGAAACCCATGAAACTTAATGCTATTAAAAAAGCTAGTGGTCGCCTATTGGTCGACTACAATTCAAGAGTAAGTCAGGTATGTGTATGCTGTGTGTCATCCAAGCAGTAGTGTGTGTTAATATTTTAATTAATTTAATGTATTTATAACGCATTTCATATTTAAAACATATCATTGTCCACTCCTTCATACTCCTCAGTCCGCGCAATTTTCGTAAAAAGCAGTTATTGCTTCACGTATTAATTAAATAATAATTATTAAAAACATTAGGCAATCTTTTATATCCGGTCATACTGTTGAACAACCGGTAAAATAACTTATGTGTAAAAGGTCAATCTGGTCAAACAAAATAGTTTAGAGCAATTAGATCGGGTAGCAACGAGCTGAATTGTGAGTTTACACATTCCGTTCTATATTTGGCGACTGGTGAGTTGTAAAGATATCGAGTTATTTAGCACTAGGTAAATATCTCCTAACTGACAATTTACTAACAAGATTTACAATAACTTTAGGATTGTAGAAGCTTGTTACAGTATGATTGGAGTCGTGACTTAAGCGTTATCAGCACAAAATCTTTTAGAAGTTTACTGAAACAAAATATATGAGATTTTAGTAAACATCGAACAACAGAATATATTTGAGTTAGAAAAATATCAAATCGTAATTCGTAACATAAAATAATACTATAAAAAACAGTTTTAAAAGCAAAAATCTTGGAAATAGCTGAATGACGTATAAAATCGTGGTGGTTAATTACCAAACAGTGTGCATTTAGATACCGATAGCTTGAAAGGTTTAACCACAAGATACCGCAAGTCACCTCGCATCACGAACAATGCCAAGGTATTTTTGTTGAAATATGCCCATCCTAAGGCTTGCCATATACACTCGTTTTCCTTATTTGATGCGTAATTTAGAATTTCGTACTTAGGTATATACTTTAAGTTCGATGCACGGTATTAAATTACAATTTCCGAACGTGCGCCGGCACAAACAAAATATAAACGCTGCGTTCCGCATGACGCTAATAGGTTTTTATTTTAGTTATTTTAAATAAAAGAATACTGTTAAACTTTTTATACCTACAAAATAACTAAGATTTGCAGTTTTCGTTGAGTTTTTATCAGGGGTTAATTACAACAAGTAGATAATAATGCTCGTTTACTTTCGGCAATATTGTTTTGTACAAGCTTAAATTTGGTATCACAACAAGCTTAAATTGCTCACTTGTAACTCATGTCAATCTCATTTCCAGAAGAATTAGGAGGAAGGTGTTAAATGCTCAGTACCTACACATTTAACGAAGTAATTCGTTGAGATTTCACATAACTGCTACTGCACTTTAAAACGTCAAATCAGCAGATGGTATTAATGTAGAAATAATAAACTACAATGGTCATAATCGGACCGCAGTAATTCACTGTTTTAGACTTTTACTTTCTCTTTTTGATCATGCTTTTTTATGCTCTGTTAAGAAACTTACATTGACTTTGGTTTTTTGTTTTTGATTGGACTTTTTGATTCCCTGTAAACAGGGAGCAACATAGCTGTTTAATTCTTTAGAGAGTAAAGTTGATTTGAATTTGGAATGCGGATATTGTTACTAAATGTTTCAATGAAAAAGTTGCTGGCTGTCAAAAAATAATCCGAGCGCGGACCAAATAGAAAAAGTTTCATCAAAGTAAAAACGCGCGAAACGCATTCTTTCTTTTTTATTGTTTGTTCAAACTCGGATTTAATATAAATAATACTTAAAAATCATGTCTGCCTCAAGTAGTGATAATTATAAAAAATTATTACAAAAATTTATTAACTCTAGAGACTGACTTTACTCAACATATCGGACGCTAAAAATGTGATACAAGCCTGTTGTGTTACCTACAAAGTCCCGGGAAAAATATTTTCTAATAAAAAGTAGAGTAACTTTAAATCTTTTTCTCCATTCTGGATTCAAAAAACACTCGCCTTAAAAATAGTGGTTTGATCTCTTTGTAAGCAATCTTCTATTCCCCATTTAATATGCCTTAACTCATAAAAGTCCAAATTCGTAAAAAATTACGCATCTATAGTTACAGTATCGAACAAGTTAAATAATAATTAGCCGCGAGGCACAAAACCAGTTTAAATCGTGAGTATCCCGCATACTAGTCGGATGATGACTCGATATACTATTGTGAATACGAACTAATTCTATTCAATTGATTATGATCATTTGTTCAATGATTGTGAAGCCTCTGTTTGTTAAAGAAAAATTATTGAATTTAAATTGGTTTGCCGTATTTGTACTTGTTCTTATTGTGCAGAAACGAAGTACCTATCTATTCTTGTGTGCGCGAAATCTTACCTCCGATTAGTTAATTTTATAATTGATAAATACATTTTAAATACTGAAATAACACATTAGTGTTAGTGCTTTTACTCTATAATATATAAAGCTGAATTCTTATTGTCAAGATTTTTGGTGATGCTTAAGTTTAGACTTCATTCATATAAAAGCGTTCCATTACGATTTAGCACCTATTTCTTACGTTTGTTAAGTAATTGCATTCTTACTAATGCGAAAATGCACAATAACGCAATGTTACAAGGCTTTAGCTATCGCATAGATCATGCTTTTAATTACCGAGTAAGCTAAATTGCGACCTCGTTAAGATAAAGATGATAAGTCATCGACTTACATTGCTTAAACATATACCTACCTTAATCAGAAATAAACTTTCTTCTTAGCAAGACTAAGGAAGAATAGACGACTATGGAAACTATACGGATGGGTAGGTACTTACTACATGACTGTCTACACTCTACAGTATTCGTAACCCATACCTTACAACTATGGCTTATTTAATTCAAATGACAGGTCTATCAGTTTATTAAATTAAAAGTTTAGTAATGGGGCAATCAGTATTTCAAAACACTATAACCCCAGTCCAAATTTTTAATTACCTATTAGGTATTAAAAATAAAATCCTACCTTATCAGCACTGCTAAATTAAAATAATCACAGCACAAATAACAACTCGTTAACAGTACGTCAACTCGGGAATACTGCGCTGAAACTCTAAGAACACAGAGGCATTAGCACCGGTAATTTCCGGTCAAATTTCAACATACGGATATAATTCGAATTGCAAAACACCGACGAAGCGCACAACCTGCAACTAATATGAACCGGATGATATTTAACAGTTTACCTGAACTTGTAGAAATCAGCGGGGTCATCAGAGGATATGTTTAGTTTTTGTTTAATTAGAGAAACTTTTCGTTTACTCAATATATGTTTGGAATTGTAGAAACGAATTACTGTAATAACGTTTATCCTCTACAGTGTTGTAAAATAAGTGAAATTTAAAGTATCATAGGAATTATTCAACTTTCATAGAACTAACAAAATTATGTAATGCCATATTAAGTACCGAGATCTAAATTTTAAACTGTCAAAACTATAAATTATTTAAGTCTTAAACACGATAAATAATATTATTACAGTAAAAAGTCGACACAAAAGGTAATTCAGAGATTTAATGTAAAACTGCGATTCAAAAGAAATCCATTTTAGAAGTAAGATGAATTTTACGAGTTAATTTAGTAGCAAGAATTAGATATTTATTAGTCTCATAAAAGTATTACAAATAATATATTCGCATAAGACGATAGTTTCCAATCGATTTATATAACAGGTGGCCGGTGAATTTTATAGTTATTATCGTATTACGTAATAAATATAAAATCGTACAATCAATTATCAATTGACTTTTGACTAACTTTTAGACATAGATATTATTGTGAATTTTTTAAATTAATTTATGTAACACTAGTTTTATCACGCGATCTCGTTTTTAGGGCACAGAATATTATAAACATATATAATATAATATTATTATATAATATAATAATATACAATATAAACATACGCTATGTTTCTCGATAAGATTGTAGCTTCCTATCACTTTTTTTTAAACATGAAACATCGGTCCAGTAAATAGTATGTAAGGTGGTATGGGTGTAAAATAATTTACCGCTACGACAAAATTCGCTAGGGACAAATAATCTCTACCAGGTTCTGAGCCTCTTCGGGCTCTTTCAAATAGAAAGACGAGTCTCATAAATCCTTGTCAATTCATTGGGGAATTCGTAAAAGGCACTTTAAACTCGGCTCTTTATGCGAGTAAGAAATGCAGTTACGTTTTTGTGGTCGAAGCATATATAATATTCTTCACAAATGTAGCATTTTATGATACTATACAAATAATTAAATTACTTAAATACCTACATCCATAGGCACAAATAATTATCACCTGCCATTGGTCCAGGCTTGGCCCTTCGCCCCACATAACTTAATCTATGGTATTCAACTATTCAGGAATTGGTTATGGTTAACCAAAGCAAGGCCGGCCGCGCCCTGCCGATTGGTCGTTGAATAGCAATACAATAATTTGTATTGTTACGGTCACTACATTTATTGGCATAATTTAATGAAGACTGGTCAATGAACTAAATCAAATGGTAAATGAAGGTCTATTAAATTTAACAACAAATTGAGGATTACACACAATCGTTTCATCTTACAATATAAACTATTATAAATGGTGTTAGTCATCAGGAAAGAAGATCTAGTAGCCTTTGATGCAAATATTTATTAAGTAGCAAAATTCGTTATATGTATAGCAATCAGTTAAGCAGTTAAAAATGATAAAACATTTAGCAATTAATTCATATTAATTATTATCAATTATAATTGTGGTGTAATTTTATAGATATTGATCAGAAATGTTAATCACATATACCTGGATGTCTATAGATAATTATGTGCCCATATATAATAATGATAAATAATATGCTCAGTGTTCAAACACAAATTTATTTCAAATTAAGTTTTCTGAAAATTGTTATCATTAACACCTGTGCAAAGTCCACAAACCAGCAAAACTGAAATTTTATATTCCATGAATATTATTTTAAGTTTAAACATTTAAAAAAGAACAAAATTTATTGATGTTTTTGCTAAAGTAACTATTAAGACTTCCAAGTCTTTAAAGTTACTTTAGCCCAGCCCAGATAAGTCCTGGCTTATTTAAATAATTATTTTACAATTAAAAAGATATACTACTCAAAAATTATTAATTTTTATTATGTGACACCTTCACAACCTTCCAAGAAGCGAGTTAATCTTTACACTTATGAAATTGTAAGTAGCTAATGTCTAATGATAAAATTTACGGAGGTATGCCAAAATAATGATCTTTATTCCTTGTGTATGTGTGTTCTTTAATATGGACATTATAACAGACTTGGATTCAGTAAATTGTATTTATATAAAATAATACTTATCCATAAAATTTACTAAATTTTTACCAAATTAGTAATCAAAATTTTAAAGTAAAATTCAATAAAATATAACTTGTAAGGCTGAATAAATAATAATAAGGCAAGGTAAAGGCATTCTTGAAATAATTCTTGATGGTTATTTTAGAATGAGTACACAAGTGATTATTTTTTAACTTCAGAAACAGTAAACTTTTAATACCTACAATGAGTTTCCTTTGACTGATTATCATACATCAAAATCATACAAAACTATTTAATTGCTTATGATATTTATAAACAACTGTATTTTAAAAGTATATATAGCTACACCATGACTAAATCTAGTTTGGTGAGTAGGTACATGTCAATCATAACTTAAAGCCTGTTGAATATTTGTCTGTATTGCTCAACGACTGTGAATCAGAAAGTTATTATGCAAGCAGTATCTGCTTAAGGAAATTTTGAAGAAATATGTATGAATGTCGTAATGGTACTTTAATGCATTGATTGCCAGTGAATTCGAAAAAAGCGCTCACTTTTCAAATATATTAATTGTATTATATGCGCGTTCAGAAGGAAATAGAGCATGCAATTTTAACCAACATAATATTTTAAATTTTGAACAAGGTTTTTATTGTCATAATAATTAAATTCCGTAACCTACCTATAATAGACGTCACGAAGAAAGGAATTTTATCTGAATTAAACACAATCTGCTACAATTCGCCGTTATCTCTCCAGTTTTGTGCAAGTACTTCAGACGTTAGAGTTCGTGTCGAATAATAATAATAATCGGAATTCTATGTAATTCCATCTAAACGTGTCTAGTTATTTAGTGTAAAGGAACTTACTTCGGCAAGTAATAAATGTGTATACAGCAGCTTTAATCCAATATTAAACTGCGATCACTACTCTGATCTTATTACCGTTGAAGGCACAAAAACATTCCACGAACAATAACGATATTTATGTAGTCACTTTTCATTCACTAACGCACGACAATCGTTTTAAATTTATAATAGACACTCTACTACGGAAATTATAATAGAAACTTATTAAATTTTATTAATGAAGCTCACGCAACAACCGCAAACTTCTTTTCCAACTGACTGACGGCCATAACTAAAGATGTTGCCATTATTATCAGTCAAGTCACGTTGTTTTTCTGCTCACGTGTCGATGTTGCCATTACAAATTTGTTTTGTATGTCCACAATGCATTTGAAAAAAAAAATATTTAAAAAAATGCAGGCAGTTTATTGAAAGGCATATAATTAGACTAAAAACTGACTTAAATAAGCAGACAAAACTCATTCTATATTTAAAAATAGTATAAGGTTTCTACTTTCTATTTTAAAACTATTAATCTGCACACTTATAGTTATATAAACGTGTTGGTCAAACCGTTCTGTCTCGTTTTTCCATTATACAATTTTTGTTGATAATTATTTTACAATACCAGATTATTTGCATCGGCAAATGCACGTTAGCGAGTCAGTCTATAGCCCGCGAAAGTACCTGACAGATAAACGATAAGTGAGGTGAGAGATAGAGGAGATAATGCATTCTACTTATTATTCTAACTGTACTCTGCACTATGCTTAAAAACCAATGCGGCAACGTAGAGGAAGGCATGTAGGTACTCCTTTAAGTAAAATTTATTCTTGACAAATAGATTATCCAGGGCTTAGCAACTGTGTATTTACCTACGGCCTACTTACATATGATATAGAAGATTTAAATAATACAGAGTTGTAAAGAATATTATATTTCATTTTAACAATTCCATATATTAATTAATAGGCGTACGAGAGTAGGTAGGTATATAAAATTTCCCTTACAAGTTACAACACATTATATATCCTTAACAAAGTGTATTGGAAATGCAACAAAGTTATAATCAGTTTCAGAAACAGAGATCCTATTTGTTTAAACTAACTTTTGTAAAAACTGTATAAAATATTTTGATTTCTTAAAATCTTCGTAATTATATTAATTGTACTTTCTAATCAATGAAGAAAGTCGCTCATTATTACATGATACAAGTTTAGTATATAATACGTGAAGTGAAATTATTATTAACAATAATTATTTAATTATAATGAATATAAAACATGGAATTATCATCCACAATAACAAATTTAGTATCAAACACACAATTTTAAATTTCTTCAATGATCTCATAATTATTGTAGTAAGAAATATAGTTAATACAATTCCTGAGCTAATTGGGTATCACTAAGTGTTTTTGTTTAAAAATTAGAACCAGGAACTAACTTTAGTGTATTTCGTCATGTAAATGATGGTTTTAGTTGCAAGACATTGTAGCCATATAGCAACGTCATATTAACTACGAATAGTAAGAATATGTATTATTAGTAAATTATTGCTCTATATATATTAAGATAACTTTAACTTGTGACAAAAATTCCAATATGTACCAAAAATCACAATTACAAAGAAACGTATAAAGTAACAAGCAGTCTATGAAGTCTGAAAATGTGTTAAAAATCAGCCTAATGTACAAAATTTTATATATAAATTATGATTATACAATATATTAATTATTATGATATAAAAGTGATACAACACGTATGAAGCATAAATGGTTTCGATTGATACAGGCACAATTTCCAATATTCTAACACCTACGAATCTATCTATCTAAATCTAATATAATTGGAGTATTTTATATAGTGTGTACAGGTGTATTATATTTTAACAATGGTATTTGCTTGTAAAAAATCTTTAACAAGTTCCTGAATATAAGATCTACAGATTTTTAGACTAAACATTCATGTAGGGTAACACTCAGTCATTTGTTATTGCTATGTATGATATACTAAAACAATATTTTTTTTAAATTTTCCAAGTCATTTAAATTAATTTAAACACATTACGCTAACTATATAATAAATCGTCTATATCAATATTGGCACACGCACTGTCAAATTGAATAAATTTTTAAAGAGCACACCAAATACTGTGCCGCTTAATGATTGAATGTTAAGTACATTATAACTCATAATACTACAATTTGGAATCATTTATAAAACAACCTTTTAATTATATGTGAATAACCTAAAATGTAAAATATTTGATCATGTACTATTGACGACATGGCTGGTATTCAAAATATTAAATATAAATGTAGGTATATACCTCTTGACACAACATACTTAGAATTAACAATAAAATTACTTATTGTAATGCAACACTAGCAGCGCAAATATAAATTCCTTAATTGCCAACCATCTTGTTATAAATTACAGAGTATATATTCATAGACTAAACATGTGGCTTTCGTTTCGTTACGTTTCGCGATACTGTACGCCTAAAATATTAAGTCCAGCGTCGTCTTTTTTATTAACACATTATAGTTGAGCCACTACAAACGTGCGCACTGAGTCATAAAACATTTTTATCAGGTCTCTCGCTCACACTTATAGGCATATCGGAACTCTCGCTCGCACTGCTAGGGTTGTGTAACTACGTCGATGTCATCGTCATCGTCAGAGCAGCTATCGCTGTCATCTTCATGTAAATTTATTATCAGAGGCTGTATTCTCTGATCTCTTAAAATGACCTTGGCTAAATCGCGATCCTTTAACTCCTCTGCATGCCTCACACATTTTACCCAGTCCTCTTTGGATACATTCTCCTATTTTGTATATATATTTTGTATATACGTCTGCTATTTTGAAAGTATTGTACCTACCTGCGTCCGAGCGGCATCTCTTTTTCGACAACGAGTTGTGCGGCATTGTCACATCCCTTTGACATAATGATTTATGACTCATTGCGCACGTTTGTAATGGCTCAACTATAGTGTTTGTCACTGGAGCCATAAATGCTACATATCTTTATAAATGTGTGCCTTTATGGAATTAGGAGCAAAACTTAGTATTCAAATGCAGGAAATACCAATAATAATTAGTAAAAAAAAATGTGTCGATTTTTAATCCTAATTTTTGACTTTTTTCATTAACCTAATCTTGTCTTAAGACCATTGCATGCATCATCTTTTCGTTCAAGATAGTAAGAGATGTACAGTTTGTGTCTTTACAGACATCATTGTAATTTAGAAGCCAAATGCAGCTCCCTTATTGGTATAATCTGCATTTCAATACTTACAGCTGCTTAATTTTAAGTAATGTGAATGGTCCTGCTATTCACATCACTGGGTTACTATAATCGAATCTTGTGTATATAGGCAAATGCTCCCAGAGGCTGAAAATACTAGGACGTCCTCAAAATCTTTAGCAATATCCCCAGTATATAATTTGGCATAATGCTGATACAGCAATATATTTTAATTAATAAACATGAATTTAAACAAATAAATACTATTTTTGATCGAACCAAATTTGATAGTGAATTAGTGACTGTAATAGAAATTATTCAACATACTGATTCTTCGTGTAGCGTAAATTGAGTTAAATTAACAAAATGGAAAACGTGTATGTATGACTAAAATCATATACTTAGCAATATATTTGAAAAATTTCTACGAACTGCTCACTTTTCAGCATATTTTGATAATACGTGGATTAATAAATGTTTGAACTACTTTCAAATTAATTTTTAAAAAAATAGTAATATGTTGTATTATTCACTCGTCCCAAACGTCAAATTTTAACTTCAAAACAATCCAATAGCGCCTATTGAATCACTGCGAACTTTCGTCTTAATCAAAACCACTGATACACAAGCGAACTTACTTAATAAACGTGTCCATTTCCAAATATTCTTTTATATTCTAATTTTACTAAGTACTTTGGTTTCTATAAAAACTCACACATGACCGACATGTTTCTTAACGAAAATAAAAGTAATACCACCAACTTAGGCAAACTGTATCCAAAAATTAATTAAGTATGTTCTATAAAACTTAATAAATTGGTAAATTTAGAAAGAAGTTATATGTATAATTAATTTTCATATAAATTTGAATTTATGAAGTCATTCGTAAGTTAAATATAGGAACTGAAATTAATTAATCTTTGCTATGTCGGCAGCACGCCGTACAGTCCAGCGAGCAGGGTGATCGCTACCTTTTCCCACGGGAAGACGCCGCATTTTGTTCCTAAAAATAAAAAAAATCCTTATGCGTGAAACAGAAATTTTCTGGGAATGAATACTTCATATCATAAGAAACAAAAAAGTTTCAGCATGCAACTGCCTATTAAACTGATGAACTTGACTACTGATGCTAAAACTACTTGCTTAAAAAATAATTAGAGAAACTAAAGCAGGATAATATTTATATGAATAGCGAAGCTTTTGTATTTAAAAAATATATATACCATCAGAGCCCGCAGATTCTCTAACAAATCTCTTTTGTCAATCAAAAGTTTGGCGGCTTCTTCCTGCGCTACGCGTGCACATTCTCGTAATACAGACACTTCTTCAGCCACCCTGGAATATAATAAATTTTATTGATTAAATTAAATAAGTTAGTTATTTTAATTATCGTTTAAGAGTTTTATTTAACCTGAGGATGTTTTAAAGTTATTGAAAACCACGTTCAAACATTTTATTACATATATACAGGGTCTTTTTCAATTCAATAATTGGGAAAAGGCACTTTCGAAACCAATCAAGGAGTGTCAATTCTCTTTGCATTAGATTGTCTTGAGTAAACGGGCAGATCAAACTAATAAAAGAATTTAGAAATTGCCAGCAAATATTCCATAAGTCTACTTTTCTGTGTTGAATGTTTTGTTTTTTCACAATTGTCTGGTGTTTTTAAAGCAATAACTTTCGTGATTTATTGCTTGTTAAAATAATCACCTAAAAGGTAGCTATGTGTCTGAAATTCAATAGGTATTGCTCCGTACGTTCTGTGAACAAATCCGAGAAAGCAAAAAATTTAAATCTATACAATATCTATAGGAATTTAATCTTCTAAAATAAAAAATGATTAGTGAAATAAGACGCAAATGTATTTTCTCGTGCTACACTAGTATTAAGGACATGAAGCCGAGTGGAGAGCAAAGAGAGGACTTATGCACTCTAAGGCAGTGATTGGTACGGATGGCAATAAATGGCATAAAATGATCTACAAATATGGCAGATCACAGGCAAGAACTCTAATAGGAGCCCTGACTGGACACTTCGAGTGTCGCAGCCATCTCTACAAGATGAGGCTTGCTGAAACCCCAACATGTAGAGCATGTGGGGAAAAAGAAGAGTCGATAAGGCATATACTCTGCGAATGTGACTCAAAGGCTGGCAAGCGACTGGACCTCTTCGGATCGGCATACCCGAACCTAGGGGATTATCGGCACTTCGCATCCAATGACATCCTGAAGCTTATGCGGTCCTTCTTCGGAGATCTTGGAGTGAGTGAGTAAGGCATGGGGTAGGTACAAAAGGACCTAAAGGTTCGACGTGCATCCCGTCAGGGAGCCCCTGATGATAAGATAAGATAAGATTAAGGAACTACACTTTTTTACCGACTTCAAAAAAAGGAAATACTGAATTCGTGAACCGATTTCGATGATTCTTTTTTGTTTCATCAAATCAAACATTTAAATTTCATCAAAATCTTTTCAATAGTTTTAGAGATACATTTTGAAGTCGGTTTTTGTTTGTTAAAATTTTAACACTATTATTGCTTATATATTATTTCAACAAAGTATCAATTCTGTACTCACGCTCTTAACTCTCGATTATCTTCCGATAGCCTATACATTGTTGCAAGCCGTTTCCTCAATTCTTCATTTTCCTTGTTCAATCTGTCAATCTCCTGTCTGGCCTGTTTTAACTCTGGCGGATTCTGTGCTCTTGGGGTTTCAACTTCAGCGGTTGGTGGTCCCAAATGCACTATGCCCACCGAGTCCCGAGTAAGACGAAGATTAGTGAGATCCAAGTTCAATGGTTGTGGGGGCGGGGAAGAAATCGCCCTGGTTTGTCTATCTTCTATTAAGTGAAGTTTAAGATTCGATATCAGGACCTGGAATGGTTTGTAAAGTGTTTTAGCGAAAATAACATTCGATTTACATGATTAATATTAGTTAGTTTCTACATCATTTTGCTAAGAGATTTAAAATTACAAATGTTTTTAAACATTTATTTTTAGATATTAGGGATATCGGTATACGTCTGTGCTAAGATTAATGAAGCGTTAAGAGATTGAGATTCAAAATTACAAAATTCGTTTCAATAATACTGGATTATTATTTATACTACTCTTTTTTGTAGTCTCAGGTTCACTGGTGAAGGTGTTATGGTGAAGGAAAACAGATTGAAGAAAGGATTAAAAATGTCTGCGGCTAATTCTTATAAAATAATTCATTCGTACATAGAATTGACTCACCTCCAAAGGCATCGGGGGCACAACAACCTCGTCTTCAATAAACTCTGACAGTGCAAGTGCTGTACTCATATTCAATGACATGTTCAAATCTCTAATCTGAGCCTCAAGCAGCTCTTCAAACGGTGCTAGTCCGGTTGGCTCACCCTGAAAAAGTATTTTAAGGCATCTATATTTTATCGAAGACAATCTATTCAGATAAATAAAATAGGAGTGTCTGTTTGTAATATTAAAATAACCGCTTTTTACTAAATGTGGATGTATACACGGTACATATACCAAAATAACATTTTTTACAATTTTTGTCTGACTGTCTGGACCGATTTTGACGGACTTTCACTGGCAGATAGCTGCTGTAATAATGAGTAACTTAGGCTTTTAGTTTAAAAATTAATATAAATAATAATAAAAAACAACTATGCCGCGCGGACGTAGTACATAATACATATCTATTATTATTTTGCTGTTCGCTATTTTAATCTGTGCTATATTACATCACGTTACGACGAAATTATCGCGGGTAAAACCACGAAGAACAGCTAGTATTTCATAAACTTTAAAGAAATTTAAAGTTGTCTTTGAATGTCAAGGTAGAATACGAAATCTCTTGTCATCTCGTTCCACGACGGAGCATTCTGTAAAGCTTCTTGTTAGTCTAAGAGGCCGGCAAACTCATATGTAAGCCAACTGGCGTTATGGATATCCACTGGCAGCAGTGTGCATATAACATTAAGTGTATCTTGTTCCCGTTTGCCTCTAATTTAACTTTAAAAAAGTATCTTTACCTACGCCAGAGATATGCTTTGTGCTGTCACTGAGTTAAATGAAATTAAAACTTCAATTACGATTTTTGATGAAAAATGTTTTTAAAATAACGGTTAAGGTATATTTCTATAGAATCTTTAATAGGGATGCATCCGATACCGATACCGATATATCGGCGAAACTTTGGTTGCCGATATATCGGCATCGGCGATATTTTGATTGCCGATACAACGATACATCTGAGAGATTTTTTTCCACCGCAAGTTTTATACAGACAGACTTCCGAATTCGGCTTTCTCTTGAGAATGCTCTGCTTTTTAAACAAAAATATTGTTAATTATAATTATTAACAGTTATTCATTTTATTTTAATTTTTACGCTTGATTCTTAATTTTAATAGCTAAACCTTGAATCTCATTCAAAGTCTAACTATTTTTTAATATAAATTAAAAACTTTAACCAAACTTGTGTTTCATATAATATTTTGCCTTAATTTAATTCTAATTCACTAAGAGTTTGTATCGGTATCGATATCGACAATATTTTTATAAGAATATCGGTATCGTATCGGAAAAAAGGCATATCGATGCATCCCTAATCTTTATAAAAAAATTGCTTACCTTTTCATTTAACTTCCTTGGCAACTCGGTCCTTATAAGTCTAGCCGCAACACGAGGAGAATCCAGGACGTGAACGTTATCTTCGTCTCCAACCGGCTCGTTCCAAGCCCGAGCACGCATTGAAAATTTATTCTGTATGTGGAAACAAATTTTAACAGACGTTCCTTATTATTTTTTATAAATCAAAAAAACATGACAAGAATTCAGTTAGCAGACTTATTATTTCACGTTTAAATTACTTAATTCATATTGTTATTCAATTCATCAATACAAGCGGACCGAGACTTTATGAACATAATTTTCATGCAATCTCAAGAGCAACCTTTCTGATTTTATTCTAATCAGTTTTTGTATAGTATTTGCAATATAAAAATGAAATGCAATATCATCTGAGTCAATCATATCATCAAGTTGCATTTGTCCATTCAACTCATATAGATATAAAATATGAACCGTGAATGTATGTAGAACGTTTGTTATGTATATTGTGTAAAACTATGTATTACGTAAACTATGAATCTAATATAGCATGCAATAATAGGCCTACGTTACCAAAGAAATAAACAATCATTTCTTAAATACATTAAAAATCATATAAACAGAAACTACAATGATATGAGATTTAGAAAAAAATCTTAAAAATTACATGCAATGAAATTGATTGATTTATAACTAACCCAAATTGTAGTGAAATTTATCGCTTGAAAGTTTTTCGATCTTATTAAGCAACACTAGGTGCATACGTATCGAACGTCTTCGCGTATTTAATGGCTCTACTCTTCTTAAAAAGTAAGGCTTCAATTAAAAAAACTATCATGCAATTAGTAGTTAAGCATTTTATTCTATAATATTACGTTTCCAATCCATACATTTAATGGCGTTGATAAATATATAAGGTAATGTTTATGCAATTCGAATGATTAGGTGCATTAATTGAAGCATATTTAGATAGATATCTTCATCTTTATATTATAAAAGAAATGGCGGGCAAATATGTTTTTCGACTCAAAAGCTATGGCTTTTCGAGTTTAAAAGCTTTTGTTTTTCGAGTTTAAAAGCTTTTAAGGGCTAGATAAAAGCCTCCTTTAAGATATATGAGTGAATAAGATGAAAAATCTATCTCACACACACTCCATACCCCCTTGGCTACGACACAAACGTCTACATCTATGGCACTTAACAATACACTACGTTTTTCTCACAAATACCTTGAGCCGGGTCTGTTGACGATAGCCGAGCGGGCGGTGTTGCCATAGAGAAAAACACATAGACAACAAATTAGAAACTGCATTCCTCTTTTATTATTTGGTTAATTTTAATTGGGGAATACAATGGACCATGATATGGTGATGATCATGCATTTGGGCAATACTCTACCATTTTCAAAATACTACAAACGTTTGTAGTATTTTTATTAACTCAAAATTCCTTGAATAGTGGAGTATTGACACATGATATTACAAAAATTAAATAACATGCTAGAAAAGGTAATGTTCGTTAGTAAAATGATAATGATTTTTATTACAAAAATTTTTTTCAAATTAAGATGATTAATACCTTTATCTGACAGTTATCTCCCTTGTTTGTGGATATTGAAGATTGAAGCATATAATATATTGTCAATAAAGTATTAATCACCTTTGAGATATAAAAAGAATAAATTGACAATATTTTCATTATGTGTAAAATGACGGTGGAAATGTTAAGACCATTGATTGCGTTTTCAATTAAAGTGTGGTAATGTTAATTTTTAAAAGTTTGAATCGACTTATGGATTTAAATGAAGATGTAAAGATGGTAAATATTGTGCTTTGATTGGGAAAATCTAGTCGGGTCGAATATATCGTAAATAAACGCATTAATTTAAAAAAATCCTTTTAAGATATGGAATTATATTAACGAATAAAAGTTCTTTGTACAAAATAAGTAAAAATAAGATTAGTAACATAGTTTCCATACATTTAATTGATCTAAATTTATTTTTAAATATTTTTGTCGTTACTAAACTAATAATAACTTATACAGCTGATGAAGCACTTATTTCGCAGCAAAGTATTGTCACCTTTCTCGTTTGATCACATAATGAGCAAGACGGCAATACTTGAGTTTAAAAATTCTTTCAATATCATACCTGAAATTCATCCCAAGGTATAGACCCACATTCGTCAGATGTTAAGTCCTCTGCGGTTAGGCGTAAGGTCGATTTTCCCGGAACACTTTGTTGGACGAGGTAGATATTTTTCAGTCGGAATGTGCACGTTGAAATCTTGCAATTGAAATTGTTAGGGTGTCAAAATCGTATCGAAGAGAATTTTTCTCATCAATGCGATATTTGTCCAAGAAAACAATACAAATTCTAGTTAGAGAGGCAGGTTTTCTATTAAAAAAATTAATGCGCCATACGAAAATGATTCTGCCACGCCCCACTGGCTTTTACGAGATCACCTTGAAACACTTCATATAATTAAGAAAAAAGTTTAGCAAAAAGAAGTGTTGCAAGATGCAGATTTAATGGTATTTCTTTGTTGTAGAAATCTTCTTGCCATATAATATATCAAAAATACTAAATGTAGTTTATATGGCATTTTGAAAAATTTGCATTTATTAGTCCAGTTTAACTTTAAAAATTTTAAATCTTAAATGTGACAGTAACTTTGTTGATTTTAACTTACCAGATCTCTCCGTTTGTAAGAACTAGTGACTGAGTGTTCTGACGGTGACGACGATCTCTCTACGACTTCTGCAGCCATTTCCACACCGCTACTGCGACCATGCTCGAATTCTCTGTAATAAGCAAGTATATAAATCATATTAGTCATTATAAGCTTTTTTAGTTTTATTTTGAAGATTATATTTAATAATAAATATAATTGTAAATGCTTGTGAATACATACGATACTTAACAGAAAGCTAAGCTAACTAGTGAACCTCCTGCCGGTTACCTCCCATTATTTTTTTACACTTTGTTGCAAAGGAGTGCAACGGGCGGCCTTATCGCTTATCAGCGATCTCTTCCAGGCAACCCACAATTTTTGTTGGTTTGGTTGAATTTCTTCAGGCAAGCCTGTAGAAATTTAACCACTTCTCCGTGCCACTTATGACACCCCGTCTGGCAAATGGCAGCCATACCAGAGACCGAATACAAATTAAATTACATATATAAATCGTATTCGGGACCGGGGATCGAACTCGATACCTCAGGCTTCGCGGTAGGCTTATAAGACCGCTTAAGGGGTGACTTCATCAAAGGCTGTTTAAATCTTCTTACAAACCCCATCCCATAAGACTTTACATATCGCCGGGAATTTTCAATAAAGAGAAATAGCTTGATGTCTAGACAATAATGAATCTAATTGCAGATTAAACAAAAAGAAGCAAAACTCAAAATTATACAAAAAAACTTATTTTAATAATTTTTATACATTAATTTCTGCTTAACTCATTTCCCACCTGAAATCGGCATCCAAAGGAGATTCCGCACCAAGTCCCATAACAACAAATCGATCACTGTCTGAACTGGCTGTTGAAGCCGCGTCACTTCGAGCTTCGTCACGTGTTAAAGCGGTGTCTATGGAAGTCACGAGGGATGTCAACCCACGTCTCATTGTGGAAAGACCTTTAAGAATATTTCAAGCCATTAGTCATAAGATCGCCTCCTTGTTCTAGTGGTAAGCGCGTAAGCGTTACAACCGAGAGGTTCTGGGTTCGATTCGCAGTGGAATTGCCTCTAAAGAAAAAATCAATCAGTGAAACAGATGTGAAACGCATCTGCCCCATACCTCACCCACACGGGACTTCACTATTAGTCATTGGTATAGATTACTAATATCCTATACGTTCTGGAAATCTAAAGACATTTACAGCTTTTAGGTAAGTAGTATTTTTCGATAGAGTCTGCGTTAATTATTTTAAACACTTCGTTGAAATGGAGTGCAACGTGCGGCCTTATCGCTAATCAGCGATCTCTTCTAGGCAACCCAAATTTACTTATTTGTCTTGTTCAATTATTTATTTGTATGTAAAATCTATTATTATTACTAAAGAAATAATTCTTTAGTAATACTAAACTGAATTAACTTAAGTTCATTTTAACTGTATTTTTTTCTTTTTTTGAACACCACACATATTTTTTTTTAACGACCACATAAGATATGTATTTATCAATCTTAAAAGATTAATTAAAACATAATTCAATGTACAAAGTTGAAGAGCGTAAAGTGAGCATGCACGGGGGTGATGTGTAATGATGCGAAATAAATAATGATTATGTATACATATTCGTACATATGTTGTGTAAGTGTGATTTACTCTAATTTCTATTAATTAAATATTTAATTCTTAAATTTAATGGCTGATTAGTTTAATTTCACACCGGTGCTACACGCTTTACATTCTTCTAAAATATTTTCAATGACTTAAGTAGGACTTGACACAATACAACAGAAAACTATCTATTCCTTCTCTTATTTCTGTGTAACGCAAATTTTAGATTGACAAAAATTTTATAAAATTACTATTATAGAATACTTTACTGAAGAATTTTATAAAAATATTCAAAATAATTAAGAGAACTTTCACTTTTGTAAATCATTTTAAATTTTGCACTCACTAGAAAATCCAAGCACGGGGCTAGTCGGAAGCGGGACTTCCTCGACGGGCACTGGCAGTGTCGTAGGAAGCACCTCAGCAGGGTGCGTGGCCAAAACACCTTCTCGGTCCATCATGGATGGAGCCATCGTTGATTCCGAACCTAGAGAGGTGCCTACTATACTTATTACGAGTGCAATAAATATACATCTATCAAATAAATAAATAAACATATTTTTACAAAATACATATGGATGAATACGCGGTACATATAACAAAATAATTTTTTTTACAATTTTAGTGTCTGTCTGTTTGTTCCGGATAATCTCTGAAACGACTGATTTTGAGACTTTCACTAGCAAACAGCTGATGTAATAAGAAGCAACTTAGGCTACTTTTATTTTAGAAATTAATATGAAAAAATGATAAAATAATAACTATTCCGCGCGGACGAAGTACATATCTATTATTATTTTGCTATTTCACTATTTTCGTCATAGATTTATAAAGAAACTGTTTATTATACAAAGGTTTAATAAAAGATAAGGAAAGAGTGAGTTTGTTTCATTGTACGCTTTATAGAATCGACAATTTTTATTAAAACCTAGTCATTTTTAATATTTCAGTTTCAAATTTGAATCATCAACATTTGAGTTATACGAGATAAAATTTCAACAATTATTAATTAAATTCAACTAAATTATTTATTAACATGATTGTTTTATTATAAGAACACATATAGCGGCATCAATGACTTAATCCTTACCCATTTTGAGATCCAGTAAGCTGGAAGTGTCAAGAGGGACACTATCAAGGTCACGAGAGGAAGTTTCATGTCCTGGGCTGCTTGTTGGAAGCACTAAAGTCATCTCTACAGCTGGCACCACCATTCCTACGACGATCGTGCTGGAAAATCAAATTAAATCAATTTACTTCAAATTTTATCTTCTCTGTTTTACTTTTAATATATGTAATAAACTTGTTATATCGCACCGCAGTATGTAACCCTATCACCGCCATACGACCAGTTGATAGGAATTATAAATCATTGAAACAACTCGTTTTACCACACCACAATGTGATAAATATTTATATAGAATAATTTTGTATCCTATATATAAAAGATTGTATACTAGATTGCTCTAATTAAAGGGTTCAACAACAAAGTAGCTAAAGAGCTTCTAGGGCTCAAAAGACACAAAACCTGTGCCTTGATTAGAATACTGCCAGGTCACTGCAAGCTGAACAAACACATGTTTCTGCTGGGTAAGAAACAAGACGCAACATGCAGGTACTGCCAGGAAGAGGAGGAAACTGCCATGCACATCCTCTGCTCCTGCGGACCATTAATGCATAAAAGAAGTACCCACCTAGGGCGACATGTACTGCAACCCGACGAGGTACAACACATTACAGCCCAAAGAATCTGGAAGTTTCTCGATTCAACGGGAATCAGTAATGAACTATAAAGGGCTACCACAACAGATCAAATTTGGTCGAAGTGGCAATTTGATAGCCCATTCATAACATAACAATAATAAATACTAGATTCGAAATACAGCATACAGCTACTTGATCTCTCGCAATTTTACTTCCAACCAACAATCTTTAATTTTTCGTGAAAAAAAGATTATCGGACCACAAAACTTATTTAAAGAAACCAGTTTCAAGAAACTACAAGACATTCTTGTTTCTAACAGCATTCAAATACGTTTAGTAGTTTTTCGTGATGCAGACAAAAGTTCTACAATTTTTTTTGTGAGTGTTGCTGATGTGAACATAACTAATTTCTAATTAAGTTTATCTACGTACCCAGGGTCATCAGGTACCCGTCCAGCTTGATTAGAGAACCAAGCGGTAAGTTCAGAGATTTTTTCCAGCTGCCTTAAGAGAAACAGCAACTGATAGTGGTTTATTTGTAGCCCGGCCAGGGCGCAAGTCCGACCAATAACCCAGATGCGGTTGAAGCCTTCCTCGAAACACAACTGATGGAAAATATTGAGTTACACATATCATGTATATCTTTATATGTTATCGATATTATATAAACCAAACAATAAAATGCGCTTGTTTGTTATAGCTTTGTTTAATCAAATTAGGTAAAGAAAGGCTCTTATTAGAACAAAAACTTTGAATGTGGGTAAACGTAAGTCAGATATAAGCTAAATAATGGTCTGGATTTTAATTTTTTTAATGTGTCAGTTACATTTTGAAACTCACCCAAGCTGTCACAGGCGTAGCGTCAAGTAGTGGTGAAGGTTTATTGTTAGTGGCCCTAGCACCGCAGAAATCAATCCACAACGGTTCAACTCTTGCGCACCAGATTGATCTATTCTCACGCCATAGTAATTCTGGACTCACTGATGTGCCACGATCTATGTCGTCCAGACCTATATTCATATTGCAATCATATATTATAATTATGTAAATCGATACACAGTAGGTATATTTTATTAATAATTTTAGGAAAGTTCATAATTTGAAATATTTTCCCAAGAAACAATTGACATGTTAGAAAGATAAGTAATAGGAATAGAGTTCTAGCTGATGTTACAAAATACAAAGACATCACTATATAAATAATTATTCTATATATTATATAGATATATAGTTTTCAATAACAAGCTAAAGCAATTTTTATGATGTTTACAAAATCAGGATAATTTTGTAAGATATCATACATAATTCGATGAACATAGATTCAAAAAAAAAAAACAAATAAACTAAAGTGAATTTAGTGTAAAAATAGTTTAATACAGTCAACAAGATAATTTATTTATCCTTAGACGAGAAGCAATAATGTTATAATTCAGAAATTTCCACTCACTGTCAGCGTGAAGAACGAATTGCTGGTTTATCGGATCCATGTCATCGCATGCACATGGAAATTGTCCGCGAGGAGTGATTCGTCGTAAGGCCGCAATAATTGATGCTAAATCTGCTCTTGTGCCTGCTGTACCTGTTACGTGAAATTAAAAATTATTGCTATTGAATGTGAAAGTGGGTTCTGGTTTCTGGACCAAGTTCAGGACGTACATGAGAAGGGACAAGTAAAAAAGCGTGTATGATGAATTTAATGAAAGTGGATGAATCGAAAGAGGTAGGTGGGGGTCGTGATAGATGGTCTGTGTTCGCTGAATAACCCTTTGGGAAATAGGTGTGATAAAATAAACAAAAAAAATTATAATTATTACTTTTATCTACGTTATTTACCAGCTGCTTAAAAATTGATGCCTCTATAGAAAGAGATGATGATAAGCAGGATTCTCGAAGTCATGAAAAAATCATGGTAAATGGCTTCTTAAATAGCTGTCATGCATTCTATAGTTAATTTCAATTTAGGATAGGAAGAAAATAAAAAAATATATATTTTTGAGCCACATTTTGTATTATTAATCTTGGTAGTCCGTAAATACGCTATAACTGTAATGCTGTTATTTACTCGAATATCACATATTTTAATGTAACTTTTTGAACGGTTTAATTATTTTTGCCAAAGTCAATTAAGCTACAGCAAATACCATCTTCGGAAAAATAGATGGCGCTAATAACAATACCTTCGGCTATCACTATTTTGACAATTAACATCTTTGTAATCAGTTACCCGTGATATCGGGAACATTTTGTCATAATAAATAATTGTGAAATTACTAATTAGTGATAAATGTACGCGCTTAATCCGTTCAAATAGTTTTCTTTAAATGCTTTCTTAAAAAAACTCACTAGCTCTTGCAGATTCCCTTATGTTGGTGAATGTTACCCGCGCGGTACAAACATGCAACTCCTTCGGCCTGTCACGCTGTTGCGGTATGTGCTCTGGTCCAGCTTCTAATACTATCTACAAAACAGGCAAAAAATTCATGAAATATTTCTCCACAAACACCAGATAACTTAAAATATGCGATAGCGAAATAAATCACTTTCAATCTACATATCTGACTGTTTCAGAGATTGCAAGTAAGGATTATTTTACCAAATGTTCGGCAGTAAAGCAAGTCGATATGCTCTATCGATTCAATGTTGCAGTAAGATTCATAAATTACATATTTAACGTTGTGAATTACGTCATAATTTATAATTCAGTAATTTTTGGATTTATCGAAATATTTTTGTTTTAAATTCATCATTATCAAATAATCAGGTAGGTGTTAAACGTAAAGTACGCACTACGCTAAAATACATGTGTAATCTCATATTGTCTAAATGGGCAGAATAATTCTTTACAGGAAAGTAGGGGATCAGGCTTGTGTGAATACCAGAACTCAAACCCAGGACCACCAGCGCAACACGCATTGACTGTCACGAGTATAATTGAGAATGTTACTAGGTACGCAAAATCGCTTGAATCTTTGTCACAGTAGTTTTTTATGTATACAAATACACTAGTTTTTGCTTTACTCAAATCAAGCAAGTAGTTTTGATTTTACATGCATCTAAAGTTCATCAGCTCGTGTCAACAGCGTGACGTCACAGTACAACACTCCGCTCTCTCTCTGTCTCTCTTTTCAAGCAGCGACGCGACGGCCTGAGCGAGCTGTTGTAAAATGACGTCACGTCGTCCTACTTTTAAAATTCTGTATCTCGGGAACAAATTGACGTATCAAATATTTTTTTTAACACGATTTTTCCATTTTCAATAGAGAATACGGTGGGCTAAAAATCAAAATTTGCGAACATTCTCCATTTTTCAGTCGGTTAAAATACATACCTTGGGCATAATTATTTCCGAGCGTACATCCATATACGTAGAAGAGTTACTTTCAGGCGCACTTGCTACTGCTGCGGCAACATGCGGTAAGAAGGCGCTCAGCCATACTATGCTCGGAACATCTACATTCACTCGCACGGGCGATAGTTGTACGTATAATTTTGGCGATGGAACTGTAACAAGTAATAAAAATTCACAAGATATTTTGGAAAAGGGAGAAATTTAATGGTAATTAAAATAAATTCTACAGAACTAAATAAAAAGTAATATAATTTATGTAAGCTTACCAGGGAAGCATACATCCCCCGGGTAGTAGAAAAAGGTGAGTTCAGCATGCAAAAGTCCCGCGTCCCCAGGCAAAGTGGCCTTCTCTGCACAAATTAGTGGTCGAGGCACTTCTTTCAACTTAGCACCAGTTGATACCTTCAAATATTAGAAAATTTCTTTAATATATTACATAATATTTATTAAGATGGTTTAACTGTTTTAAGTGGTGTAGTTGACTTGGATTGCCTCCAAATTGCTAGGTGGTCAGTGGTCTCAAGTAGCTTCATTGTTAATTTCTATGCTACTTTGATAACTTAATACCTTTAGCTTCTACTCTTATAAAGTACCCTCAGGTTAATGTTACAAAGTGTTTTATAACTAGTTACTATTTATGTAATTCTAAGCAGAACACATTCCAAGAAATGATTCCAGTTATTGCAGTCTACTGTCTTACAGGGGTAATGAGATTAAAGTCCGATTGTTTTAAGATATTTATAGAACGAACATGTTCCTGAATAAATTCAACCAAACCAACAATAATTGGGTTGCCTGGAAGAGATCGCTTATTAGCGATAAGACCGCCCGTTGCACTCCATTGCAACGAAGTGTTAATAAATAAATAAGTTAAATAGTTAAAAACAAGCGAGCCTTAGAATGAGGGTACAAAATATAGCATTCTATCTTCGCCTTTAGCTTAACAGTCCCCATTAAAGTTAGAAAAGAAAAATTAAATTACGTTTCTTCTATTTAGTCTAAGTTTAATATGATTCATAGTAAACTAGAAAACATACTTTGTTAACAGTAAAGTCGTCTATCCTTAACACTAAGCAGGTAGTCATCAGTTTCCCCAACTGTTCGAATATAATCTTTCTTGTTGACGATGCTGAAATAAGTTTAATAATTTATTTATACATTTAAAGTAAATAAAGCTAATTCAACAAATACAATTTGTAAAATAATTATGGTGTCAACACCAGTGAGATTAATAACATCTCTGTTTTCCATATATTAAAAACTAGTGGACCCCGCGAACTTCGTATCGCGTCAAAGTTCCGAATAATAAAGTGTCACATATAACGTCATTCCATAGAAAATGTATGAGGAAAATGTTTTTCTTTTATTTTTTCGAAAATTTTCCAAATTTTTCTCTCCGTAAGAACCATCCTTGTACTTCAAGGCATATTATAAAAAAAGAATTGGCCAAATTGATCCAGGCGTTGTTGAGTTATGCGCTTACCAACACATTTTGCGATTCATTTTTATATTATAGATTAATATATCGTTTGATTACCGTGCGAGGTAGTTTGAGTGGACGGAGCAATGGAAGAAGTCTGTGAGGCCGCTTTGGAGGTAGGAGCGGTTGGTAGCGGTTTTTTATTTTCCTCTTCCTTATTATTACCAGGCTGTTATATCATAAAAATAAAAATAAATGGACAGACTACTTAATCAAAATAAATAGAGTAGTCATCAATTATCTATATGTACATTGCTAAAGACCAATAAAACTTGAACATAATGATTGTGTTAATAACTTCATTTTTTATTATTGTTTTGATAATTACAGTACGCTGTAGGATCAAAGAATCGTGACCGCTCTGAACAATGAACATGGATAAAATTTTACGCAGTTATATTATGCAGTTATATGCATTGCATTTTAATTCACCTCTCTCTCTGTGCACTGTTCAGTTTTGAATAAATATAATTTATTTGTCAATGCCACAGACTTTACTACTAAAGTTTATCTACATAAAGGAAAAAATTGAGTCGAAGAATGCAAATGAGTAAGTCATAAAATAAATAGAATTATCAATAAAACATCAAGGTACTTTATACCACTAGGAAGGCTTTGATGGAGTGGCTAAGCATATTAAATTATAGAGAAATTAGAATTAATCAATTCCTGGATTCATAGAGGATTTTCCCCCAACACAAGTAACTTACTTAGTTACTGGGGGGACTCATTCACAAAATTCTTGTAACAATTTTTGGAAATAAAGATAAAGAGATATTTAGAAGTTTAACCCCATACCTTTGCACTAGGTGTGACCGGTTTGGGGTCTAAAAGGTCAAGCAGAGACCCACTAAAAGAAGACAAAGCCTGTGACAACCAGTGACTGTGTGGCGTAGCCGCTTCTCTACAAAAACACCATGTCGTTTCAATTTAATTATTGCAATTGGACAACTTATTATAGTTTACATTAAAAAAACTCGTTTCGCGATTAGAAAGTGTAAGTGCTAAATAAAATATGGATACGCGATTTCAATCTTGAGAAGAAATTGACTTACCTGTATCCCTTCCAGTGTCTTCTATCATCAGAAGCCTTGTGGTAAGGAAAAAGGTCCGCCTGCATACTGACTAGCGTCACTTGTAAAGCGCCCCCATTAGCTAGCTGCGGCATTTCCGATCTACCCACTGAAAAACACAAGAATTAATTCTGTGATGCGCGGTCATACGGGCTTAACTCAAAATTTTGAATTTTTAAGGAGAGCTACAGCAAAGTTAAAAACATTATGTAAAATCTAATTATTGATATTATTTGTAATTTTTATTTTTATAAAATAATTTAGTAGTAATTCTAAACCATATATTTATTTCTTGTCTGATTATTCCTGATTCTGTATTTTGGACTTATTTTGACTTAAGACACAATCTCCAAATGCTCAAATAGACTTGTGAATGTGACTTAAGCCCTTATGACCGCGCATCAAAGAATTATTACTTGTTGACCACGCATCTTAACATTCAATTTGTTTAGTCGAGGTCATGATTTCATTTTCTAGCAAGTATAAAAACAAAATCAAGGACTACTGCTTTGTATGGAAATACTTTGATTTCAAGAAATCCATAGTTTTAGTCAACTGTAGAATAAAAAACTTAATTCGAAGAATAACTAAATTTTGCAATTGCTTATTTATTTTATTATTTAATTTTGGCAATTGAAAAGGGAATATTTTATTTTTTTATTGGTGAAAATGAATGGAAACCGGCTTACGAGTGTGTTATTCGGAATGAGTGCGAATCGGTAGTAGTTTCTACCGATTAGACCAAATCGTACTTGAAAAGGGTCAGGTCCAAAAGACCCGTAACTGTGTAGCATGCATGAGGAATTTAATAAAACTCAATGTTAGTTGATGTAGGGATCGTAGCAGATCTGTGGTCGCTGTCTACCCCTTAAGGAAATAAGGGTGATAATGAAATAAAAGTATTTAATTCTTACATCCAGGGTCATCGCATAAATGCAAATCGATCCTAGGTGCTAGAAGATGGTAAGATGTCTCCCGTACATCGTGTCTGGCGAACATTCGTGCCAGTACACCTCGCTCGCCCGAGATGGGACGGCTCGGTATCTGCTGAACTGGTTCTTCTATCTGTTAAAGAATTATTTTGTTATATGTAATAAATTTTAAAAGGAAATTCCATTCCTTCGCTGTTTTAATTAGGTAGGATGACCCAAATCAACAGCGAAGTGACATAACTTTAGCCTGCGTGCCCGGATTTGCTATTTTTTATTATAGTAAGTAACAGCTAGTAAATAAAGTTTAAAAATACCTTTCTAGCAGCCTTAGTTCTCGTAGCAAGCTGTGTGGCTCTATGGACGGGCCCAGCGAGAGCGGCCGCACACGCTAACGCCGCGCGTAACTGGCCGTCCGTTAAAGCCCACGATAAAGGTTCAGGACGTAGTACTAAACGGGACCCTAGTACAGCGCAATCTATAAAATAATTAAAATAAACATTATCCGATAAAAAATCCGTAAAAAAGATCCCAGATCAGAAAAAGACCAGAGAACTTTCAAATATTTGAACTAATTCAATTTGGTATCAAACAAAAGTAAATAATTTTTAAACATTTGAACCGATTCAACCATTGCTAAGACCACTCATGATCTAGTCACTGTGAAAACAAAAATTGGATATACACAGACTTACATTATCACTACATAGTATAAAACAAAGTCGCTTTTTCATCCCCTATATCCCTTTGTATGCTTAAATCTTTAAAACTACGCAACGGATTTTGATGCGTTTTTTTTAATAGATAGTGATTGAAGAGGAAGGTTTTTATATATGTTTTATACCCATGCAAAGCCGGGG
Organism: Aporia crataegi; assembly: GCA_912999735.1. Lineage (NCBI taxonomy): Eukaryota > Metazoa > Arthropoda > Insecta > Lepidoptera > Pieridae > Aporia > Aporia crataegi. The sequence continues at coordinate 6,488,413 of OU538733.1, read as the reverse complement.
CGGGTCGCTAGTATAATATATTATGTTTAAATTATAAACTCCCTTTTCAGTGGTTATCTTAAAACGAATCAATACATAAGACATGAAACCTAGAGAGAAATGGCGTTATTGATTGTGGTTTATGAATTCGACGGGTTTAATGTACGGATTTAACTCAAAGAATTGTAGTTTTAAGGTTTGTAAGGCATCACCAAGAATATAAATAATAAATATAATTTTTAATAGATAAATCGTTACGTTAGACATTCACTGGGGTCATCTAAAAAAGTTAAGATAATATAACATACCAGCGAGGCGTTTCTTGATAACAATTCGGCAGTGCGTATTTCCTAGTAACAATCGCAATGGTTGAAGATTGGCCGCCGCCGCACTATGAGCTTTCGCTTCTATACGAGCATTTTGCCATTCCAATTCCTTAAATAATATTTAAGGATAAGTGATTTTTTTTTTTTTCAAATATAGAAATGAAATTTCAAAAATTATTTTTGCTAAATCGTGGAACAAATTGCATATCTTAGTTATGCTTCAGAATAAAAGCAATTTTGAAAAGCCTGGCCTTTTTTTCTAAAAAGACGAAGGCACCAGCTACTTCCCAATTTTACACAAGGAATTTTTAACAATTCAAAGAATGTGATAGTATCTGTTGTTAAGAACAGTAAAAAAACAACTGAAATAAATATTGACTTTCGGGAGTAACCTTAAATATAAGTAGCTGCCCAGTATCTGGTGACTTGATTCTAGTCAGTCTTAAGTCACCCTTCCTGCCGTCCGGTGTACGAGACTCAACTGTCACTCTTGAGATCTAATTAAAACAAAATTATGATATATAATATCACACAAATTAAAACATATATGTAATGCCTACATTAATATAAATAATATGGTTTGTGATATAACATCTCAAATTTATTAACATCATTTAGCATCATTCATTCCCTTTTATTTGGTTATTTGAATTTAATTTTTAATGCTACTTGATCCAGTTTTCGGTGAAAAAAATCATAATTATTAATAATACTAGAACCTAGGTTTACCTGAACACTACTGGTGAATGCATCACAATTAAAGTCTATTTGAACATGATTCACAGCCACTGAGATACCATCTATAACCTGAAATTTATTGAAACAATTAAATTTCATTTTTTCATATTTTTTTATATTATTATAAAACTTAGGACTGCTACTGTTTTTTGATCATCAAATGAGGGTAGATAGCTATACCCGCTTTTTACAATGAGATGACCAGCACTCACCAGTTTTCGTGACCACGGAATAATGTTTCTTTGCGCGATAAGTCCCGCTAATAATAATGAGTTCAAATCGCGGAAGTCTAAAGTTTATATTATTGTCCTGACTTTGTTGTGGACATGTTTGATAAACTGATTTTGATAAACTTTGGTGAGGGTACTTTTTATCTTAATCACATTCAACCTAATTATACATTTCTATATATTTTGTGCTACAAATTTAAAAAGCACAACTTGTTATAATTTTACTGTTGAATGTATATATTTTGATTAAAACCTCATAATTGTTGTAGTTACCTTATGAATGTAGCTATATTTTCCAGGAACTGGCATTGCGGCGGCCGTTGCGTTGGGATTCATTACACGCGGCTCTGAACATACTTCCAATGCTATGTGCACTTCGTCTAATTCCTGAAAAATTAAAAACTTATATTAACAAAGATTTTTTACTAAATAATGGCAATTTAATAGGTCTTTATTAGCCTAGAATTGGGATTAAACAGATTCTATAATTTGACCAGAATCTGTTTCTTATTAGCCCTGAGATATACTATACAAAAACCCATGCTACTGTTGATCTCAATTCAACCCAATTCACAAATATGTCCAAGTATATTATGACTGGATGCCTTAGCTGTAGTTATTTATGGCATAGCATTCATAAAAATGTTTACTACAAAAGAGTAATAACAAGCAATAATGAGCATTATCTAATTAAGTTTTGCTTCATTGCTTACCAATCCTTGATCTGTTAACATTGGCTTAGACATACTTTTAGTATGACTTGCATAAGGTTGCTAAAAATTTCAACTTAAATTGACAATTATGATTGAATTACCAAGTTTATTTCAAAATTTACAAATTATTACATTTGGCATAAGGCACAAAAAGGAAGGCCTATGTTAACTCTATGTTTCTATGGAAATGCAATAGGTGTTGATAGTTAGAGTGAATGTCAATTCCACACAGAAAAAAAAAACAAGATCTTGTTAACATTATCCTTGCCTAGATTATCCCTGTCCCAACTGCAGGTACTTGCTCGGCCAGGATAAGGCTCCATGGGCTATAGCACCATGATAAAAAATACATAAAGCATATTAGCAATAAGTAAATTAATTATATTATTCACTTACTAATACAATGGGTACTGTTTTTAATTTGGTCCATTGTATTCTAAATGCAGCGCGGTTACACTTAGCTGACGTCAAGCGAACCCAGCCAGGAAGTTCTAACAAATCTGTCAACAAGTCTTCATCAAGAGTCAAATCATGAAGCTCACCAGAGCCTCGAAGAGCTGATAATGATATTTGCTCTGAAGATAAATTTTTTGTATATCTGGAAAAAAGATTTCATTTTATATAAAAATATATTTTTATAATATAATTGTTTTTCAACTACCTATATATTTTCGAAGAATATGCAACATGATTATGAAAAAGCAAAAATCAAATGTAACATCTTTTGATGATATTAATTTTAACGATAATTTATGATCCGAAGACATTAATAAAAGGCAAAAATTAGTGTTTATCATGTTAAAGTAAAAAAAAATATTTACGAAGATCTTCAACATCAAAATTTATTTTATAAATATTTTAAGTGAAACCTATGAAATAGTGTCCTAAGTACATAAAGCCTCATATGTAAAATTAACAGTAGTTAATTACGATCATACTGTTAGCATATTAATAAATATCTGTACCGTATACCTACCTCGATAAGTGTTTCAATAGCTGGTTCTTAAGTATAGTGACCATTTCGAAGATTTTATAGTCCTCTTATTATAGAATTTTTTTCCAAGAATCTTTCGCTAAACATATTCTTGATATACGCGTATTTTAATATAACATAAAAAATTAAAAGTAAAATTCTTCGTACAGTGATTATTTTTGTTGAAAAATTTTGACGTTTACAACTTTAAACATTACAGAAAAACTTGCTTCCTCTAAAATAGAAACTAGAAAGACGACTGCTGACAGCTCACGAGTGTTGCCATTTGTCACCCATGACCCGGTACAAACTATACAACTAATGTCTATGGTTGCCACTAGAGCATAATTATTTTTTTTATTGGGATTTTGATGACCTGGTATTGACAACCTTTAGGTCAACTCTTATTTTGTGTATATTTTAATTAATGTCTTTAGTTCGCTTCTCTAATTAAATGGTGGAAATTTTACTCGTAGCTTATAGGGAATTTTGACCACATCACAAAGTCACGTTTTGCTGAATTATATCACTTTCCTTCAACCATGCACATTGACGAATAGTTTATAATTAAAATTCCATCAATTTTACTCATAAAATCTCGAAAATACACAACTTTTAGAAAATAATATAAAACATGACGCGTTCGTTGTTGCGATGGCGCCAAAACTCCCCTAGAGCATAATAGATGATAATATAGATTATAGATAGATTATATAATAGCATGTCCATTGAAGCTTTTAAAATTTATATCGGGAGAGTTCATAAAGAGAAATATACTTTATCTGTGGGGACTGGGGTGGTAGATAAAAATATGGATAAATAAAATGGAGAAATTTAAATTGACGCGCGATTCATATTTGTTTACGTTGTTAGGTTATTATTGATTTTTACTAGAACTAAGAATGTTTTGAATAGGAAAAGTAATTTCATTCCAGTAATAGGTATCTGACTTTTTTAGAATGATACATAATTAAAAAGTTGTCCTGGCTGCGTACAAATTAATTGTAGTGCGAAATTCAAACACTGTGAAACAAAAATTAAAACTTTTCGTGTTTTGTCATTGTCAAATTGTTTTTTCGAGAGTGCTTCTATGAATTAGTAGGAAGAGATCAATTATTTTTACATAAAAAACTATTATTTCTTATAATTAATACTACATACCATGCTTTACATAAACTAGTTATATTGAGAACGGATAAAAGTTAATAAAACCAGCAAAAATACGTCATAATCGTAAGTTATATTATTTTCTTTGTTTATATTAATTTTATTTGGTATATTTTTTAAAATATGTATCTACCTACCTGCTTAGATGAAATATTAAAATGTACAAGACAACTGCAGATATACATAGTAGCAGTAGTTGACACATCTAGTAAGAAGATTGTATGTTAAAGTATATCGTTAGTTTTATTTTTCTTTTTCTTTTTATAGCTTAAAAACAGTCAAACACGCTTGGCACCAATGTCGCAAGCTGAATGCAAAGTAGAAAAAATCTGTGAATATAGAAATACACAGTATTCTGGTGGTGACACTAACAAAATGAAATTACAACAGCTATACCAAGAAGAAAACAACAACGATATTGATGAAATCACGAAGAATTTTGACATGGGATGCATAGTTGATAAAGTAAAACGACCGCCAAATATCTGTGTTGAGACATGTGTATATAATTCAGACTCTGAAACTGAAAAATCTGAGGATAACGATGAAAATGATAATGAAGTTAATTATTCAGATGAATTTGAAGAGGACAGTGAAGTTGAGGAGATAAAAACTATTTCTAAGTCACTCAGTGGCAGCTCGTGTAAAATTCCGACGAATAATCAATCGATTAAGTCGGTTAAGATGTCAAAAAGTCACACATCTGTATCTAGCAAACCTCTTTCAATTTCTGGAAGATCTGATTATGGGTAAGTGAAGGCAATAATTTCTTCTACGCCCACTCTGAAATATATAATAATATTATATAAAAATCGCAAAAATTCGAATCTAGGATCTTTGAGTTCCACACAAGATATAATTCCTTTTTTTTACATTAACATTATAATTATAATGATTAAAATTTGAGTATTTTAAAAATTGTTCCCAACTCTTCTTCAAGGGTGACCCCTTTTCTCAGCAAACTGGCCAAATGTTTTGTACCTATAAACTACTGAAGTCAAAATCTACTCATAAATATTTTTTTATATTTGTTATAATAGCGAATTTGAGTTTGCCGTGTAGAAAAGCAATTATAATTTCATGTTGTAATTATATTTTCCATAGAGAAGGTGTAATGTTTATAAATCTAACATAACGTAACCTTTTGCGTTAGGATAGCTTAATCAGCTTGGTATAGTTTTTTGCATTGATTGACGTAAAACGATGACTATTAAAATTTGCATATTTTATTTTCAGCTCTGTCTCAGTACCTCAAACTCGCCGCTTTAACATGTCCTTCACAAATGAAAGGTTACGGGAGATTGAACGGCATAACCATATTCTATTAAATAAAATTCTTAGTGCTCGAAATAACAAAAAGTCAATGGTAGCTCCAAAGGAACAATTAAAAAAACCCGTACCACCTGCTGCTGTTCATAGGAAACTTAAACAAAGACAAATCGACCACGACAATATGGTATGCTTAAATATGATAAATTCTTCTAGATGTTGCCAGCGATATCTATCGCTAAATTATCGGAACGGCGGATAATTATCGGAAAGAAATTACATCCCAGCCGAGTTTCTTATAATATTCTAATCACAATGACTCGAAAACAAATTCGGAGCGAAATGGACAACTTGGCAATGTGAATTCTCAATATTATGTTCCTGAAAAATTTCAAAAAAATTTCTAAAATTTGGAAAGAAGTAGATCTATTTCCAATAACATAAATATTTTTAATAATAATAGAAGACAATAGAAGAAATTCAGATTAGTCAATTATAATTTTAGAATTCACATTGCCTCTTAATCTATATATGAAAATCAATTGCTGTTCGTTAGTCTCGCTAAAACTCGAGAACGGACGGGCCGATTTAGCTGATTTTGGTTTTGAAATGTTTGTCAGGGAAGGTTTAAAAGGTGAGAAAATATGGAAAAGTTGCGAGCGATAGTAAAAACAACAATTTCATTTGCCCATATAAACTGTTCTATCTACTTTCCTGTCAAACATTTAACGTTCGATTCCCATTTTAGCGGTACGAAGTTCGCCGGGTTATCTAAATTGGGATAAAAGTGAAAAAAAAAAAAAAACAATCATATAAATGATACGTAAAATAAATGATTTTGATTAAACACTCATTAATCTAAAATATGTGAAAGACTACCATGTTAAAACTTTTTTAGATTTTACTGAAGAAGATTCAGCGAGCGAAGTCATCAGCCTACAGCATTCGACGTTGATATAAAAAGTGCGCCCGACAGCGCGGGCGCAGGGCACTTTATGATACAACTTTATGCATTGTTGAATATATTTTTATTACTAATTTTATAAAAGTTTTTTATGTATTTATTATATTATCCTAATCCTTAAATTTTAATCCTTCTTATTCTTGCAAGTACCATAGTCTATATAACATTTTTTTCATTAAAAAAAATTCAAATACATACTATGAAATTTGTGAATCAAAAATTTAAAAAAAAAGAATCTAATTTTCAAATACAAATTCATTGCGATTAATAAGATCATTAGGCAGGGATTGTATAAGCCAAAAAATATTTTTTCGTTTTACATATTATGAGATATTAAATTATAAGTAATTTGAAAATTTTAAGAAATTCTCAAAACAACATCACGTTACTCCAATCGAATCAACAAATATTTCACAGCGATAAGAGCTTTTTTATTGATTTCAATTTAAAATGGAAGATACTTTGTCCTTTTTAAGATGCGATTCAAGAAATTAATAAATCACGCCGTTAGCTTTTATAACATTAATATAACATTCGCTTACATGCTCTATAAAATATGGCGCCTGCTTTTAAAATATGGCATTAACACATTGGTGGGTTTCTGCTTAGCTTAGTAAATAATCTAGTTTAACTGCTATGTTTTTGTGGAGGTCTTGAGTTTGAATTATAGAAAAACTACCGCCTAACACCGAGTGGCTGATGCATTTCTACATCTACACAATAAGTAAGTAATTAAACTCTTTCTAAAATTTTCCATGTAAAGAGAAAGGTTGGGAATCACAATGTTCAGATTACTCATTACTAATTTCTAAAACAAAGTCTGTCTGTCTGTCTGTCTCTTCGGGATAAACTTAAAACTAATGAAAGAATTATATAATAATATAATCTACTAGTGGACCCCGCGAACTTCGTATCGCGTCAACGTTCCGAATAATAAAGTGTCACCTATAACGTCATTCCATAGAAAATGTATGATGAAAATGTTTTTCTTTTATTTATATTTTTTCGAAAATTTTCCAAATTTTTCTCTCTGTAAGAACCATTCTTGTACTTCAAGGAATATTATAAAAAAAGAATTGGCCAAATTGGTCCAGACGTTGAGTTATGCGCTTACCAACACATTTTGCGATTCATTTTTATATTATAGATTAAGATTAGACTGGTTCAGGTTTAGGCATATAATTTGTCAAAGTTTTGTGTAAAGCAAGTATTTTATATAGACAATTAGTACTGAATTTTTATGGTATTGGTATGGAACCTCAGAGCTCATTGAACATATGAACAGATTTAGGAAGCCTTTATATGGAAGAGTATTGTACCCTTCCTACTTCTCGTTGGCTTCGATACGATTTAAATTATTTTACCATAAGAACCTAATGGTAACAAAACTGTGTAATTAGGAAATTGATCTGAGTAAGTAAGGTTGATTTAGTAGGTACCTACGTGCTTTTAGTTTAAAGTTATGTAATTTGGTATACCTAACCAATTAAAAGATATTGTTCTATTAAGGAATATTGCGTTCATTTAAGATACCTTTTGTTTAATTAATAATTTATCTTATGTAGGTATTATATACGACACGTACATTTGGACACTATAATTATGTATCTACTATGTATATAAAAACTCAGATTACCGATAATAATTATTCGGTAATTTAACAATGTTTTGTTTATAGCATAACGACAATATTAAAGCGAATTAAAAATGTAGATAAGCTATAAAAACGTATACGATTTACGTAGGTACCTACCATTGTCGTCATTATCACGCATACGTAAAACCATTTACGTCTTCTATTGTTTAGATTAGCGTGAAATAGTAAAATTAAATACCTACCTCGAGAAACATGACGTTGGTAAGTTGGCATACCATAATATTTCTTGTCCCTAATATTTTTAAGAAAGTTTACGTTACTACAAAAAAATTGCGAGAATTTTCTCGTAATTTAAAGGGTCTTTAGTCTACCCTACGACATATTTATTCAAATTTATTTTGCGTCGGTCGACAATTTGCGACTATTGACGCTTTTCTCAAGCCCTAAACCAATTCACTGCGCCCGTTTTGTCAGTGAATAAGTATTTTTAAAAGTTTTATATCCCGACAGCATTTTCTTTGGATTTCATTATCCAGATATCTGATTGGCGCAATTGGTAGTGCTTCTGCCTTTTGCATAAAAAGATACCAGATTAGAATTCCGGTAGGTGCATTTATTTGTGTGATGAGCACGAATGTTTGTTTCAGAGTCTTGATTGTTTATATAATGATGTATTTATTGTGGTACCCTCGTTGTTTCTGATTACCATAACACAAGTGCTACTTACTTTGGGATCAGAGCAATGTATGTGAGTTGTCCCAATTATTAATTATAATTAAGTAGATATTATCTAATAAAACTTTTTAAAATACTTATTAAGTAGTAATTTTTCAAATTATCTTATATATAAAATTCTCGTGTCACAATGTTAGTTACCTTACTCCTCCGAAACGGATTTACTGATTTTAACCAAATTTTATATACATATTCAGTAGGTCTGAGAATCGGCTACTATCTATTTTTCATACCCCTTAGTGATAAGGATAGCCCACCCCAATAATTAATATGACAAAACAACGTTTGCCGGGTCAGCTAGTTTAATATAAAATTAAGTTTGATGTTTTCTAAATAATGAAATTATATACTTTCATGGTACCTAGTTGGTATTTAATAATTTTCACAAGCTTAAATAACTTGCGATTGCTGATTGTCGCATCGAAAAATAAAATATAAGTAGGAATTATTTCTTAATATATTTCTATACGTAACGTATATGTTAGAAATTACATTACAATAGTGTTGCCAACTCCAAATTTAAAAAACTAGGATTTGAAGTCGGAAATACCGGTACAATTCAGTTTAAAAACAGAACGCAGTAATAGAGTTGCTCTATGTAGTGAAAATAGAAGTAATGTTGATAATCATATTTTTTAATAAAAGCATTTGAATAACATTATACGAGTTGAGAACGAGTTTTAAAATAAGAATTGTAATGCCGCGCGAATTTAAAATACATACATCATTTTATTAGGGCGCTTTAAAAACCCAGGACGCTGCTTAAAAACTATTCAGGACATCCCAGGACACTACAAAAACTAGGAAATGTTCTGGGAAAACATGACGGTTGGCAACTCTACATTACAATATATAGTAGACATAAAAAATATGCGAAATGACGATAAAGGTACATATTTGTAAAGTATATTAACATAGCGACATTAGTAGAATTAATATCAATTAGTATGGGTTGGTATTTCATGGAACTACAGAGGTGCGATTCTATTAGGTGTTTTATTAATTGTAGCCTGTAGGCAGCTCATAAAGCCCACGGTACTAACATGTACTAGTCTCCCAACGTCAAATAACTTAAAAGTCATATCAGTTACTCGTACATCTACATCAGCTATGCCGTAATTCGCACATTGAATAAATTAGATTACATTTTGATGATTCTTTTTTCAATGAAAGCTGTTCTTCTCGTGTTCTAATTCAATTTCATCAAAATCTGTTCTGTAGTTTTAGAGTTACAATTTGAAGTCGGTTTTTTTTTGTTAAAATTATTTCAAATTTCAGTACAAAAATTAATCGAAATATTTCAGGATCTGCGTCACAAAATTGATAAAGGTAATTAAATACGAATATGATAATGTATAACGTAAAAATAATAAAATCTATCAATCAGTAGATACTGTTTAAGTAGTAAGAAATAGATAGGATATGCCAGCTTGGAAATGAGAGAAAAAAAATCATAAACAATAACTTATCGTTTATTCAAGCTCCAAGGCTTATTTTTCTGGGTCGAAAAAACAAGTTCATGTTAATATATATCCATTAGTATGAATAACGGGCAAACACAAAATGTATTGATTTAGATTGCATTTATAAACAACATTCATAAATGTTTTTTATAACTACAAGCAAATAATAAAGTTAATATTTTCTTTCAAAAGAGGTCGCCATAATGATTTTAACTAAACATGGTCTCAGAGTTTATGGATTCGAAACATAAGAATAATGTAAAAAGTAGATGTAGCAACATTCACTGTTACATTTTATTCATGCACCTATGTCGTAGTTTCTAAATACGTGATAATTACTTTGTTTTAAGACAGATTTAAATAGCAAGATAATAGCTAAATGAAAGACAAAATTTGTTTTATTCACAACAATAATGTAATTCAATAATCACACAATACAATAATTTGTATCCTAAGTATGGCAATTAAATTATTTACGAGGATTAATGGTTCAAATGTGCTACGAAAATTCATAAGAATATCTTTTAAATGGATAAAATGACGTAACATGTTTTAAGAGTAATACTATCGATATTATAAATTTAAATAAATAATTAATAATTGGGACAACTTACATACATTGATCCTGAAGCATTTGTGTTATGGTAATCAGAAACAATGAGAGTACCACAATATTATATATACTATGTATATAAGTTTATAAACAATTAAGACTCGGAAACAAAAATTCGTGCTCATCACACAAATAAATTCACATACGGAGATGCGAACCCAGGATCATATATGCATAATTATTACTTTATCGATTATATTTTTCGCACCAAATCCTTGAATTTTCCGCACATTGCCTGTGGAGTGACGATACATCATACACGTGCCATTCAATTATTAACAGTTCTCGATAGAGTTTATTATTAGATCTTTAATAGCACTTTCGATTTATCGATGAATACAATTGTTGTTTTTATTAAAAACTTATCGACCTAATTTTGTTCAAAAATTTGTTATTTTGCACAAAATAACAAATTTAACAACAATGTTAACGAGATCCCGCAATTTTTTTGTTTGGTAATGACACTGAGACTCACTCAATACAAAAAAACTGTCTTTACGCAGAGTTATCTCGATAAAGTTATCCTTGGATCAACCCCATGAAAAAGGATTTTAGGTCTAGATGGCTAATCTAGCGATTCGTGACGTAATTTTGAGATAGCTACGGAGACAACTAGCTCAGGTTAAACATTTTAGTTACGAGTTTTTAAATTATGTTTATGGTCGTGTAGTACCTAGTATAATAAAAGACTTAAAAGGAGTTTTTTTATTTGTAGATAAACAATACTTTGCATTGTCACTAACGTTCAGATAGTTACCTAATTACTTTATAAAGTTGGTAGTTTGTATATCGGAAAAAAGCATTTTTTGTACAAATTCAATACTTATGATAGGATAGTTCCAATATATTAATTGTACGCTTAAATAAATAATTACGTATAGTCTACACTCTACGTCTTATCTGCATTTCCGACTACAGATTTGGAAAATCGCCAACACTTGGAAATATGAGTTTCCATGAATTCAATGTTTTCACTAAATCTGTGTTGATTTACTCTTTCGACGATTAACTTTTAGAGTGAGGGTTTCACAAATCGTAATATTATCTAATACGTGAAGCAAAATCTTTGTACTTACTCCTTTTTACGGAAATTGCGCGGACGTAGGAGTATAAATTTCCCACAGTTTATATAGAAAAGGTATAGAGAATGACACACTCGCATGAATCAAAGACAATATTTTCCTTTAATAAACCATTCATAAAAAAATACCTCCAGTCATTGAAATAAACTACTAAGTAAATGTGGGAAATACAATATAATGCTATGCAATTTACTTTTATACTTTAAAAGAGTCTTCATCTGGTCATTCTCATAATGTCAGACACAAGTCAGACACGTTGCCAAGATGTGCCGTCTACAATAATAATAAAAATTATGTACCTACTAAGTGTCGTAAAGGAAGTATTTAAAAATTGTTATAATAAATAAAGATTTATTTGCAAAGCCCTATCTTTATTATGGTTTGAAATTTTTTAAGAAATGATTTCAGCGACGCATCGTTGCCCACGCAATATAAAATAATGGGCACTTCTAAGAAACTTTGTTTACATTTATCTTGTTTCACATGAGTTTTATGTGAGTTTCAGATAATAAGGAAAACGTATAATTTTATCGATTTGAAATATTGACAAGCGGATTATTATGAACTGGAAAAAAGTTAAATCCATATTTATTATACGTATTTGGAACAAGTTTTGTATAAAGACTATAGGTTATAGAGATTTCAAGGAACATATGGTTTTTTACCTCTTTCTTTCTTTTATTGTTGTTATTTTGTGACAGACGTATCTTGTACCTACATATATTAAATTTTATTGCGTTTCTTTTATACATAGACTGCGGTCAAATATACCTACCTTATACGCAATTCCGCGAACTTCGTTTCGAGTCAACAAAAAACAAAATCAGTAATTTAAGAAACTGTTTGCGAACTTTTTTTTATAAATATTTTTTTGGAATTTTTATAGGTAGCTAGTTTATCAGTTCTTTCTACGCGGATAGAAATTAGGAACCCAACAAAGAGATAGGTACCTAATTTAAATCGTGTAACAAAAATGATATTGTTTTATTTTTTAGATTATAGAATATTATGTATAGAAGTTGTGAAAACTCGATAGAAATGTAAACATTTTTAACGGAACATGTTATTAAGTACCTATTTAAAATTGATAAGTTAGTGAACAATAGCTATTCATTAGTGTTTGAAGGTCGGGCGATATTTTATAATTGAGATGATGAAATATTTAAAAAAAGCATAATATTGTAAATTCATATTAAATGCTATATTTAAAAATACTTTTCTAGTGATGATAGAAATTATATCTATCATCATAGCTAAAATACTATAACTACTAAAACTAATATTAAAATATAAGTTATAATGGTCATATGTACTTCGTATTATCGTTCTGAATTACTATAAGGAAAGCTATAGAATCAGCTACCTTCAGAGGTTTTTCCGAACCACTATGACTTAGGGACATTTAAGGAAAAAGCGTAACTCTTTTAAAAGGCCAGCAATGTACCCGTGGCTTTTAGGGTCTCCTTGGGCTGCGCAGCGGCCCGCCTATCCTAAAGGAGCTTCCTATGTATTTTATAAAAAAAAACGATATATAAGTAATTAAAAAAATTACGTTATTGTACTTTTACTTTACTTATATCAATTCTTAAGATTACAAGGTTAAAACGTATAGTGATAATTACTCGATAAGGAAGAAAAGTTGATATAAGTTCACTGACGAAGTTTCCGTCATAGCGTGGTGCGTAGTATAGACACTATGGCGTAAATTATAAAATTAATAATTCATATGGACTTAATTAGGGGCGAACATAGTGTTTCCCATAACGTAAAATAGTTTTCAGTAAAAACTTAGCTATTACTACATTTTATTGTAAAAGTAGGACCGGTATGTACTTTACAAAATAATCATTATATATAGATTAGCCAAGTATATTATATACATGAGTGATGAAATGTTCGTTAAATAACAAGAGGTTTGAGAAAGAACAAGACTTGTGAAATATTAAATTTTTCAGTTGATTTTTCAGTTTATATTTTGAAAGATTACTTAAAAATCGTTGTTAAGTCTGTATGTGAATAGAACTAAAATCTAAAATGGATTTTTTTCCCTCAAATAACGCAGTTAACATCTACGGCCATAGTTCATAATTATTTTACTCATGATCAGATTATTACCTGCGGTTTATTATTTACCTGCGACATAGGGAAATCCGTAAAAAAACTAATTGATTACGCAACGATTGTTTGCGCGTGCGTTAATTCAGAATTTTAATAATTTATTTTTCCTCTAAAATCTGTATGAAACAGAAATTTATTTTCCTAGTAAAGTTATATTATCTATGTTGTATAACTTTACTACGAAAATTATAGACACAACTTATAAACACTTAAGAAATAAATAACAATGTTTACAAACAAACTGCTGGTGGAAAATGTTTCAGAAAATGAATGTATTAGAATAATTAGATACCTAGAAATGTGATAATTATTTATTATGTCTCCATTATTATTTATCTTCGTGTGTAACTATATCTTTTTTGATACGTGTTTTTCGTCTAACTATTCAGTTGTATATAAAAAATTCTGGCTGATATCTGTGCATAGTGAGAGGTGAGAGGACTACCTAACCTCTATCCATCTCTTTCTGTTATATACAAAGAAAAAGATGAAGTTATATAACTTAAGAATCTCGTAAGATGTAAGAATCAAATGACCAAATACGGGGTCCGCCAAATAACTTTTTTTTGTTGAAAATGCTATAAAAAAAAACTACTGAGTATTTTCTCAAATTTCTTTTTTTATTTGAAAGTACAATCCTTCCGGTTAGTAATGGAAAATAATTTCATTCAAATGGCTGCCTCGGCTGGCCATGCAGTAGCCTACACGATCGGTCCAATTTTTAAGCACATTATCGATTGTGTGCAGCTGTATTTCACCAATGGCTTCACAAATATTGGCCTTTAAAGCGTCAATTGTCTCTGGCTTGTCGGCGTAACACTTATCTTTGACGGCATCCCACAAATAATAGTCCAACGGTGTCAAATCGCAGCTCCGAGGTGGCCAAATGACATCAGCTCTGCGGCTGATAATGCGATCTTCAAAACAGGGCGCAAGACATCGAGTGTAGCTTCGGCTGTGTGGCACGTAGCGCCGTCCTGTTGAAACCAAATGTTGCCAATATCCTCCTCTTCAATTTTTGTGAACAAAAATTGGTTCAACATGGCCCGATAACGATCACCATTGACTGTAACGGCCACTCCTTGCTCATTTTCGACATTACCATGATTTTCAAAGTAATGTCGCAATATTTCCCAGCGTTGTTCAAGCATATACACAACCATTTTCGTTCAGCGGAAGGATAAAACTAATTATCTGTCAAATCAGACATGAGCTAAGTGTTACCATTCACGAAATAAGCACTAGTTGAAAAAAAAAACGTTAGATGGCGGACCCTTTAGTACACGTATTTTTACAGTATTTAATAGAAGTCTAAACAATGCTTTCCATACGAATAATAAAATAAATATGTTATAGGGTGCCTATAGGTTTTACGACTAAAGTCCAATTGAAGTTATAACATAGGCGGGAAATAGTAGGTACCTTGTAAGTACATAATCATTTTACTTAAAAGTTATACATCGTTGAAAAACTTCAACGATCTATAACTTGAATAAGAATACAAAAAACGATCGTTTGATTGTTAATAAGAATGCAAAAACCAGTTGGATTCCTTTATAATATTGTTATTACATAACAACGGAGGGAGGAGGGGTAACAAACCGTTTCAGACCGTTGATATTTTGCACCCTTTCCATTTGAGGTCAATTGAGAGGGTATAAAATATCAAGGTTCATAGGAAAATGTCGAACGTCTGCAAGCACGTCAAAATTAACACCTATTCTAATAGCAGGTAAGTCCTTTTTAAGTAATTTTATGGCTTAGCACTGTTGTTATTATTTTTTTATAGTTCTCTCTGTATTCTCTATTGGATAAATTGATAAAATAATGCATAATTAAATTAATTCCAATGAGGACAAGATTGAATTCAACGAGTGAAGGCCGGTGTCTTATTACGATAAATCCACTTACGGTATTATAGCATGATGGTCACGCAAGAAGGCTCTTAACGAGTTAAACAGATAACATTTGAAAATAAGACTAAAAAACTACCTACGTAAAGGTAAATGACCACACATAAATGGAGCCTTTATACGAACAGAGCAAGCCTTTAACATAGTTAAATATTGAAAATTCTAAAGGAAGTGTGGCAAATTGCGTATAGCCTCTTTAGTAAAGAATCTCTTTGCTATGCGCTTTATTTAAGAATATCAATTCAAAATTCAAATCATATAGAATTTGTAAATGACATCGTCAAATTTTTGGATTCTCTCATTCTTCATTCTATTATTCTGATGTCCGAACTAATAGTAAAATATCCTTAGCATTTTACATATATAATATATTCTTTACAATGTAACTTCTTCTTATTACTCAATAATAAACTAATAACAAAGTCTTGTAGTATTATTGAAGAATACTATTAAATATCAAGAATGGAGTCGCAGCAACTACATACAATACAAATCACCTCACCAAAAGGACCTACATTTGGTGACCCCGACTGCCACACAACTAAGATGGAATAGAAGTCGCAGTCAATCAACTAAATTATCAACATATACAGCAACAGCCGCAATAGAAGTTTGTTCGATATGCGATTTTTATTTAATTTCGATAGAAAGGGGAAGTAAGTAACCTCATCCTCAAACTGCCTCAGTGCTAAGTTGTTAACACGTCTGCGTGTTGCGCCGGAAGTCCTGGTTTCGAATTCCGGGGAAACAATGAATGTTTCTGTTAGGTAGGCACAGAAGGCTGATCACCTACTTGCCTGTAAAGAAAACGATCAGTGAAATAGATAAAGAAATGTGTCTGCCCCATGCCCTACTAGGGTTTACGGAAATTCACTTTAACCTCATCCTCATAGATGTGCATGTTGTCTTATATAATATCATTATCTTATTAAATTTTGGTTCAAGATTCAAGAATTAAGAAATATTATTTTCTTAGTCGGAGAATTTAACGTATGTATTTTTAAAATCATTTGACCAGCGTATTGAAAATTCAATATCCCCGGCCAGCAGATGGTGAAAATATTATGAATTAGGTCAGGGATTGTTGACGTCAATATAACTGTTTTTCGTTACCCAATACACCGTAGCTTCAATACATTCTAAACTATGTATAAAACATTGTATACATCAACTTTTTACTACAAGTCTCCTATGCTGCAAACTATCAACAAAGAAACCACTATGCTACAAAAAATCTAATATGGCATATAAAAATCATATAAATCAACTAAATTACAAAAAAAAAATGCTACAAAATATTTCCATGGAAGCTTCTGCCATAAAATACCCTTTTAATTTTCATAATCTAATATGGGAAAAAGGTAGCTAAATGTTGTGAAATGTTGTTGTTTAATAAAATGAATCGTAGGTACCTACTCATACTTATTTCTCTGTAAATTATGGCGCTAATGAAGATCATATAGGTTATCATCATTCTGTGCAGTAAACACAACAAAATTTTATTAATGTATCAATAATAAATATTCTTATACTAAAAGTGTTATCATGCGGGTAAGTTTTAAAATTTCGATATATTGTAGGTACTAAAATGACCACATTTTAGTTTGTATTGTAGTTTAGGTAAATTTTTCACTGCTGTATTGCTAGAGTTTCTTCATACTTATGTAATTTCTCATTTAAATGTAAATGAATACTGAATATGAAAGTATTTACCCTAGCAGGGTTAATGCTTTCATATTCATTTCATGCTAAGGTTTTTGCGGTTTAACAATTTTGTAAATTATGTTTACAATCTACATGAGTGATACTGCTTGCGGTTTAAATATGTTTTAATGTTACAAAACAAACTAACTATTATAGCACAGATTAAAAAATACATTCCACAAGACACATGTTTTGTTTTCACCGCCCACGATTCTACGTTACTAGTTCGGGATTCCCAGTGATTGCTAAACAGAACTGTTTTAAATAGATTTCCAGAAATCTGTTAACCAGTCGTGAAACTACAACAAATATTTAACACTGAAATAACGTTAATTTATTTGAAGAGATAAGCATACATGAATTTTATGAGTTTTGAAGCAGTAAAGCAAAAAATTACTAACTTTCAAAGTATTCAAAATACATATAATGCGGTCTTATATTCCAAGAAAACTCATTATCTGGAAGTCAGAAGATAAAAACTTAAACCTAAAACTTAGCAACGATTATAATATAAACAACTGAATAAATAAAAGTCAAATAAATTTTAATACATTTAATATAATGTTTTAACAGCAACGATTTAGCAATTTTAGAAAGAGGATTCTAAAGTGTATTTTTATAGATAGGACTGAAATTTGTTTGAATACCTCTCAGACCAACAAAAAAAGATCTTTTTTTGTTGGTCTGAGGAATACCTACAATATGTTACGAGAAATGGACTCAAGATTATGTTTATCTTATTAGGCTATAATAATAAAGCCTATTGTTACCTTTTTATAATATCTCATACGATGATAAGTCGCTTCATTTATATTATAGGTTGCAAATAAAACATCTTGATGATATTATATCGAGTCAATGCAGTGACATAAAACAAATCTATACGATAGCGACAGACTTGCGTTGTTTACTTTAATGAAGTCGCCGGTTCACACATGCGCACCGTGCTGTGACGTTTCGTATCATTGGCACACACACAAAACCTGAAACCTATAAATGTCTGCGCAGACCACCTCCCCGCACACTGTATTTAGAATTCAAAGAGATTACACGTTAATAAAATCAAAATGGTTGTGAAACTATCTACCGCTGCGCTATACACGGACGTTTACCCTACTCATCCCAAACGCCTTGTGAGACAAATGGATTGCGCCGAGAAGCGGCAAAAACTAACCGCTGCATTGCCCGCTTTAGTAGAAGATGATTCTGAGGTTGAAGCTTACGAACAATCGATAGAAAAAAGTTTTGTGCTCCGTCCCGAAGAACTTCGGCGGCAGAAATCTACTTCACCCCAAAGAAGAGAAAGGATGCGGCGACAGCTTGCGTTGCCATCACTTTCGGAAGATGAAGAGCCTTGAATGTGTTATTGGAATTGTCGGAGAAGAAGCCTCGTAGCTTTGGCTACCTCGGAGTGATTGCACTCTAGAACCAGGTTGCACTGGCCGAGGAGACGTTCGTCGATGTGATTGTGGAAAAATTCAAGGAAATCGTGACAGTGCAATAAACTGTGTAGTGAAAATCATTATTGTATATAACCCAATAAGTAATAATAAATTGTGTTCCGTACTTGCTTTTATTATTTCACCTTCAATCGGTATTCGGTATGTTTCATTATAACTGCAGTTTTATAAACTTGAAAGTTGTTGAACTGGTTACTAAAAAGTGTAAAAAACACATCACTTGATTTTTATTTCGTATTTTTAAGAAACAGTCAATGGTCTTAAAAAAAATTGTAGAAGAGTTAAATAAACCCTAATGATTCACAAGCTAACAGTGCGTTGACATTTAACACTAACTGCTCTCATTTTATCTGTGTCAACTAAGTTTAAATTTATATCACTGTTGACAATTAAAATGATGCTAATTACTTCAATGAATATTTATTGATAACCATAAAACATGACGCATCTTATGATATTACTTAGAAGATATTTACATTAAGGATATAATACTTTTATAAGGTTTTTACTTCAAAATAAATTTAATATCTAATACAATAATAATCATTTTCAAGTATTTCTGCACAGACTTGTTAACTATTAACTTGGAAAACCCAACAACCTTCAGCGCAACCGAAGAGCTCAGAGTTAAGCAATAAGATCAAAGATGAATCATGACACGCAGATGTTTTGCTAATTCAGCCGTACAAGACAATAACAATTATAAAATCACTCGAAAACTCAAGTTATTTTAATTAATGCCTTTTCTGTTTTTTATTAACCAATATGATCTTTCAAAATATGACATAAGGCTTCAACTAGAGCTTTATTCTCTCGATTAGTCGGATCTCGGACATAAAATCATTAATGTATTTTTTAAATATTTAGTGGAAAATCTCCTAATAATTATAAAAATAACAACTTGTAAATTATTAATGATGTTAGATGTATTGTTCAAAATTAACGCGCAGATTCAAACAGACAGCTTAGGTCAAGATCACAAGAACAATTAAGCAATCATTTTTATACTAATGAACTCATTATGCACTGAGTGAACCCCTCTGAAGCTCAATTGCTACGCACTTTTATATATCCAATGCGTGTAGCTCCCAAGTCATGAATTTGAATTGGAGGTTACAGAACTTACAGCTTATGAACACCTAGACCAAGAGTCGAAAACTGCTTATTTACATTTTTGTTCTAAAATAACATTCATTTACCTTGTAACTTGTAAGTATAGTTACATCATGTTTTGTAACTGCTGTTTGTAATACATATTGTATGTAGTTGTTGAAACAACACTGGGAAAATACGAATTATGGAATCCGACTAAATTTTATACCTATACCACATCCAAGTTAAGTAGTAAATTTAGATGAAATGTTTTCTGTTATGTAGGGTTCTCATCGTCAATCATTTATCTAAGATGTAATTAAATATTTTATTGAGTTCACTAATTGTCAAGAATTGTAATCAATTTCTATAAAGATTCTCAGACACTTAATTTAATGACAAAAATGTAATTAAAAATCGAATTTTGATTATTAAGTACCCACCTGCATCTTATTTTAAAACTAGCGACCCGCCCCGGCTTTGCACGGGTATAAAACATATAAAAACCTTCCTCTTCAATCACTCTATCTATTAAAAAAAACCGCATCAATATCCGTTGCGTAGTTTTAAAGATTTAAGCATACAAATGGATATAGGGGAAGAAAAAGCGACTTTGTTTTATACTATGTAGTGATATCTAGGTATTAAAGTTACACTTTGCTATAGATTTCTTTGGATATCGTCTATAATAAATTTAAAAAATACTAAAGAGAATTATAAAGAAAGAACAAGTCGAAAACACTTGAAGAAGAGATTGTAATTTAACTGCTATACCTGCGTCCTAACGCATTAATTAACACGCTAATTAAGCCGTTATGTAGATATGGCCAACGTTTTAAGGACATTAACATTAATTACTAATGGCATTAGACGTTAACCAAAACTCGACTCGAAGTCGATTTTTTAGATACATCAAAGGATTTTATCGAGTAGTTTAGCGCCCTAAGCGATATTGGCTACATTAACACCGTATCATTTCTCACCGAATTCGATTAAGATGGATTGAATTATCCACCATCTCTTTTTTTTGTTTTTTTTTTCCTTTAAAAATTCATATTACGCTTATTGTTTCAACTATTTTGTGTGTTAACGCGTTAATTATTGAAGAAAAGCTCTAAAACTCGTTACATTAATGTAGCGGACGCATTTTTTTTTTAATGTCTTAATTAACGCTCAGTTGGACACTAACATCAACGCTAACGCAGGTGTAGCTGGAGCAGAACTGTTATTGATCGTGTAATTCATTCGGAAAGTAGGACACGACTACTTACCCTCATCCACGATATAAGTATGTACATACATCTATCTCCTTGTACTCGACCCCGTTAAAGATTTTCTTGAAAAGGGCTGCCAGGAACTTGGCATTGCGACGGCCTTTTCAATTAAAAATGTTCATAATTTTCTTCGTAATAATAAGAAAATATTTTTTCGAATACAAAATTTAAGTAAGTATTTTAGTATAATGTTGTGTCACGAATTCGAAAATTTTAGGCAAATCAAAAGTTGTATAATGTATAAAAAAAATACAAACAAAGTAATTTATACAATAACGCTTTTTAGTAGGTTAACAATCAGGTGAAAAAAACTTTTTTGAAATTTTGGTGTACTGTACATGGACGATGGACAAGTCACGTATTGTATACCCTGTGCAAGTTAGCTTGATCTTTTTGACAGGTGTAAATTTTTCTGATCGAAATAACTTTGCAATGACGAACATATTATTTTCTTAATTTAATAATTTTAAAAATTGTAAAAATATTTAAAATATAACACAAGTCCCTAAAGATTCAAGCGTTATCCGAAAATTTTACGACTATTGCTTCAAAGTAAAATTTAAATAGGAACATTGAAAATAATAGACGCTTGTACAATGTTACAGCGGTCAGACGGATGGGACACGAATAACAGGCAGAAACTGCTACAAATATCGAAAAATTACAAAGGTCTGAATTTTTTTTTCACTTTTCGACCCGTGTTTCTTTGGGAAAGTACTTACATGGTCTGAACCACCTATTTAAATTTGGCGGGAGGTCCAAAAATAACCCTGTAATATTAAATAGGTGCTTATTATGAATATTGACCCGCCGTTGCTTATCTACCCAACGTTTTATATGTCTGGTGCAATAAAATTTCACACATAAGTAATAATCTCCTCACAGTTACAAGTATTTTAAAACGTTATTTTTTGGACTACTAGATATTTTCTTTTTCCCATAACTAGCCCGTCTCACGTCTGTCAAAAAGATCAAGCTAACTTGTACAGGGTATAGTAACGAACACAGAACACCTTCAAGGAAATGGCGCGGAAACGTTGACGTGACAACCGAAGAAAAACCATCAATGTCAAGGCCGGAAGTCGAAACGATTATCTACCTTCATTTAACAACTTGTTAATTAACTACTTCTCTGTAATTGAAATAGTACCTATGTTTAAAGAACTGTTTTATACGTAAAATTAACTTAGATGAGAAGTTTATATAAATATGATGAGGCAGACTTAGCTAAAAGTTAAAACTAAAAGATTGAAAGATAAGTTAAATTACCCATTCAAAAACCTCGGCGCCTGGGACTGGGAGAACTGGAAGACAACCAGTTATTCAGGATCGGTAAGGATAGTTACCGCACTTTGTCTATTTCTGATCGTCTGCTTTTTTCGATATAGTCTAATATAAATTATGGTAAATATTTATTTCTTAAAATAAATATTAGCATAATTTTCAGAAAATATACTCTTGAATCATCTCAATTTTTAAGTGGGCTGCGTGCAGTCGATATATTTTTAGCACGAGAACATTGAGGATCGTTTAAAATTACGTCAATTCAATTTTATAGCATTGTAAGATGATTAATAGTCATGCTAGGTACTTGAAATCGATACTAGTAAGCCTAATATGTTTACAAACTCTCAAGCTCGAATATTCTTTTCTTCTTAATAACGAACCAAATTAGGATACACTTTAATACCTATAATTCCTACTGGTTGAATATAGAAAGAGAAAGTTTTGATTTAAAATCTTTCGAATTTAAATAGTGGAAGAGGTACAAGTAAAGGAGTCTTTTATACGTTGATATATTTTTGTCTATTTAGGTAGATATTCATTTTATTGGTAAAAATACTTTTTCCTTTATATTGAGTACATTTAAGATAACAGGACTGTCCCTATATGTTTAATCAAACCATTAAATAAGTGGTAAGTATGACTCTCTATACGATATTGTGTGCACGAGCGACAAATCTAAATCAAATGAAAGCGCTGTTGAGATGGACAATGGTTTCATGGCAACGTCACAGGCGATAATAACGTGTCACGCGCTTACTAATTTTATATTTAGTGTTCAGCACACAAGTAGAATGCTTTGTTTGGTTGGTACAACTGTGAATTGATAAAGAATGATCATTCGAGAACACGATTAAAGAGGACTCGATGCTTTGACTAATAAATAATAATACATAGTATAAGGAACAGCTCCAAAGATAAAGGAATCCAGAAATAAAAGCCAAAATTACTTGATGTTACAATGCGGCGTATAATAATTAAATCTTTTTCACCTTTTCAGCTGACTCACACAAAATGGCGCCACTGCCAATCGTTTTTCATTTGTTACATTGTTTTTGGCAATACACACATGATCAATAGACTGTCTCAATAAAAGTTTTATAAAGAACTAAATCTTATAATTATGTTAATATACCTTTTATAATTATATTACAATTTATTAATAATTTACTATTTACCTTACGTTCTCAATTAACAGAATTAAATATATAAAGTCTAATCGCATATATGCTGTTTTGAAGACATGTCAAAACAGCGTCTCATTGTTATTATTTTTTTTAATTTGATCAAATGAGTTAAGGCCGTATTCCGATTACTTATTATAAAATCTGTAATTTATTAATTAACTACAATTAGCGATACAATAATAACTACAGGCTTACAGCTCGGCCTTCCTGTTATGAGCGAGTCCCTTCGCTATAGAGGTAGTTCCTAGTTACTACGAATTTAACTTAATAAATCAATAAAGCTATGTGTAATTTATAATACAACATTCAGCATAACCTATAACAATACCTATTGTTTACATTAGTTAGTATTTTGATAATACTTACTATCATGTTTAAAAATAATTAAGTAAACTCTTTGAAATAAGTAATTAAATTTTAACAGTATTTTTATTTATATAATGTAAGTATGAATGTGAAATTTTATAATAATTTGTACATTTGCAGTTTCAAAATGAATTAATATTAGTTATATATATCTAACGTAATATTTAGTATACTATATCTAACATCTTCTTTTTTCTTATACATAATCATGGTAAGTATTGCAATGTAAATCTACAGCGTTTAAAACTTCTAGTGGTTCTCTACTTAGCTACAGGTATTTATGATAAAATAATCCGGAACATTTTTTTAAACTTAAGTATAGTAAAATTAACAAATTAAACAGACTTTATAGGTACAATGTAAGTATTCATTCACTATCAGAGTTGTTTTAATCACAACTGGTTTCTAGACCTCTGGCAAAGTTTAGCCAAGGCTGCATTTTGTCTACTGCTACTATAGCTGATACCTACGATTGTTTTTACGTGATAACGGAGTGTCTTCAATAACGTACCTATCGTTAGGCAGCTTTTTCACGACACGATAAGGGCTCTGGAACTTAACGACTAGTTTTTGTGACTGACCATCACGAGGTACCTGCCACTCTACACGCACTAAATCCCCTACAGAGTATTTTTTTTCTGGTTTTCTATGACTGTGGAACTTTTCTTGGTCTTTGGTTTGTTTATCTATTATATTTTCTCTAGCTTTATCTCTCATATCAATTAGTTCTTCTTCAGATGCTACGTTGGTTATATCATTAAGAACCTCACTCAAAATTCTTTCACTTCGACACTTAATGTTTAATCTGGAGAGCAATTTGGAAGGTCTCTTTTGAGTTGTTTTGTGAGTTGTAGAGTTTAATCCCAGTTGAATATCTGAGACGTATTCGTCTCAAGACTTCTCATCTTTTCCGTGAGTTGAGATAGATAGAGCATCTAAAATGGTTCTGTTGAACTGCTCCACCTGAAAAAATGGCTCTGGGTGTCGCGACTGCTTTAATGATGTGCTTGATGCCAAGCGAAGTTATGAATTCCTCGAAAGTCCCACTCGTAAAGCTTGTGCCTTTATCAGCGATAAAGCGCGTTGGTACACCAAATTAGCTGACATACTCTTTAAAGATCTTAATAGTGGTCGCGGACTTCGTATCTTTCACTGACTTAGCAATGACGTACTTTGTGAATCCGTCCACTAAAACAAGTAAGTAACAGTTGCCTTTCTTACTTTTTATAAACAGTTCCAGATGATCCGCGTGGACCACTAGGCTTGTCTATAGGATGGAGTTCACCCTCACGTTTTCCATCACGTGCCTTGTGGTGCGAGCATTCCAAGCAAGAAGAAACGTACTTCTTAACGAACTTACGTATCTTTGTAAACCAGTAATTCTTGCGAATGCGTTAAAGAGTTTTGTCGAATCCGCAATGGCCAACGTCGTCGTGATTCATTTTAAGAATTTGGAAATGCACCCCTTTAGATACGAACCACTACATTTCATCCCTAACGATTTGGTATACCCGACCATTTTTCAACTTGTAGTTGTTGTGAATGTCCATTACTTTTTCCGAGTCTACACAGTTAAAATTTCTTTTAGCCTTTTAACTTCTTCATCAGCGGATTTTACAGTGGCAATCCAGTCTTCCTCAACATTGTCGACGGCTAGAACATCTAAACAGATTGGTGATTCAGCTTCACCATCTCCGACTGTATTGCGACTTAAAGCGTCGACGTGTAACATACGTGATCTTGGTCTGTACTCGATGGTATAGTCAAACTCTTGCAGCTGTATCCACCATCGAGCACTCCGAGGAATTAAATCACGCTTGATTAAAGTCAACCGTAACGCATTGCAACCTGTGAAAATCTTAAAAGTAATTCCGATAAGGTAGACTCTAAACCGATTCAACGAGGCCACCACGGATAATAATGTTTCCAAGTCGAAGGGATGGAGCTTGTGCTCCTCTGCATTCGTATTACAGCTAAAATACAAGACGAGTTGAAAAACTCCATTTGATTTACCTTGCAGCAAAATGCCAGCTACACCATCTTTACTGACGTCCGTGCAATTGGGTCTCAGCTCAGTGATCATATAATGCGAGTATGGGTCGTTAGATTAACATTCTCTTTATAGTATCAAATGCTTGGTTTTGTAGTTTTTCCCATACCCATTTTGAGTCCTTTTTTTAATAAATCAGTCAACGGTGCTGCAAGTAACGCGTAACCTTCAATGAACCGTCTGAAATAACCAGACAGTCCCGAGAAATTGTCTTAGTTCATGCTGGTTGTTCGGCATAGGACATACGGTAGGATCTGTAAACCACCGGTACCGTGTCTTCGAGTTCTATAACCATCCTCGGTCAATTTTGTAAACCCCAGATGACGGAGTCCGCACGAAACGCAGTCGATGTATCTATCTAGTAATTGTCTTCTTCTCTTATAATTAGATGTAATTTAGTCTGAGGAATTTGTTGGAATATTACGGCTGTGGGAGTTTTTGAGATAATGATATCCGGTTTTTCTGTGAATGAGTGCCCTAGCAGAACTGACTGGTTAATTACATAATCAACCACGTATATGTTTATTATCCGTTTAATATTTTGAACCTCTACGGTCACAGTCGTCATTCCTACAGGGTTGGTCAAACTCGCGCCTATTCCCCTAAAAATAGGTAAATCCTCAGGAATCACTATTTCTCAATTAAGTTCCCTAGCTTTGGTTAGTTTTATGAGGAAACACTATCTGCCTAAATCAAGTTGGCAATCTATGGCAATTTCGTTTACTTTGATGTAAATCGTGTATTTCGCGGTTTGTTCCTCTGTTAAACTTAACTGGGCTACTTGTTTCTTATTTATATCTTTGGGCCGATTTAATTCGCCTTCACGATTTTTTTGTCAGTTTATTTTTATAACAATGAATAGATAAATCTCCAGATTTTTCACACGTAGTACACTTCATCAGGGTTTGTCAGACTTAAAGCTGGGATGACCAGATTGATCACAATTATAGCAGGTAATTTTGGAAGTGTCGGGTTTCGAGTTACCAGGTCTAGCAAGGGCTGTACCTCTCCGTTCATTTCTAAATTTTAGAAGAATGCCCATTATCGCGGCTTTGTCCTATTTTAACCGTTCTAAAGTACTTGAGAATATTTTCGGGTTCAGCAAATTGCGCAGCCTGAGCACCTACCCTGACTGCCCTATCTTCAACACCGCGCAGAAGACAATCTACTGCCTGTCGCCCATAATTTTTAAATCTGTTTAATAAATTAATTTTATCATAATAATAGTGATCGAGCGACTCTCCGTATTTAACTCTTTTAGCTAGCATCTCGGTCAAAAGTTCAGCATAGTCCTCACGGACCGAAAAGACATAACCAATTTGTTTTTCTATTCGGCCTATGTGTGCATTATAGAGGGTAAACTTTGATACCAAGAGCGCCACATCTATCAGCTTAAGCAAAGCATAATTGATAATTTCTTTGTCTTACCAACCATATATGCCTGCGCACTCTTCCACCTTCGTTAAACATGTTAAAATTGTCTGTTCTTTTGACATTGGTTCATTGACAAACTCGGAAACAATGTTAGTATTAAAAGCTATCTTGGGTTTATCTGAACTTTTTACCGATTGCAAAATAGACATAAATTTATTTATCATGGTGTCAGTATGGGAAACACTACCTTTACGTCGTTGGGTCTGGGTGACTCACCACGCTTAGTCTCATGTCTTGATCTGATCTCGTCTTCACGTTCACGTATGCGGCGGCGCGAACCTCTCTCACTGCTTTCCTCTATTCCTTGGGATTCCAAACAAGACGATTGCAACTGCGCTCGGCGAACTGGAGTACGACGAGATCTCTCCGCTGTCCCTTTGATTTCGGTTCCACGTGCCCGCGATGCTCCTTGACGTTCTGAGAATTGTCTCCTTTCCGACCTGTCATTGCTGAAAATTCTGGCATCTCCATGCCAGATGGCGGTTTTGGCACCTCCATGCCAACCCGTTTCTCTGGCACCTCCATGCCAGCTCACTTTTCTGGCACCTCCATGCCAACTCACTTCCCTGGCACCTCCATGCCAGTTTTGTTCCCAGAGACTAGTGCCTCCCGACCCTGACCCTCACACCTGGGTACACCTGGGTCTGCACTAGATCTCTCGACTCACTTGTCTATGGGGTTAGTTCCCCGAGACTAGTGCTTCCCGACCCTGACCCTTACACCTGGGTACACCTGGGTCTGCACTAAATCTCCAGACTCGCTTGTCTATGGGTTTTGTTCCTCGAGACTAGTGCCTCCCGACCCTGACTGTCACACCTGGGTACACCTGGGTCTGCACTAAATCTCTCTCGTGATTTGGACCACAAGTCGGCCTTCTTTTCCGATCCATAATGGGGCAACTGAAACTGACACATTTCAGCTTAGTAAACCATTCAAACAGACAAGCAGATAAATAATAGGTACCTAACTAGGAGCGACTGCGGTTTCTTAACTAACAAAACATTGACTATATGTTTGTTACTTAAAATGTAACAAACATATGTCATTATAGTAACCGTGAGTAAGTATACTTGCATGCAATCTCTAAGGTAGTAAAGTGGTTTAATCTTAATAATCTTCTACTTAATACGAAGAAAACAAAATGTATTAGATTTATATTGCCAACTGTTAAACAAGTAGAAGCTAATATTATAATTAAAAACGAAAAGTTAGCACTTGTGGACACCACTGTATTCTTAGGTATAACCCTCGATAATAAGCTTCAATGGGGCCCTCACATTGATGCATTGTCGAAGAGACTCAGCTCTGCAGCATACGCTGTCAAAAAGATCCGCCTCTATACAGACGTAGACACAGCTAGGTTAGTCTATTTCAGCTACTTTCACAGCATTATGTCTTATGGTATACTGTTGTGGGGGGGTGCTGCAGATGTTAACACCGTCTTTGTACTGCAGAAGAGGGCTGTTCGTGCAATTTACAATATGGGTCCCAAAGAATCACTTCGTTAAAAATTTAAAGAGATAAATATAATGACAGTCACATGTCAGTATATTTATGAAAATCTGATATATGTACACCAAATATTATAATTTTTTTTTACTATAATTTTTTTTTGTAAACTACAGTACATTAAAAAAAAATTACGATTCAAAATGATCAAATATAATTTCAATGACTAAGGATATTTTGACTTTGACTTTGACTTCGACATTTCATTATACTATTAAATCAGATTGTTTATAATAATAATATGTATATTAGAAAATTCGTATACTTGTCTAGCGAAGTATAAAATGAATAATCCGATATACGCATTGTATCAAGTAAGTATTATTTCACTCGCTCACACGAACGGCCAGCTTAGTAACCAAAAGATGATAAAATATTATGATAAATAAAACAGTAACTAAAGTTAGGACAAGACACCGCGTCATACGCCGCTTTGTTTTACATTACGTCACGAAGCTATTGAATAAATTATTGATATAATATGTATGTATAAAAAAAAAACTAATACATTTCTTACATAATATTAGTACTAATTCTTCCATAGTACCGTAATCTAATGTACTCTTTGGAGTAACCTTCTGTTTTCTACCTCAATTTCAAATAAATGTTACCCCCTGTAACTACTTCGCGTAATCCCAGTTGCGGTTTGAATTGTATTTTTATAGTTTTTTTTATTTTTATTTTGATTACAAAATCTAGTTTAATGCAATGTCTTGACTAGCACTAACATTCAATGCCAATAAGTAACGTTCGTCGTTGTAGTAACACTAGTATTGAACAATGCTCATTATTATTTGGGTACATACATAAGAAATTAACAATGAACTTACGCTTAAAGTATCCTTTTGTGCAGGCGTAGTACGAAAACGTAACTATATTTTCGCTCATCCCACTTCTGAACTATAAGGAACAGCTCCAAAGATAAAGGAATCCAGAAATAAAAGCCAAAATTACTTGATGTTACAATGCGGCGTATAATAATTAAATCTTTTTCACCTTTTCAGCTGACTCACACAAAATGGCGCCACTGCCAATCGTTTTTCATTTGTTACATTGTTTTTGGCAATACACACATGATCAATAGACTGTCTCAATAAAAGTTTTATAAAGAACTAAATCTTATAATTATGTTAATATACCTTTTATAATTATATTACAATTTATTAATAATTTACTATTTACCTTACGTTCTCAATTAACAGAATTAAATATATAAAGTCTAATCGCATATATGCTGTTTTGAAGACATGTCAAAACAGCGTCTCATTGTTATTATTTTTTTTAATTTGATCAAATGAGTTAAGGCCGTATTCCGATTACTTATTATAAAATCTGTAATTTATTAATTAACTACAATTAGCGATACAATAATAACTACAGGCTTACAATAGATACCCTTCCATTATACCTGACCGCCTCCTTAGTCTAGTGGTACCTCAGCGCGTAAGCGTTACAACCGAGAGGTCCTGGATTCGATTCCCGGTGGAAATAAAAAAAACTCGATCTGGAAGGGCATAGAAAACAGATCACCTACTTGCCCCTAACGAAAAAATCAATCAGTAAAAGTTAAAACAGATGTGAAATGCATCTGCCCTATATACCCCACTAGGCACCCCTAGTGGGGTATATAGTGTCCCCACACTTGACTTCACTTTTTCCATAATACCTACGATCAATGATATTATATGTGAATATTAATTGCATAATAATTTTTGTGACATAACAGAACCGATGTATTTTATTTGAATAGTCTCCAAAATGTTCGAGCGTAATTATTATTTTTACAGATTTGTTAATCTGTTAAGTATCTACCGGTATAACTACCGGCCAGCATGATAAAATCATTATGAACATTTTCACTGGCAGACTTGGGATCTGAACTGATTTATTAAATCTATAATTTAGTTTTGACCGAACATAGACCTACCTACTTATAATATGTTCGAACTGTAATGTTAGCTGTTGTAATATGTAAAATTCCTTCAATACGTTATACCTACCTAGATATTGATGGAAGTCAGACATGTCTACTGTCTATGTCTGATCCACGGCTATATTTATCTTACTTATATGCAGTTTCTGCAGAAACAATTATAACTAAATACATAAGAAAACAGTAGCATAACACCGGTAATAATTTTATTAAGTTTCATTCATGTCTTGAGCTCCTTCCATACATATGTGGAAATCCCCTGCATATCTCTTTCCTCAAGATGATTCATTCATCATTGTCTGTTCCAGACCGCTTGGGGACGACAACGGACGTGAATTGATTTGTATCTCTTTTTAGCCCTCTTGAGGTCTTAGCTTACCAAAACGGTCAACAATGGCGCTGTTTCCTGTGTGGATTTCATTTATATTCGAGACTAGCTTTGCCCCGCGGTTTCACCCGCGTTAATTTCGTCGTAAGTCGTAACGTGATGTTATAGAGTGTTTTTTTTAGTTATCCTATTTTGGTAATGTATTTCAAAACTGGAATGTAATAAAATATCAATACACACATTGTTTTTCGATATACACCTCGAAAAAGTCCACGTTCACGGAAAAAGATGTGTAATAATGAAATGTGTTAATTATGATGTGTTAAATTGCTTAAAATATTTAAAAATTATGGTAATAAATTGTACTATTCAATGCAGTGTTGCTCAGGGAAAGCGGAAGAGACCTTTTCATTCGAATAGTAATAATATTTGTGTGACAAGTTACCAGTAGAAGTTGTAGATATACATAAATGGTATTGTATCTGTTTCTAGGTCAGGCGGCTATGTTTTCCTATTCATTATTTCAATGACAGTAACTTACTACCATAAAGATAGATAACTTAGTTGGGATTATAACCACAACTTGATCTATGTGATCTATTGAGTATATAGTCATGTTTAACTATAACCGATCAGCAAATCTCTATGGCTTCTTAAAAAGCCATAGGTTCTGCATCTATTCTCTTTCTTATCGTATTACGTTGCTTATTGTTTATAATATTATGAATGTTAAAATTAAGAATGCCTCTATAGGATGTATTGATAGTTTATACAGTAGTACCGAAAATTTGGTTTGAAATATGATCCTACTTACTAGAAAAGATTTAAAAAACGCGTAAACCGAAAACCTTTTTTTACCGTCTCCACCTTTCATTTGTAATTTTTTACCCTTTGCCTAAGAGTCGTCTACGTTATATAACTCCGGTAAATAAAACGCGTACTATTTACACGTTCATCTTATTAGTGTCACCACGATCCTCGCTACAGCAGTGCAGTCGCGATGCGGACGATCGAGAAGGATAGAGGAACATCGTGAGACACATAGCCCCGGGCAGTGAGGGCACCCAGTCTCCAACCCCGATTTAAAAGAAGATAACGTGTAGGTACTACTAAACTATAGAAGAGGAAATTTATCTATGCATAAAGCCTCTTGTCTTTTACTTATCAACAGGTCAAGCACTTATTTCAAGTCATGTGATAACATTGTCTTTATTGTCCTAACATTCGACCATTATAGCGGTGCGTGTGCATCCCAATCTGCGCGTAATCAATAACAATTGATTACGCGCAATGATAAATGATATTGTATACATGGGCGCCGGCAGAAATAATTTCCAGGTGGTGCAGATTTTAGTTTTCTCACAATCTTCGCCGTATATGATTAAAGTTAATAAAAAATTGAAATTTTAGTCGGAAACATCTGAAGCCCGGTTTATTTTATGTTCGAGACATTTACAAATTTCTGACTAGTCATTATGAATTTATTTTAATAATTCCTGTTGATCCCGAGATTCCCAAGGGATGCAAGTGCACCCCCTGGCATCCCCCTGCCGGCGCTCATGATTGTATACTGTTAACATTATACATATTTGATACTATTCTAAAAAATATCTTCTATTTGCTAAAAAATTAATATAGAAATAATACGCTAAACCCATACGACTTGTTCACTTTCAAGAAAACAGCTTATCTCTACCTTATAAGTATTTATATTTGCATTTCGTTTAAAATTATGCTGATTATTCAATTGGCATATTGGCTAAAATCCATGTGTTTGTAGTCTTTGACACATGCGTCATATGAGTGTCATAGTTCATAGCATAGATTACGTGAAGCTTCAAGCTCTGACACAGGCATTGTGTCATTAGGTATATCAACAAATAATGCTTTTGTCAATAATAAACACATTGTCTTGTTACATTGTGTTAAAATGTAATGCTATAAGCTATTCAATTATAATTATGTCAAGAATTGTTTTATTACTACCATTAACTTCAGCTAGTTATGACATAGATATGTACAGTGAAATGTACCTATACATAAAATAATATAATTAAGTACCTAAATTTTTTTTATTTGTAGCGATGATAAGTTCCACTATAATAAGTTTTTTTCTTTAGAGTAATGAATAGAAATCAGAGACGAAATAAAATGCCTGATAGCAACTTTGTTTACTGTTAAACCCCCAAATCATCATAAATGTTTCCTCTCCAAAGGAAACATACTTATGACTTCATTATTATCCTACACATAAACGCAACTCCCACGTTAAATGTTCTAAAATTCAGTAATTAGTTTTATATAAACCAAATGTTTCCTAAAACTTTGAACTCATATAAGTATTTATAATTGCTAGGATACTTAATACTAACACTGGCAATGTTATTTAAGTTTAACATAAGTTAATTAATAAAGACATTTTGAAATGAAAAAAAAATCCCCCAAATCTACATCATCTGTATACAGATGATGTAGATATATATATATTATATATGTATATATTATAGATAGACTTTATATATTTTTTGTTTGAGATTACAAATGAAGTGTCAGACCTAATATTGAAAAACAGTGCATGACTGAACTACGGAGATTATCCATCACAGGTGTTAACGTTATAACAATAATATTGTTGATTATAAAATTTTTAAACATCGTTTGGCTGTAAACATACTTAAGCAGTTCCTCGTACAGTGAATGGTATTTCGTCAAAGCTGACCTTCGACTTGTTTGTAGGGCAACTAGATCCTAGTTCAATTAGAGTCCACTTACATAATATAATTTATAACATAAATAACTAAAAAATGAATTGTTATTGTATTAAACAAATCCTTTTCAATTAATAGTTATCCAGTTTATATAACATGTAGTTAATTATTTAATCTAATCTAAGTATATACATAGTAAAAAACAATTACGTTCGTTTGTCTCGCTAAACCTCGAAGGCCGACTTAGCTGATTTTGGTTTTGAAATGTTTGTTTGAACGGGAAGGTTTAAACGGTGAGAAAATAAGGAAAAATTTGAGGAATATAGTAAAAACAACATTTTAATTTTCCTGTATAAATTTTCAGCCATTTTAGAGAAGGGAGAGTTTTAATGTCGTCAGGATAGGTGATACGATACTTCGTATACCTATATTTTTTTAAATTGTTATCTTAA
Organism: Aporia crataegi; assembly: GCA_912999735.1. Lineage (NCBI taxonomy): Eukaryota > Metazoa > Arthropoda > Insecta > Lepidoptera > Pieridae > Aporia > Aporia crataegi. The sequence goes on along the minus strand of OU538733.1, from coordinate 6,453,752 downwards.
GTTTTTAATTTATTCTTCATAATATCAGTCAGCAAGTATCTTTAAAACAATGGACAAGTAAGAAGGAGGCGTGCCCCTTTTATTAAAAAAGATCATTTGAATATTCCTTATTTTTAATTTGCATTCCTAAATCACATTACTTGTGTAAAAATAAAATTCACGGCCATTAATCTACCAAACTATCATTACAAATAATTGGATAAATTGAACATGAACTAAAAACTAGACCAACACTTCAATAGAGCCTTCACCTAAAAACTCAGTCACGTATGTATAAATAAATCAACGATGAGCTCTATATCAATTACAATGTAGGTACCCTATTTGGCACTATTTGTTTATTTTTTAATTTTTTAACTTAATATATACAAAGGCAATCACAGATTTCTACTTAAAAAAATTAAAGAATCAAATGATATTCAAAAAATCATCAACATTTATAATTTCAAAATTTGTTTTTTTTTTTAATTTATTTCTGTGGGCATTAACCACAATTTGCCATAATATACCATAAATATTCTAAATATATGCTATGGGTTTCTAAATTTTTTGAATAAATAATAAATCATTCCAGTGTCTTTTATTCATAACAAACAAAAGGTATGTCAATTTCTTTCATTTTACAAAAGCTTCACTGTACTTTTCTACATAGTAGTAATTTTTAATAGTTAAAGGAACAAATGTTTTTCGCAAGTTTTGACTATTGACTCTATAAATATAACTTACCTATCTATTATAATTATTGTTTTTGCTATACGATAAAAAAATACTATGATAAAATAAACAATTGTAATATAATCAAAAACTGTTTATCATGTTTTATTGTTATGATTGTTTGGATAATCACTCAAATATGAATCATTCGTTAAATAGTTTTCAAATATACAAAACATTTACGTTTTACTCGTATAAGCATGTAACGTATTACGTAGGTATTCGTAAATGGGACCTTGGAAATGAATATAAGGCCTTAAATCATTAAATGCAGTGTATATTATACAAACTTACCTTCTCAGTAAAAAGTTCTCAATCCTATGTACGTATCCCGAACCCTGTCATACCGAACACACGTGACAAGGTGCCTGATAAACCGATAAACATAATCTGTTGATTCCACTGTTGACGTTACTTCGACGTCATTAGAGTGTATTTACCTGCAAAATAAACATGTCTGGAAATTAAACGAAAAGGTCGTATTTTAGATTTATTATTTATTTAGGCTTATTTAAGGAACGGAAATTGTACAATAATGCAAGTTTATTTTGTTTGATTTGATATAGATTAATTTGTTTTCCCATATTAAATGTTCGGTTCGAGTTGATATAATATCTCTCCTTTTTTGCCGTTTCATTTGTTGTTAAAAAGTTTGGTATCATAATCTTCATAATATTCGGATTCCTCGTACAATAATTAACAGTTAAATTAACCATGACATAATTAGTCGTTATTAATATTAAGGTTTATTTTCTTATTTCATTTTAAATCAACAGAACTTTCGGTGTCTATTTGTCGTCCTTCTTACGTGCAGGCACTCCGTGGAAAACGTACGTATGTTTATTTTATATTTTTTGTTTATACATATATCAAGGTTGGAATACAGGTATGTTGACATGTTGCTGGCTAAATTTAGTTGCCTTAATATGTATATAAAACTTTGGATGTTAAATTTATTCATTCTACAGATAAATAATAAGTGTCTCGTGAGACATGAGTCACAGGACTGTGGGGACAAGGACAAAATCATTCCTATCGCGATTCACGGTTGGGAGTCCCACATGAAAAACGTTTATTCTTGCTTATGCTTCTTTGAAAAAAGTATGTTAATCGTAGGTAATGTAGCTAAGAGAATAGCGGCTTATTATAAAATGCAGTACGAAGGACAGAAGGTCGATCGATGTCGAAGCTGCATATGAAAATCTACCATACATTGCCGACCAATGTAAGTAATCAATATAAGGTGATATTTCCTAATTCCACTTAGTAAGTTTTAAGAGGCGCTTCTTTCGTAAAATAGAACCGATATATCTAACTCGATTCGTGGGTGGTGGTTATTACCTTGTTTTAAAATAAAAAGAGGCCTTTAGTAATTTTATTCCTATAAATCAAATGAATTCGATGTCCGGAACCTTATTTTATAACATACTAGCTGACCCGGCAAACTTCATACCGCCAATAAAAGGTAAAACGTCAAATGTTTGACAGGAAAGTAGGTAGAACAGTTTATATAAGAATATGAAATTGTTGTTTTTACTATCTTCCCCGCACTCTTTCAATTTTTTCTCACCGTTTAAACCTTCTCTGGACTACGACAAACATTTCAAAATCGAAATTAGCTAAAACGGCCCAGCCGTTCTCGAGTTTTAGCGAGACTAACGAACAGCAATTGATTTTTATATATATAGATGTACACATTACTTTTAGCACTCTACACGGAGCTCTGTACCTACTTCCCGTTGTGCAAATTACAGGTAGTACTAACGTCGCATTTGATTTTAATAACGTTCTATTCATATCTTGAAGGTTAAATAGGGAATTTTTATGATAGTTTTGGTTGTAAAACATCTAGGAAATGTAATTTAGTTTAGTATCAGTAAATTAAATTCGTTAATTATGTTAGAGTTTTCAAATGATAAATTCATACAATAAATTCAATTGAATTTTCTTGCGGATATGGATATTCTTGTTCTTTTTTTAAAAAATGGGAAAATAATTAAAAAATCATTCAATAGACTCCAAATAATTAAGACACAGTTTCCAGGAATCATCAGAAATCCTACTAATATTATAAATGGGAAAGTTTGTGAGGATGTTTGAATGTTTATAAGTGAATCACGCTTAAAAGGCTGAACGGATTTGAATGAAAGCAGTTGTTTAATTTTTTATGTGAGCTGGTTATTTATTATTATTTATTTGGTAGAAAAGATAGTAAAAAAAATTACGACACAAAAAATATTTTTAGACACCGCTGTTTTTGCTTGAAATATAAAATACTCTTAACTTACTTATATTTAATGTTACTATTCTATACAATTGGTGTGCTCATTAATCAAAAAATCACAAACGATGATAAAATATTTCTTTTTATAGTCCAGATAAGCGATTATAAATATTAATAAATTAATTTTAAATAAAAAATATAACCAAACTCAAAACGCGCTAAAAGTGAAAAATAATATGCTGGAAACTATTGCACGTAAAAATTCCAAATAAATGGGACCACTTCGATGACTTACTTTATCATTTGACACCTCGTTCATTCAAATCGGTCCACGGATGGCGATGTAGGAGTGGAGCATCGGTAAGAAAACACGTCGAATAATTGATAACCTCCTTTTTGGATTTTTTTACAAGTGATGTCTCTTGTCTACGGTTCTGCTGAGAAATTCACGTGTACTGTAACGAGATCCGTACACAACACTTAAGTATTTGTGGTAAGTGATGTGCAAAAGGCGTTTACGATTACATAAAGTAAAGGCTTCATCTGATTAGACGGGCTTCTTCTGTGGCGGATTAGACAAAGACTCTTTGTTATGTGGTTTATTATACATTGAAGGAGTTCATACAGGACTTAAAACTCATAACGTTGCGACGATATACCTACTGACTTATCAAATAAATACAGACCGAAATGTTGCCCGTTTGCCTGTTACATAAAAAATCTAGAAATAATGTAGCGATAGATCAGGCAAGTTGTCAGACGGACGTGACGTAATTCTTCGTCTTAAAAACTTGTTTTTTATATAAATAAAAGAGGGGTAGTGTCAGTGCTTCGTATATTATGTAGGGTTAAATTTGGTAGTGATAGGTGAATTTCAGACAAAAATATCTAAAATTTTATTAACAATTTATAAAGAATAAACCTATCTGCGAACGGCGCGGTCCCGCATTGGTCAATATGTCGATAATATAAGCACAGAATAAGTAATAGTAACAAATGTACTATTACTTATTCTGTGGTATAAGTTTTAAGGCACAATGACACAATGTAACTGTATTTTTACACGTGATTTGCGTCCGCGCTGAATTCGCTGTCGTAGGTAAATATATACGAAATAAATTTTCAGTGTTTACTGTTTAGTTATTTGGTTATCGACAATCTGTGTGATGTAGGTAGAAGGTTAAATATGTTTGCAATTTAATTTTAAATAGAAAAAGGTCAATAATATTTTAAGTCGCGTCCTTGTTGTCTTAATTTTTATTCTATTTTAAAGTGATATTACTAACTATGGAGTTTATATCGTTCACAAAATTATGATGACTTGAAATATTACTTGCATGTTTCACTAAAGTATTTTTCTTGGCCCATACAGACTCACGCCGAGACTCCACACTCAATATCTCCCAGCCACTTTGGGTGACTGTGCACTAAACAAAAAGCAAAGAAAAAAGAAAATCCAGACGATGGTGGATCACAAAAATCCACCGAAATAGAACACGTACACTTCATTTCACTTCCTAGTTTCCTTTGAGACCGAAAAAGAATGTAAAGGCATTTTCTCGCCCGAAACATCCTTTGAAGGCAAAAATACCGCCACCAATCGGAGAACAGGCGAGCACTAGAAAAAGACACAGAAAAACCTCTTACATTCACGCTTCACTTCTTATATGATTAATTCTTTTAATACACATATAGAGTACGTGCTTAAGAAATCATTTCATTCAACCAAATATTTCCAATTGATTCGCGAATGAGACCCAAAAATTGCAAGGAGAGTCCGAGAGATAATTATGAAGCCTCCAGAGAAAAATAAATATCACAAGCTGAAAAAATAATTAACAAACAGGCTGTCGATGAAACATTAGAGATGGGTGTATGTATTCGTGTAATTTGTGTACAGTGTGTCGTGTTGGTGGATAAAAAGAGCATTTTATTAGGTGAATTAACCCGATAACATCAAAACAGAAGCAGGGTAATACAATGTAGGTACCGTTTTCTCAGAAATCGGCCTAAATTTACTTTAATAACATGGCGATGCATTTACGATTCCAGCTACATGATTTGCGTCATACACATCTTATAATTTATCAGTTACTTCATCTTAATGTAAACTCGTATGAATTGATGGGTTAGGTTAGGTTAGGTTAAGTGTACCTTAAGTGTACCTACCTAATCCTTTCAGCCATTTGTTCGAAAGGTAAAACTTGGGTCTTCCTGAAAGGACATTCAGATTTTAATTTAAAATAGAACTATGTAGTTTCAAGTCTCATCTCGGAAAATAAAATTATATAATATATCTACGGCTGATAGCTGTTACATTGGCGCCGGTGAAATGCTTCTAAATATTTTCATGGTCAGTTAACTTGACTGATTTACAGCTAAAAGCTTTATCAACTCTTCAAAAGGCTCTCGCTATATGGTTGAACCAAATGTTCATACTTGTAGTCTTCCTGAATTCAGGAATATTGAAACTTTAAGAGTGATAGAGTTAGTATTAAGTTTAAATTTAATTGAAATTTTTTTGAATTGAATTTGAATTGAAAGTAGCTATACTGATACCAATCCTAATTTAATAAGAAACGTCCGTAAACTTTATTCAGCAATGATAAATATTCTAATAGTTTCCCAAGATGATTATGTGTAAATTATTAAAATGTGTCGCAATAATTGTTTTTATTAAATATTAAAATATATGTTAAAGAAATAGCTGAAAAACATCAAACAAAAAGTTCATGAAACTGAAAACAAAAAATATTGTAACACAATGTGACCAGTTAATCGCTTTTTCCCCGAATGCGTCCCAATTCCCTCTTTCTCCCCGTCCTGATGGATTTATGGAGGAACACTCAGGAACTTGCGTCATTCGTATAAAATATACACTTGAGTTATAATAAACTGAGGTTGTGCGGTCGCCGCGCTGTCTGTTTTTAAATAAAATAGCGTCATCGATGTCATTGATTTTTTTGAGCTTTTTATAAAATTCCATAGAGTTAGGTAATCTACAAGCAAACTATTTATAAAACTATAGTTCAAGACGCATGTTTTACATAGTTAAAATGGTAATTTCAGAATAGGAACAGTAAGGAGAGATGTGGTAAAATACTTATCACTACATAGTATAAAACAAAGTCGCTTTTTCTGTCCCTATATCCCTTTGTATGCTTAAATCTTTAAAACTACGCAACGGGTTTTGATTCGGTTTTTTTAATAGATAGAGTGATTGAAGAGGAAGGTTTTTATATATGTTTTATACGGGCAAAGCCGGGGCGGGTCGCTAGTGTATCATATTTCCATGTATGGGAGTAATCAATAACCTATGTTAGTGTGGTGTTATTGGTGTTATGGTGGTATTTAAACAATTCTTATTTTTGTCCGAACTAAATTAATAATAGGAAAATTAATCTATATGTATTTCACATAATAAAATCGTGAAATACATAGCGCAGTACATACATATATGTATACATATGAATTTTGACTAAACAAAAAATTTGGAGAAGGCAGGTGATGTGAGGTACCTACGAAAATTTTGTAATCATTATTCTAAAGTAAATCTTCGAAAGTGCTTTACTTGCAATAGACACACACACTTATTAAATGCAAAACCACAGTAAGTCAATCTATCCTCGCTTCTGAAACGGAGAAAATAAACACTCCTCACGGATAGATCAAAGGATTCTGCTTTGCAAGCCACGCTACTCTGTCACATCTGTTTACATGGCTTACTTCATGTTTCAATGACCTCGCGTTACGTGTGCGCAGTATATGAAATTAGCAACGATAAATTAATACAATTCATAATAAAACAACTGTCATCTACTTAAATCTATACTAATATTATAAAGAGTTTGTTTGTTTGAACGCGCTAATCTCAGGAACTACTGGCTTGAATTGAATAATTATTTTTGTGTTGGATAGTCCATTTATCGAGGAAGGCTTTAGGCTATATAACATCATGCTGCGATCAGTCATGAAAAATATTAACATCAGTGAAAAAATATTGCAAAAACGAGGAAAATTATCCATATTTGAGGGCTTCCGTTGCGTGCGCGGCGTAAACGCTGTTTATAGGCTAAAATACCATCACGTTTATAACATCACGTTACGACGAAATTAACGCGGGTGAAACCGCGGGGCACAGCTATTCTCAAATAAAAAGCAAAATGGACTAATGATTAGTAGTAGTTTTAGAAATTTAATGGTCGCAATCTTATTTATTTAACCAACATTCTGATAAGTATCTATATATTTTCATAATTATTTATTCCGAGCGCGAGATCAACATTATTACCGTGGTATTGTTACTTTAGAAGGACTGTGAAGTTTGGCCTCCTAGTGTGAAGTGTCCTTAGAAGTGGTGTTAAGGAAAATGGACCGAGGGCGATCCACAGGGTGCTACAACCTCGCTTTATTGGAAGTGCACATACATATTTACCATATGAGTTGTAAAACTACTTAAATAAAAAGTTTTACAAGAAGAAAAATCATCGAATAATATCGGTTTTTAATATTTTTACCAGTCATATAAAAATTTAAAAGTAGATGACGTAATAAATAATGATTACATATAACATAATATGTTCATACAAGTTCTTTATGTGTATACAGTATTTTACTCTTTAGATAAAGTCTTAAGTTTTAAAGCCATAAATAAGACCGTCAGCGATTATCTCAAATTTAAATAAAATAGAGTTTTCTAAACAAATTTTGATTGTATTTATTTATCTCATTTTCGAACTAGTTAAAGATATTTGCTAAATATAAATATATAATATGTTGCCATATATATATTATATGGTGGATGTAAAAAGGTGCTGTAAAAAGATTATGACGGCATAATTCATAAACACAAGATAATTTTAGTCTTGCTAAATAATTAAAAATGTGCATTATTCAGATCAAATCCAATAAAATCGTAATTATTCTACTAAATCACGCTTTCCTTTTTCTCATTTCTCAGTAATATTGGCGTTTATCCAATTTAGTCCGCAAACTCGTCTCACCTTTTCCATTAGTCATCTGGATTTATCGTAATAGTCTAGACTTAGCTTATTTTCATTAGGCTATAAGCTGAAATAATAAAAATATTTGTTTTTGGTATTTTTTGCGACGACGGTGAAGTATGAGTAACTAAAGAATACGTAAACACCAAATGTTTGCCTTCGGCAATGGGCATGTGGTTTGTAGTCTGTGTATTACAAAGAGATATCTACAAAATACTTAATACTAGTACCTATATCAAGGATCCCACATAGGTTATGTACGCATATGTTGTAAGGCACATACAGGCAAGTAGGTCAAAAATCTTGACCTGACCGACCTCATTAGATAATTACGCGTCGTAATCTATGTGTTTCCCATCGAAATGATTTAGATTTTATCGACGACTATTATCACACTGTGTCAAGGATATTTTCCTTATATCCTTTTATGGAAAACTCGTGCCTTAGGAAACTTTGTACTATATAATCAATAGAACAATCTGTAGATATTAAATACTATTAAGTTAGATAAAATAATAGTCGATACAAAATGATTATTGCATTGCAAATTAAATTCAAATTTTATCTCATAATTCTCCTAAAATTACAAAAAACATGCATATGTGTGTACACTGTACGAAATATATACTTCGTTTTAATAAAATATGAGTAATCAGCATCACAACAGATGACAATCACATCGTCTATTTAGTTTTAAGCCCAAAAATATGAGATAAAATACTTCAATGAAATGTGATTCCCTCACATTTCATCCTGCCCAAGAAAGCTGATCCGAGAATCCCTTTGCGCAGACTATTTATCATTTTATTTTCTTTAAGCAAATGAAACTATAATCCTAACGTTGTACAGAATTTAAAAATGTTAAATAAGGAACAACACATCTAACAAAAGTGGAGCAAGGGAACATTGCGTAATCGTGTCACTGATGCTTCAAGAAACTGGAACGAAAACCTCATTCAAAGTATTTTACGAGACACGTATTTAATTGTATGCACTAAAATATATTGATAACAAATCATTTATTTTATGTCCACCTCCTTGGCTAAGTGGTTTATATGCGTATTACGCCGGAGGTCGTGGGTTTAAATCCCGGGGAAACCAATTAATGTTTCGGTTAGGTAGGCTGATCACATACTTGCCTGTAAAGAAAATGATCAGGGAAACATACAGCAATGTATCTGCCCCATGTTTCACTAGGGGTTACGGAAATTCACTTCACTGATTTTATACAACTAAAAAAATACATTCATTTATAAATCTATGTAGGGTAAAAAATAAATATAAGATCTTTTAAAAGTTGGAGGGTCGTACTATAATATAATTTCAATAAAGATTTTCCAGTCACCAAATGCATTAAAATCTGTTCACGTAAAGAAAGTTCCGTATTCCATTAAATTTATTGGGAAACACGTATTTAAGGAAGTGAATTATAAGAATAAAAAATAGTACTTCGAACAATAGTTAGTAGTAAATATTTATTTTATTTGGATGTGGTCTGAACAATATGATGCTTGATATTTTAATAAATTGCCTACGTAGCGCTTCATCGTGTATGTATATCAGACAAAGCGAAATAATTAGTTCAAAGGCATCCTTCACCAGCGAGAATGTCAAATTAATAGAGGAAATCAAAGAAAATATGTCAGGATTTTTTTATTTATTTATTTATTAAACTAAGAAACAAAACATACATCACAGAAAACATGACATATATGACAGTTTAACAAAAACATAAAGATAGATACTAATTATAATAATTAAATCGACACAGTTATATAGGGAAACACGTACATAACGAGTGATAATATGTAGGTAAAAATAAGTAAAATTAATGGAAAAAAGTAAAAGTAAAGTCTCTGTCATTTAAATTTCAATAATCTATAATGGATCATCGGACAGATATTTCTGAGTCGGTTTTACTAATCAGTCTTCTTTAAAGATACAATTTAATGAAACATTTTTATTTTTTCGGGATTAGAAAATAAGAAACAAACAAGGGACTGACGCAACTGAGCTACGAATAATAAATGTATACTTCATATTACTGTATTCGAATTTGTCGATTTTAAATATTGTTATTTTAAAATTAATGAAGGTTTTAAAAAAAATAAGTTTCGTTTTTGAAATTTATAAAATAAATAAATTTATAAATTTCTCAATACTATTAAAAACTAAGTTGTTTCTATATTACATTATTATTGTCACTTATAATAATCTCTTTAAATACAGGAAAATGTCGTAAAGATTGCAGAAATAAGGAGTTCAATATGTTGTATTCAGCTCACGATCTAATTAAAATACGCTTCCGTATCACCTTCCGACTTTATTTTTGGTGTTGTTTGTTCGCAATAAAAATAGCTTGTGATAAAAATAGTTGGTAAATCAGCAACAACAGATTTGATAAGACTGAGACAACTTTTAGAACACCAAAATGTATGTGTTTAAGAATTTATAGCTTATTATTTCACATCTGAATGTTGACCTTATAGTTTGCTTAAATGACTGGACCAAATGGTATTTGACTGCAAGAAGTCGAAGCTAAACAACCAATCAGAGTAACTATCAAAAACACTTTCCGAAGTTTTCTTCCTTTTTACCGACTTCAAAAAGGAGGAGGTACTCAATTTGACGCTATGATTTGCTATGTTTTTGTTTGAAAGCTGGTGCTTCCTGTGTGGTCCCATTTAAATTTCATCAAAACCTATTCAGTAGTTTTAGAGTTACAATTTGAAGTCAGTTTTTTTTTGTTAAAATTTTAACACTATATTATTATATCTACTTACGCCTATCCCTGGATTACCACATCCCTGCCATGGCTTAAATGATTTAATCAATCTGGAATTAAAATGCCATTTTTGGCATTCATAATACATAGCAATACTAGTATACAGCTGTAGATTTATAGGATGTAGATAGCGTTGCCAGGCGTCCGGATAAAGCCGGACATAGGTAGGCTTTTTGATTGCGTGTCCGGCCAAAATAACCGTGTCCGTCTTGTCCGGCTTTTATTAGGCTTTTTACATTTACATCATGTAGACGGGACCCCAGTAAAATATCACACAATTATTTCGGTTGGAAGATCATGTTTACAAAGTTATACCTTGATGAGTCTAGTTAAGACCGACGTTACACACTTTATTACCAACAAATTACCAATTTCCCTTCTTTTATTGCGATTCTACGAATGTTTAACGATTAAATGGAAAATAGGTGAACTGCGGCAAATGAATATATCCTATCAACGTGATATTGTTACTATAAATGGTATCTATCAACTAACAACCACTAATAACTGGTTACTATATGTAACTATATATTAAAGCCATTATATATATATTTTTTATGGTTTATAAGAAGATAAAATTAATGCGCTCTTAATTTATTAGCTTAGTTTTTATTTATTTTTTATCTGTTTTGTCTTGCTTGGTATGTACCTCTCAGTAACTTTAAAATTTTTGAGAATAGTTAATCTTGTGCTATCCTTAGACATAAATTGTTTTGTTCGACAAAATTTTTCAAGAGGAGACCGTAATATCAATACTTGGTGTATTTGGTAATCTCAATAAATGATATGTTGTAACTTGTTTTTATGAATAATCTTCAAATCTTTATACCTTACATTATTTTTGGCATATACATATGAAACACATCCATAACCTCATTACTAAGTAACTAGGTTAAATTACGAGAACCTAAATAAGGATGACGTAAACGAAAGTGGAATTATGGTTTAAAAAAATCGTGCTTAAACTATCTACAAATTCGATATCAACAGCCGTTGCCAAGAAATTCTTATAGCACCAGCGTCCAGCACAATTTTTTTACGCTTGATTTCTTGTTTTTTAACCATATCACGGATATTTAAAAGTTTATAACTGATAACATCATAGGTATGATACTTAGATAGTCGACCTCCGGTAATAGATGGCACCTCAAGAAGAATGTGTAAGTAACATGGTTAACCATATTTAGGCTTGCCAGACGTCTCGGTTTGACCGGAACAGTCCCGGTGTCCCGGCGTCCCGGAAAAAATCAAATTTAATTTTTTAGATGACCAAAAAAGTTTAAACTAATCGAAAAACGCATGGATTGATGATAGAGGTTTGATGAAGGAATCTACAGTTAAAGGCTTGATGACATTGGATTAGATTGTGAAGATTTTTACAACAAAATTAAAACAACAAAAAAGACTTTCTAAAAAAGTCATAGCCAATGAAAAGTACATGCTTAGTCCTAGTTTTATTCATTATTTAAGGTGTTTTTTCTTACTTGTAATATGTACTTGTATACTCGTCTAATAAATATTAACATGTTTCAGGTTTAGGTTCTTAATCATTAACGATATCCACAGCATTAGAAATATATAACCCTCTAAAACTCTAAAAACCAGCCTACTGGACAGTTAAATAACCTAGAAGCGGGGAGGGGGGAGGAGGGTCCCGGTTTAACATTTTATATATCTGGCAAGCCTAACCATATGTATATATAATATAGGTTGAAAATACAATACATAGTAACCATACTAACCTATGACAAATAATTATAAAAACAGCAAAGAGGACTGTGGTACTTGTTAGCAGAATATGAGTACGTCATTATTTAGCCAAATATTAGTCATGCTGTCACAATCAGGCAACTTACGTATTTTTACCTCAAATATTTATTTAATTTAAATTTTAGTTAGTAATATGTATTTTTAGTAAATTTGTTTTATAATATCTATAAGATTATGATTTTCCTCATCGTATTTTACATCGATTTTGTATGCTACACGATAATTCATATACAAATTTTGTACAGAAACAGATTTGATATGGAATTTTTCAAATAAATACAATAATTCAATCTATCAAAGTTACATTACAATAATAAATATATACTATACATAATAAAGGTTTTGAATGTTTGTCAATCCTGGCCACATTTTATCTCTATTAATTATTTTTTAACCGAAAAATATGTAGACTCTATTAGTAACAAAGCCTCCTTCATCTTTGAACATTATCAAAAATTATCTTGTCATTATAGCCAAATAACTATTTTGAATGTATTTAAACTATATTTTATTGTAATATGGTTTCTGCCATTTTTAACTAATTACTCTTTTTACTTTATTTATAGAAATGGAACTGCAAAACAAAATAATATTACTTATATCAAAGATAAATTTTCCAATTTATTGAATTGAAATTTCACGCAATTCTTCAGACGGCGCGACATCAAGTTTGCAACAGTCGTCGCGAATGACCGCTAAATGACGTTATAGTTAAATAATTATTCTTTAAAATATTTTTGTTATAACATGTCTGTCATATTATACCTAATTTAAATGTATAATATGAATAAACAATTTTCTGTATGGCAGTTATATGAACCAAATCTACAAATATATTATAACTATGAAAACTGCAAACCTATTTCAATCAATTAGAATGGGCTTAGTATTAAACAAATATTTTGTTAATTATAATATTTAGAAATACAAATCATTTCGAATATTTTAGAATAACGCTTAAATTAAAGAAAAGTTTAGACTTAGACGATGGTCGCGTCTTTAAATGATATGTATTAAGTGGCTCCGAAGACTTTATAGTAATATCAGAAAAATATATTCAAAATGAGTTAAAATTATAATGGTTAGGCATGTCATAACTGATTTTAAGGAAGTGACAGGAAGTCTACATTATTCTATCCGAGTATTTTTCACATTTCTACGCGAATGAATCCGCGGGCAATTGCTAGTAATTCATAAAGATGAATAGAAGCTGTAAAGATCAATCTTTGATGTTACGTTACGCTATCAGCTGATTTGGAGCGTCATCAATCATTTCTGTCATAGATTCCTTATCGGTAGCATAAAACAATTTTAAATAACATGGACGTAGAGGATTAAGAAATGATCCTGAAAAGAGCTAAGTCATATTTAGATTATAATTAATCATATATATAATCATAATTAGATTAGTGTGTAAAAGTTCAATATATTTGTAAGAGTTATACATCCCCTTCATAACTATATATTATGTCGTAATTATTATGTACATATAATTGTATAAATCTATCTCTCTAGAAGGACGGCTGATTTCCGCGGAGACTTGAAAGGAAAACCTGAAGATCAACAGAATAGTGGCAGGCCAAAATTGCGTTGGATGGTGTCGATCCTAAAGTCTTGGGCATCACGAAATGGAAGGATTAGGCACTAAATAGGACCCGAGGTCCTTGCGCGACCAGGCCAATGTCCAATGGGTTATGACGCCGCGATAGTAGTAGGTACTGCAGCTCTACTATAAAGTATTTGAATAATAATAGTTAAAAAAAAAACTAAAAAACACGCTTTTTATAGAAATCGATTGTGATTGGCTGATCGCCCACAGCGCGGTCGTATTTATAGGCGAGTTATTCCGCCCGTGCGCCGACATATAAATTAACAAAAATCATATTTTGCAAATTGAAAAATGGAATAATTTTATCAAATTAGTGTATTGTCATCGGTCTTCGATAAATCTACAAAGTTTGAACGAAATCTGGCCGTTTAAAGTGGGTTAAGATCGCGCCCAAAGAAGTCGGTTACAAACATACATACAGGTGAAGCTAATATAAAGCGTGTAAAAAGTGGTAAGCATGCAATCCAGCACGTGGGCCTCGAGGAAATACTTGTTATCGGCATCCATTATACATAAGTAATAGTGAATTAATGACCACGTGAATCGATGTTTGGGAAAACATCGGATGTTGTGCTGATAGCGATCTACAATGGGCGATGTGACGTGAAATGGACGATTGTCTTGCGTGCTGACATGTGACTCGTATAAATCAACATAAAAGTTTTAAAAAAAATCACCGTTATTATAAAATAAAATTTGTAGATACTAAAGAAGCATTACGATTGATTGAGAAGTCAGAAGCCGCCAGCCGACATCTTCAATAATATATATATATATATATATATATATATATATTAATAATCTCTGTTTTGTTGGATTCATCTAATTCGAGAATAGCAGAATAATTATTAAAATATAGAAATTCCATATACATTTTCTGTAGAGGTGACACGTTATTATTCTGAACTCTGAAGCGATACGAAATTCGCGAGGTCCACTAGTTAGTAAATAAGTTCAACGACCTCATGTTAATGGTAATTAATCTGATACAAGATAATTGCGATTAAATGAAAATAACATAAAAAATGTTAAACAAGTTATGTAAATACTTAAGTTTGCACTTTAATTATAGAACCAGTTAATTATACTGTGTACAGTATATAAAAGTCAATGTTTGTCGTTTGTACCCTATTCCGTCCGATTCAACTTTAGTATGTATAGTTTTGTACTGGGAAAAAAACCCTACAATTTGAACTAATTTACGAATTACTTTAATGAAATATTCTATAAATTTTACCATCTTAAGGCACTTTTAATTAACTTGATAATTGATATACCAAATCTTAATAATATAATAAACAAATAGTAATATAATTGCAGCTGATTTTTTTCTTTAAAATCTAGAGATATCTTTTTTGTATCACTAGGATAAAAAAATTGTAAATAGATAGTCCATTACTTCACCTTATTTTGTATAGGCAAAGTAGTGAGTTCCTTTAATTTTTAAAAACATAATTATCTAAATATTATTTTTTAAACAACCAATACGAAGAGTAGATTGCAAATTGATTAATGGCGCCAAATTACCACAGATAAAATGCAATAAAGATAGAAAATTATTTATTTCAATGTCAAATAAACCCACGACGCAAATAATATTAGAAAAGGTAAACACGTCATATTATTTAGTTATTTTGTAAATGGAAATTGCCACAGTTTTATCTGTAACTTGTTAATGAGTTTATTATGTTATTAACATACAGTGTTGCTATGTTGTTTATCCTATCGTGGGTAATGTATATCTATATGTATACGTAAATGCCTACTGAAAGGTCATTCACTGACTTAACACTATATCTCGAAAACTATTTCACGTCTGAAACTTAATTTAGTAGATTGATAACTAACTCGTAACTATGAGAGTAGGTATGAGACGGAGGAGAAGGATTAAGGGGGTGTAGATGGTTGAACGTTTGTACAATAGTTATTGGTTTTTCGTCGAGGCATGATATTCGATATATAGCACTAATATATAACCATAACATATAACAGTAAATGAAATGACGGAGGTAACGTTTAGCGAACCCTCCGAAGCCAAGGCGGGCCGCTACAATGTTTATTGCTTAATTTTAGATATACACGCAATTGGCTTTATAAGTTTGATGTAAGTTTAAGGCTAGGATTAAAATAAATAAAAGTAAGTGGTTATTTTAATATGTTTAATACATCTTCTTTACATTTACCTAAATATTTTTTATCAATACAAAACAGTACAGTTTTTTTATATAAAGTTGACTCGTTATCCCGTTCGCACGCCAAACTACAATAAAGTTATATCTGTGGCTTCAGCCGGAAATAAGATAACAATGTTCATTTATTTTAATACATGGAGTACAATAGATGAATGCTGTTTTTTATGTTTGTATTGTAGCTACTAAAGAGTCAGATTTTCTAAGCTTACAGAGCGTACTATTTTATAGTTATTTTATATCTGTAGATTAAGAACATTTTAACTTACTTTAAGAACACTGAAATAAAATAATTGTTTAAAATTAATTATTTATTTTATCTTGCTTCATACGCACTAAAAATACCGTGACATGGACAATGATTTGCACAATTCATTAAGTCAACGTACTCAACAGTACAGAATGTAATTATATCTACGAACACAAAAACATTATCAGATTGGTATATAAAGAAGTAAGATATTGTAAAATAAAGTTACTTATTAATTATCTATTATCTATAGAAAAACGAAAAAGGTTTTTTATTTACTACGTCTTCACGTCAACATCATATTGGTGTCTTAAGAAGGTGGGCTCTTTTTCCACCAAGCTTATTATATATTGTAAATACACCTTTGCAAATATTGCAATTCAACTTTTCCAAAATAATTATAATGCTATAAATATTATTGTGCTTTAGTTGCACAATCTACTTTCTATATCAATTATTATTTTACAAATTATATATTATTTGATTAAATTTGTTGATAATAGACATTGATATTAGAGTAAGTAGGTGCTATTCTATTCACGTGTGATAAATTTATGTCTAATTTTCGTAGTCCGTAAGTACCTACTGTCTGTACATAAAGAGGATCGATCGTTACTAAATATTTTAAAATTATCTAGCTTGTTGCCGTTGTAATATCAATTTCTCAGAATATCCGATAAGTGTTTATTATAAATAGCATAAAGTACTTATATTCTAGTTAAAGATATAAATGAATCGATAAGGCAAATCAATTTTATTAATCCGAGTGCTAAATAATATCAAATGTGGTAAACCCGATAATTGATTAGATAAAAATCTTTCTAGGAAAACATAATAGGTACTTAGAAAAGCTTTTATTCATGATTTCTAGCCTCATATTCCTTTAATAAAATTTAGTTCTTTGATCATTACTTTAATTCAATAAAAAAATATTCATAGCTAAGTTGATAACACTTAATCTTAGGTTTGAAATCCGGGTAAGGAAATAAGAACTATTTCGACGGCCCTATGCACTACTAATAATATAATATCATATCTAATATCATCAAAAATATATAACATATTATTTTAAACAGATAATATTTAGTAAAGTTTAATAATATTACTAAAGCTGTTTATTATTTCCATAATCTACTTATTACTATCCTAATCTTTCAATTTATTAATTCATAATAGTGCACCATATTCCCGTAATTAATTTATATTAAATATTTAACGAAAAACTAGGAATTAAAGAAAGTACAATTTTAAAGCGACAAATTTGTTAAATACCATCACCATGAACTTTAACTTAAATACTTTTTAAATTTATTTCATATTAAACAACAGACGTCATAGGTTATATTCTCGACTCTAAAGCAGACAATCAATACGCGTTACTTTCTATTTCACTGCACATCACCAACCATCTAGAAACTCATAGAAAACCACACTGTTCGGTGGGTTGACATTAAAAATCCTGGATGGGACTGAACTGCTTCAACACTCATCATATTCGGGGACAACAGCAAGTCGCCTCTGTCGACGCCTACATTTCACGAAACGAGTGATTTTCTTTAAATCACTGTTATTGCACTCTTTATCTTCAGGTAAAGGTGGTAATCTACGCTTTGGACGCCGTGGCACTACGCATTCTGTAGCAAAATTATTCAATTCCTTTACCTTTAACATATTATAAACATCGGGGTACTTCATTTGTAAGGGAAATTTAATAAACATGTTTAACATGCGTGCACTATGCCGGCAGAAAACGAACTGTCGGAATGTTGCAGCTAGTAACTAGTAAGTATATTATTATTTTTAGATAGGTATTTAAATGTTATAGGGCAAACCATGAGTCATTTATCTGTTTTAAGTGTAATTAAACACAAATTAAACAATTTTACTTAATTGTTACTACAGTTGTCTTTGATTTTGACCAGACAACTAGTTATTTGTTTTTAAGTTAAAAAGTCTTGAAAATATTTGTGTTGTGAATAACACAAACCCTTTTTTTTTAAGAATAATATATATATATATATTTATAAGCTGAAGATTCTCTTTACCATTAAGTAGCGAGCCTTTTTTAGTATTTAAAGACTAGACTTTCTTTAAAATCCAATAATCTATTACTATCAGTTACACATAATAGTAAACACTAAACAGAGACTTCTGCCAAATGCGCTATACTTACGTCCTACAAAACCGAAGGTTATAGGTACATGACATATTTTACGCATAATTTATTACGTACAAATCTTTACATATAAAAAAATCGTAAGTGGTGACCGTATATATAGATGAAGAAAATGTAATATGAAGATGACCCCTTTAAATTTTTACAAATCTGTATGAGACGTTCATACAGATAATTATTAAATATAATATTAAGCTTCGAGCAGAATACCGACTAGATTTGAATTTGGTTTTCGTTAAGCAAGCCTACTTTTATTAAATAACTATAATGAATGATTGAAAACATCATCTGCATCTTATGATGCAACGCTGCGGTTTTTTTTCTACCAGTGTACAATCAGTGCTAAACTAAATCATAGTAAATAGGAAAATATTGAAACATTTCTACAAATATTTACAATACGTATATTTAGCTAAACCAATATGTATGCTATTTATGTCGTTATGGATATGGGTGTCATTTAATCGATAGCAAATTAACTTACGAATTTCAGTTAACATAGACAACAATAAAACAAACAATAAATATAGTGCTTGGCTTCGTGATCTTTAATCTTAAATCTAAAATTATTCTTTATAATTATTCGGAGTCACATTGACTATTGCAGTGCGGTTTGGCGACCACATTTTGCATTTGGTTAGAGAGAGTACAAAAAAGGTTTACCTGGTACTTATATCGCATCTCAAGTACATATACAAACGCTTTCTAATGCCAAAAAATTAGAAACCTTTATGCTTGATTCTATTAGTGATCGTTTTAATATATTAGACCTTTCTTTCCTCACCAAACTCCTAAATAACAAAATATGTTTTCGCAACTATTACATAAGGTTAACTTTACGTCTCTAGAAGATACCCTTGACCACGAATCAAACCTCTCTTTCCTCCATTCAGTCGAACCGTACGCGGTTCGAACTATTTTCCCCGTGTAGGTTCGTGAACCGACACAGGTCCATCGATGTGTTCTGCCATGGGTCAGCCACACAGTTGCGCCGCGGTCTCGTTTTATAAATTTGTGTTATCTTTCTGTTTACTAGTTTTTTGCATGCTGTGTTCACCCTTTAAAAGTGTGCATATAGTTCCTAATGTATTACCTCTTTAATTAAGTTTTTTTGTAAACCATAAATATAACAATTAAATCTTAAATTTTATTTTATCGTTCCTTGAAATATTCAGCAGAAAGTATTTTTATTCTAATGCAATTTCGAACTTATCACCTTCATTGAATATTATTTTTTAAATTCTTATATACTAATATAAGTTATTAAATTATTTTTCACTTTTCTATTAAAAAAAAATAGTACAAGTTGTAGAAAGGTTTATTGAACGCAGAATCATTAAGGTCCCGCTACCAGTGATAACTGCTAGGTTCGCTACGGAAACTCGTAGCATATTTTCTTCTCGTAGCTATTCGCATCTAAACAATTTGTATTTTTCGTAAATTCTACACATCATAATTATTTCAGCATTTATAGTACTTAAAAAATACAATTTGACAGAACTTTATAAGAAAGGTCCACAAAATAAATATCTTCAGACTTTTGACTAGATACCAGATCTTGTATCATGTTTATGTATATATAAACATAAAATCATGCTTATTTTGCCTTGATAACATCAAATGGGTACCAAAATAATAAATTAATAGGATAACATATAATGTTTTTGCAACTTTATGTTTTGCGAATTACATTTACTTTATATCGTGGAATAAATATTTAATTTAATATTAATCAGTAGATACGGAAGTAAATAACCGTTAACTGAAAACAGTAGTTTACGTTAATGCAAATAAACAATCGTCTCTAGAACTGCGAAGGTTAGTTCTGTTTACAATTCACTATGTAACTAGTATTGTAGTTGTAAAATCTTGGATATACTGAATAATATTGTACAAAAAGACTAAATAATTTTAAAGTCACTCTTATTAAAGAAGCGGATAGTAGTTGGTTTACGGATTACAGTTTCTCGTTTTTGAATATAAGTAAAATCCGGGCGTTAAATTTATGATTACTGTAAGTAATACGAATTTAACTATAAAAGGTTAGAAACATTACTAATTTAAATCAATGTCTTATTTCAATCACTTTCTCGCCAACGTGAAGCTAAACAACGCTTACAAGTAGATACAATTAATGACATCCACAAGAATGGATAAAAGTTCTATATCAGTTCATAAAATGGAATTCTGAGTTAAAAAAAAAATCAAATTGAGATACTCCTTATTTGAACTCTTTTTAAAAATTCATTGAAACTTTTATGCAACAGCTAAAAATAACTAGACTATGATTTAAATGTTTTAATGATTCGAACAATGCACTCATCAATCAACGGACGCCTGTTAAAAACAGAATTGGGTTCGACCTGGACGTCAGCCAGATTAATTACTAGGAAAACCCGCGGATATGATTGTTTCTTGTTTAAAAAGGTAGGGCAAGATAATTTAAATCTAAATTAATGTAACAAATATATCTTTATTAAAAATAAATAAAGATATATGATAGATATATTATAATATGAATCATAACTGTCGCTTTTAACATAACATTCAATATAGATTTTTTATAAAGATTTATTATTGAATGCAAAGTGAGATTGGCATTTGGCAATAGACGTCATGTTTCTAGTTAATCATTGCAACAATAAGTGCATAGGTACCTACTTGTTGTTGAGTGTTTTCCAATAACTATTCCCGGAAAGAATTTTGTCAAGATTGTGTTCAAAGAAAATTTCATTTACTTATCTAATATCTTTCATATGAGTTAGTATTAATTACTTGAAATTGTTTTTCGGGTTAATAAGAAACAATTGCCAATGTTCTTTTCATGTAAATGAACTAAAAAAAATTATAGTTCATTTACTCTATAAGTACTTATAGATGTTACATATTACTCTATACCAAAATTATTTATCCATTTGCTACATCATTGTATCAGCTACAAGTAAATAATTCCGTAAAAAAACAAATGAATTAATTCCCATTTATACATAAAACATTATTATACCATACATTTATATAATACCTACTAGTAGACCCTGAGAAGTTCGTATCACTTCAGAGTTATCACCTAAAACGTCATTCCATAGAAAATGTATGAGGAAACGAATTCTCTTCACAAATACTTTTTCGAGATTTTTTCTATATTGTTTATAGTTATTCTGCTATTCTCGGATCAGATAAACCCAACGAAACAGAGATCATTTTAGTAGGTGCAGCTGTTTTTGAGTTATAAATGGTGTAGCTAAACAAACCGATTTTGATTTATATATTACTAGCTGACTCGTCAAACGTTGTTTTGCCATATTAATTTTTGGGGTTGGCTACCCTTATCACTTAGGGGTATGACAAATAGATAGTAGCCGATTCTCAGACCTACTGAAAAATAACTATATATAAAATTTAGTAAAAATCAGTAAAGCCGTTTCGGAGGAGTAAGGTAACTAACATTGTGACACGAGAATTTTATATATAAGATAGATTATATAATATCAGTAGATTTGTTGACTTAATTCCGATAATGATTTATTACCACGAATCGATTATTATTTTAGATAAGAGTATATTCAAATTACAAATACATTTTCTTTTAAATTTTATTACAATAGTTTTATTTTGGTAACAGAAACACAGGTAATTCTTAGATTTAATTCTTGATACCTAGTTACTAGAGTATTATTTATTACCATTACATCACGTATGACGTAATATTATTGACAAGTCACTGCCTCATCAAGTTTTTGGTGCTCTGCAAATATAAAATGATTGTTTTATTAGTTCCGGAAAAATAATATTGCATCATACTTCTGATAATAGTGCCTAGAGTGTTTAATCAGAGTTTTAGCAAGTACATAATATTTAAATGAAATTTCCTCTGCAATATGAAAACCTTAGAGCTAAAGGTTTTAGGACTATCCAATATAAGGCGACTCTATGGTCTGCCCCTAATACTTTTCCTAAACTCATCTCATTTTAAATTAAAAACGCAGCTACCTTTTTCTTTACTGTTACCTGCCCGACTTCAGACACTTTACAGAGTATGCACTATGTAAAGGAAGATAACTGTTTCTATGCGCGGTTAACTCGAAAACCTTAGTAACAAACATTTCATGGACGAAAATGACGAGTATAATGTGACAATAATTGCTCGAGAGAAATATGACATTAATTCTTAGCAAATGCCATGAGCCGCTTTGATGAGACTACATGAGATGAATCGCTGATTCTGCATCAATCTAGTTTGATTCGGCCGAAAATTAGTTCTTACAACACAGAACTAATTCTTTCCGATTCCTTTGTAAGTTAAATTGCTATTTCCCTATTGAGTCACGCGTCTTATAGTCATGTTCATTAGAGCATTTTTCTAACAAGTAGCTGTAATTGTTATTCAAAGAAATAGATTTTCTTCATTTTTTATACAAAAAACGCGAAATCATAACGTTCAACGGTAAGTGTCAAACCGTTAAAAGCAATTTCAAATAATGTTAAAATATGATTATATTATGATTAATATAATCATATGAGATGAAGAGTATGATAATTCTAAAAATTAATTTTAAATAAAAAAAAAGACCTCAAAACGAACTCAAAAGTGATTTTTTTTACATTGTCGCACGAATTTCAGGGATTTCTTGTGTGATTGTGAAACTATTCTTTCAATATCCTGAAAATTATTGATCGTAAAAAAATGGGACCACTTCGACGAGTTACTCTATCGTTTGACACATGAGGTGATGAATGATCCAAATCGGTCCACGGACGGCGACGTCCTTTTTGGTTTTTTTGAAGGTCGGTTAAAAATGAATTGTCAAGGATCAAATTTTGATCTCATATAATTTTTGTTATTGATCCCAGTTGAGTCCATAAAGCAAAGGTGGAAGATGAAGCTAATACTCAGCCACAGATACAGTACCTATTATAATATTATGTTCTTCTAGCATAGCACATTTCCGCGGGAACTGCACACCTGCTAATTTGATTGGCAACTGACAGATGTTTGTGACCCAGTGACATTAGGTGCGGCTGAGTGAAACTAGATTAGGGCAAGGGTTTAATGCACTTGAGTTAGGTAAAGCGATTGAATTACATAACTAAATTAAAATTAAGATTAGGTTCGCTTAGCTTCAAAGGAAATAATTATTATACTTCGTGAAAAGGACGTATGTAAATAATTTGCAGCAATATTTTTCGAGATCGCCTTCGTGGTTTAGTGGTTCACACCACACGTCATATACAATATACGAATCCCGCGGTAACAACAAAATATCTTTGGCATGGCGCGGAAACTGATCTCTTTATTGATCAGACTCATAAAAAACAAGGGTTTTCTATATCGATGATCAGACTTACCTGTAAAAAAAATAGTATTTAAATAGAAGATTTCTTGGTAAAGCTCCGGCTCGCTAGACAATTCAACGCATTGAGCTGCAAAGACGTTAGGCCAATAAGTAAAATTCTTGAAATCTTGATTTGTTGTTATCGATTGGTTACTTAATATTTAATATATTATAATAATAATTTGTCTGTGGACATAATTATCTAATTATCTACTATAGTTAATTTAATATATTATATTTTATGTATTATTATTTATTTATTATAAATAAGTGCATCTCGTTTTTCCTGACTCGGATTCAGCAGTCCTAGCGACATCTGGTTCTACGTAAAGTATACCTTTAGCCAACTATCGCTCCGCAGTACTTTAATACAATAATACCAATTTATTAAGTAAAAATCTTATTGAATTTTATCATATTTGACAAAAATAATTAATATAAATTTTAAATTAATTAAGAAATTTTAAGATCCTATCACCATTTAATCTCTTCGACAGGAATATTGACGCTTGATTGCGACAATGAACAATGACAATTACTGACAATTGACAATTCTACATTCTACTGATTGCAGAAAAATGGCGTCTTGTTCATTCCTGTGACGCTAGTGTTATGCTTTGTTGAGTTGTTATAATTTCAGTTAAATAAAGAAGAAATTATAACATTCCAGGTATTAACAAGGCTTATTTTAATAGTATACATAAAATGTAATGTATTCGCTAAGAATTTGATATAAATTGAAATAAAATTTACAGTAATTTTAATATCAACATTCTGTGCAAAAGAATTAAAACCACACACACAATTATAGATAAATGGCAAATGCATAAAATATACTCACAACATAAAAACCTTATTAACTCTTATCTAACATTGGGCTTATTTAAAAAAATAACCTTATTCAAATGCAATAAATAATCAATGTTTATTCAGCAGCTACTTAAGCTGTGTCTAATAGTTTATAAAATTAAATAGCCTTAAATATGACTCATTTAATATCTATTTCATGAAGCATAGAAATCTTTTAAGAGAACTAGATTTAAGTACTTTTTTTTGAATGTTATTTCACCTTCTCATTGTATCTCAACCATGCAATATGATAGTAAAGTCTAAACCATTTTTGTCTGTATTTCAGAGTGGAATGTGTTATGGCAACAACCAACAGCTATAAACAAAACGCATCAATGTCGATGCCAAGTCCACAAAACAACCCGCGTTTGTATTTTTTCATAACATAATATTAAATAGTTAATAATAGAATGCCAAATGCATAGAAATTATACTGAGTTTAGTACGTTGTTAGATACTAACATAGTTAACCTGCCAAGTACAAAACATGACCAATGGCTTGACGGGTGTTGTTTGTGGGTACTGTCCATAAAATATATTTTTTTATTAGTATAAGTTTACAACAAAAAATTTAGTTTTAAATAAAAAATTTAATGTGCCTAAAGTTATGAGGCAATTACAATTGTAATTTGGCAAATTTTCTTGTGTCTCAAGAAATTACCTATTAGAAAATATTATGTTCTTTTTCTATTTTATGGACACACCTTATGCTGGTATCTAACTTAATATATCCTGAGAAGCATGACGCATTCTCCGCTTCATTTCAAATTTTGCATCCGTAACATACTTTCTTTTATTATTCTTTACGCATAGACTTATTTTATGTTTTTTTCATGTTATGTTATGTTGAAACAGACTACATGATTGCGGGGGCACCAATGAGTTTCGGTATGATGAAAGGTAATGCCACAATGTGATTTATTTATTTTTTCAAAATTTTGTTATTTTGGAATCTAGGTTCTTTTGGGGATTATCACATTTCCATTCACATCTCGCAATCAGTGTTGTTCTTAGAGCCTTAATAATTTCGCTAAGACGCAAACTAATAGCTTTGAATAAATATGCTGTGAGAAGACTTTGAACAATTGTACTACAATTTCTTAAGTTATTACCCCAAAAAACTCAGCTTAAAACTAACATAATAAAATTTACTAATATTTAAAAAAAATGTTTAGTCAATATACAAAATAAGATATTATGTTTATCTGTCTGCATGCTTCTATTTTTTTCATCAGTCATCTATCAAATATTGCACATGGCAAACATTTTAAGGTTAACAGTGTTATTTATAAAAAATAAAACTCAAAAAGCCTATTTATTTGAAACATGTTTTGTCTCTTCTAAACTCACTTACATAAAGTAAGTAATGATTAAGCATTTTTAACTAAATTGGGCTTAAATTCAGTTTTGATTTTCTGTGAATAACCAGCTGTTATGGCCTGTAAAATTGCTATATGATAATATTCCTGTAACAATTATTAAGACCAAAAAAAAAAAAAAAAAAATTGTAATTAGGCATATTATTTACTAAAACTCTTTTATTAAATTGCATTATTTTATTTTGCCGCCCGCTCCTATCCTCTCCCCTTACGCTTTTTGTTTTTCTTTTCATTGTATTGCCGCGCTGCTTGGCTTGAAGGCGGTATGAATGCACCGCCTCACCATAACCAATACCAGTACCACCCACAATACCAGGGTGGGCCGATGGGCCATCCAGGGTACGGGTGGCAACCACAGCGTTTTGGTGCAGAGAGTGCAAGGCGCGCAACTTCAGGGTCAAGTCAAGCATCCCAAAGTGGAAAAGATGATAAAACGAGTCCGTTCATATCCACTGTGCATTCACATCCTGGATTCCAACCACAAAAGATTGGAAAGGGTTCTGGTGGAGTAAGTTGCAACAATGTTTGTTTTTATTAATCTCTAGTATAGTATAAAAAGTAAGGTCATCCAAGTTTAACATCAGAAAAAATATAGCTTTGGTTTTGGTAAAATTTCCAACATTCCAGTGTTGGAAATTTTCAAAATTAATCAGATTCTCATTTGTTTGTCATTCATCAATTATACTATTTTAAATACAAGTAGCCTTATTATATGAGTGTAAGGTAATCTATCTATCTAACTAATATCTAGCAATAGATGGAGTATAATTGCTTAATGATTCCTTAATTTTAAATAATTATAAAATGCAGAGCCTGTAGAAATCAGCTAGTCTTGTATGAAGGATTTTTAAATAAATTGACATCAATTTTAGAGATTCTTAAAAAATACTAATTTCAGAGTGCTGGCCTTCCAAAGCCACCAAAACCCCCAGAAAAGCCACTTATGCCATATATGAGGTACTCTCGCAGGGTGTGGGACACAGTGAAGGCAGCGAACCCAGATCTAAAGCTATGGGAAATTGGAAGAATTATTGGAGGGATGTGGAGAGACTTGCCCCAATCTGAGAAGTATGCCTTTGTCGATGAATATGAAGCTGAGAAGGTATGGAAATACTTACAATCCTAAATATTGATTGAATTACGACTAATATTTTAAATACAAAAGTGCCTGTTACATTTGAATAAATAATTTTTAAATACTACAATATAGTTAACGGCACGTAAGTTGGCAAGAGTGGTGAGATGCACAGAAGTCATTTTTAGATACATGTGACTGTGGTGAGTGATAATAATTATCTAAATGGCAATATTTAATTTTAAAATAAAGTTCAAGTTAAACTGATTGTATTTCATCATTTCACCTGATATATTGTACTTATTTTGAATGTTATTTATGTAATTATTCATTAAAAATATTTGAAAATAACAGGGATCATTTTTGTTGCCCATAAGTGTACACAACCCAACTTACCCTGACTACGTCATGCCAAATTACGTGCCGGGAACTATAACATTCCTGAAAACAAATATTTATGCTAAGTCGTGGGCATCGGTTAGTAGGTAACTTTTATTACAGTATGTAATAGAAAAATAGGATGTGACAAATATGTAGGGAGTTTCTTACATTGTTTTATTATTATTGCAAATCATACAATTTTTCTTTATTTCGAACGTAGGCGCAGTATACAGAAATGTTGAAAGCCTACCAATCTTCGCCGGCGTATATACAATGGCTGGCATATAAGAATAGAGGTACAAACTTACCTGGGTTTGAGTTTGTGTACCCCCCCCTTGCATTCACGTCACGCTTATTTCACATAACTGATTTTATTTTTTTCATTCACTTGAAGGCATTTGTGATTTCATAACTAAGGGTTGTTGTATAAAAAGAAACTTGTGAAATGACTTTGAAAACATTAAAGCATTTAATTATATCACAGACGGAATTACTAAAGCACATAATTTGTAAACAAACCTAGTGTAACCAGATAAAAGAAGCTGGAATTATTCAATAAATATATTTATTTAACCACACGTATTATGTTAAAAAATAGGTATATTGTATGAGGCTAATATGGAAATTTTACAAATTATTTTTAAAATTCTGAGGAAACTTCAAGAATTACCATTTTAAAAAATAGAACCAATCACCATTCATATATCTGGTAAACAATGTGACTAACAGCACTCGGTTTGTTTCCATGCACATTCACTTCATAACTAACGCACAGTCGGAGTATGAGAAAAGCTTGAAGGCATATCACAACTCACCGGCGTATCTAGCATATATTGCTGCCAAGAACAAGGCTGTTGGTAAGTCTTATTTACTTCATCCCAAATATGTCTAGTGACTTAGGGTAACCATATACTGAAAAGTGTTTCATGTCACAGCAATTAAAGATAATTTTCTATGTAACTTGAGATTTTGAATACATATGTCTTACATATTACAACAACAATTATATCAAGCTGCTAGCTCTAATTTTTAGACTTGACGTAATATTATTATATTTATTATTCACTCTGGATAATAATTCATAAGGAACCTGGAAATAATAATTATCTTTGGAGGCACAATAATATTCCATCTGCGGGAAATTGGGGCTAATGATTATCTCAAGTGGTAATCAAGTCTTCGTTTTACGTTTCCAGTTGGTGCTTTAGAAGAAGAAAGTTCCAGTAAGAAAGGCAGCTCACAAAAAGATCAACAACAAGATAGAAGAATTGACATTCAACCCGCTGAAGACGAAGAAGGTATCGTAAAATATTAAAAATTTCAGACAACTAAATTATTAGAAAGTTTAAACAATCAAGTGAATTTCTTTTAAATAACTACAATTCAACCGTTGGATCGATATTGATGTATTATATAGGCGAGACTAGTAAAATACAGCCCTTTAATTGTGAAATGCCACTTTAGTGACGATGCAAACCTAAAATTAATATCTGTAAAGACAGTTCTAATTTCATTGCATTGTGTTGACCATATGGTTGCAAATTATAGATCAAGACGAGGGTCTGTCAGTGAAGCACGTGTCTTACGCCCGATATTTGAGAAACCATCGTCTTATAAACGAGATATTTTCTGACACCGTTGTACCAGACGTACGTTCCGTCGTTACTACCGCCCGGATGCAGGTTAGTTAAAATAAATTAGGATTTAGTTAAATAAAGATTAAGGAAAATACTTTCTTTATAAGAAAGAACAGTCAGAAGACAGTTATTTTCTAGATTTATTAATTACATAAAAAGTAACAAAATTCTATCTTCAATGACTTCATTGTACTTACATTCTGATTTTATTTTAATTAGATTCTGAAGAAACAAGTTCAGTCGCTGACGATGCACCAGAAAAAACTGGAAGACGAGTTGCAACAAATTGAAGAGAAATTTGAAGCAAAAAAACGCAAGTTTATAGAGAGCAGCGATGCGTTCCAGGAGGAACTTAAAAAGGTAACTTAGCTATTTTTACTAACTTAATATGTTGTCAAATGTACAATCTTGCTAACTTGAAATTCTTTTGGAATAAATACCAATTCTATGTTGATTTTATAATTTTTTTTAGCATTGTAAACCAGCTGTCGACGAGGAAACATTCACTCGTATGGTGGAAAGGGCTCTGGAACAAATGAGACGTGGCGTTAATCCCGCGCATGCTTCTGTCCGGGAAAGAAAGGATGAGGTATGTAGTACCAAGGAATCCAAGAGATTGTTTTACAAGAAACTACTGCAGTTATATAGCCCCGAGTCAGGCATGGGCAAACGTATTTCACTGATAATTTTTTTTATAGGCAAGGAGATAAATTTTTATGAAAGATTGGCAATAGTTGCTTACAGTATATTTAGTTAAATGTTTTTTATCTATATTAAATTATGGGACTAATTTTACTTTTTGATGACTATAGATTATAGAAAGTTGCAAACTAAATGCGGTATTTTTATATTGTTCCAGATTAAGATAATCATCAATCAAGATTTCATCACTTCTTTAAAATAATATTTTTTATGATTTTTAATTCCAGCCTGCCAATGAACCAAATCAACAGCAACCCATAAAAACTGAGACAAATGGACCGAATGCACCAACACAAGTAGACAAAGTGTCCACCAGTGAAGTGAAAATGGATGAGAATATGACCACAGAGCTGCAGAAGCCAGAGACTAAAGAGGCAGTTCCGGATAGTACCCCGGGACATGAAAATGATGGTTATTAAAAAAATATTGTGCATTGAACGATAATATTGTATCTTAAAGTTTTGTATGATTTAACAAGAATGATTTATATGATTAGTATGTTATTCGCCACTCGACTGCTATACGTAGCATGTACGTTCTTGCGGCTGTAATTTAATGCCTGTCATATAAAATGGGCGTGAGGTCTACATACTCAGCTGTTTTTAAATTATTTAGAGACAAAAGTGCTATAAAATGTAAGTTTTTTTTTTCTGAATATGCTGTTAGTATTGCATATTTTATTATATTGAATTATTCACAGGTGAACGCAAAGAAGAGAAGCCTCACGAAATAAAAATGGAGATAAAGGAAGCACCACACCCGCCACCACAAGGTCACATACCTCCTAATCCTGGTGATTATTTTTTCATTTATTTATTTTTCAACCGACCTTCAAAAACACCCATGAGGAAGTTATCAATTCAGTAATTTTTTTTAAATATTTACTTTTTTATCCATGTGAACTATATTATACAAATAGGAACATAAAAATAAGTCGTGTAAAGTTATAGGATTGTTATATTATGTAAGTAGTGTAAGTGCATAAAGCAGTAACAATTTATAAGCTCCTAAATTTAATCTTGTGTTTTTATAGGTATGATGATGCCACCAAACCCCAATGCGCCGGCACATCAGCCGCCACACGGAGGTCCTCCACCGCCACCAGGTAATTTTTATAAACACAAAACACCAATAAGCAAAAACTAACTATCTTCAGATTTAAGTTAAATATCTATTTTATTCGTAGGTGGGTACGGTGGTGCGTACGGCGGGCGGTATTACCCAGGCTACGCAGGCGGTTACCCGGCCGGTTATCCGCACTATTACCCGCCAGGACCAGACCATTACCCGCCGCACCATGCACACCCGCATCCACATCATGAAATCAAACGTGAGTTAAAAGTAGATGTTAGTCTTTACCTATGAATTTGCAGTTTTGTATGGAATAAGTGAAAGTACTATTTTAATTAAACTTTTTTATTTCTGTTATTCAAAGTAATCACCCATGCAATCAACGCATCTTTGCCAACGCATTGGCAGTTTATTAATGCCCTTGTAAAAATCAGCTGGACGGGAGATAACAAACTCTTCAAAGACATTTTGTACTGCCTCTCGGGAATTGAATTTTTTACCCACTAAAGTTGTCTAAATTTCGGAAAAAGTAATAGTCGGTAGGTGCAAGGTCTGGTGAGTATGACGGATGAGGGAGAACTTCCAACCCCAGCTCTTGCAGCTTGAAGACTCTCTGTTGTGCAGTATAGGATTGTCTTGAAGGAGCAGTGGGGACGACCGATTGACCAAAACTGGTTGCTGATGTGCAAGCTTCTCCATCATTGTCTCCAGTTCTTCACAGTACACATCCGCAGTAATGCTCATGCCGTTTTGTAAAAAGCTGTGGTGAATCACACCCGCACTAGACCACCAAACAGTGACAATCACCTTTTTAGGGGTCATTTTTGGTTTGGGGCATTGCTTCGGTGCTGAAATCCATTTTTCATCGCACGTAACAATTCGGTTCAAAACTCCTTCATTTCTTTGCCTATTGAGCAGCGCGAGGCAGGTCTCGACGCGGTTCTCTCCGTAAACGTTTTTGATGTTACGTGTTGTTTGTGTCGCGTTGGTGCCACGGTGGAACTCATATTCCATAATTACACGAATTTTTAAAGTATCCATTATGACGAAAAATGTTGTAATGAAATGAAAATACAACGCTAATCAATAAACAAAAGATTGAGTTTGTAAAAAGAATATCGGGTTTTAAAACAAAATTAATTTGAATTTATAATACAAAGCCATTCCAAACTTTTCTTCTATTTGAAATGACCAGTACCGAAGAACGGCAATTTCATAGGTTAAGACTTATTATAAATGTTGATCGGTACTGTAAACATTTTAAAATTAAGAAAAGCTTTTCAATGTATTAGATAATTATCTAGGCATTTGTTGCTTGAGTTTATCTCGTTGTTTCTTCTCTTCAATCTAAAAATTATTAACTTATAACATTAATTAATAACAGCGAAGGGCGGGCGTTGCGGGATATTTCAATTTCATATTTACAGAAGTTTGATAACGCTGAAAGAAATTATTTTTCTTAATTATTAGTAGTTTTAAAATGAGCATGCTAATCTTTCAGCGTGAAAAAACTTATTTGATACACCATCGTATTTGTTTTAATACCTAACAAATTTTTCATTGTCTAACTGAATATTCAGCTAATGACATATTAATTAGTTCATCGTTAAATCATCTGTCATCATTATTTTCAGCAGCTGAAGAGCCGCCCATCAAGAAGGAGAATGAATGATTGTCACCAAAACGCGTCGTCAAACGACGACGCAAGTCCTCCACGAAGGAGGGCGCTTAAAGTTTAAACTCTCAACAGAAGCAATTCATGAAGCAAACACTACTAATTTGGGAGTTGACTATAAATATTATGATGCTGACTTTATTAACCATTACAGTTACAATTAACAAAAAATCTGACAAATATCCAGTAGTTTTCAATAATGACTGATTAAAAATGAAATGAACTCAGTGGTGAGTTTGTTTTAGGTTTTGGTTTGGTTTCAGCTTAGAAAGATGATTAATCTAAGAAGAAAGGGAATTAGGTATGATAAATGTGACATTGGCGTAAGTTTTTCAATGGAACGTCAGTGTTTAAAAAACTATAAGATTTAGATTAAGAATTTAAAAAAATTGAAATTGTATTTAAATAAATAATAATGTAAGGTTTCTGTGTGACTGGATATAAACAATTTTTTATGGAACGCGCGTGTATGGCTCATGTTTTATATGATACTGTAATTTGCCCGATTTTAATATGTAACGGTTAGATATATTTATCTACCCGTTACGTTATTGTATGATTTTATATATTTGTAGAAATTCTTTAGAGCAAAATTGACCTATAAGTTTTAATTATAATAAGTGTAATTTGAAGGGATTCCAACAAAAACTGAAATCGTACACTAGAATTTCTATGAAAATATAATGAACTATGTATTTATTTGGAATACAAATTGTTTATAAATTCAATTAAATTAAAGTATGTACTTATTTGAAAAATGAAAGTCAAAAACTTTGGTTAGTTAGATTTTTATTATGATAAAATATTAATGCAACTTTATCTGTATGTTTTCAATAAATGCTCTCGTAAATGAAGACAAACTGACACATATTTGTTGAAAGCTAGTAGGGAATGTGTAACTTTCTCCCTAATTAAGTGGTTAGGTATAAAATGTATAATTAAATTAAGGTATAATATGAAACTAGCATAGCACATAATCTATACATAATATAATAAATATACTTAATGTTAAATACAATATTTTTATATTCATCTTTCATTTTGTACTCTGTTACTGTTTCTGCCAAATTCAGCAATTACAGGTCGGCCAGACATAATTGTTCCATTGACTTCTTCTAGTGCTTGTATAGCTAAGTCTTTACCTGTTAGAAATAAAAGTGTATTAATTAATACTTGCAGTTTTCTTTACATATCTTTTCATCACCCTTTTTAACTGGCTTCATTAGAATTTTGGTAATATTTGAATTGATCACAGTTCATAGCATTAGTCGCCACAGCATAGTTTTTTCAAGTTGTTTGTAAGATTGTTTTTTAAACTTAATTTTAATGAATTTTGATAGACTAATTCCAACTTGAAAAAATTAGGGTATAGTTTATTTTAAAATATATTGCTATTAAATGTTTAGAAAATAGATTTACTTCTAAATGTAACAAATGCTTGTCCTCTCATACTACCACTTAGAAGACGAACTTCAACTGGCCTTCCATTCTCAAGCTGAAACTGATTGAATAATAGGGATATCCGGTCCCCACTCACTGAAGGGGCAATATTTTTTAAATAGAGAACCTGTAATAATGTTTAAAATATAGTTAAACCTGCATAAGATGTGGTTTAATTCAGATAAGAAAAAAAAATATTTTTAGAGGATACAGTTATTTAAAAAAAGAGAATTTACTACTTAGTAATAAAGTACAGAAGTTTTACATCTACTACTAATGTAGTACTAGTCTTTAGTTTATTTACCTTAGATGGAATCCCAGGTTTATAATCTTTAAACCTCTCAATACTTTTAATATCTTCTAGACTCATTTTAGTTCCTTCTAATAATTGTTCCTCGGCTTGATTTTGTGGCACTACAATGTCAACTGCTCTGAACTTATCCTGGTGTTCTTGTTCCAATCTCACAATTTTATTGTCCTTTATTGTATACATGGTTTGATTTTTTGTGCCAACTAGCAGTCTAAAAATAAATAAAATATAATAATTTATTACCTTAACACATACATGCAGACAAAAAAATTTAAATTAATTGTTATAAACCTGTTACTTTGTGGTTCTTTTACTCTGTCTGAAACATCTTTTACATCCCACAAACTGCCTAGTTTTGACTTTGAAGAACTTGGTGAAGGTTCCATGTATATTTCTTTCTGTTGACATAAAATTCGTTCTTTTTTTCGTTCCAACCTTCGAAGAATTTTCCTACGTTTTGCAATCGGCATAATGTCATCATTTTTTAAATGGCCAAACAGACTTTCCTCAATTTCTTTAAGTTCATTCATTGGATGTCCTTTAGGATAAAAGTTAATCATTTTTTTATGCATTGTTTCTGTTTGTGATGAAGTACTGGGACTAGGTTGATCATTTTTATCAAGACTGCAAACATTATAGACCTAACTTAATATTATTTTACATTATTAAAAAAAATTCAATAAAAAAACTAAATCTTATACTGTACATATTTTTACAAAGAAAAGTACCTAAACAAAAACTAAATGTAATGGAACATACCTTTCTTTACTCCTTTGAAAATCATTGATTTTCTTATACAACAACTGTAGCTTTTGCTTTAAAACACCAGTCTCAGATTTACTGTGCTGCTCTAGGAGTCCTGCTTCATTATCCTGATAGAGCTTAACTTCTTCATTTGTTAAGCCAGCTTTTTTTAGCCATTCTAAATGTTGAACCTGTTTTTCAGCTACTCTAAATTCTTCAAGTGATGAAACTCCATATTTCATAAATGGTAATTCTTCTGAGGATTTCTGAAAATCCTTTGGTAATTCTGGAGTGCTGTAATTTTTTAAATTTATAATACAAGTAGATATATTAAAATTATTTGCATACTTCATACCTACCTAATTACTTACCACATCTTTATTTTTGCAGTGAATTAGATTTTATTCAAGTTTAATAAATCAATAAAATACTTTCGCGGCGGGACTTAGAAAAATTTCGGACGATAATTTTTTTTTTATAATTTGCAGTTTTTTGACCCGCCACGAGGTAGTCCTCACTAAGTACGTCATCTTCGGTCCCATGGCCCATGGCCCATGTCCCTAAATCCCACCGTTTACGAGATACAGCCGTTTGAAGATCGTACGTAATAGAAGAACGGCTATATCTCGGAAACGGTGGGGTTTAGGGACATGGGCCATGGGACCGAAGATGACGTACTTAGTGAGGACGACCTCGTGGCGGATCAAGAAACCGCAAATTATAAAAAAAATTTTTCGTCCGAAATTTTTCTAAGTCCCGCCGCCATAGCGCACATAATATATACATATGGGAAAGTATGGTTGGACTATATCCAACCATACTTTCCCATAACTATTTAAGAGTCCTTAGAAAACAGATATTTATTAAAGACGATTTTATCGATCATAAAAATAAAATCAAAGCATATTTCAAAAACACAAGCACGTAGGTAGTACTAACTACTAGGTACCTAGGTAGCATATTTTATGTTTTATAGTTTGTCCATTTTTATTTTTTTGACATTTCGACGACTGACAGTTTTAGTGATGTCCTATACGTAATAATCGATATCGCAATTTTTTTAAAATATAATATTTATTTTCATATTAATAAATATGAAAATTCCATCGAATAAAATATTACAATTACTCAAAGACGTTTGCATCCACTTGACGGCCGAGAACTGGGCAAGTGTGGTGGAGAGAACTGAGTCATAAAGTCTGATTGGGACCGTGACATTGCATTTGATAATTTATGCACACAAGAGCTAAATATTAATATTACTGAAGAGTCTTAATTGGACGAATCTAGTATAAATGATGATTCCGACGACTCATTTTAATAAAAGAATTTAAACTATTTTAGTTGTTTTATTTGTATGCCTTATACTAAGAAGAAAGTAAAACTTTATATATTGTTAATATTTTTATATATTAGTTTCAACCTCAAAATTTTGTTGTATTCCTGATTAAATAACATATTACACCTTATTTACATATTAGCATTTATTTCTACCGATTATTTATAATTTGTGGCACAATCGTAGTAATCGTTATGTGTGGCACATCACTAAAGAGGCGATACCCGTCTATTCCCTGAACTACTCTATCATCTATGGCAGGTACGAATAATAGAGTGACACTCAATGTTTTATGTTATTAACAATTGTATTTGTATTGTATTGATATGTCTTTTCATGAAAAGACATATCTTTCTGTCGGATAGACTGTGCAAATGATCATTGATGTAGTTTTTAATACATCAATGTCATTCACTAATTATTGTATTCACCTGTTCACCAGTACCTATCAATAATTTAAATTGGTACGGTTTAGAGGTAGGTATTTATTATAACTGTGGGTATCACGTCACTCGGGGTTTTAATGGGGTTTGATAATTAATCCGATTTGATCCAAGGGGCAAGGAGTAAGGACCTCAGCAAGGACAACGATAACGACGTCTCCTACGAATAATAATAATATGTCTAGAAACATCTCTCATACAGATAGCGCTTCAAAAATGAACCCACCAACATTTGACCTTGTCAGACATCAAGGTCAATACGTTCGCACGTGATTGGTCCCGTCTAGGCGATGTGACCAATCACGAGAGACCAAGACCACGCAATTGGTCGCGTCAAGGCGATGTGACCAATCACGAAAGACCACGGCATGGCATGGCACCACTCAAATATGTACCTAGGTACATATTTGCGTGGTGCCATTTTTGAGTTTGAGTTACACTTCTATACATATTATTATTCGTAGGATGTCTCCCTATTTTTATATTATATATTTTTATATTTATATATTTTGAGATATATTTTTTGAGAATGACATTGACAGTTTGACTCTAGAGCATTACAAAAAGCATTTTGTTTGAGTGAGTCTCTCAGAGAGACTAAGTTGAAAGTACAAACGGTTTACGGTACCTAGTTGATAGTCTCTGGAAAGTGGAAAGTAGAAGTAGGTACCTACACAAAGAGAAGAAGTCAGTCAGCACTCATCAGTCATCACTCATCAGTGCCCACTGTCCAGTAGCCTGTATTCCTGTTACCTGTAAGTTGTATCCTGTCACCTGTGCACTGTACACTGTACACTGTACAGTTGCACAAACGTAGTGTGTTGTGTGACGTGTGTTCAGTGTTGTATAGTAACCTGTTTGTCGAATGCGAATTTTGTGTTTATTTCTTTAAATTTATTTATTATAATAAAATATAATGAAAAAATGGTGGAACTGGATTCTGACTTTTGCTTTATTGTGTTTATTATTTGTGGCGATACCTCTTACATACACAGGAGGTAAGAGTAAAAAGGAATTACGTCCGATGTTTGAAAAGTATGTAAAAAAATACAATAAAAGTTATAAAAATAACCCCGCAGAATATGAAACAAGATTTGAACACTTTCAGGTAAGTTTTTCTATTAAAATTCTATTTTTAATTTTTTGTCATTTTTACGCTATATGTTAATTTTACTGTCGTATAGGTCGTAATTACAATTTCAAGGATATATTTTATCTTCAGTATATAAATATCTAAATGCATACCTAATTCAATATTTCTTTAACTGTCCTATAATTGACCTAAAAGTAAGTTAAAATTAATTTGGTTTGAAAAATTATCTAGTTGTCATGTATTTTAATACATTATACATAATTATTATACGTAATTATAAAATGCATAACATTTTTTCATGCAAATGTTTAGATATAGGTAGCTACACAATTTTTAGCGTCATGTATTTAAGTTATACATATTTACATTCATTTTTCAAACACTTAGTAATTATTACAATCCCCCAGGCATCTATTCAAGAAATTGATGAACTAAACTCAGCATCGAGAGGGCCAGAGCAGTATCGAGCCAAGTATGGGCTTACTCATCTCTCAGATATGTCTAAATTAGAGTTTAAGGAACTCCATCTATCAGATGAACAACCTAATAGAAGAAAAGACTCTCATCGAGCAAGGCGGCCATTTGTGGCTATGTCAAATATGGACAATAAAGATCAATATGACACTGATAAAACTGCCAAATCTTTACAAGACAATACCTACATTATTATTAGAAAGGAGAGGGCAACTCCATCACTTCCTCTGCAAGTAGATTGGTAAGTTTCTTTTTATAAGTATATTATATACTGCAGCTGTATAAAATACTATTCAACAAGAAGACTAGGTAAGTAAATTTTTGTGACATGACATAAAATTTGTGATGTTGCTTAAAATATGGTAATTATGTTTTAATTGGGATGCTAAGCAGTTGGTTATTTATAATAATTAAAATTTGAGCTCAAAATTTCAGAGATTTTATATAAAATTTTGAATATAGGTACTAACTTATTAGTAAAATAATAAATGTTATATAGGCATCACTTTTATATTTAGTTTTAATTCATTGATATCTTATACTACAATTCTATATAAACATATTATATTAATTATGTCCTATAAATGTGCTGATATATTATATAAAACAAGGTCAAAAAAAATTACATGACTAGAATTTTTATATTTCTATTATCATTTTATATCACTTGTTGTAATGCGCCTTTGCATTCATAAAATTTTCAGAGGTGTTTCAATATTCATTTAGCTAAAATTCACAGTATATTAATAGAATGCATTTTGGCATTTGATGACAATATCTTGAATTGAATTCCTTGCATTTTCTTTTTAATGCAACTTTTTTGTATTAATTTACATTTCATTATCTATAAGAAGTATATAGTGTATGTTTTAATAATAACTACTTAGTAATTATATATTGTAAATGTATGTGTAATCATGTGATACATGCATATTGATTAAGCAGAAAATAATTTGATTTCATGCCAGGTGAGGGAGGATATTGCATCTCAGAATATAAATTAAACGGCGTTGATTAAAAAACAAAACAAATGTGGCTTTATGAATTATTGTTAGCCGTCATGAAGGTTATCGGTTTTTAGTATTAATTAAAGCATTCAATACTTATCAACTGCACATGGACTCCTTACTAATATGAAATGGAAATAAGAAATTTATTGTATAAAAGCATAGTAATACAAAACATACATCACATATAAATTACAATAGGAAATACACAAAAATAAACAACACCATTGATCTCTCCATGCTATATTCAAACCAACATACATTACTAACTAAAATTAATAAATTAAAAACTATGTTTATGTACCTTATTTATTTACAATAAAGTACTTAAAAATATTTACAAAAATATAAAAGGTTCATCAGCCATTGTTGTGCATACCCAAAATACTGCCATCATTACCGCGTTGTATACATTATTATTGTAAATTATATTTATTATTCTATATATTATATTATTCAGTTATAGTAGATGGTCAGACAACAAGTAAAATCGATGACAATTTAACAACCTCATAAATGGATGAACAGCTTTTAATAAATTGTAGCTAATACCTGCCACCTTAGGAGCTGTACAATGCCAGAGATATGGCAAACTTATAACATCCCTCTTTTTGCGGTGGTTTAAGAAATCGGCATGTGAAGTCATTGCCATTGATTGACTCTTGTTAATAGCGGTTGTAAATAATTCGGGTGCCTGGTACCCGCCGTGTAATAGTAGACAATGCCAGCCTGAATTAAAGTGAATTCCCGTAACCCCTAGTGAGGCATGGGGCAGACACATTGCTGTATCTGTTTCACTGGTCATTTTCTTTACAGGCAAGTAGGTGATCAGCCTTCAGTACCTGCCCAACCGAAACATTATTTTGTTTTCCGGGTAATCGAACCCAGGACCTTCGGATCAACACGCAGACGCGTAAACTAATTAACCACGGAGGCGGTAGCCTGAATTAGTGTAGGTATAATAAAATACATGAAAGGTAATAAATAATG
Source organism: Aporia crataegi (assembly GCA_912999735.1). Taxonomy (NCBI): domain Eukaryota; kingdom Metazoa; phylum Arthropoda; class Insecta; order Lepidoptera; family Pieridae; genus Aporia; species Aporia crataegi. The sequence goes on along the minus strand of OU538733.1, from coordinate 6,413,090 downwards.
CATTTCGTTAACTACCTAAGCATCTATCATGTATTTTACATTAATTTTGTATGCGTCACTAAACAGGTTTTTCATTTAGATCGTTGTTATATCTGACCTTAGATTATAGAGTTCTAATTTCAACTCCACAAAATTTTTATTAGCACTTATTAATTTTTGACATGAAGAATGTATGAAATGTGATATTTTTATAATGTAATGATTCAGAAATACGAGCTTCTATTTGTAAGTAAAGTGCAGGGATAATAAGTTGGTAGTTAATCTGTAACATCACTACATATTATAAAACAAAGTCGTCCGCTGCGTCTGTTTGTCTGTTCGCGATAAACTTAAAAACTATTGAACGGATTATCATGTGAGTTTTACCATTCATGAATCATGAGGAAGGTTTAGGTATATAATTTGTCAAGGTTTTTTGTAAATTGGCTGAAATATAACGATAAATATTTGAAAAGTCTTGACTTTACCGTCACATCCAACAGCTTTCATCGAAAATGCTGCCTAATCCCTTTGGGATATAACAAAACGATGCATGGTGGAATATTTCTCCTTAGCTCTACCAAAGAGTCCGCAGTGGCATATATTACTTTGTGGCTATTTTACTCTGACTGAAACATCTTTTAATCCCACAAACTGCCTAGTTGTTACTTTGACTTTGATTTTTAAATATAAAAAGGTAATTTCATATACCTTTCTATCTTTGTCTGTACAAAGTTCGCCGGGTCAGCTAGTATTATATAATTTTGCAGGCGCACTAATGGCGTCATAGGGCCGGTGAAGGACCAAGGCTTGTGTGGTGCTTGCTGGGCCTTCAGTACCATAGGCACTATGGAAGCAATGGCTGCTATTACTACGGGAAAATTCCAGCCGCTAAGTGTTCAGGTAAAAAATAAGACATGCCATTCATTCGAAACTTATTAATGCAAGAGGTCCCATTGATATATATAACTATTGTTCTTGTTAAAAGGTGTTCTAGGTTCTTTTTTGATTTCGCAAAAAGATGGGTATAAAAAGTTTGACATGGTACCGTGGCTCCTAAACGAATGGATCAATTTTAATGTGAATTTGTTTTGTTTGGAAGCTGACATGATCCAGGTGGATCTTATTTACAATTTATAAAGATCTGTTTAATTTATTAATTAAACCTATTTCAGACCTACTACCTACTATTATTTAAAAGAGAAAGTGACATTGTTTTGCATTTACGCTTATACCAATTTTGATGAATTTTGGTATGTTAAGAAAAAACTATAAGGCTAAACTTCTTTTAGCCTTGGATGAATAAAAAAGAGAATTTATAATATAGTGTTTAAATTTTAACAAAAAAAAACCGACTTCAAATTGTAACTAAAACTTCTGAACAGATTTTGATGAAATTTGAAAAACAAAAAAAAAATCATCGAAATCGATTCACACAGTTGAAAGTTCTGAGGTAGCAAACATAAAAAATGCGTCGAATTGAGTACCTTCTTCTTTTTTTGAAGTCGGTAAAAATAGTTTTGTTCTGTGTGGCTTGTAATTCACCTTAAGTAGCTTAATGAGCTTGCGGCGGTCATTCGATGCAACTTGCACATTTTTACGGTTTCGCATAGATTATGCGGATTTCTTGTTAAATGTCGGAATAATGAACCGAAGAAAAAATTGGAAAGGACATTTTGAAGAAATGGTTTATAAAATTTACTATAAATCCACTTCAAAATGAAAAAATAAATCAGAAATATTAATTCTACAAAGAAAATATCTAGGCAAAGAGTATCGATGCCAAACTGTAACAGTAAAACATAAAATAAACATAAAACAAGATAATCTATATTTGAAAACTTAATACATAAATGGATATTGTACAATAACAAATACACTATTTCATACAAAGGTAACACCCGCTAAGGGTTTATTTTCTACTAAAACTATAGTTGCAATAGAAAACTGCAAATCCATTATATTATTAACGTGCTGCCGATTGTTAAAATTGTATGAAAATTCACTATTCATATTTTTTTGAACAAAAAAAAGTTGTTGAGGTTTTCATATATAATCCTGTTGACCTTGCTTAGTCGGCATCAAGATTCGGTCTAGTCTAGACAGCACTATAAATGATTACTAATGCGTATTTTTAAAAACCTGAATATTCACTGTGTGGCGACAGACCATAATATATTTGACGCCTCGTTTAACAAGCAGCAGACGTTGAGATTCCCTAATAATTTCACTTTTTAACCGACCTTCAAAAAACCAAAAAGGAGGTTATCAATTCGACGCGTATTTTTTTCCGATGTTCCGCTCGTACAGTCGCCATCTGTAAACCGATTTGGATGAGTGAGGTGTCAAAAAATAATTACTTTTCAGTGCGTTTTAGGTCGGTTTTATTTTTTTGTTTAAAATTAATTTTTTACGTTCTTTAAGTCAGACAAAGTCACGAGGAGAGCTAGTACTGAAAAGTGTATTATTTTATAGGAGGTAATAGACTGCGCGGGACTTGGCAATAGTGGGTGCGCTGGTGGAGACATCTGTTTATTACTGGATTGGCTCACGCTGACCAAAGCCGTGGTGGAAACGGAAAAAGAGTACCCTTTGAAACTGACCAATGGTGCTTGTCTGATAAATAAGAATGCGACTGGTGTTCGAGTCAAGACATTCACTTGTAATAAGTAAGCATTCTGTTGCAAATCAAAAAAGATATGTGAATAAATGTGTGTAAAGGACAACTAAAAATGTCAAATTAAAATAATGTGACCAGCTCTAAAATAAATAAACAATAATGCGGCTTGATTTCGTTCCACGGGAAAATTGTTAATAAACGATAAAAATAAAGTTCTTATTTAAAAAAAATATTTTAGATACTTTTAACGTGTAACGGAAAAATCATAAAAATAATTGTAAATATCTCTAAAAGGATGGGTTTTTACGTAATCTATTTTAACTTTTTTTTATTGAATATCCTATTTCTGCTTTTGATATGTTACTAATAATTATTATTAAGATTTTTGGCTTAGCTACAGGACCTTTAAGTAAAATGGTGGAAATTTTACTCGTAAAGTCACGTTTTACTGAATTATATCACTTTCTTTCAATTATGCACGTTACCCAATGCTTTAAACTCCGCCAATTTTACATATAAAATCTCGAAAATACATGAAAATAATATAAAACATGACGCACTTGTTGTTGCGATTGCGCGCATACAACATAACTCGGTATGTTACTAATATAAACTCATGTTACAGACACTTTATATTATTAAGAAACATAAGTATGTACTATGAACTATCACTATCACTATTTATGAGACGTAAAAAAGTTATTATACATGAAATGAAATTTTAGTCTTTTTAATAAAAAAATAGACTGCATAGTTATTGACCGCCTCCTTGGTCTAGTGGTAAGCGCGTAAGCGTTACAACCGAGAGGTCCTGGGTTCGATTCCCGGTGGAGATAAAAAAACTCGGTCTGGCAGGGCATAGAAGGCTGATCACCTACTTGCCCCTAAAGAAAAAATCGATCAGTGAAACAGATGTGAAATACATCTGCCCCATACCCCACTAGGGGACACGGGACTTCACTTTTATAGTTATTTAGGTGCTCCTTGACCACTGGACCGAATGCGATTTTTTTGCTCTCACAACAAGATACTGACAAGATAGCTGATGTTATAATAAATATACTATTTATAATACAATTCACAGAATATCCTTTTTAGATTATTTTAAGAAAGGATAAGTTTTTCGTGGTGTAAAATTACACATGCGCGTGATAGATTTTTTTGTTGTAATTTTTGTATTTACAATTTAATATTACTGGGCATTAAAATTTATTAATTATTTATTTATTTAAATGAATTCAACTGTCGCATAAGAGCTGATTGCAAATTAAACAGAGGTTGTTTCGCCTGTTATTTAAAACTTCGTTTTCTTCTCCAGTTTAATAAGCACAGAGGACAAGATATTACAATTAATAGCAACTCATGGTCCTGTAGCCGTCGCCGTGAATGCGTTAACTTGGCAGAATTACCTTGGCGGAGTGATACAGTATCATTGCAGGTAAGCGATGCTTTTGAATTCAGTTTAACCAAAATAATATAAGGTTTAATTCGTTTTAATCGTTAAATTTTTCATAATAAAAACGTATATTGTGCCTAGGTCAATTTTAATTGTTAAAATTGGTCTATAATTATTGTACAACAGAACATAGGGTAAGGTTGCTTAAAAGGTTGCTAAAAAAATACATTTTATTCGTCTAAACTCCATCACTTAATTCATCATCTGAATCTGTGACGGATATCTGCACAATTGAATAACACAATAATTTTCATAACGATATTAAAGAGAATTTGATTTATGCTGCGAGTATCGATAATGAATTGCATAACGTCACATCTCTCAGGCAACTGTCACCCGCACTATGCTACAGCGCAAAGAGTATGGTTTTCGTGAAAATAATAAGTAAATGATATTACATTATACTGCTGTTGCAATATATGCCTGTGCATTAGGTTTTGGTGGGAGACAGAAATGTCTCTGCTTACATTTCTGCGTTTTTACGCAGATTCAAAAATTTATTTTTTATTATTTTATGTAAATGTATTAATTTTTCAGTGGTACTCCAACAGACCTGAATCATGCGGTAGAATTAGTAGGTTACGATCTAACAGCTGATGTGCCTTATTATATCGCGAAAAACTCTTGGGGATCTAATTTTGGGCTAGAAGGATATATTCACTTGGCCATTGGCTCCAATATCTGTGGATTGGCCAATGAAGTTGCATCCATCGATGTTACTGTCTAGTTCTCAGATGTAAATTGTAAAGTTTTTTTCAACTACCCTCATTTTATTTGAATCTCCATGTCCGTCTATCTTCGAATTATATTTGGTTTTATTATTAGGAGTTTTCTATAATTTTAAAATTCAAAAGGAGACTGAAATATTGAACATATTTTTAGTGAGTGTTCGAGTATTTTTATCGTTAGAATAGATAAATTCATGAATAAATAAAAGCCAATGAAAAAAGCTCATTTACATATTTATAATTTAAATAAACGAAAGAGAAGCAAAAGAAAATTGAAGTATTTTGTAATTGGTATTTGTATATTCGAGCTGTGCTGTTAAAATACGTATTTTTAGTCTTCTCTTTTAAGAATATCAGTAAATTTATATATAAGTACATATTACAAGAAACGAATTCATTTCAAGAATACCTTAAGAACTTTTTAATTCTTGCCAGTATTTAGAATAAGATTTTTTAATTGTGTCACAAAAACTAATTTATATATTAAGATGTTAAAAAATCATCTAATGAATGTATTTATTATTGATTACTTTGCCTAAATATTTCTAAAATGATATCCTAAACTTTTAAAATTTGCTTTTTTATTACCTGCATTATAAAAATAATAGTTAGTCTTTTTGTGAACTCGTCCGTCCATGAAAGAGAGCCTTGTTTTATGTTCTTAAACATAAGTTCAGTTTGTGATAGTAATGTTTATTGACTGAGTTATGAATATTTGACAACAATGAGAATACCAACTAACAAAAAATGTATCTAAAAAATATCGTTTTTAGACTCTCTTACATAGTCATTGATCTACGTAAGACGTGATCTATATATTTGTGTCTATTCACACATTGTCTATGTCTAGATCTCTATGTGTTATTTTTATGTTAAAGCTGTAGTAAAGTTATTGAAATCTATTGTGTAGTTTTATCTGAAGAGGTATATCAGTGTGTTAACCATGTCTTTGTATAAAGTATTTTTCGATAGTGTAAAATATATAAAAATTAAAAATATAACAGCGCCTCTCACTGTTAAGTTTGGCTAACAGAATGTTGACAAGTTGTCATTTGTCAACATTTAAAAACATAACGATCATTTCGATAGTAACCCGATGGTTGACGTTCTGACATCAATTAATCACAATCATACATAATACAGTATGATAGAAAAACATAGGCTCTAACTAAACATTCCAATATTATAATTTAATTTATATGAATAAGACGAAAATGTCAATACATACTCTGAAAAGTGCCTTAATTTTTATAGACTTTTTGAATACATGTTTTTTTTTATATTGCGTTTTATTTATATTTTCCATTAATCCATACAAGACATTTTCTTTAGGGGTAGAAACAATATTTGAAACAGTCACCGATGACCGATTCAAAAGGTATGAATGTTTTCGATTGAGAGGGAAATAAGGCTAATTATTCGCTTACAAAGGAAGTCATAAGTTGAATCAGAAATCTGTTCGCCTCATACTAAGGGACTTCAAATCTAGCAAAATTTACGGAAAATATTTCATAGTAAACAGACATTTCCATTCAGTACATCTTAATGTACATTCAAGATTCTATTCATAGGTACATACATACAGGTACATACAGGTTCATAAAGAAAATAAATGAGTAGTGATAACTAAATAGGCACTCAATTTTTCAATTGCATACAAGGTCATTGCTCTGAATATATATATACGCGAATGGAATTGTACTGAACTTCACATTGAAAACAGTTTCAAAGTGTCAATTGTTATTAAACAAGATAAAAGGGTATCAAACAATAAACTGGTGATAGTATCCGAAGCGTGAACATTATCGTAAGTTTCTTATTTATATTTTCCATATAATCTATAGTTTTAAAGGTATTTTATATAGGTACATAGGTATTATTTGCCGAGTTAGTGCTGATAAAGTTCACGCGAGCGAACCCACGTACCTACCTGAATAAATTATTTATTTCAATTTTAAATGCGGTTTTTTTGACAAAACCGCAACGATATCACTAAAATTATCGCTTTTTGTTGTTTTAAACAGAGCCGCACTAAACGTATTGAAGGCCATTAAACTCTAGGATAATAGTAAGAGAATTATTTTGTTTAAACTTAAGGGTTTTTACAATATATTTGGTTTGAAGTGATGATAAATAAAACTCCAGATTCAGCTATTTTTTTATCAGTGCACGACAGGTGTTATTTTTTAATATTGCTTACATAAACATAATAAATCTATTAAAAAATTTAAAGGGCGTTGCCTCTCCGAATACATAGATAACACACTTTCAACAAAATATTATAATATGTATGTAGGTACCTAGTGACTATACTATAATATTAAATTATTTAGGGTAATAAAACCAATTGTATAGGTATTATAATATAGATTAAATAATGAATGTTAAAAACCAGTTGTTACCCCTTTTCGGAGCCCCAAAGAAAAGTGGACGTATAAAATTGGACCCTGTGCCCAATATATATGCATTGTTTTGTATTTAAATTTTAGTTATCTGTTGGAAATTGGGTAGGTGTAAGTATGGTACTGTTATTATAATATAATAGTATTTATTATTCATCTTTATTGTATATACAGGCCGTCGGGAACTTTAGCCTTATCTTGGCCTTTTTTATAATGTAATTCAAATATGTCTAAGGGCATAAACTGCGTTAAGCGTGCCTCTCGCGTGTCCATACAAAAACGACCCGCGCGTGCCCATGCGCGTGCACACGCTCGTGAGCCCGTCGCGTGATACTTCCGTGCAATGGGGCACGCATGCACGCGACGTGATCACGCATCACATTGGACGGGTCCACGCGCGAAGCCCGCTAGCGGGTGCACGCGCGTGCTTGTTCAGTTGACAGCGCTATCTCGAACCGACCGCACGCGCGTGCCCGGCCCATAACAAAAAATGACAAATTTTGATACAGAAAGGGTAATTGTTGAAGTTCAGTGTCGTCCTGCCATATGGGACCAATCAAGCGAAATATTTAAAGACCGGGACGCTAAATCAAAAGCATGGCTAGACATTTGTAAAGTACTGTTTGAAAATTTTGATGACTGGAGTGAAGCAGAAAAAAACATACAAGGTAAGTACCTACACTCTTTTTTTATTTTATAATAACGTAGGTTAGGTAAACTATTCTTTGCGCCTAATTTTTATTTTTAATAATCTATGCAATTAGTTATATATAATTAGTTATTTCAATTGTATTTGTGTCAATTAAATGTTTTCAACAATTAATCCACCTATAAAATTAAACCTCGGAATATTTACAATAATTTACCTATGTAAATATAAAATCATGCTTATATTCAAAACTAGTGCAGAGATACTGCGTATTTCTGAACATTGTGAAATTCGTGTGAACAATGTCCCATAATATTGGTATGGTTTTATATAATTATTGCTCGATAAATTCCAAAGTTCTTTCTTTCGGCCACGCGGTCGCCGCCATTTTGCGCGTCACGAGACAACCATATGTTCACGACTGCGAGCTTCACACTACTTCACACTATCGGTGTATTTAGGGTTCAAAATCATTTTAGGGCAGAAACAGTGGATCGGTAGGTAAATAAATAAAACAATTATCAACTAAAATATTTATTATATTGGTTTTAGAATTGGGCTAGTAACTTTGTAAAATAAGCGTGCGTTTTGTAGTTTTGTAGGTTTTTCTTTGACATCTCTCAACTTTAGTTTACAACAATCTAAGTTATTTGGTTACATCCTATGATTTTATATAACTAGATTAGTTATACGCCCGCTTTCAAAGGCAAGAGCAATGGAAGGTAATTGCCTACCATGCAGTTAGTCACGCTCCAATCGGTGTCGCGTCTACATGTGTTTGAGTACCAATAATATTTTAGTAAAAAAGATGCCTACTTGTGTTTTTAGACACTGTACAAACTACACATCACTGGATGTGTAATGAAAGAAAAAAAGTTTCATTTTATGCGTAATTACATAACATTTTACCTATTTAATGTAAGAATACTGAATTTCTTATAATTTTCGACTGTCATGGCGGCGCAACTGGTTACATCCGATGAATTTAACAAATAAAATCATTAGGTATATTATTAAAATATGCCTGCTATGTTAATAAAAAATGTGTGGTAAAAAACCGTGAAAATTCAATTATTGAATGTACATAAATTATAAAAAAGCCTTCAATAAATACTGCGATCTTGCCATGACAGCTGTCCGTCTGCAACGAAATAATCTGCGAAGCTATCGCGTAATGTATACGAATCTCTGTGGGTATTTCCAATTAACCCCCGAACTGAACGTATATGGTCTGGTATAATGACAATATCATGAAAGTCATTAATTTGACTTCTTGATCTTATAAAATTATGCAAAATACAAATTGTTTTAAGAAAACAAATTGCTTTGTCTTTTCCAACGTTCAATGGACGATGGAGTATGCGAAATTTATTAGCCATGATACCAAATGTACACTCAATATAACGTCGCGCTCTCGTTAACCTATAATTGAATATTTTTTTTTTGTAGTTTAAATCGAGAGCTCGAGCATATGGCCGCATGACATGGCTAGATAACCCAAATGCTTCATCTCCTACAATAATATAGGGCAAAGCTGCGGTTGCAGCAATGTTGGTTGGTTTATCATTGTGTATTACGGGCAATGCTTTGGCAGGAGGAATATCTATTAAGTCATTGTTGATTTGTTCGTACAATCGGCTTTGTGTGAAAATTGCGGAGTCAGATTCTTTACCCTGCACTCCCACGTTTATATAGGTAAACTCATAGTTGGCGTTACACATTGCAAGCAGTACAATAGAATAGTAATGCTTATAGTTGTAATAGAGGGAACCACTATGTGGAGGTCTTATAATGCGTATATGTTTTCCGTCTATTGCACCTATGCAGTTAGGAAACTGGGCTTGCGTTAAAAAACCTTTTTCAGTCTCTACCCATAGCGCACGGGAAAATTTTGGTATACATTCTTCCTTTAACCTTTCAATTATAATTTGACAAACTTCTGTTACTATTTTTCTGACCGTGGTTAGTCCTGTCTGATACGCCAGATGAATATCGACGAAGGTATGTCCACTAACTAAATATCTGTAATAAAATAAAATACCTGTGTTATTGTTTCAGTGAAAAAGCTGCAGCAAAGATGGAAAACTGCAAGAGACACTTATATAAGAGTGAGGTCTACTAAAAAAAAACTTAAATCAGGCTCCGGTTCCAGGGCAAATAAAACATACGTTTACTATAACATGCTGTCATTTTTAGATTCAAACACGAATACTCAAGGAGAAGAATCGGCAGACAATTTTAATCAGTCAGTAGAGCAAAACGCGTCACCGAGAACTTCACAAAATAATACGATTATTGAAGAAGATTTGATTAATGTACCTAGCACCAGCTCCAGCGTTACCAAAGAAACACGATCTTCCAAGAAACGTAAGTGCGAATCGCCAACTGATTTCGAATTAGAGTTGTTAAATTGCGTGAAGAATAACACTGCAGATAATATGGACGAAGACTTGAATTTTTTTAAGTCATTATTACCAACTGTAAAAAAATTGAGTTGCTTTAAAAAATTATTATTTCGTACGAAAGTATTAGAAGCTTTAATTAATATTGAAAAAGAAATGATTATTACCATTGATGACCTTTCATTAACGCAAAATACGGTAACGAATGATTTAGAATCCTTAAATGTAAGATCAGATACGAACAATGAATAAATAGGTAACAAGAAAGACTTTGAAGATTTGATTAAGACTGTTTAATTATTAAGAACAAAAGAAAGAGAAGAACATGAAGAACTATTTAAGTTAGTAAAAAGCGCAATTTTATATTTATATTTTTCTGGTCTCATGTGCAATTATTATGATATACAAGGGCATTCGCCAAAAGTTTACAAGCCTTGAGGTGTCATGTTCATAAGGAAAGAAACGGGGTCGATTCGGACACTTTTATCTTAAACCCTATTTTGGGGTCAAATAAAAAAGTGTATCAATAGACCCCTTTTTTACTTAATGGACCTTTTTTTTGAACCTACTCATAACATTGCTCCTTCATATGTCCTCTTCTTAAATTTAATCTTTTATGTAGTAAACTGTGATTATGATTGTGATGATAAATAAGAATTTAAAATAATATTAGTACCCGATCTAGTAATAGAAGGGAATAATTAATAAGGGAAATATTCATATGTAAAAACTTGCAATCAATATGCGTCATTATAATTAATACTTTGTAAGGTAGGTATATTATTATAATTAAGACATTTAGACTTATTGTACTGTTTTAACTGTTATTGTGTTTTTTTATTTTAAACTTGAACCTGTGATTTTATTAGTGTATTTCAAATGAATAATCAATGACTAATTGTAACGTAGCGTTTATGCAAGACACTGTGATGACTGTTGTGATTAAGTATATAAAAAAATAAGTGAATAAGTAGGTATAGATAAAAAAAAACGAAAAAGATAAAACTGTGTAATTTAGAAATAACAAAATATAATTAATAAATATAAGAAACTGTGATTAATATGATGATTAATAAGTGTGCGGTTATGTGTTTCGGTCCGTGAACCACATCAAGAAAAACATTTTAAGCCATATTCAGGTGTCACTGCCGAAACAATAAGAACTTCTTCTTCTTTCTTGCTTGATGTGGCTAAACAGTAATGTGACTTACATAAATTGGCAAAAAATATGAGTGTTCTAAACTTTTGTTAAATAATGACTGTTTTTTTACATGAATAAAGATGATTATTCATATCGAAATGTCTTTACTTACCGCAATGTCATTGCAAATCGTTCCATTGGTGATACGATTGACGTAGATTTCAATCGTAGATTGTTAGTCTTCAAATAGGGCTCCAGTTTTGAATATAATTCATCATAGACTTGTAATGAAACTTTAAAATATTTGAAAAAAAACCTTTCATTTTTTCTTAATATACCAAACTTCACCACGAATTCCCCGCACAGTAACCTAGATTCAACGAACGGGCTTACTGGCTGGCGTCTTTTTTTGGCAATTCGTCGTCGCCGTCGTCTTGATAAATAATACAACATTAATTTATCCATTATTACTTATTCGACTGTACACCTCCAACGTCAAAATTGTACTGAGAAAACTGCGTACGCGGATGCACGCGCCGATGCCCGCGCATAAGCACGCGAACGTGCTCACGTGCGTGCACCAGAAGCGTGGCCCGCGACGTGCTCACGTGCGTGCACACGCTTAACGCAGTTACCACCCTTATTGCCTACTGAATTTTAATGGTTTCCTATTTTGATAAATTTATTGTTTATCATAGGTACCTAATATACTTAAGTATTTTCCTACCTACATTATATAATTTATGAATGGAAGAAGGAACACTCTAATTTCATTGAATTTATTATTCAATTGATGTTATTTTCATCTACATATTTAGTAATCTGGTATTTTATTATAGAAAATAGTGGTCTAATCGAAATGGTGCATCTATCGGAAGAGGATTTTGGAACCTTCAAGAACGAACCAGTGAAGAAATTCACGTGGTACACTGACAGCGGTATATCCATCTCAGTCATCTCTTATGGAGCCATCATACAATCTATTCAGGCAAGCAAGAAATGTATTCTATTGAAAAATAAGTTTTTGTTATTCCAAAATGTGTAATGTTTACGTTTTATTATATTATTTATTTTTCTGTAAGGTAATATTAGACCACATACCTAAGTTTAGATCAAGTAATTCCTATTTGATTGATAAAAAGACTGGCCATGTCAGCGATTCAGTTAAAGCTAAAAAAAATAAAAGTTTTTGTTACCCTTAGGTTCCTGATAATAACGGTGTCGCTAGTGACGTGGTACTAGGATTCGATGATATTGAAGGATATGTGACAAGAAATACTCCATACCTAGGAGCTACAGTGGGTCGGTGTGCGAACAGAATTGGTGGAGCTACCTTCCAAATAGACGATAAGACCTATAAAGTCGCCAAAAATATCGGGAATGATCATTTGCATGGTGGTGTCATTGGTTTTGATAAGGTAAATTAGTTTATAAAGATAGTAGATTCGCGTGTCATTTTAAAAGTGTATTTTCCTCGTAAGTCTAAACGACACATATTTGGCATAAATGGAAATTTTCTAGAATGACTTTGAAAAAATACGTTAGATAAATAGAAAATGTATACGTTAAACGTTGCAGGTGAACTGGCATTCCACAGTAAATGGAAACAAGGTAATATTCAGCTACCTTTCAAAAGATGATGAAGAGCACTACCCTGGCAATCTCATCACCAACGTGATATATGAGGTGAAAAATGACGAGCTACGTGTCAATTTTGTGGCCAGCACTGATAAGAAGACTGTGATCAATTTGACCAATCACTCTTATTTTAATTTGGCTGGTCATAATGCGGGCGCAGACGGACTTTTTGACCATGTCATCATGATTAACGCTGATCAGTAAGAATGACTTAAATATATGTTTACATGTAAACATTTCTTAATTTTTATGTTATAAATCAATCACGCGTTTAATGTGTTTAGAGCGAAGATTCCTAGATTCAATTCTCGGAGGGAAAATATTTGGTTTGAAGTAAGGCCACTTTCTATAAACCTTTTATTTTACGTATTATAGAATAACCGAAACGGACGAGGGGTCCATTCCCACTGGTCGACTTATAAAAGTTGGCGGAACTCCATTCGACTTGCGCGTGCCTATACGTCTGGGAGACGCGATGAATAAAGGAGATAAACTTTTTGACGATAATTTCTGTATTAACCGATTTGGTAACAAGGTTGGTTAATTTTTATTATTTTTTGTTTCATAATATCTACCCTTCTTTTCTTGTTAGTTATAATACCCGTTCTCTCTGTAATTATTCTGAATAAAAGAAAACTCAACATATTATGATGAAATGACATTTACTATGTGTATACACGCTATGTTAACCATTCGCATCAGGTGTGGACACGTCACGTCGCGTGTCATTTTAAAAGTGTATTTTCCTCGTAAGTCTAATTTAAAAATTCAAACTTTTTATTTACTAAATAAAACTAATTTTTAATTTATTTTTATTCACAAGTGTGTTGAAAAATCGTCGTATGATACACGAGTAAGTAGGTATAAGACATAGGGTCATCGCCACGGCGGCAATCACCAACTTTACACACTTATAAGTTTACACTACACGTTAATATTATATTTAATACTAATTTTATTTAGTTTCTTCCATGCTAATTGCATTGTTATACACTTATCGCCATAACTTCCAGGATTTAACCTTCACGTCTCGAGTAACGCACCCAAAGTCAGGCAGGTATCTTGAAGTATACACCAATCAGCCTGGTGTACAGCTTTACACGGGCAATTTCCTGCCTGCCCCAAGCGATTCTGCCCTTGTCGGAAAAGATGGTGTTGGTTATAGACGCCATGGAGCCTTCTGCCTGGAGACCCAGAATTACCCAGATGCTGTCAATCATAGAAACTTCCCTAACGCTATTTTGACACCGGGAGACATTTATGACCATAAAGTTGTATACAGATTCGGTGCAGAGAAAACTAATGGACCAAATGTGGTGTCTGTGTAATATTTTTCCCATCGAGGCACATACTTTAAATCAAATATTTTCTTTGAGGTCGTATGACACAATTATATATTAAAAATCACCAAACTGCATCATTTTATTAAATTATAAATTACTATAAATTAACGCACCTGCACTTTTTATTTGTTTAGAATGAATTTATAAGGGAAAGGCAAATAAAACACATTTTAACTTAAAATTATGTTTATTATTATTATATATATCATCATGCATGCACGCCGATTGCGGGTGCTTTTATTATAATATTTATCTTCATAATGCTATAATAGTGGAGAGACATAAGATATGAAAACCACAATAAATGATACGATATTGTTATCACTAATTTGTGGCATAAAATAAAAAATACATTAGGAACTTTAATGGAGTAGGTATATAAAAGATTTTTGAGTTAATACTCAAGAATAAGAAAGAAATATTAATGATGTAATATTTAGTACACGTAAATTTAATAGAAGTATTAGTAAAAATAAGATATTTTTATTCTTGGAGCGTATTGATTTTTGCGTGGTTTAAAAGACTATCCTATTAATAATTATTAACTAACTTAATACGTATAAAACACAATACCTTATGAATCATTATTTATTTTATATTTAGAATTATATGCTTCTAATAATTCTATAAATCGGGGCTTTCCATGCCAATGTTACCGTTTTTTTCACTTCCGTTTTCTTTAATTTGTTCCCCCCACGTAAGAGTTAGGTCCCGTTTCATCCCGTCATCCAGAGGTGGGATGAGCGAACGAGGTAGGAGGAAGGTTGATAGATTGAACAGATCCAGAAATACTTTGTAACGGTCGCTAAAATATGAAATATATATTTTATTTAGCCTTAAATTGTACATATATCTAAAAAAGATTGCGTCCACTTGGAAAAGCTGAGAGATATTGTTCCAATGTCAAAATATAATTAAAGAATGCATTATTTATTGCTTTAAAGGTGCTGATAAACTTGAGCATTCACTTGTAATGAGCATTTGTGCGAATGTCACATCACAGAAAAATACGAGAACATATTTTTAGCGAGCATTCTAGCGAGCGTTCTGGCGAGCATTGCTTCGAGCTTTTTACCGAGCCAAGCACACGCGACCGTCAAGTCTAACATCTTCATGAAGAATATTTTTTGACGAGCATCGACTAGAGCCTTCACTAGAATGCTCATGAAAATGTTCATAACAATGTTTGGCTCTATGCTTGGCTCGGCTCGTTGTTCAGTTCGACAAATATAAAAACGGCGAATGCTCGATGTTCTGTTACAAGTGAATGCTAAATCTATCAGCATCTTTACATTTAAAAATACATCATTTTAATATGGAAATGTTAAATAAAGAACACAAACGTAATACTTTATTTTCAAATTATTTCAGACGATTTCGACTGCACCTTACATAAGATACGAGACTACATTTTTAAATATTTCTAGCACCTACTGCACTAAGTACTTACCTAAGAGTCGATCGTAAGTATTGATATCCGGATGACCCTCCGGTGCCGAGCTGCTGAGAGCCAATCATACGCTGAACCATTATTACATGGTTGTCTAAAAATATAAAATACACTTTTTATTCAAGAAGCCCAAATGTTATGGGTATTATAATTTTAACGTGTCGGTGTGTAAACGAATAAGCGATTATTTATTAATTAAGTAGATTGCCCACATTAAACACGCAAAAAAAACACAAAAACAATTATAAATGTGCCACTATTTACTGGCAATCAGCCCTCTTCGATTAATACAAACAAAACAACAAACCAATTATAAAATGATGAAAAGATTATGAAGGTCTCTTCATATGTTTTTAAATTGTCTATGATTTCACTTGTACCGATTACGTTATGAGGAAATCAGTAATAATGTGTCTTCAAAACGAATCTTGTATGTTTCCAGAATCGATCCCAGGTATACCGCATATTATAATATGCGGTATACCTGACTTAGAAAAAATTAAAAGACCGACTTGTATTCCTTAAAAGACCATATATGGTCTTTTAACTTTTTATTATGATATGCAAATATTATGTTTTCTGTGGGAAAACTGTAATAATTCTGTTTTTAATTGCACTACCGAAATTCTTTCATACTAATACGAAATTAATTCATGGATTACAATGGTTTATACTTTGTGTATGAAATCCCGTAACCCTTAGTGAGACATAGGACAGACATACATCTGCGTCTGTTTCAATATCATTTTCTTTACAGGCAAGTAGGTGATCAGCCTCCTGTAACTCAACCGAAACATTTCCTCCAGCGCAACCTACAAATGCGTAAACTATGTAGGCAACAAACCAACCAACTGATTTATCTGAATAAATTAATAATTTTAACAAAAAAAAAAACTGACATCAAATTGTAACTCTAAAACTACCGAACAGATTTTGATGAAATTTGGGACTACACATCAGCTTTCAAATAAAAAAATATTCATCAAAATCGGTTCACTCAGTCGAAAGTTCTGAGACAACAAACATTTTAAAAATAGTCAAATTGAGAACCTCCTCCTTTTTTTGAAGTCGGAAATAAATACTCACATCGCCACTTGGTGATAAGACTATCCATATCCATGAGCAGAGTGAGCAGCTGGTGCGGCTGGGAGAAGCGAGGTTCATCGCGGTAGAACGTTATCATAATCGCACCCTGCAGCGCTTTGTGCGACAACCTGATCATTAATCATAATATTAATACGTGACGCAAAAACTTTGTACCTCTTTTTACGAAAATTGCACGAGCGGGATCGTGAAAAATTCCACAGTTAATGTTTATATGGAGTAGAAGTGCATACAGTTGTTTTATTATATAAAATGCATTAGAAATACATTAAATTAATTAAAATAATTACAGTACTGCTTGAATGACACAACATACACTTACATATCTGACTTACTCTTGAATTGTGGTCGAATTTCGACAATTGGGCGACCACTAGTACTTAATAAATACTTATTATATTCTTTGGCAATACTCAATTTACCGACATTAAATAATTTACGGTACTCTATGTAGCCGTCATACAACAAGCAACATTTAAAAGTTATTTTATATAATTTCCCCTCACAATTAAATATTTATCTTTCCATTTTTAACCTCCGACTTAGGGCCTGTACACACCACCGTAGTCTGCACAGGCACTTATACATAAGTTTAACGTTTCTGTGTGTATCTATGGCATCGGTGTTACCCCACTTAATTAAAATTAAATTAAAAATGTATGGATTCAGTGATGGATTCCACAATACCAAATAGGGAAAATGTGATAACTTATAATATAAATAAATATGGTGTCATAGTAAATTTGTATGTATGTATAAATCAAATTCATTCAAATACACAAAACGTTTGAGTCTGTCACAATACATGGGAACCTTTTATGCAATTAAAAATTACTTGTGTCAGGCGAAAATTGATACGGTAGTTATAAATTATTGTAATGTTTAATAACGTCCCTGGTTAAATGTTATTCCTCCTATGTGGAATTATATTAATTTATGGTAAATAAATAATAGAATTTTACCTCCTTTCTCCCCTAGACCGCAGTGCGTCATGAACAGCGGGATCAAATATTGATCTATAGATTTCTCGACGATTTTCTATATCTTGAAGCCGGTGACGGCGAACTTCTTCGTGAGGTTCACGCTAGAATTTAACTCTTTATATGGCGAGACAAGAAGCAAAGCAAATTCATAGATCATGTTTTGAATATGGTGGGCAGTCATTTTTTAATCAAAACATATTCATAAATATATTGCATATTTAGTATTAGAATTGTTACCTGTGTAGGTACTATAGGTCAAAGTTCTTACCCTTAGGTAATATTTGTACAATTCGCGTTTGTAACACTAATCAGATCGTTTATTATTTTATTTCATCCTAGGAGTCAATCACGGGACACGTAACATGGATTAAATGAGATGCATATTACACGTGATTAAATAAGATGAGTTTACCTTAGCCTCTTCAATGTCTGTAGCCAGAACTTTCTCGACGACGGCCTGGAATTTTCCCCAGAAATTGAACCCTCGAGTGTCCAAACCGGGCGTGCGCTCCAACCACCGCTCGATCAGAGCTAACAGTGCTGGCTCATCTTCAGATCTGAAACGGCATCACTTTTTCTGGCAATCTATACATTTTAATGTACCGGCGGCTGGTGCCACAAGGTGCGTGCGAGTGCTATATCTATTTTTAGCATATTTTCTAGAATAACTTCGATGTTACTTAAATATTGACTTACTTTCTCAAAGACTCCATAGCTTCCGGGTCGTCTCCAAATACAGTTTGGTAGTTCTGGTTGTATTTTACGCGCAAAGCTTGTTTGAGACCCAACTGGAAAATATACATTATACTTTCTTAAATTTCTTTTAAATCATTTTAAATCTGACATACATAATGTGTATTTGGCGTTACAAAATATTAAGGTCCTAAGCAGAAATAACGTCCCTAATGTCTAGAAAAATAAACTTTACACAAAGTTATTATGATAAAGTATTAAAACCTTGATAAAGTTGCTTAGAAACTGCTCCATAACAATTGACTTGATACAATTTTTTTCTGAGACTTGGATCCATATTGGGTCTGATTGGCCAACGGATCAAATACAGAGTTGCGAATGCAATGGCCCGATAATTTACTGTCTTTGTGACCCAATACGTACATTACATTAGAATATGTATTACAATTAAAAATGTATTTTCTATAATTTTTTAACTATTTTTCGGTAGAAGTTGCTAATTTTTATCAAAAAATCCAAGAATCTACGTTTTCTTTTAAAACAAGCGAGAATGCTGCGCCCCGATACATATTATATATAATACTACCAACCCACCCCGGCTTTGCACGGGTATAAAACATATATAAGAACCTTCCTCTTCAATCACTCTATCTATTAAAAAAACCACATCCTAATCCGTTGCGTAGTTTTAAAGATTTAAGGATACAAAGGGATATAGAGACAGAGAAAGCGACTTTGTTTTATACAATGTAGTGACTAGTGGACCCCGCAAACTTCATATCTCTTCAGAGTGCCGAATAATAACGTGTCACCTAAAACGTCATTCCATATAAAATGTATGAGGAAACGAATTTGCAATAAAATAATATTGCGACTATAAATTAAGATGTAAGCTATCCTGTCTTTCAAGTTGGATTAAACTGCTCACGGTGTGCAAATTTGATTAAAATCGGTTAAGTAGTTTAGGAGTCCATCGCGGACAAACAACGTGACACGTAATTTATATATATTAAGATGTATCGGGGCACAGCGTTGTTGGCTTGGACTGGGGTCGCGAGCCATCAAATGGAAAACGCGGCTCTTACCTTATTCTCAAGAAGTCTGAACTGTAAGCTCTGGAAACCAGAAGCTGGACGAAGGTACTGCCTGAAGTCCATAAAGTCCAGAGGTGTCATCGTCTCCAAGATCATTACCTGGTCTACTAGCAGCTGGAAAGTAAATCAGACAATTGAGTTACGCTAGCTACGTACTAAACTCTAAAGCATTAACCCGCCTGTCCCTGAAAATTTATAGAATTTATAATTCATATTCAGCCACAAGCTGCGCTGCCGTCGGCAAGTGATATCTGCGAAATTAGCTGTTTATGCACTCATTTTGTCCATATTTCTGGGACACTATTTTCTAGAGCTATCGTTTTTCTTCTCTCTAACCTCCATGGCACGTACTTTTATGGCGTTAGGCAAAGGACAAGGACAAGCGTTCTCCAGTCCTCATGAATAAGCCAGCCATTAAACAGCGACACTAAAATCAGCCATAGCCATATATCCACCGGCGGTGGATATACAGAACTCTTAAAACTATTGAAAAACTATATAAGTATTTTATTTTATGTGGCTTTTTCTATTTTATATAATTTCTTAATAAAATCTAGGTGTTAGTGAGTATTCGCCCTTGTCGTTTTTGCCACAAAAAAAAAATGACACGGATCAACTTTTTTTCATTTTATTACTGAATCGGTTCTGTTTGGAGAGGAGGAATATTAGGGATACGCAATAAATATTTTGTCCGTTATTTGTAGGTTAAAATCCGTGTATCCTGCAGCTATCCCTTTCTTGCTTGGATGACTTAGACTAGAGAGTGGCGATAGCACGACTTGAAGTAAATACCTACCGCTTAGACTTCGTCCGCATACATATCTTAAACGCGCTTTAATCAGTGATACCCTCCTACAATCGTTAAAAAGGAGATATGACAGCTGAACTGTCATATGACATTGACGAATATTTGATGCGCAGTTGTATATGACTAAGTTTGGTAGCTCTCTACGCTATAACCTTTGAGAAGTTTAATATTCCCAATGTTTTTGAATCGGTGTATATTATCAATCAATTTTTTTATTGATAACGCTACGTCATCGGTACTTATCAAAACACGTTTCCGATGTCAGAAGTCAACTCGTAAGATAGCGAGCCTCTTTAAGACAAATATTTTGATCATAGATGAAGTTACTCGGACAAAACTTCAGAACCAACCGTTTTTGTTAATCTGAATATTTTTCTATTACATTGTATTATTTAAACTACTGAACTTAATCATTTCTAACATATGAAAATGATACCTATATCATCTGTGATACCTGTACTGTAGATAATAATATTTCGTTTTCTCTAATTTATCTCAAACAATAGCTACCCATCGAAAATTATATTGCACAAATAGTATGGCCTATCGTAATTTAACTTCCAGTGTCAAAAGGTTCGAGAAGATTAACTATGTTTAAAATCTTAAGGTATCAGCATCTGTTTAATTTAATATTTTTTGCTATTTCAAAAGTCAATGGCAAAGCAATTTTTCCTCAAGCCGATGACAGTGCTCAGTAGTAAGAGTCAAAATCGCCATACGGAACATTTTTTTGAGAATTGAAATAGCAAAAGTCGAAATATTTTTACCTTTAATATAAGAACAACTCTGTTCAACCGCTTGAGGATTTCCATGGTGTGGCTCTCATCCAAACCCTCTACATTCAGCAGTGACCTCACGGAATCCACCTCGAAAATTATTTGCTTGAACCATAACTCGTATGCTAGAAATTGAGTTAAATTACTTACTAACCTACCTTTAAATAATAGTGTTAAAATTTTAACAAAAAAAAACGACTTGAAATTGTACCTAAAACGACTTAACAGATTTAGATGAAATTTAAATGGATAAAAAGAATCATCAAAATCGGTTCACCCAGTCGAAATTTCTGAGGTTACAAACAAATAAAAACATACGCGTTGAATTGAGTACCTCCTCCTTTTTGGAAAGCGGTAAAAAACCAATAATGCCGTTATCGAATCGAAGCATCTTTTTCCACTACTACGTCATCGTTGACGGAAATTTTTAAAAACAAACGCGTTGTTTTGATAAACAAACGCCCAACATCTGACGTTTGTTTTTTGGGTCCCATTTTAGTTCAGCGGTTTTTAAATATTGCCCCTTACTTACAAACGCTACTCAACGCTGTTATTCCCTAATTGAAACAGGAATTCTTATTTTGGAAATATGCCAAACACATGAGACAAGTTTGAGTTTTACGGAGAGCATTGAACTTAAACAAAAATAGAAAAGCCACTAATTATATTATAACGTACAATGATATATTAATTCATTTTAATTAGAATACTTAATGGTATTTATACACCGAACTGCAATTAGCAGCAAAGTGAAACAAATTATTACTATGTCAATTAATCCCGATTGATTACTAATCTTGTACATAAACAGAAACAACAGTAAATTATAAGAAACATAAACAACAACAACAGAAAAATAAAAGCAGGGAAACAATTCGAATAATTATAACTGCCTCCATCTGTGTCAACTAATATTTTTATCCGACTTTCAAAAAGCACCAAAAAGGCGATTATCAATTCGACGCGTATTTTATTTTTCATCTACCAAGACTGTGTCGCTTGCATCGTTTCGTTTATAACTCTAGTCTATAAACTTCATATTATTATTAAAAAAATATTTTTTTTTACATCGTTTGAAGTTGATAGGGTGTGAGTAAATTCCTAGGTGGCGCGTAGTACCTAATACCTACATAGTTAATTTATACCTTGATGTGTTATAATAAACAAATGTTCATCATGAACAGGCTTTGAAGTCTCAGCACTGAGCATACGTTGGGCATTTAAAAGCTTGTCCAGCATGAGATATTCTCCATACAGCATCCCAGCTTCATTGCCAAGGTGGCTGCCATCCTGCCCTATATCTTCTAGAGCTGATCTGGAAGTCATAACAGAAATTATCATATTACTAATCATGGTGAGCTTTTTTTCTCTACTGATCAGATTACACTAATTAAAAAAACCAAAAACGAAAATGGCCTTTGACTAATATTAAACAGATTTGATACACAAATAAATAGTAAAGTTAAAAGCTAACTGTCCAAAAAAACAATACGGTGGACTAAGAAATATTTATAATAATAATAATTGAAATTAAGTTCAAAGTAAGCTACCATGGAAAAGTAGCATTGCGCTCGTTAACATTCACAATATCCTCAAGTTGCCCACCGTAATCCTTATGTGGTCCAGTTACCTTATATCATAATGCGAACATTGTAAGGCAATATGAATATTTCTCTATGTTTCATCCTCATTTTTCCTGATTTGTGAAAATCAAGTAAGTAGTCTCACATTACAATGTAGTCATTGGATCTTTAGGAATGCTTGTAATTTTTTTGTAAGATGCATCATTTCTTACGTATTTCCTTTGTAAAACTTTGTTGTACAATTAAAATGTATGTTACGTTACAATATTAGAGGTAATTTTTAAACGTCATAAATTAAAAACTGGTTTACATCCACACATCGGTTTTTATTGCTACTGATTAACTTATCGTCGACCCTTGATTACTATGTTTATTAAATACTGCTCTTTAAGTTGGTTAATTTTGAATACATCGTTATTTTTTATAGTTAAAATTATTATAGCAATATTTAAAAAGTACCTACATTAATATAATCTGTTTGGCTTGGAGGCTTTGAACATAAAACGCTATCGATGAATTTTGATTAAAAAAAAACACAGGTAGGTAATCTTTCTCGAACTTCTTCTAATAAAAAGGTGCTGGTTTCGAAACTACCAATAAATTTGATGTTTTATCGTTTTCGGTTGACTTTGTAGGTATAAATATAAATAACTTATGAGTAGAACTTTGAAAGGTCGTTCCATGATTAGGCGAGTAGTTTTAAAGTTTTTACTGTATTGTCGGTAGAATAATCAGAAAAAAATTTTCGTCGAGGGTTTCAAAAGACTGGACTGAGAGGAGACTGGAGACTTGGTTCAAGGTGTAATTACCATTCTACAGCATTCAAATGCCGACGAAAATAGAAATTATTAAAATAATAGTTTGCCACTTTCGCATTTATAATTTGTGGTGGTTGTTGAGTCGATAACTTATATTTGTACCTGAAGCAGGCTAATTTATCAACCGGTTTATTTACTTGAGGATCCGGTAATTGGGGTCAGTGTAACTTTTTTGCAACAACGATATTATTTCAATTATGAAATAATATAGTTGTTAATTAAATATTTGTTTCTTCAATACGATAAAATCAGGGTTTTGATCTCAAGGAGATAAATGTTTTGGTTTCAGTTCTGTAATTAAGTAGGTACCTACCTACCTACTTTAAATCGTGTATTCTTTTCCACTTGTCTGTCTTTACTGGTCTTGATTAATATTACATAAGCGGTGAATATGATAAGCTTATTTAAATAAACATACTGAAACTGGATATATTTAATTTATTTTTTAAATATTTCCAATTCTGTCAATGTAATGTTGGATGGCATATTTTAATAGGAGGTATAGAATATATTATATATCGCTAATTCTGATGGATGTATAGTAAACTAAACTTGAGTACCTAGTTAGTTTTTTTAGATTAAAACATCGTTATTAGCGCTATGTCCACGACTTTGCCCGCATCACTAAACACGTGAAATGAAACCTATTAGGTTTCATTTCAAGTTTTCCGGTTAATATTCTAGATAGGTTAAACTTACCTAGGATATTAACCGGAAAACTTGCCATAACATTAGTGAATTAATTAAAATAATAGTTTGATTTTATATTGGCAAATGGTATGCAATAAATTATATCACTCACTGTACTGATTTCATTACCTCTTGTAATTTATGCTTCTCGTAAAACTAAAGTGTAATGTGTTTGCAGAGTAACTAATTCGTTATTATACAGATTTATTTTCTCAATTGATTCGCGGGCCTAACAAAATATTGTTTATTATTTAATCTGTATCTGCCTACATCTAGGTAGTCGTATTAAAAAATATATTTTAGATCCTTAATTTAGAAGATGTGCTTTATGTACATAATTTAATTATTTACATACCTCATTGGACAGGCCATTTTTTAATTTCACTAAATGCAACTAAATTTCACAAACTTAGTTCTAAATTTAAAAACTTGGGCGCGAAATACTTGCGTCCTTTCGTCGTTGTCACTTCACACTGACTTGTGAGTCGTGACCGCAGACTGCAGACTTGTAGAGCCGAAAGCGGTGATTGGCGAATAGAAAATATTACCTTTTGCATTTTTGCGATTCGGCTTAGGTATTACATTAATACATTATAGTGTTTCAAAATTCAAATTCTGTTAGGTTTCTTATTTCGCTATGCAAACCCTTAATTTTTATTGTTATTTCATCATCATTAATTTTGTGATGTCATATTGTATCCATAGTAAATTTTGACGACCGATTGGCGCAATTGGTAGTGCTCCTGCCTTGTGCATCACAAGGTTCCGGGTTCGAATCCCGGTAGGTGTATTTGTGTGATGAGCACGATTATTATTTTCCGAGTCTTGGTTTTTTATAATCTTATAAACAACCAAGACAACGAATAATAAGTATCTATTTATCGTGGTACCCTCGTTGTTTCTGATTACCATAACACAAATGCTGCTGCTTACTGTACAATATTTATTAATTCTCCATCTGATGCGTAGGTACCTACGACTTGACTTGTATGAAATTGCAGAGATTTTACTTTTTATCTATTTAAAAAAAAATCACTAATATTACTTTAGGTTGTTTAAAGGTAGTTGGTTTTTATACAATAACAATTATAAAGTAGTAAGTATAGTGTTGTGTTTGTAACTAGCTATTTTCCACCATGTAAATCGTTACGTCCATTGCATCATACAAAATTCAAAGAAAATTGTTTATTTTCTAACAGAAATAACATCCAGTAAGTTCTAATGAAGGAGGCGGAAATACATTTCTGCTTCTATTACTGATCATGTTCTTGATACTACATACAGACTCACGCGAGAAGTCTTGCCGAGAAAATTGCGCGAGAACCGAGAAAGCATCTACACTTCATTCGCATTCTCGATCGTTATCTGGAATTGACGACAGTGCATTGTGGTGGACAGTGCTATATTTGCGGTAACTAGCAAAAAAAGATTCCTTCTTCTTTTTCAATTCTGATACTGGTATTTCCATTAGCTCTCCAAGCCGATTCCATGCGTCATGATTCAGACTTTTGTCTATGTAGTGTCTATGTAACACACAATCAATGCCGTGGTCGCACTGAGACCGGACAAGAATGCATACCCTTCTTTTGTCTCGCCCGAGAAACCTTTTGAGATACCGACACCAATCGGAAAACAGGCGAGCGAGAGAACGAGACGGCAAGAAAGAGATCACATTCACGCTTCTCGAGTGTTTTCGGAGATTCTCGGAGGTTCACGGCGTGAGTCTGTGTGCGGCTTAACAAGTAATAGGTGATCAGGTATCCGTAGACCAATGAAATAATTTTCTGTTTCTCCGGTATTAAGTATATATGGCATCACGACAGACGCGTGTACCTACCACATCTCCACAGAGGCGATTTTCACCAATGTAAGAGATGGGGCTGGCTTGGGTGTTCCTTTATGAAAGGCGGACAAATAGCGCATTCAATTATTAATATGCGCCCAAACATTAGCACAGCTGACAAGCGACTATACTTAATTAATTACAATACCATTATATTTAATATGTTATATTCTATACGTTACAATTGCTTACTCAGCTGACCTAGTAAGCCAACACAGATATGGATATTATATATTTTCTAATATATTATAAAAATCTCGTGTCAGTATTTGTGTTCGTACTCCTAAACTTAAACCCTACTCAATTTTTTTAAATCGCCAGAGCGGATGAAACCACTGGACACAGTCAGTTTAATATGAAAGTTGAAGGTCATTGTAAGTCAATCATCTCCCGTTAGATAGGTACTAAAGTGGAGTCATTTTAATAGGTAACATTTGACGTCTGTCAGTTTTATCTTCAAAGTGAGGTGACTACGGATACGGACTTGAAACATATGTGAATTTTTAAAATCATCAGGCGAATCCCTGTCCCATTATAATTTTTTCTTTCGTAAAAAGAATAATAAATATAATTGTGTAAAACACAATTATATAATCACAACATGGTTATTACATAATTTATGGTAATATTTCTTCACAAGTAATCATTGCATCGATTCTACTTATCAGCTTTCGATTTCTAGAGGAACATCCCTAGTGTTTAAAAAGAAAAAGGGTTAACTGACGCAACATTGTAACGACGTTAAGTTTTTTAGATCAGAAATTGTTTATTATGTTTAGAATGGTTTATTAGTGAAAGAAAATCGTAAAATTACTCGTATCGGTCATTATTACAATAAATATGTAATTGTAATTGAAAAAAGTTAAGCAATTGTGCAGTTCTAACAAAACGAAAAAAAATATATTACTTTATGCCCGCCGTTACAAGGTTACGTTGAATTTTGAAGAACTGCCAAATGTTACCTATTAAAATGACTCTACTATAATTACCATAATGGAACTATTGTTCCAACAAAAACTTTATACTTGCATATATTTTTTATACATTTATTGACAATTTATCGTCATTATGACAGTTTCCAAAAATGACGTCGATTAAATAATATCGTTATTTTGTAAATTTTTTACAACTTTGTTATAAATATTCGTTTTTTTTATTGTGTCCTATGGTGAACTGAAGTGAAATAATTATGTATCCTATTTCCGCATCAAAAATTTTGAGGCAGGTAATTTTTTAACATTTAAAAATAAACAAGTAAGTTAGTAAGCTGATCAATATGTTACGATTTTATTCAATGTGGTCCATGTTATTCACAATATGAAAGGATATTTGTACAGAAAAGCTAATAATAAATTAAGTATGTATCTTCGTTATTAAACCCCGACGGAAAACGAGGTATGTTAGAAGTTTGACACACACAGGTGTGTCTGTGGCATCGTCGCTCTTAAACGAAAACGTGATGTGTTTTTTTATTTAGCTACACTTTAGGGCTAAATCACACCGAGACGGCAGCGACCGGCAGCTAAGCGGCAAGCAGTTTCTATGCCATATGATTTAAACGTTATCTTTATAACTATTATACATAATATCGCTTGAGAAACATGAAAAGGTCGCCGAGAGCACTCCAACAACTTCTCTCGGGCCTCCTCTACAAAGCCACGAAAAGAACGAAATCACTCATTCCTTATCGTTTGTAAAATTTATAATAGCCCTGCCGATCGCTTCTTATTTCTAATAAAGATGTAAGGAGATTTTTAAAATAGTCTTCAAAGTTCAACTTCATTTGTGTTTGATGACTAACAACTAATCTATCTTAAAAAACAGTCTTGTTAATTACATTATTTTCATTTAACTCGTAAACAGCTGGATCGATTTTAGCTGATTATCGAGCTCAATTGTTGAATTTATTATAATATATATTAATTAATATCTTTAAAATTCAAGAATTAAAAGTTATAAAAGAAAACTCGTTTTCTTACATATTTTGTATGGAATAATATTACTGATGTTTATTGATTCTTTTTACTGAAACTATACGAAGTTCACGAGGTCTAGTAGGTAGGTAATAAAACACACTAATGTAATATTGTAAGTCAAAAATTACGTATTTTCATGTTTTATTTGCAAATGCACTTGTATAAATGCAATGATCATGGAGGTTAGAGAGATGGGAATGATCACTGTAGAAAATAGTGTCCCAGAAATATGGACAAAATAAGTGAGGCGCTGCGATCGCTAAATTGTCTCAATTCAACTAACTTCATCTACTTGCACTTTGTACATACTCATAAACAGCTAACTTCGCAGATATTGTTTACCGACGGTAGCGCGGCTGGTGGCTGAAAAATGAATTACATAATATGTATAAATTGTACAAGTTTTCAGGGACATGGACGGCTAATGCTTTAGTACACAGCGTTCGTTCTCCTTCTCTCTAACCTCTATGGCAATGATGAAAGGAATCATCTGCAGTCTGCCCACTTAATTTGTCCATATTTTTAGGGACACTATTTTGTACAGCGATCATTCGCCTTCTCTCTAACCTTCATGGTCTCTTCATAATCACTATTACGTCTTTAACAATAGATATTATCATCTGTCAATGTGATAGATGAAATATGTTAGAATGTGTTAAATGTGAATATGTTATGTATTTGCCGTAAAATAAACTAATTAATAGTCTGTCATTGTCAGTGAAGAAATATCAGTAATAATTTTGAGTGGTGACTGTTGACATTATATTGTTTTTAGTTATCACTGGTCGCCGATGTTGTGTGTTATTATAAAATTACGCATTTTGCGCTATTTTTAATAAATTAGGTAAATAATTTGATATTTTCGATATATTCTACACGACAAAAAGTCTCAAGTTCACAGCAAGTAAATACACCACGCACCAACTGTGTAAGTTTTCTCCGATAAGAATTTAAACGATAATGATAATGTAATCTTATTACATTTAAATTTATTAATTTCAGACAATAAGACAATATTTCTAGTATATTAAGAAAAAATATACAATTAATTAATACGAGAATGTTGATGAGTTTAGATTTAGGTAATAATAAAACAGGAAAAATATGACATCATCCTATATCCTAGAGTGAATGTTTATTTTGGTCTTTAATATTATAACGATAAACGGATGTGGTGAGGTGCATTGGTGTTGAAAAAGGCCATTAATTTTGCCTTCTTCGAATTTATATCCTGTTTATAAAACCAAAAAGAATGTAGTGTAATAATTGAGACCTTTTAAAACAATAAATTTGTTATTTTATTTTTGTTTTGTATGTTTGGTGATGTAATCCTGATTCAACTTTTACAACAAAATTATTACTGAAGTCTGCAAAAACTTGTTTATATTGCTTGATAATTGTTTTGACATACACATAAAATTGTATTATTTAGCCTTTTATAACATTGCCGTTCACTACTTGTCCATTTAATTTTTTATTATCAATGTGTCTATGATGCATAGGCTGGCTAAATATATCTAAGTAATCTAAATGATCAAATGACATTTAGATTACTTAGATATATAGATATTAAATACTCCTAACCCAACTTAATTTTATAATACACACAATTTAATATATATGTATACAGTGTTGGGATATTTGGTATAGAAATATGAATACTTTTCAGAGTGATGGGTCAGACCCTATCCGAACCTGTAACAGACAAGCAATCCTCAACATGTCAGGATTCTCGATTCCTAGTTGGTTCATCTTGTATGCAGGGCTGGAGAATATCAATGGATGACTCGCACACACACATCTTGTCGTTACCTGATGACCCTGGCACTGCTTTTTTTGCTGTTTATGATGGGCATGGAGGTGGTTCAACTTTTAAAAATTAACTATTATTACTCATTTTGTATACAAAATTTATGAGGACAGCATTAAAGTTCATTTTTAACTGTATATAGAGCCTGGGTTTTTCAAGATGTTAACATTATGAAAGCAAAAATTACTATCATTGTTTCTTATACTTTTTTGTTACAATTGAATCCCTGTTTCAACTTTGATATTCAACCTCATATTATTTGTATGTGAAAACGGCAAATGATTCTCAGTTATTGTATGTCAATGACCTGATATCTCTAGTGGCATATTGCAAATATGATAAAATAGGTGTATTTACTATTAAGCAATATGTATTAAGTATAGTCATTTTTTTGAGTAGTGCATACTAGGCAATATTATGTAATATAATTGTTGTTTATATTTGCAGGTTCAAATGTAGCAGAATATGCTGGCAAACATCTTCACAAATTTATTACAGCTCGGCCGGAGTATACTTTGGGCAACATCGAAGAGGCAATGAAACAGGTAATATCTGATATAGAAGTAGAATATGAAATAGAAATGGTGGAGGGAAATCATCACATATTTTTCCTTTTTAATTGACTTTTATCAGGGATTGAACTGATGGCATCTGCTTGAGTGCTTACATTTGATGTCCGATTGTTGCCCTATTGATATTGATATTTTCGAAAACTGCAAATGTAGTAAATAAATTCTTCTTTTTTTTCTATATTGAAATCATTTTCCATACAGACAATTGACCACTTCATTGGTCTAGTGATAGCACATAAGCGTTACAACTGGGAGGTCCTGGGTTTGATTCCTGGCATAGAAGGTTCCAATCACTAACTTTCTCCTAAATAAAAAATTGATCAGTGAAACAGATGTGAAATGCATCCGCCCCTTACCCCAATAGGCCTTCTATGTCCTCATAACCGAATTCATTTTAATTGCCTCACAATCAAGCCTGCTTTCGAGCCACCCATATCTAATTTAAGACACAAGTCGAACAAAGGTAGTTTTGGTCACTGCTAGTTATTAAATAACAAATAAATAAATTGCTTAATATTTAATAATGCCCTTCAAGACATTTATTGTCCTTGCAAACAATTGCAATTTCAAACATTTAAAAAAATTTCTTAAACATCAAATTATTCACTACTAATTAGTGTACAACGTGTGTCAAGGTGATTCACAATTTGCCAAGTTTTTTATAAACATGCAATTCTAAATGTTCATTAAATTTATTAATTTGATATTTAAATTGTAAATCTTTGTTTTAAAATTAGAATAAACAAAAAACCTATTCACTAACCTTGCTTGATTTTAAGAGTAATTAACGCGTTTGATTCTAAAATCATTATAGATTAAAGGATAATTCATAGATAATTTGACTGCCTTCCTATATAACTGGGTTATGCGTCGGATATGAAATGTATATTGTGTAAGGGGTTTGAATTGCGGAGATTTAAAAAAAATTGGAGGCTTAAAGGATCACCTGCAACAAAATAGCCCCATTACATTTCGGGAGTTTTTAGTTATGTATCTCTTGATGAACTTTCAGGGTTTCCTAGATCTAGACCAGGCAATGTTGGAGGAAAATATGCAAGAGAAAGTAGCTGGTAGTACAGCAGTTGTTGTACTTATAAAGGATAACACGGTTTACTGCGCTAACGTTGGAGACTCTAGGGCGGTAGCAAGCGTTGGTGGAGCGGTAAGTTATTAGGTGAAGATCCTAATGTAATATCAAAATCTAAGCCTTTAATAACGTAGTTAATTTAACCAATAAGGTAAAAATCATAATAAATAGTGCTAATGTTTTAAAGTGAAAAACTCCTTAGGATCTTTGGTTTTTTCGACTGATTAATATTAACTAGTTTGGTATCTGTAAAAAAATCGAGCTAAACTGAGCTACGAATGATTGCACGACGGCATTCGCTTAACGTACACAAACAGGAAGTATCTTGAAGCAAAAACTCATTTTTGAAAGAATTTTTCAAATATATATAATTTACTAGCGACCCGCCCCGGCTTCGCACTGGTTTAAAACATATAAACCTTCCTCTTCAATCACTCTATCTATTAAAGAAATCGCATCAAAATTCGTTTCGTAGTTTTAAAGGTTTTAAGCATACATAGGGATATAGGGACAGAGAAAGCGACTTTGTTTTATACGATGTAGTGATTTTACAGGTGGAAAGTTTGTCATACGATCACAAACCAAACAATAAAGAGGAACTGGAAAGGATAACGGCCGGTGGTGGCTGGGTTCAACTGAATAGGGTTAATGGTAATCTAGCACTATCCAGAGCTTTGGGAGATTACATCTTTAAGAAAAATAACAGAATGTCGCCTAGAGAACAGATTGTTACAGGTCAGTAAGCCTGTTTAGATAATATTTTTAAACTACATAATTTTTTATTTACAATTTCTTTTCCTATTTTTGTTTTTTTTTTGGTTTTATTTTAACTTTTAGTTACAACTTTGGTATTACAAATACCAAAGTTTGTTGTGGTCAAGTTAATTAATAAATTGATGCACATAATATAAACGTATTATTTTATCTATAATATAATTTATCCTTCTCAGCGTATCCAGACGTGCAAGTACGGCAGTTGAATGACGACTGGGAATTTATAGTGATCGCTTGCGATGGAATATGGGAAGTGCTTTCGAATGAGGTAATCTTTTGTAGTTAAGTATAAATTATTTAATTTTGATTTGAAATCATATGCAAGGTTGAACAACGGCTAGCTTACTGTAGTAAAAATAATAATCGTTACCAGTTTCAATAATATTTCATATATAAAATGCACTTTTTAAAAAGTTGCCAGTTATACTTTGGTTTGTTGAACATTTAAATTTTAAAGGTGACATTATTTCTTTGTTAATACACTTCAGGTACCTTCTATTTAGAAATATCTTGTTTCCGTAAGCTTTCGTCCAGCACGTCTAAGATAAAGTAATCTTTTCATTATTGTTATGAATATTCTCTTTATCATATTGACAGTTTGATCTCAAATGTATTTTTGATTATTAAAAATTCCAGGAAGTGGTTTCGTTCTGTCGAGTCCGTCTTCTTAGTGGGTGGGAACCAGTGGCTGTTTGCGAAGCCCTAATGCAGCGATGTCTCGCGCCCAATTGTCTCACTGGCGGTTTGGGATGCGATAATATGACCGTATTAATTATCTGCATAGCACCGTTTCCCGCGCCGCATATGATGGTAAGTGTTAATTATTAGCAATGACTGTTGGCGAGATTTATGTTATAACAATATAATAACGCAAATTGATAGTGCTAACTGGACATAGATTCTAAATGCTGATTGTGAGGTCTGAATGCGCTCTCCAATAGTGATTTTTTTGTCGATGACAATAGAAATAGATAATAGTCAATGCTCAGTAGTGGTGTAATCTGCTATTGGTTTTAAGAGTGAAGAAAGTAAATCAATAGAGATTGTACATTCTGATAATGTATAATTTTTCCTACAGTGCTCTTACAAGTGTCTCGACACCCAACGACCCAATAAATATTGGACATTGGGCTCTAGATGGTACTAAGACGTTTTACTAATCTGAGTAATACAAAAACATCGCATTTTTTTTTACCTAAAATAACCATTACATATATTACTAATAATCAGTGATCATAACTTGTCTACAGAAAATTATATATTTTTAGCATTCCATACATAGTTTGTCTATTTCATGAATCGTGATGAAATGTTAAATTATTAAATTAAATAGTTTTTTTTCATATATCACATTTTATGGAATTGTATGTGGTTATAAATCACTGTTAGTTTTGTTAATAAACTATTCAAAGCATGATGATTTTGATTTGTAGTTAGCGCTGGGGGTTGATGAGGTAAAATGTTTTTATGTAATTTATAGTCTGTTTACATGTTTAAGTAGGCAATAATTAAGTTAATTTCAACTTGATTTTAACTAAATTCCCGCGTGTAAAGCAATCACTTAACAGCATTTTAGTCATAAATTAACGATTAAGTAGAATAGAATCGAGTCTATTTTTTGGTTAAGTAATTGCCGCCCGCACCGCGCGTTACCCGGTAAGCGTGGCCTTTACTAAATTTGCTTTTAGTTTTCGTTTAGAAGCAACAATTTAGAGAAATCGGTAACAGCTGCCTACTGTTGTGACCATTGTAAATAGATTTTAAGTTAAAAACGTGTGAACACTCGACTACTTAAAATTTAGTTAAAATCAAGTTGAAATTTAGTTAATCACTTGCCTACTTAATACGTGTAAACAAGCAGATAAAAGTCATTTTTCGTAATTTCGGAAGAGTTTTAGTATTATTAAATCTGATTAAAGAGATTGATGAAGAAGAAAAAATAAAGTTCAATTTATAATAATGGTCTTTAAAATACGGCTGACGAAGTCGCACATTCTCACATCAAGGTTAGATACCTATATTATGTTAAAAGTTTATTCTGTTAAAAACATTATCAAATTAGATTTAATTACTTTTCAGAAAGCAATACCGGCAGATCAGTTTTTGGATGATAAATTTGTGACGAAAATGGAAGATCTTTTATACGCAGAAGATGAGGACCTTAAATGAAAACCTAGTATGAAAAATTTATGGCTTAAACCTCACACATTACCTGTTTTACACCTTACAAATTAACTCAAATAAAGCATTTCATTTACATATTTGAATTAAAAATGTATATAAGGATTTTCGAATTGTTTTGGATGTTCATGATAGAAATAACATTTAAAAAAACTTATGACTTATGAAATGGGCTCTATTAATCAGAAGCCACTGTAAATGACTTTTTTATCTTTATAGTTAATGGTAAGTTGTTTTATTGTTTTGAGTCAACAGCACTCGCACATTGGAACTAGTTATCCCACGACTCTTAACTCTCCTATTTAACGTCGATAGTATTGCAAATACTGTAAAACTGGCGGCACACTATTATCAGCATGTGCATTTGGGTGATGTGACATATCGCAGGATTTCTTGGTTAGCCACCAGGATGCTACAGTATCTAAGCGGCAAGAGTGCGCTAACCGGTTGCAAAATCCTTTGCCATTCCCTCCACGGTATGCGTAGATCCTTATAGTAGAATAAAGTTCACATTTGCCAATCAGGAACGGGGTGATTGTGAATCGACATGTCACTGTCGCACGGAAATGTATGCCTTAAGACCACATTCCTTAGAATTACAATAAACTTAAATTTCAAGAGCTGTCAAACTGCCTTTATATCAAGAAGTTGAAATTCTATCACTATTAAAATAGGAGACTGAGAGCTCTGATTTGTTTGAGGACATTTTGACAAAATTCTAGTTCACAACACTAGTCTATAAAAATATTATAATAATATATTAAGGTTTTTTAGGCAAGCGATATTCTAGGCGCAACTGAATATTATTTAATTGATATGAGATTAATTAAAAATGGATGAACTGTTAGTTTAAAAACAATAAATATTCTTTTTTTTAAATAATACTTTTTTAAATATTGTGGCTATTATTTTTTTAATATTAAGTAGTGAAGTTAAACTAACGATCAACTTAATAATCCTACCTCTGAAAAGACTTTGTAACTAACAATAAAAAATTGTATAAAGTTCGTTCTGTTCTTTTTACGGAAATAAAATGATATTATTGTAAGGTATATAGGATATTATTGTCAATTAATCAAAGCAACTTTTCGAACGACACAAAAATTCGACATTCTGTTATTTTATGCAATCGCTGTTTCTAAAATTTTATTTATTAACTGGCTGTGCCAAGCGGTTTCAGCCATTCTCCCTATAAAAAAAATTGATTGACCTATTTTCATACCTACCCACATAAAACATTTCATAAAAATCGGCCGAACTGTTTCGGCCGATTGTTTATATATTTTAATAAATTATTTTGAAAAACCCAGGATCTATCTAAAGATGTGAAACATGTGAAAATATTATAACTTTATACAAATTTAATCTACACAGAGTGCATTTTTCGTGCCAAATTGATTTGAGTTTATACATTTTATACTGTAGCATTTTATATGACAAATAACAAATTTCTGTTATTTATTTTATATATTATGTTATTTATTATTTTCTCAAATTAACATTTATTTATTTTCACTTAGAAGTTTAATATTCATAGGTTTTATTAATTTTAAAAAAAGGAAAGTTCATAATTACGAAATTAGCACGAAACTTGTCTAGTCAAGATATATTTGATATTTTGATTAATTACAGTAAAAAAATCGTAACTGCATTAATTTTTATACATTGTATAAGTAAACAATACGGCAATATATTGAAATAGATAATAAATTAGACAACAATAATGGTACGTTACTCTGTATATAAAAGTATATGGATTGTAAGTAGTAGCTTTAATATTCGATGTATCGTTTATTTTATTTATATGCAAAATATTAAAACAGCAATAATTCATAATATTTAATTTTATTATTTATTTTTATTGTTATTTTGTTCACACACACAAAAATGAAATTAAATTTGTTTTATACATGTTTAAATTACTGTTAACATGATTGAAAACTTTTAATTCCTCCATCTTTTTTTTCAACACGCGTTGAAATAGTTGTCATTATATTTTCATTGAAATATTACCACTGACTCCAATGACTCTAAATAAGATTATTTGAATAAGAATTAAATTAAATTTAAACGGTTTAAAAGGAACCATGTATCTAATAAAATACTTATTTAAAACATAAGCCAGAAATAAAAAAATTAGTAAATAATGTGCCCCAAATTCCCACTTTGCCTAAGATTTCGTCAATGTAAGATGAATATGTCAAACATCAAGGTCAATACGTTCGCACGTGATTCGTCGCGTCAAAGCGATGTAGGCAAGTGATTGGTCGAAGGCCACGCAAATATGTACTGGGTACATATTTGCGTGGTGCCATTTTTGAGTTTGATTTACACTTCTAGACATATTATTATTCGTAGTTAACTAGTTACTATTGTGCAATATAACCTAACCTAATCACCTCCAGCTAAAAAAATGACCAGTTTGCAGAAATGTATGTGCAATATAAAGTATTTCAATTTTGTATCTTCAAAAGATGAAATAGTTCTTTGTACATTCTAATTTGATTACTGTCCATGTCATTTGTCAACGAAAATGGAATTTTACTAATTGAATTGTTATGTCGTTATGGAATTAGCATATCATCATAATTTGTTACGGTTATACAATATCAGTATAGTAATGTTGCTAATGTAGGAAACCTTATGAAAGGTAGCCGAAAAAAAATATCTAACTATACCTAGAACTCTAAAAACGAGTGCTTTAGTATCTTTATCACGTCGGTAACATGAAAGCCAAAAAATTTTAATGAGCTATTTACTTCGAAATAGTTGAATGGGGTAATTTGTTTTATCCTTATATAACACAGATTGAAGCACTAATATATTGTTGATATTATAACAAACAATATATCCCTGTAAACGTTATAATAAGTAATTAGTAATATAAATTATTTTAGTATTAAAATATGTTATATCTATGTTATAAAATAATTTTCAAGATTCAATAGTAAATGTTCTAGAGTTATTAACCGAGTCTATGGTTGTTCTAAATTATTCAAATTTGGAAACAGTTTTTTAGTTGTAAGAAGGAAATTACTTTTTGGAATGCAATAGGAGAATTTTTATTGTTTCAAATTATTTACAGGCCTACGTTCTGTCTTTAATTAAGTATTTATTTGTTGTTATTTATAAAATGTCGTGGTATGTCAAGATGATTTTTATTTTTTTTATTGCTTATCATAAATTGATAATTCACCACCTTCTTGATAAGTGTATCTGTAATCAGAACACGTAAGATAGTTAAGCTTAAGTTATGTTAACATATCTTAAATAATGTACAGTTATTACTACGGGAAATTAATATTTATAAATAAATGAGGTTGTTTAAAAAATATGTTTTATTAGTTGTGGGTTTCACCCGCGTTAACTCCAACTCTCACCTTGCTATACATCACGTCGATCCAGTGCTCCGTTTAGACGTGAAATAATAAACGTTTTTTAAATAAAATAACATGAATTGTCCCACAACAACACACGTCACTACCAGTATATAATGTACCGGTATTGTGTCTACGTATATGTTGATCCACAGCATATCCTATTTTATTCAGATCCGTTCAGTCGTTTAAGCGTGATTGCGTCACAAACATCCAAACAACCTCCCACTTTCGAATTTATAGATAATAGTGGTATTGGCCCTTTTATGGGCAATCTCCGACATTGACGAACTTCCATATAAACTGTCATCTACTATTTCAACCATTTTAAGTATTAAGGCGTGAAAGAATAACAGACAGACGGTTACTTTTGCATTTATAATTGCGGGGAAAGGGATGAACTCTACAAGTTCTTAAGGTCTTCTTAAGTAGGGGACGCCACTGCAAATCTTGAGGATAAAATAGATAATTTTAGCTTAGCTTAACATTAGACAGATGGATGCTAAGTCGCGACTATGAAATCGAGCTTTAAACTTAAAATACCTTTTTCGATCGATGATCCTTCGGCACTTACATTTGGATTAAACGCAACAAATACTAGATTGAACTTGTATGATATCAGAATCAAATGCGCAGTTGTAATCTCTTAAATTCGCACGTGATTCTCATGTATGAGAGCACAAGGCTTTAGGCGCCTTATAGGAAACTGTAGGTAAAATAGATCAGGCTGCCTTCACTCATGAAACGAGCTTATTTCTTTTGTCTGTAGTGACAAGCTCTGATTGTAGTCTTAGAAATATTTTTTGTGGTTGAACAGAACTGATAGTAAATATTATAAATTGATTTTTTTATAAGGAGGTCAAAACTATTTTGACATCACAAACAATTCAATTTTATTTGATAGTATATAAACGCGTGCATTTTTAAAAGTATGTCTCATCTATATTTAGACTAGCGACCCGCCCCGGCTTTGCACGGGTATAAAACATATATAGAAACCTTCCCCTTCAATAACTCTATCTATTAAAAAAAACCGTTTCAAAATCCGTTGCGTAGTTTTAAAGATTTAAGCATACAAAGGGAAACAGGGGAAGAAAAAGCGACTTTGTTTTATACTATGTAGTGATATAAAAAACAAGCTTTATTTTAAAAATGATACAATCAAGAATGTTGAAGTTTTTATTTCATTATTTTTCAATTTAATATACAGGTCAGAATGTGCTTGTTACTTTAATTCAATAGTCACAAATAGCTAAGCGCCTTACATTGTCAATACAGATAAATTTTATTAGCGTAGGTCGTATCCTGATACATGTAACACGTGAATGTTTTTACGAATCAAAGCTTTGTGGTAATAGGATTATAGTGTTTATATAAGGGCAAGTATAGCGACTGGTGTAATGGTAGTGTCTCGTCAGCCGCAACGTAGGTAAGTATTGTGTGCCTTCTAGCATAGAGTAATTTAATATATTATACACTAGAGCAGGCATGGGGAAACTTTTTCCTTCGCGTGCCAATATAATACTAACGAAAGATATGGCGGGCCAAGTTGTTGCATTTTTGGCTATGTTAATTAATGAAATAAAAATATTGATACATAATATGTATTTTCTGCAACACTAATTTATTGTGCAATATTACAAAATAACTATTGGAATAAAAAAATTGTAATTAAATTAAACTTTAAAGTAGGAGGTTGAGATAGTCAATAACGCTCATCCCGCCCGCGCTCGCGAAACACTGCGTGATTGTGCTATGCAAGCTGGCCATTGTCAATGAGAATGAAATTACTAACAATACAAAGTATGTATTCTCTTGATTTTTGTTTGATGGTTGCGGGCCGGATTTCAAGCCTTCGCGGGCCGTAGTTTCCCAATCCCTGCACTAGAGTCTATGAATATCAATATGTCGGAGTATTAATGCGCTCAAATATTAATATAGAGCGCCATTGATGACTTATATCTAACTTAATCATATGCGCGGGGATTGAATCAAATTCAGTGCTTGCATACTTACTAGCTAGTAGCTTACTAATATTTAAGGTTATTAATTGATTTCAGAAATTTATGTTAGTCACCAGCTTTTGACCAATATGTATATTACCTACCTGTTACAGCGAGATGCGTTCCTACGCTCAATTTTCAAATCACAAATAGTTCGGGCAATAGCCCAAATTTCACTTCAGTGTTTCGAGTAATTTTCACAATTTTTAGCAATTAGCAGTGACAATTCCTCGAAAATTTCTATTAAAATGGTTTTTAATACGAATCTGAAAAGTATCTTTTTTTAAAAACTGCTTCTTTGTTTTAACTTCGTTAAGTCCGTCAACGCACCTGCGATTCAACTGGCATTTTATATTTCCATGGGCCGTATTTTAAAGTTTTTGCCTATATCCCTATTTAATTAGGATGATATGAAACTAAAACTACAGAGTAAACAATTTATTATATATCCACGCCTAGCCCTTAAACGTAAACCAATTAAGTGCGTAGTAGTTTACTATCATATGGACAATTTCTAGTTTTATACGGTTTCCAGTCAGCCATGTCACGTGCCGGCATTACTACTAATTAATATAAGAATAGAATCGTATTAAACTTCGTTGGACTTTTATGTACTCTATCGTTCATCTATTATCTTGTATAGGTAGTAGATTTTATTATAATAATTTAATTTCATTTGGCCGATTTCTGAACATTTTTGAAAAACAAAATATAAGGAAATTTTACAACTTTGCTCAATTTTTTAAATTTATGTACTCATCTGATGTGTCTACCTAATTATAAATTTACAATTTAAAAGGATCAAGCTTTTCAATATCATCACTCTGTTACTTAAGCTGGTAATACTTGGTTGGCGACTTCAGACGTGAATATTCTGTTGTACTGTATAATACAACAAAATTAAAATTATGTTTAATTAAAATGTAAGTTATTAATAGTTATTTATAATGTATTAAATTGTAAAAAGTAAAAATAGTCAAGTAATGTACCTACTTAATATTTAATCACATTATTTTTGAAATGTGCATTTTTACCAAATTAGAAAGGGGCTTGAAAACCGTAATTATTTTCTTTCAATATTTTGTGGATTGGATAGGCAATAAAAAACTGGGACTGGATGATAAGTATTGTAAAATAATATATTTGAATATGGACAGAATTCGTTTGCGGGGACGTATGCTGCATCAACCTTGCCAACAACCTAAAATACAACCATGGCGGAGAAAAAAGACTTGGAAAATGTAAGTTATTATTCCTGTTTTTTTTTACTTTAGACTGTTAACTTATTTGTACTTATTAATTTCTACTCATAACATTGTCTGTATCTCTAAAATCTTCTTAAAATCTCTAATAAAGGAATAAGTTTTTATTTTATTAGTTCACGTTAAACAGTTTAATCACGAGTTGGTGATTGGTC
This sequence comes from Aporia crataegi, assembly GCA_912999735.1. Lineage (NCBI taxonomy): Eukaryota > Metazoa > Arthropoda > Insecta > Lepidoptera > Pieridae > Aporia > Aporia crataegi. Next base: position 6,371,693 of record OU538733.1, on the reverse strand, counting down.
TATGCCTTTCAAACTCAACCTTTCGTTTCTCAAGGAATTGAACTCAGATTAAAAATTGCAAAGATCGTATTTCGTAATAGAATCGAAGTTTACAATACTTCTTTTCTGCAATATTTGATATAATGTTTAGTCGAAAATATTCAACCTTTAGAAATTTAGACTAGTAATTTAGTTAAATCAGAATTGAATTGGTTGCTATGTATATGGTTCGACTTTTTCAGGGAGATGCATTGGCGGAGAAGATACGAAAACCCATCAAGCTCCCAGTACTACCCAAGAGTCTTAATATAGACGAGAAGAAATACTTGATGGCTGTTGAGAGGGGAGACATCGCTAACGTCAGAAGGTAATGAAAAAATGACTACTCAGTAAATAAAAAAAATTTCACTTTCATAGTTACGGAAACAATGTTAAAAAATGATACTTTTAGTATGAACCACTTTAAAATGCCACGCGATGTTACACCTAATGCAAATCGTTCACATGGCGTGTTTTCTATATGTTTCTGAGCGTATTAAATATATGAGATATAAAGTCCCTATGCGTGGGATAGCGTTTTAAAAGTATGTTTCCCTCATAATCTGTTATGTTTACAGTCGAACTCACTTGCGAATCTGCCACTAAGCAGCGATATGTCAATTACTTCACTTTCATTAACTGCTAAGATTTTTTGTTTTCTCGATATTAGTATTCAGAGCTTGCTGCGTGACTACACTGAATTTAATTTACATTAGATTTAAGGAACTATATTAGGTCTTATAAACAAAACTATTTTTTCCAGAATGGTCCAAAGAGCACATCGGAAGAATCACATAGATATAGACTGCGTGGATTCTCTTGGCCGAGGGGCTTTGACCCTCGCTATTGATGGAGATAATCTAGAGATGGTTGAACTCCTAGTGGTAATGGGTGTACAGACTAAAGATGCTCTGTTACAAGCCATAAATGCTGAGTTCGTTGAAGCCGTCGAACTGTTGTTGGAGCATGAAGAGTTGATACACAAGCATCCGGCTCCATATGTAAGTTTTTTTGTGAGATTCCGCATGTTTTTACAACAAGCCGAAAAATGAGTTAAAATATAGAAAGGTCTTCGAATAATATTAAAACAGATCAATTTATAAAGATAAAAAAAGATATGTAAAATGTAAATATAAAATGTTTGCTTAATTCAGGACATAATGTGAGACAAATAGCATAATAGATGATTTTTTATAAATTATAAATATTTAATATTAGCGTTATTTAGCCAGGTACAATTCGTTGCAATGGAGTGCAACGGGCGGCCTTATCGCTAATCAGCGAAGTTTTCCAGGCAACATTTTTTTATAGGATTAGAGGGTATTAAACATACTTTTGCATGTAGACTAAACTTCGCATAATTTTTAGAGCTGGCAGAAGGTGGACCCGACGACAGCACTATTTACCCGTGATCTTACACCTTTGGTTTTGGCTGCTCACAAGAACAATTACGAAATTATTAAAATCCTACTCGATAGAGGTGCAACATTACCGGATCCTCATGATCTACGGTAAGTTTTAACCTTAGAAGTAAGCTTCGTAAATGGAAATTTAAACGTAATCAGTGTTATTCCAGTTATATTTAATGTCAATGTCAAGGACGCGGAAACGGTTTGAAGCAATTTTCACAGATGTAGGTACTTTAGTTAACAAGATTAGTTTGCTATTTTGATATTTAAATTTATTTAAACATTTAAAGTTATAATTGTTGGATCATTTACATTATCCAGTGCATTGTTTTCTTAGCTTAGATAATCTTCTGATATGTTTAACTGGTTTTTAGATGCGGCTGTGATGAATGCATCATCGAATCCACTGAAGATCCCTTACGGCATTCTCTTGCGCGACTGAACGCATACAAAGCCTTGGCTTCCCCATCACTTATAGCTCTATCTTCTACCGATCCAGTCTTGACTGCTTTTGAACTGTCCTGGGAATTACGTAACCTTGCATTTGCTGAACAAGTGAGTGGAACCGCTAGCGACTCGGGTGGCCACGTAGTGGCTTATAGTGATTTTAGTAGGGTCTCGTGGAATTAACATAATATTATAATTTTGGGAAAAGCTTAAGCTTTAAACGCTTAAGGCCCACTCTGTACAGAAAATAAAAAGAGGTCTTTCACATGTGGAATTATTTAAAGAAAAGAATTTGTGATAATAGAAAATATTAAAAACTATAACAAAATATACTTTACTGTCTTAGGCCTTTTTTATGGCGAGGACGCATAATTTCTAGCTAAAGTGCTGTACAAATCTAAGATTTTTTTATTGTTTTATGGTATATTTAAGTTTTTAAAAAGTTTTTAGAAAGAAAGGTCAGAGAGAAAGCCATTGTTTATTATGAACTCTGTATCATAATAGCTATTTTTTCAGGAGTGTAAATCCGAATATCTGGAGCTGCGTAGTCAGGTACAAAGATTCGCTGTAGATCTCCTAGATCAGTCACGATCATCTCAAGAACTGGCCATCATCCTGAACCATGATCCAGAGGAACCCTTCGAGGAAGGAGAGCATATGAAGTTAGCTAGATTAGAACTGGCTGTTGATTTTAAACAAAAGAAAGTAAGTTTCATTATAATTGCTAAAATGCATTTAATGAAACTACCGGTTTCATAGATTAACCTCAATTTTTGGCTATTAATTAATGAAAAAATATCCGAATCGATTTTTATGAGTTTTTAGCAAAATTTTGAGTAATATGAATTACATACATTACGGAGACTATCAAATATAAAATTTACCAAAAAGGTGCACTTAATATTAATTTCTATTTAGTTTGTAGCACATCCAAAGATCCAGCAACTTCTAGCATCTCTATGGTACGAAGGAGTTCCAGGTTTCCGGCGCATGTCGAATATAGAGAAACTATTCATTATTATGCGAGTAGCACTACTTTTCCCGTATTACTGTTTACTATATATGATAGCCCCAAATTGTGAGACTGGCAAGCTAATGAGAAAGCCATTTATGAAGTTTTTGATACATGCCTCTAGTTACTTGTTCTTTTTATGTAAGTATTTGTGTACTCGAAAAATGGCTATATTATATATTACGTCTCCTAAAATATTGAATTTTACATTAAGTGACATCCTGTAATTCCTAGTGAGGCTATAGTGAGGATTATTCTAGTCTATTTGAGTCAGACATATTTATGCATCTGTTTCACTTGTCATTTTATCTACAGGAAAGTAAAGAAGCAAATCCTACCCAAGCGTATAATATTATATTGTCCCGGAATTCGAACACGGGACACGGCGCAAAAAGTGGACGCGTGAACCACTGCAAAGAAAGCAAGTATTAGTTTTTTTTGTATTATTAAAGACAGAGGAGGCATTAATAAAGAATTTGACTCTAATTTAAAAAAATGCCAAATAAAGAAGAGCCTGTAGCCTGTTAAAATGCAAAGTAAAAATTGCTTTTTTAGTATATGTATATATTTAAATTAATTTTAACCTAATAAATTTTAAAATACAGTAATCTTGATCCTGGTATCTCAAAGAGCAGAAGTTCAAGCTGTTCAGCTCTTCGGACCCGAGTGGATGGTGAAACAAGTAGAAGAAGAACTGAAGAAACAAAGAGGAAATGGTCCCACTGTTTTGGAGATACTTGTACTCATCTATGTTTTTGGTATTTATCTTTTACTAGAATAAACCAACTATAAGTTTACATTTTTAGAAAACATTTAAGCGCGTACATTTAACACAAATTTTACATTAATTTGATTCGCATAATTAAGGGTCATCTTCGGGAAATAGATGGCACTAGCAACAATACCATCGGCTGTCACCTTTTGACAATTAACATATTTTTCATCGGTCGTCTATAACTATGTAGGCGTAAAGCCCGCGAAATGTCGGTAAAATTTTGTAATAATTTAAATAATTGTAAAATTTGTGTAAAATATATGCGCCTTATCCATTGACTGTTTTTTTTACATAAGTGATACTTAAATCTATATAAATATATAAAACAAAGTCTAGTTGCTTACACTATTTATAACTCAAAAACGGATTGACCGATTTTGATGATATCTGTTTTGTTGGATTCGCATTATTCGAAAATAGCAGAATAAATATTAAAAATATAGAAAAATTAACGAAAAAGTGTTTGTGATGAAATTTTTCTATGGAATGGCGTATTAGGTAACACGTTATTATTCAGAGTTCGCGGGGTAAATATATAACTAATTTACAGTGACTTTTATATTTAATTACTTTTCCTGTACTAAATGTCTGACTTGCAAAATATATTTTGTGGAAATGCCAGATTTCTATTCCCGCAAAAAAATATTTCAATCTCCGTCTTGCATATAAACATGTAGATGCTGGAAAGTACCTGCCATTTCCCACTTTAAATGATATGCCAGTTCCTTTCTGTAATTTTGTTTTCTTTGACGTTTAACAGGTTTTATTTGGGAAGAAACTCAAGAGATGTATAGTGAGGGTTTCAGAGCCTATCTTCGAAACATGTGGAATTTTATCGATTTCACACGTAACACCCTGTATGTGGCGGTAGCGTTGCTGCGTTTTGCTGCTTATTTGCAGCAAAAGGCTGAGATACAGCGTGATCCATCAACACGGTTCATTCCACGGGAGCACTGGGATGACTTTGATCCTCAGTTGATCGCTGAAGGGTTATTTGCGGCTGCTAATGTATTCAGGTAACTTAATAGAAATTTTTCTTCCAATCTCTTTTCAAAGCAGACCATAGCTTTTTAAATTAAAAAGCCTTATAATAATTACAATATCCAGGCAATATACTTAGCCTAGTATTGACTTGCGATTGACAGTTCCTTACCTTTACGTTCCGTTAAACAATGGCACACTATTGTTGTTTTGGTCATATATTTATCACAATTTACAATTATTTTATTACTACTAATTCCATACTAATATTATAAATGCAAAAGTAACTTTCACTGTCTGTCTATTTCGCTTTCACACTTAAACCTCTGAACCGATTTTGATGAAATTTGACATTGAGTTACTTGGGTAAAGACAGGGAAAAAAAGAAGGAGGCTTTTACTCGAAACGAGATCCATATCTCGAAAAATACTAGCTAACAATACTAGCATTAAAAAAATACTAAAAATACTAATATTGTTTTGAATTTTAAATTTAGGAAGACTATAAAAAAGGCCATTTAATTATAATTATAAATTAGTTTTTCATTGTTTCAGTGCTTTAAAACTGGTACACCTATTCTCTATCAATCCTCACCTGGGACCACTCCAGATATCGCTTGGAAGAATGGTCATTGATATTGTTAAATTTTTCTTCATTTATAGTCTAGTGCTCTTCGCGTTTGCTTGTGGTAAGTTAAGATTAGTAATGGATCTTTTTGACACTGGATGCAGATAACTAATTTATTAACTTTTATATCAGTCATTTATAAAATGTTTGAAAGTTATAATGATATAGGTTTCCTGCACAAGCTAAAGTTATGTTAAATTTAATGTTTGCTACTCTGTTTTACTTAATAAACCGTTCGACAGGTTTAAATCAACTTCTTTGGTATTTTGCTGATTTGGAAAAAAAGAAATGTTACGCTTTGCCCGGCGGTCACCCAGATTGGGAGAACGCTGGGGATTCGTGTACCAAATGGAGAAGTTTCGGCAAGTGAGTCTAGCATTGAGTATGCTAGATTTTGCTTTGATACCTTGTATGATTAGCGTGATAAATTATTTAATCACCTAAACAAGAAATTAGATTTTTTAATATTTATTGGCTTGACTTCATTTATGTAGTTACTAATAATATATTATAATATGTACCTAATATAAACCTCTATATAAATACATATTTGAAATTTTATTTAATATGAATAGGCACATACCTACCAAAAGAAATTTTTTACTCTTATTTCATTTTGATGGATATCCGCGACCTACTTACTATCACGTTACCATGACAACTAGCAGTTATGTCAATTATTAACTCCAATTTTTAGTAGTGTCATGTTTCGGCTTATTTAGTTTTATTTTATTATAAAAACTGTTAGTAAAAATATTTAAACATGGGTGAACAACAATTTGGAGTGCGTCATGTGATTGGAGCACCTATAGCTACTACAAGACTTTCAGAACAGGCAATAGTATGCATGCCTCCACGTTCTGCCAAGTTTACCTTAGCAGAATGGAAGTTATCCAACGATATGCGAAGTCGAAATACCGAAGATCAACAGCAATTAGCAGACCGAGTTATAAAAGAAAGCGAGAGGATTCGGGATGAAACTTCTGAACGCGCCTCTATAATGAAAGCGACGTCTGATAGACGCATTGAGGAACGCATCGGTGATATAGAGTTCAATAAAAAAGAATTACAATTGCAGCGAAAGGAAATATGCCTCGAGCTGGAAGCACTCGGTGTTTATAAAACTCGCCTCTTGGACTGTCTTGCGTCTCTCCAGTCAAATGCTCTGACGATTTGCCGAAAGTGTTTGATGATTCGCGATGGCCGTATTGGGATCGATTTGGTTGTTGATGAGGTAGAGCATGCTTTGCAACAGGAAATCACAACAATACTCGGTGGACAAAGTCTTTTGAAACGTGCTTTAGAGCAACTCAACGAACAGATGAGACGTCTTCGATCTACCAGATACCTCCTAGATAGAGATCTTCAATACAAGCAGGCAGCTATTGATTTAGACAAAGGATCTTTATCTTTAAAACCAACTGATCTTTGCCTATCTGTCTACGAAGGGTATGCTAACCTGGATCCAGCAAATATTTCGGCTGATGAATACAACGCATATTCAGCTAAAAACATTCAACTAGCAGCAAGAGAAGTGACCAGTGCTCGTCCCATTCGCGTGTTTATTGATACATTACTAAAGCAAGTGATAGATGACCTTTGGAGCTCGTATAATAAATGCAATCATGAGTTTAAGGAACGCATTGAAGATACAAAGAGAGCCAAAGCAAAGCTTGAAGACATGCATAGAGAAACGACGCAGAAAATTGCTGATATGACGAATAATATACTTCAACTGCAGAAGGCGCTATGTGACAAAGAAGGAAATACTGCTTTAGCTCATACAAGACTTGGCAGACGAGCGCAGCGCATTGGGGCTGAGCTAGTCCGCGATCCACCAGGGCAATCCTTGTACTATGAGTGTGAGATGCTACGCCACAGCACTGAACAGCTGCAGCAAATGCTCCATGAAGCCAATGCATCGTTGCGTTATTTACTACAAACTCAAATTCAATTGGAGGAAGATATAAATGTTAAGATGAATACTTTGAAAATCGATGAAGTTGATTGTATGACATTACGTACTACAATGGACTATCATGCTTATTAGTTTGCGAGAATTTACATTTTGATAAAATTATTTATTTGCTAGAAGCAAAAAACTTACACCGCACGTGTTAACGTAGGAACAATGTTTGTTAGCACGATTGCCATAAACTTGCTTGTGTTCAATAAAACTGTGTATCTCATAACAATTCTTTATATTTGTAACATCCACAAGGGTTGTATGAAGGGTTGGAATGTAATTTGTTTCTGAATTCTTGTACAAATTATTATTCAATATAAGTTGGCCAGAGATTAGATTTCACAACACTACATGTATTTGTTAATATTGGCTACATACATTACATACTTTAACATAATGTTACTATGAGGTTGGCTACTGAAGTACTAAACGATTTAATATTTATTTCATTGAATATAATTAAAATATTATTTAAACAATTTATAAATAGATTTTTTTTTAAATAAATCTGCGGTAATGTATTTTAAGCAATTTTATATCCGAATTTCTTACTCTAAGTTTAATTTAAAATTAGCTTTTTGGGCTCCACATTATTTTAAATCGTAGAAAAGTTAGTCTAATACTTTAAGACTAATTAAAATTTTTTTGATGAAAACTGTGGTAGGTATTAGATATTTTTTTTGGCTATTTGAATCTGACTTTATCGTTATTTAAAACTAGCTCGCTACTGGTATCTTTCAAAGTTAGTCTATATAAAATAGCCCGCGATATTTTTGGGTTTTAGTCAGTTTAGTTGAATCATTAACTTTAATTTACTTTTTATTCCTAACTTTCTACTTTCTAGTGTTTTCGAAGCCTCCCAGTCTCTATTCTGGGCGTCTTTCGGCATGGTTGGTCTTGACAGCTTTGAATTGGCTGGCATCAAAAGTTATACCAGATTCTGGGGGCTGTTGATGTTCGGGTCCTACTCAGTGATTAATGTGATCGTACTCCTGAACCTACTCATCGCTATGATGTCTAATTCATACGCTCATATTACTGTAAGTATGTAGAATTAAAAACTAGTAGTTTGTATAGGGATTAGAGAATCTAGGAAAAATATTATTATATTTTAAGCCACCACAACAGGTTAATGAGCTAAGCGGAACAGACTCTATTTAAAAAAGATTTCCGTTTCCATAAACGAATAGGTCTGCTTGTTGGTTTCCACCTCAAAAGGGAAATTAGAAAAAGGAATGAGCAGAAGCGAGATGCACGTAAAATGAGAAATAGAAAATGAACAAGCAGTTTCCACCGAAACCGAGTTCAGTGCGAGTTTTGGACTGGTTGAGTGCTGTCGTATTTTTTCTTTCTAATAAAAATAAGTATATATTAATTATTAATTATAATAATTATATACTTAAATATAATTAATTTATAGATACCAATATTTTAAAATATTATATGGTTGCTTTGGAAACCAACTTTCTCGCTGTTTCTACTCTACTCACCTCTTTCTATCTAAAAACACTACTATGCAATTTGTCTTTGCGAGTTGAACGATTCAGTTCCGCTCGCGATGGAAACCGGGCTTTATAATAAATGCATAAATATAAAGTGTCTTTTGTACCATTTAATCTAAAGCATTATAACATTTTTTGTCTGAGATTAGCGTGCGATACGACTGATGATGATCGCATAAACTATGAGAACGTTTAGAAATATACTTCCAATTGATGATATCTGTAGAGTTTTGACATCGGTATATGAGTTTGCTTTCTTATAAGTATATAATCGAATAAAATTACAGGAACATTCAGATGTTGAGTGGAAATTTGCAAGGACTCGTTTGTGGATGTCCTACTTTGAGGACAGTCCCACATTACCACCACCGTTTAACACACTACCCACCCCGAAGCGTGTTATGAAGTTATTCGGATTGATGGACAAGAATAAGAAAGTTAAAGTTAAGGTTTGTTTTAGAATAAATAATACCTATTATATTAAATGTGAATATACTAAGTGCACTTCTACCTACTTCTTTGGTGAATTTATATTTTTTATTTATATATTTTTATTATGCTTCGACTTACGACGACTTACGAAAAGTTATTCTTTGTATTGTTTACTTAGTAATTTTTAGAAAATATAAATTATACGCATAAAAGGAAAAATTGCATTACATTATTGTTATTAAGTATTTATTATGTTATCGTAACTTAAAAAATAGTATGTCTATGTATTCCAAAAAGCGGATCGGTAGCCGCCTATATGCACTTTCACGTAAGTATATTAATTATATGATTTTATTTTTAATTAATTAAGAATCAACAGTTTCTTATGTCTTGTAAAAATTTATTATGTCTTAGCTCTTCATATTATATGAACATAAAGTTTAATATTAAGCTACTTATTAATGTATTTAATTACTCAGCATGAAGTGTTGGTTAGATTAAAATGGTAAGTTTATATAAGGCGTCAAAATTTTAATGAAAGTACGTGATGAATGACTTTTAGTTTTAGTGAATAATGAAGGTAAGTCTACGATATAACTTGACAAATAGTTGGCACTTCGTGGTTTCTAAAGTTGTAGTTTTAGCTTTTTTTAATGAAGACTGGATTGTCATGACTCATACGAATGTAAGTGGTGACGTACGTTGTGTTATGGACAACTCAGCTTACCTTAGTACTTACTCTACCCTTATTACTGTAAACAAACCTGTATAATGTATGAGATGGTTTGATTTATGCTCAAATAATAACTGGCCTTAATAGAATATACTTTACGTAGGCACCTTATTTATATAACTTTAAAGTGCTACACTGGTTTTATTATATTAAATTGAATACGTACAAATATCAGTAGATATCATATAATCAGTCCTAACCGAATGACGGGAGTGCGACATGGGTATTCTACGATATTTAGAGTGAGTGCCACTTGCGGTTTAACTTAGAGGTTTCCGGGTTCGAATGCACGGGAATCAAGTTTTTTGTTTATTAAGTTTTATGGATCAGTGAAACAAATATATAATGTTTCTTATACTGTAAAGATGGTATGCGGTTTGTGCCTTCCTCCATTATCTAACTTGAAATTCTGTATATAAATTTGTTATTATGTTAGCTTAGCACCTTAGTTTCTATTATTAAATTAAACGCTTAATTTTAATAAAATAAGACAAGTTTTTAATTAACTTCTTTTTGTGTCTCCAATCAATGTATAAGTGTCGCCTTGCGTACTTCACTTTAAACGACCACTAATTAGATCGTAATCTCCCTTAGGTTGAGAATGAGAAAGAAGACGATATCCGATACACAGCGGTTATGCGTGCGTTAGTATGGCGGTATGTAACCGCCATGCATCGGAAACTTGATGATGAGCCGGTCACAGAAGACGACATTAATGAGGTGAAGGGAGATATATCTGCGATGAGATACGAACTGCTGGAAGTGCTAGGAAGAAACGGAATGGATGTTTCCTTTACTAATCGAAAGGAAAAAGGTATATCTAGCAAGATGTTATTATATATGGGCCTTATTACAAAACATGGACTAAAGATGTTAAACTAAAACAAGTCATTTTTGTATCAACGTTAGAATTTTATCCTAGAAACCAATACTGAAACATTTTTAGTCCATGTTTTGTAATAAGGCTTATTATATATGTTTACATACTGCCAACATCCAATTTTAGGAGACCGTAGTAGGTAGCAAAAAATGTGGTATTTTTATTAATTTCTGCGTGTGCTATTAAAGACTTAAAGGCAATTTTCATTTATGGCTAAGTCCAAGATTTGTTTTTGTTTCTTCGGATAGTTTTCTAAGATTTCCTCGTAAGCAATGACGGTTATAATGACGTATAACGTTAAGATTCTACATTATTTTTGTATTGTTTACTTACAGCCGTTCTTGGTAAACGAATGAAGGTCTGGGAACGGAGACTGATGAAGGACTTCCAAGTGGCTCCCGTCTCTGTGGTAGATGAGGAGGGAAAGCCAGCGAATGAGGATGCTCTTGCCAGGTTTCGAAGGATCGCCAGGATGGCTGCCGCTGCCAATAGCAATGATAAGTGGAAGCAAACTCTTTTTGCTACTGGAGTATCGTAAGTTGAATACCTCACTCCTTTAGAAATTGCTTTGTTATTGTAAAAATGTTTTCTTCTAGCTAAGTTCAAATAAACTTATAATATATACTATATATATATATATATATATATATATATATATATATATATATATAATACATAAAATGTTATAAAATGTGACTGCTTTTAGATACTTAAAAGTCAACAACATGCCCATTTGTAGCAATAGGATATTAGTACACAGAAATCTGCCGTGTTGAATTTTTTGTATGTATTTTAAAACATACTAAGCTGCTTATGTAAGTAATTAATAACATCGTAATAGTCTTTATAGATCTCAAATCGGTCGTTGCCGAACGCGTGAGTCATTCAGAAGTCAGCAGAAATTGCAGCAAGCTATCGAACATGCGAAACGACTTGTTATGCGCTCGCCGCTACCAGGTACAAAATATATTTTCAGACATAAATTACTATTTGTTTTTCTGTATATAAACCAATGGATCGATTTAATTTCATGTTCATTTATTATTTTAGCAATCTTATGTACCTAGATTGAGCATTATTCATTAAAACACACAACATTTTTTTTTACTCAACTTGGTTTTATAAGTTTGTGTCTGTTAATTACAGTTATTAAAAATACAAAAATTATATTAGTGCGTTAAATGCAGACATTTAATATTAGTAGATTTTTTTAAATGTGTAAAAAATTATAAATTCTGGGGTTTTTATTTAACATTTCCACTGTTTCCAAATGTATCTTGATCCACAGCTCTGATACAGTTGCCTGTGTCTCCAGGATACTATTAATATCTCAGAAAGAGAATATTATTAATTAGAAAATATGATGAAAATATGAACTATTAATTAGAAATATGATAATATAGATTTTTAGCTTAGTATCTTAAAACTATGTACTTTCTTTCCTTGTTTCATATCACTATAGAAGAATTTTTGGGTCTTCATTAATATTATATAAAGTAATTAAAAAAAATAACAATATGTTTGTGTTTGTTGTTCCAGATGCGTCTCGGTCCACATCTCCGATACAGTTACCAGTTTCTCCAGGACACACGCTGACGGAGCTGATCAAAGACATGTCGCAAGATGTCGGCGCTGATATTGACCTAAGAACTCCAGTACCAAACAGGATTAATGGTAAATTTAATTGCAAAGTTTAATACTAAATTCCTTTATGTTTAACATATTTTTTGTATAATAATTATTTGTAATAATAGTTTATAAATTATTAATTTTTTATTCTTGTAATAGCTAGTGAGATATTTGTATTTTTTTAATTTTAGCGGTTTTTTTGAATGATTTTAAAACTTATTCGAAGCTCAGATGAAAAAAGGATTGAAGTATTTTCATAAAGTATTCTACATTTAGTGTTTATTCACCTATATGTTATATAATAATTGAGTTATGATAATATTTTATTAAATTTATGATCAATCACAATTTTTTTTTGTGTGGGCAAATACAATAGCCTTTATTAGAAAGAGTTAAGTCAGTAAAATAATTTTAAAATCCGTCTAGTTGTTTATATAAATATACAAATCTTTTATCTTTATAATATTATCGTAGATTTTTGGATTTATATGCATTGTTTTAAGAAGAACTTCTTTTTCTGAATCGTAGTAGAATGTTGCAATTGATTTGTCTTATTCAACAATAATTAACTTTGGACGTTATTACAGAAAATGTTCTAAGTGTTCCGAGTGCGATGCTTTCTCCAAGCCCTACGCCTAGTACAAAGCAAGAAAATGTGAGACTTAAGGTAAGAATATTCCTAATGTTTATGTGCTGCATTACTTGCCTTTTTAATAAGTCAACGATTTTTTTGATTTTTGACTCTTAGCGAAAGACGTTTCTTAAGTGTTTGTTAAACATTGTTTGTTAACTTGTCAGTTAAACATTAATCTCTCTATTTCTAATCTATGATAGTGACTAAAGTGACCAACCCTCTCCCATTTAAATTTCCGTGTTCTCTTCTTTATTTTTTTATTTAAATATTTTATAAAAAAATTGCTATAAAACATTATTTGCCAACTGTAGCCACCGTCAAGAAGTTCTTCGCCGAATCGGCCTCGTAGCGCGAGTCCAAATCCTGGATCTAGGAAAACTCTAGCCTTTGCAGATTCAAAATCAGGTACAAACTATATTTTATTATCTTTACAGATAATTTACTGTAATATTTCTTTCATATATAACATAATACCTATTTTATTTATATGCCACAGTCCAATGTGTTGTATGTTAAACGGTTTCAGTAGACCCAAGTCCGTTGAAGTCCAAACGTTTGACTGACCCAACAACGGTCCCCAAAGTTGTCAAGAGAAAACCACCAGTGGCTCCTAATAACCAAGTAAGTATAAAAAATTTAATAATAAATAGCTGTTAAATTAAAAACAATTTAAAAATAATATTTTAATCGTGTTGTTTACAAGATGACATCAAAAGAGCGTTCTAATTTGATAGTTTACAGCATCGTTTCCTAACCTGTGGTCCGAGCATATGTTTGGAGGTCCGTGGTCCCATACGCATCTATCTTACTTAGAGTATTAGGTAACAAAAATAAATAAATTACTAACACCAAACATCTCGTAATTATATGAATTTGATTTGAGATTGCAATTGAGTAATAATATCAACCCGAACATTTCTAACTTAGTTGCAAAAAAGCAGCACCGACCTTCTCATTAATGTTTTTCTACGAAAAAGTTATTTTTTGGTTTTTTTAAATTTAATGAAGGAATACTAAAATATAATATTGTCCGAAAATTGCACCTTTTTTCACTCAGGGGTCCTTGGCATTAGACTTGATTTTCTTGGGGGTCCGCGGCTGAAAAAGTTTAGGAACTGCTGGTTTACAGTAAGGTTGAAGAAATTTATTCTCAGATAGACAGAGTCACTTACACGAGAAAACATTAGATACATAAACAACACACAAATATCACAAAACATAACGAAGCAGCAAATAGTTTAATGATCAGGTTCTTATTTACAAATCTCCGCTAAATATACGGCCTGTCAGCGTTGTTTGAATGCACCAAGTTGTTCAATATTCCTTATATCAGGCGACACTGTATTGTATAACTGTGCTCCCTCAAAAGTGAAGGTTTTTTCCCATAATTAGTGCGCAACTTGGGCAAAACAAGACATTAAGCCGTTACCATACATAACGTAAATAAATTACGATGAACTGTGTTCAATAAAATATTCCAACAATAGTAATATAACTATTTTTTAAGTTTTTACTTAAGAACCTAGTTTTATTTTTGAATCGTATTTTTGTTTGAAAACTGACTCATAAAAATAGTGATTTATTAATCTCATTTAGAATTCCGAGCATCAGTCAATAAATAATAAATCATAATGATAAAAGAGCTATAAATAGGATTATCCACATTTAAAAGTATTAAATGACCGTTCAAAACTTTTATATTCCTTTTTGAAACGAAAATCCTCACATACTTAATTACTAATCCTACATATCTTACTAAATAAAAAGTATTATTTAGTAAGATCTTAAGAGACCGTCAGCTGTTACAGAATATCTTTCAAAGGTATTTGTTCATATTAGCCTCAACTACATGCGCCAATCACAACACTACACAAAAGAAAACCAATTTTACAATTCAGGTAACGGATGCAGATGGATGCGGTGACGCAGCCGTGGCAAGACCAGTTGCTGGAGAGCTTCGAACGAAGGGCACCTTGCCTCCTCCGCCGAGTAACAAAGCTAAGGTATTGTCCACTGGTATCCTTATATGGCAAGAGTATATATTTTACTTTTCTATATTAATAAAACAATGTCGGGTTATTTACACCATTTATACCGATTACCGGCTAGACCGATTTTAATGATATCTGTTCTGTTGGATTTGAAAATAAAAAGACGCTTGCCTGTAACGAAGTAACCGGTTCCGTTGATGAGTGGTCTACGCGTCTGCATATTATCCCGCAGCTCCTGGGCGAAAGTTCGGAGTTCCCGAAATGTGTTCGCGGAATCAAATGTTTCGGTTGGATATGCAAAGGGTGATCACCTACTTGCTAGTAAAGAATGGATTCAGTGAAAAAAATAAAGAAATATATCTGTCCTATGTCCTGTTAGACTTACTTAGACACTTCGTAATTGCACTATATTTAATTTTTTTATTAAAATAAGGTCAGTAGCATACTTCAGGGCCAAAGTTAAGGTCCAGATAACGACGTACATTAAATATCTTTCATTTCAATATGAGCTAGTGATTGAGGTGGAATACAAAATTTAAAAATAACTCAATGTGTATGGGAGTTAATGTTTAGGCCCAAGTCCCAACAATGGAAATCACACAATGCACTCCTCTATGCCAACGTGCGCCAGCAGCTCAACCTGAACCAGCACCGGCGGCAATGTCTCAGGTGTCAACAGTGCCAGTACCTCCACCCATGGTATGTAAACCTGGGAACAAAATTAATAGTTATGATTAATAATAATTAATTAATACCAAGCGCAAGACTCGTACAACATACTCCATTGTTTTTTGTATGATACACATTTGGGTTGCCTGGAAGATATTACTGTCTATTGATAACGCCGTCTTACTATATAGCAGATTCTTATTTTTATTATATTAAACTGTATTGTAATCTAAAGCTGGGTTTTAGGTTTTCAGATGTCTTTAATTTTAAAAAATATTAATTATTATGCTATACTAATGCTTTCAGCCGGATTCACCGGTAAATTCATCAGTCACTGACAGCACGGAGTATTTGATACCAACCCCTGAACCACTGCAGCAGAGATCTTTGGACGAAAATATTAGAAGTATTAGGAAAACATCTAAAACTTGGCTATAATTTTCCAATTTAAAAATATATTTGTTTTATAATTTAAACTTTTTATATCTAGATGTATTATATATTTTTAATTTATCATTTAATTAATTAATTTAATGTTTAAAAATTAAGTTTAAAGCTTATAAGCCTTTTATATCATCAAGTTTGAGGAAATTTGAAAATATTTATAATATTTTGTCGTTCAAAACACTGTGTTAAGGAGTTATTTTTCTTAGACTTACACAGGGAGTTTTCCTTCTTCATGACAGAAATAGTTAAAGCTCAAAAATAAAAACAAATCGAGTGTTACCATAGAAAAATTTAGTTAATGTACTAGTGTACCTAATCGATTGTTTTATTTAAATATTTACCCATTTTAAATTATCATATATTTAGACAAAATTTTGATTAATTTTATTTATTCGATTTATAAATGATCTATTTAATACTATCTAGGTAAGTATAATAAGGATACGTTCGTTTGCCTTATCAAAACCGTCCGAATCATAATTTGTGCTTGATTTTCTCAAAAAATGTGTTTAATTATCTCCTAAATTCCTACATCTTAATAATTTATGGTATTTTTATATAAAATAATAGATAATAACAGTTAATTACATTCAAATATATTATATAAGTTTGTTCAATGCCTACAAAGTTCAATTATTGCTATATATACAATTCTATTTAATTAAATTATATACTTGAGATATATATTGCAGTCTCAACGCTTTTAGATAAAAAACATTGTTAGTACATGAGGCATAATATTAATATATCGATTGTCAGAAATAGCTTAAAATTAAACCAACAAATAATTTCGTAGCCGTATTACAACCTTAAAGTTACGTTTTTTAATAATTAAAATATTTTTATAACAACTAAGTTTAAACTAGGTAAGTTTTGTAACGGTTTGTTTCTGACAGTCTGTAAAACTAACTGTAAGTTTAATTGATAATAAACTAAGATTTTCTTAACTAAAATTAAGTTAATGCTTGCGGCTGCTTAGAATTTATCATATATATATATATATATATATATATATATATATATATATATATTTAGACCAATCTCTGCTTAAGAAAGTTTAACATTTAGTAGCTACTAGATATTATAATAATAACCTTTTTTTATATTTTTTTTATTCTTTCGTTTATTCTCTCGCCAACGACTTGTGCGTAAATAATAAAATTCTCGAAAACTGAAGTACCAACTTGTTAAAATTCCTTCGCTGTTGAACAATCAGAAGCTAGTTTGTTATTAGAAAGGATACTACGTAATAAATAAATAAAGTAATTCCTTCAAAAGCATGTTTATTTCGTACTATGTCGTAAGCATAAATATTATAAACCCTAATATAGAAACAATGATAATTTGTATATTTAATTATATCAATAATTGTTTTACTTTACAATTTTTATTACTTTGATTTAAATTATCATATTAAACCACAACGATTTTGACTGTAGACAGGAACAAGGAAATAGATAAGTTTTTTAAATTTTGTTATTGAAATGGTGGGCGTAGTTCGTTTATCAAATGATGTTGGTATTATATCAAACAATTAACATAAGGTACATAATTTTAATATAAATCATATTCGTACAAGTATTTTCCTCAATAAGTATTATGGAAATTTAAGGAATAGTAAGCTTTGTCTTCGCGGATTAAATGGTGTGGAATTGGACGATATAATATCGGGTGTGTAGTTTCAGCGTCAAATTCATGACATTTATGGATGTCTGACAGACCGCCCCGTGATTTGATTCCACCTTATTTGTTTCTATCGATTTTCATATGCCCTTAAAATAGGCATTTTGATGTAAATGTGGTTCTTCACGCAAATTTGATGAAGAGATTCTGTCAAATGACTTGTTACCATTCACAAATGATTCAATATATCCGTTTTTTATTGTCTGATATGTCTGATATATGAATTGTAGATTTGTAACCTTAAAATTTAAATCTCCATTTTTCTATTGACGTTAATATTGATTAGAGTTTGGTTTTAGAAATAAGCGTTAAATAATGTAATGTATACAGTTTTTATAGAATGATTTTCTAATAGTCTTTTACGAATACGGCTTATAACTTGATATATTATACAAAGTTAAATATGTAGAAAGTCTGCTAGTTAATTTTATACATTTTACCTCATAATGTATTAGTTAAGTCGCTTTTATCTGTAATATTTGCTTAATTGTTTTATTATTAATCATTGTGTTAAAATAATGATATGAATAGTTTTTAAAATATACTTGTTCTCGTTAGCAGTAGCTATCTTTATCAACAATAAATATCTAAACTTTTAAAAATATACTTTTATTATATTGCAAAAATTACGACTGAAATATTGAAGGGAAATATAAATATTTCGAAAGCTTATTGATTAAAAGAGAAAATTAATACAATTTTTCTTCTACAAATAGAAGCGTTTTGTGAAGACAAATGTTCACTGATAAAGATCAAACATTCTTTTAATATACTGTAGGACATATAATTAGGTTAATTAGATCAACAAATCTTGTACATAAAATAAAAAAAATACATTATGTATTTACATAAGTCTGTATAGTCCAACTGAAAGAGGTGTGGTTACCTAGTGGGTACCGAAAATTTCGCCAAAATCAAGCTGCGACGCACCGTTTTCCCAGAAAATGGAAAAACATTTTTATTATATTTTCTTCAATTCAGACTTAAGAAACTTCGCAGTTATCCTTACCGAACCAAAAGTGCTTTTGAATTAGTGTGAATAACTACTATGGATGATTCCAGTGTAAAAAACAAACTTCACTTTTCGAATAATACATTATGTATTTACCTAAGTATATATAGTTCAACTGAAAGAGAAAGGAACGTAAGCGGGGGTGTAGTTACCTAGGGGGTACCGAAAATTTCGTCAAAATTAAGCTGTGACGCACCGTTTTCCCCGAAAATGGAAAAACATTTTTACTCTATTTTTTTTCAATTCAGATAACTATTGTGGATGATTCTAGCGTAAAAACAAACTCCACTTTTCGAAAAATACATAGGGGTGGCGAATTCCTATATAAAGTATCGAAGAATAAGTATAACGCTCTTTTCTAGAGCCCCTGAACCAAATTTGATGAATGTTTGTATATACCTTTATATAACGACTAGGTGTCGAAAGTGCGCTGGGTCGCAAGCGGCCTGCGTGAGTTTTGATGATTTATATTATAGGTAAAAAGGTGCACTGGGCCGCAAGCGGCCCGTATTATATGTAGGACATATAATTAGGTAAATGTGTGTGGATCGATAAATCTGGTGTATAAAAGAATAAACAAAATACCTATAGAAATCGTAGGTTGCGCCTACAGTTGCGCCATTTTAATAATCCGATTCCGATTTAACGACAGCGCTGCTTTAAAGGGATGTAAAGGTGGTAGAAAGTATAAAAGTTTAGGATTTCATGAAAAGAAACCAGCATTTAGGTGTTAAACTTTCATAATTTCTACAAGAGAAAGAGAAGACTTTAACTGAGCGGTGGCGTTTTAACTCGAAGGTCCCTACATATTCACAAAGAGCTCTATAATCTTTGATAATTACCCATGCAGATCTGTCATTTACCTTCTAATGGGTATATGACAGATATGTGAATGGATAGACTTCTACTACCACCGTGTAGTAGATATTAATACTGCCTGTGTATTAAGAAATAACGTTTTGTAATTGAGTTGGTAGAATTATATTTAATAAAACAAAGCATCGTAAACAAGCGTTTTATTCCTATTAAATAATTACACAATCAACAAGAATAGAGTACTTTTAAGAGATAAAACGAATACATATTAAAAGCCAAAATCACCTTAAGAGGACTATTACATTTTAACTTTTATACTTTGAAACCGAAAGCCTTTGACAAATTTGACTTACAGAAAAGTTATTATTATAGTTCATAGCGGCCTCGCTTTTTGCAATATATTTCAATGTATTTAAATATATCAGAAGTTGAACGGTTTGTTTTTCATAAAATGCGCGACAACTGTTTTTTGAGATTGTGAACCAAATTAGTGGAGTAAGTAAACAAAATTAAATAAATAATGTTATAATGTTTAGTATTATTTACATATATAAATAGTACTAAAGGACGTAGTGGCCCCAAATTTTGAAATACTTATAATATACTAGCTGACCCGGCAAACGTTGTTTTGCCATATTAATTTTTGGGGTGGGCTACCCTTATCACTTAGGGGTATGAAAAATAGATAGTAGCCGATTCTCAGACCTACTAAATATGCATATAAAATTTGGTAAAAATCAGTAAAGCCGTTTCAGAGGAGTAAGGTAACTAACATTGTGACACGAGAATTTTATATATAAGATTTAGAAATAATATCCCAATCATAACCATACAATTGACATATTCGCTCAGATTTAACTGACAATTTCTCTATATTGCATAGGTACTTCTATGTTATACTTAAATATTATTTGTTAGCTCACAACAGAGAAATATTGCAAATGGTTTTTTAAAAATGTTAAATAGAAAATTATTTAATAAACGAAATTACAAGAGGTAAATGATGACATAAATGATGCGTGTCAGTTGTATGAAACTTGTATACATGTCAACGCAATTTTGTAATAGGGCTCATAACGTAACGACTTAGGTATACATATGTGTTGATTTCTCGTACAATAAATAAATCAATAGGATTTTGAAGCGCTAATTTAAAAATATATATTTTAGTCTTCACTCTAAAAACAGTGATCGTTTAAAAACCGAAAAACAACATACATCAATAGGAACTACTATTATCTTAATAATTTAAATGATAAATATAGAATTATGTTCATTAATTTTATTTTTTTTTATTATGAGGCAATAAGTGTTTCAATATAATATGTGGAAATTAATATTAAATAACTTCTTACGTACATAATGAATTACTTAGATATTATATTCTAAATTCTAAAACTAAATATTCATAGTGTAAGTGGCAGGCTTCTCTAAATATAAAACTTATAATTTTATATTTGATTTTTAATATTAAAAATAAACTCAACAATTTTTCAATAATACGAAATAAACTAAGAAAATAAACTTAACTATAACTATTACGACTCTAGATTCAGTTTTTGATCCGTAGTTAACAAGAACATAGGTAGTAAAAAGGACAATAAACGTTTAAATATGACCAAATACCTATATAATTGAAGGTTAACTAAGGATTAAAAAAACTGAGTCTCACGCACAAAATGAATAATTTAATCCAAATATTGATTTCGAAATCCATTTTGACTATTGCTTATGAAATTTTTCTTATTAAATAATTTTAAAGATAAAAGTACAAACTATAATATTTTTAAAACTGTCTTCTTATTTGAGTTGTATTTTTTAAATAGGTTGAAGATAGATCGTTTTTTAAATGTACGGGTTATGGGAGGATGATTTGTATCTTGCATTGAAGTATTGTTATTCATTTTGGGCATTAATCTCACTAGTACGTCATACATCAGTCCGTCACTACAGCCAGCCAGAGACAATTTTACCTGTGACTTTAGATTTTCCCTTATCTGTTACCATTTTCGGTGCAGATGCCGGTTCAGGTTCTGGAGCAGGTTTAGGCTTTGGAGGTTTAGGTTTAGACACTTTAGGCTTATCTTGCTTTGGCTTTTCTTCTTCATTTTCATCGGTGTCCTTTTCACCATCACTTGGCTTTTGCTCTTTCTTACTATCAGATCTACTTGCGCTATGATCCTTCTCCAATGTAGCCGCTGACAGAATTTGTTCGGGCTTGTCCGTCTTGGAATGTAAGCTAGGTGTTGGTGTGATGGGTTTTTGCAAATTGGAATCTTCTTCTTTGGTTATGTAAAGGTTTTTGGATGGTGATTCGGGTTCATTTTCGATCTGGATGACATGTTCTTTCTTCTCAGACCTAGCTTCAGCTGCTGCGGCAGTGCTAGGCTTAGGAGTTGCCTGTTGCGGTTTCTCATCTTTTTTAATGGAACCACTTGGGCTTGAACCTGGAAGTATCATATAAGCAAATGTAAATTTAACAAAAATAGCAATAGTAAAATAAATCATCACAATTTCTGACTTTTGTTTCTGTGCCAGCACACCAGCATATTTTATAGGTACTGAATGGTTGTGATATTATTGTTGATTGTTAAATACAATAATATCATTCATATATCAATTATGTCATTTGTCAAGTTGTTTACACTGTGTATTATGAATGTGTAACTCAGCAATGGCTAACCCACAATGAAGGGAATTAAAAGGTAAGATCGTAGAAAGAAGCATAGTTTGACAGAAATTAATTTTTTTGTTAATATTACCAATTCCTTTCTCTTCGATGTGTGCTTGAACTTTAATTTCATTTTGTTTCAAGTTCTCATCATCACCTGATGATTCTTGTATTTGTGTTTTGGGTTTAAATGGTGGAGCTGAAATTTAGAGTGATAAATTTTCAATTTCCAATTTCATGAAGGTACAGTATCAACATATACACAATGACGATATCTAATAATAATTTTTTTTTTTATTTTCAAACTTTGGGGTTAATTTTTAAACGTTTTCTTATAAGTGTTGAGAATATAATTTTGAGAATAATAAATTAAACTTATATTTAACGAATTTTGGAATTTCTATATCTATCTATGTAACGCTTGTATAATAATAGTATAAAATATATCATTATATTATAGTAGCTTGTATAATACGAAATCATTGTAAATGTTCGTACATTGCAATTCTTCAAAATCCCTCGCGTATAAAATAAAGATTTTCAAACAATAGAAAATCCATTGAATTGTATGACACAATTTGAAAATGATATCGATTTGAAAATGATAATAAGATACAAATAAGTAATTGAATAGGATTTTAATATTTTAGAAGCAGCATTGATTGAAGCGAAAACTTCTGCTAGAAATTTCAGTGTACATATTTTTATGTTTTTTGTGTATTTAAAAAATTAGTACAGTATTTTTTCTTACTTTTCGCCTTAATCTTTCCAGAGTCAGTCTCATCTTCAATGCTAAAATCTTGTTCAGATGTTCCTGTTCTCTCTCGTTCACTGAAGTCTGATTTGATCTTGCTTCTCATGAACTTAGCGTAAGCGACACGTGTTGTAGGAGTTACATCCGATAGTTTAGGGTTAAATTCTGAAAAAAAAGATATTTGTTTAGAAAATTGTTTTTATTATAAAACTGACTCCGTGGCATCTATGTCTGTATCTGCGTGTTGCGCTGGAGGTTCTGGGTTCGAATCCCGGGGGACAAATAAATGTTTCGGTTGGATAGGCACAGAAACTTGCCTGAAAAATAAATGATCAGTGAAATAAACGCAGGGATGTGTCTGACAGATGGTACTCTAAAGGTCAACTAAAGATGAAACCTTAAATGTAATTAAAAACATTAATTTAAAAACTACCTATGCTTCAGATAAAAGTTATTACTTTACCTAATAATTTCTGTGGATCGATTGTTCTCTCTTTAACATTATCGAGAATATGAGCTCGTAGTGATTGCCTGCTACGTTTGGTTTCAGCTTCCGTTGTACTTCCAATAGGATCACGTCGCAAAGTATTAGTTCTGACCACTGCATTCCAATCTTTCTTCTTACTGTAATATTAAATGTATACGTTATGCTGCATAATAGTTTGAAATAGTATTCTTTGCTAAATTTCATGACAACTGACTGAAAATTTAGCTAATTATGGAATATTAAAATTATAATTAATGTCTTCAAAAAGGAAGAAACTTGGATATCTTTTAGAACTCGTAACGGTGCTTAATTGCAGTACGTGTGAGACCTAAAAAAATCTCCTAAAAATATATTGTCTACATTCAGAGGAAGCAATGAGTATTATTATTTATATGCCTACAAATAAGAAGACCCATATAGATTCCTACAAATGAGATATAAAATGAACTTACTTTTCAGGGCTTCCTTTCCTGACAATGGCTTTAGCAATTTGACTGAAAACGTCTTTCGGCTTACTCTCTCTAGATATAACATCTTTTATAATACCCTCAACTATACCAATTTGGAAGTCTTTCAGAATTCTTCTCTCCATCACTTTACCTTTCTTCCCGGAAACTAAAAATAATCATTAAGTAATTGCAATTAAACATAAGATATTATGAATCTCAAATAGTGGAACATAGTGTAGGCATATTTTTGGATTTGTTTCACTGATTATTTTTCTTAAAAAACGACTAGTTTTCCGGGCCTTCCATGCAGTAACTTTTTTTATTTGCTCCAGATTCTCCTCCGTGGTATAATGTATTTTTGATGTGTATCATCGCAGCTATTGAGGTGATTATTACACTAGGGCTAACCTTAAAATCTAAAACTAATAATACAATAATACTGAAAAATTTAAAATTCTACTTGAATGTATGGGAATATTTTTAAACTGATAAATTAGACCTATTAGAAAGTGGATTCTTTTTGTAAATTATCATATTGTTCTAATACGTAGGTATATTAACTTACTTGTTGTCTCATTCATGTTAATCCTAGGTGTTTTCATTCCGTTATTTGCTAGAATATCAATCAGTTCAAACCGCAAAGTTGATATATCTTGACGTATTTCCATCACATCGTCTTCAGTGACACCAACTTCATCTCTTGCCCGCTGTTCAGCCGTGACGTATCGTCGGACTAACACACGCATTATCGCTTCATGTTGGAGACGGGCTTTTTCACGAGACTTGTTCTGGGATTGTGATATTTTTAATTGGTAAAATTTATCTAGTTTTGATTTCTGGATTTTACAAAGAAATTTTTATAACCGGCTTCATATTAAAGCATCTCTTTCATTGACTTTTTTGTAGGTTTGAATTAACCTTTTGTGCAAAAAGTAAGTAAAAAAGTAGAAATTTCCCGGCAAATTTTCACAATTTCGTGCAACATGCAAATAATATCAGATGCATGACCTTAAAAATCTACATTGTACTTACAATAATCGAACCTCTATCCCGATCACTACACAATTTATTAATCCACCCGGAGACATGTTTCGGTGTAGGGATGATGTTAAATGGAGGTGGCACTGTGTCTCCATCTTCGAAATACGACATCCAAAGGTTGCTGCGAGCGAATTTCCATTCAATGTCGGATCTTTCCTGTATGAATAGAAATTTAAATACAATAATAAATTAATTTATTATCAAATAAATAATATTTTAAATGAAAGCAAAGGAACAGAAATGGGAGTTTACCTAGCTGGGCATACATATAAAAAACTTATCAGATCAATGATTCAACAATTTCCAAGCTGTGAGTTGGTATTTAGCTCCAACTTATTACTTTTGCTTATTAATCTTTTGATTAACTTATAAATAATTTGTCTATTAAAACATAAGTAGTTTTATTAACTTACGGAGATAATTTGGTAGGAATTAGACATCATAGCGATGAGCATGTTGAGTAACACAATGATGTTGATGACGGAGTACGATCCAAATGTAAGGAGCGCCCAGAATCGAGTAAAACTTTTTATCCCGGTGAGCTCAAAGCAGGTCAAATCCACGAGACCAAAGGACGCCCAGAAGAGTGATTGAGATGTTTCAAATAAGCTGTGGAATATTAATTTTGTAATATTTCAATATAGCTATTATTAATTATTATTTAATTTTGTCATTTCAATATGTCTCAAAGTACAAGCAACACGCTAAACATGCAAAATTCCAAAACCACTGGACCATTTTAGTAAATATAGCTCGAGTCCTTACGAAAACAAAATTTAGAAATATGCATGACATAACAGAAAAACCTCACATTCTTTTTCCCAAATAAATGATTCCTAGTGAATAAATTTCATTTGAAGAGTATGGCGTTTTACTCCTATGTAACCCCGATACTGAACCCTAACCACTTAATAAATACCTACTTAGATTTATAATCTT
This sequence comes from Aporia crataegi, assembly GCA_912999735.1. Classification (NCBI taxonomy): domain Eukaryota; kingdom Metazoa; phylum Arthropoda; class Insecta; order Lepidoptera; family Pieridae; genus Aporia; species Aporia crataegi. Next base: position 6,345,689 of record OU538733.1, on the reverse strand, counting down.
TTATAATATATTTATTTTGACATTTTACCTCAGACATGTTACTAAAACATTGTAAAATTTAGATTTACATTCAATTGTAAACACTGGTGTTTAATAATGTAACAGTATGTAACTTAGATTTAACTAACGTTCAAAGCGATCATGAGATTCTATATAAGCATAAATGAATTTGAATTAGAGTTAATAGTAAAATTACTCTCACAAAATATGTATGAATAACATTCGTACTTTTTATTTTGATAATTTTTTTCAGTAAGCGATTTATTCTAATTAACACTATCAATCAATTGACTACATTTTTGCTTAATAAATCTTACTTAGCGTAACGCCTCCAAATGGTGCAGGCTCTCTCTTGACTATCGAAGTCCGGAAGGTCGGGGTTCGGTAAATGATAACATTTGTTTTTCTCTAATTCTGCGTAGTACCACATCAGCTGGTTTAGACCTGAATAAAAAGACAAATTTATTATTTTATCGGTATTCAGTACTAAAAAATATTTAACTTTAATTCATAATGGGTTTATTCAAAATTTAAGGACCGAAGGAACTCGCAGTTTAAGATTATTTTGTACTCATAGAACCCGGATAGGATTCTTCACACTTTAATGATTCTTATGATCTATACATACTCGCAGTGGCGTAGCTAGGCGTGGGCCAAGTGGGCCTGCGCCCACGGCCTCGCACTTAAAGGAGCCTCGCAAGGCCTCTTCAAGTAAAAATCAACTTAAATTCTTTATTTATTTTTTAATAAAATAAGAATCTCAAAAATATAGGCCACACTCGTAACACTGTGTGAAATCAGCTGTGTCTAGCAACACAGCTTAGCTTTGCCAAACGTTTCTTTACATGCATAGGTATTTCAAACAAAACAGTGAAGGTCGTAAACATTTTGATAAAAAGTAAGGATTTCAAAAATTCTAGAAGTAGGTACCTAATTCAGAATAAGATAGTTTATAACTTGTAGGATCTGGATTAAAGTACCATAACATTTTACGCTTCATAAAGAGACGGTAAAGCATGTTTGCTAAGATAGACTTATTGGCTAGATGTTGGAAACGAAAGAAAAGGGGCCTCGCTTACCGTGTCGGGGTCTCGACTTCGCCCACGCGTATAAAAGGCCACGCTACGCCACTGCATACTCGTATTGTTGTAGTAGAAAACTACTTTTAGATACTATTCACGTACAGGACGTTAATTTATACTCCTCTGCTTATAAAATTGCGCAATTCCCGACATCTGTTTACATTAGCAATAAAATATTGTGATACAAAATCATAAATTTACCAAAATGATATACATTTTGTATGTTTGATATGATTACAGTTACACAACTTAACAGCTGAAATAATTTTGATCCATAAAAGTGTTATTTTCACCCAAATGAAGTCACATACATCATCCAGTATGTTATACTTTGAAAACAAAGCACTCTAGCAAGCAATAGTAATAAATAATAATATGAGAGAGATAATAAAATCAAGTCGATTTTGTATGCGATATGCGAATTTATGGTCTCATAGTGGGTCTGTAAATTGTATGTTGTCACACAGTACTGTATATTGAGATTAATGTACCTTTTACCCTTAAACTAAGACGCCTGGCTATAGAACTAAACATCTGATTGATGTTTTTATATCATATGGCATTTCGTCTTCGTTGGTTAAGAACTAAATGTGCCTATTTCTAAGAGAATTTGTATGCTGTAGAATTTATAAAAATTAGTGTAAACTTTTTCATTTAAGCAAATGCTTAAAGGTTTTGTTTTTGCGAAACAATTAAAATTATTTTATAACAGTCTTTGTGTATATTTAAATGACAAATAATTAAAAATTTAATTAAAAATAATAAGTTATATTAAAAATCACTCACCACATCCAAAAGCGAATAGCACCAACATATAAACGAAGAAGAACTTCAAAATATCCAATATCATTCTGCCGAGTGAGACCTGAAGGGGGCCAAGATGAGGGTTGATGGAGAAAATATGGACCAATTTGAGAAATGAGAAGATCATGCCGGCTGCAAAAGCACCTTCAGAGAGTAGCATGGGGTCGAAGGAATCCCAGCGCTCCCGGGGGTACCACGGGTCCTTACCGTTTCTGTGGTCGCGCTGTGAATATACAAACTTTAATAAACTTAATATTCGAAAAATTTATATATGGAATAAACTAAAGAGTCATAGGCACTTCATCTAAGGCTTACTAGCTACAAAGCATCTTTTCTTATTCTGGATACATAACTTTTTTGCGTACTTAAATTTGAATTTGTGCTAATTAAAAATAAATGTAAATATTTTCTTTTGATAATTAAATCTGTATGAAATAAACTCATTTACATATTACATGAAACATACCTGTACAATGTACCACGATGAGAAACGCAGACAGATCCAGGCGATATAGAACATATTTGTGATGAAGTCAACCATGTTCCAGAGGTCGCTTATGTATTCCAACAGACCGCCGTTCCATAGAGAACGGATTTCACCCCATATTAAACCTTATTAATAAGAATAATATAAATAAAGTACTGAATAAAAGAACTATAGTCTAATATTGTCCTTACTAATCAACCTAGTGTAGTAATCTTTATTCAGCTATCAATATGTCTCTTTCTTGCAAGCGCATTTTACATTAGCGCGAAAAGAACAGCATTTGTGTTTTTGAATAAAGTTGAAAATGTTTATAGGTAAGCGGGTATGTTTACAAAAATCTTGATGTAGACTTTTTCTTTCATGTACAAATTTATAGGCACAATTGAAACGTTATTTTAAAATTTATTTAGCCATTTATGTATTTATATATAGTTTATTACTTACAATTAAGCTTTCATTGAAATCGGAGTTCAGATATACCATACGGAGTATAATATACTAAATCTAAAGAAAGGTAATTAATTGTCTATGCATTTCTAATGAATAAAAATTTACTTGCTATGTAGACGATGACGCAGAATTCTATTAGACCAGGTAGAGATCCCCTTTCGTGTTCTTTCCAATATTGCACTAGTTCTTGCAGCCATGATATACCAGAATATTCCAGCAATAGAAATTCCGCCCTTTGAGATGCCAACGACAATAGAGCTGCAATCAATTTGTTGGAAAAGTATTGTAAGATGTCCTGTATTATTATAAAATTATGTACTGTAATATTTCAGACTATTGTTTGATTTTTGAAAAAGTCTTCGAACATTAAAATCGATACAGCGGTTATTAAGGCATGACATAAAGTTTCCTATTTGTGTATTAGGATTTACTAACATAAAAACAACATGTAAGAGGAGCTGTGACAGATGAACTTGACGAATGGTTTCTTCATAAACTGGCCATATTCCGAATCGGGAGACATCATATAGATCGAACAGTATATCGGGAACATTGCACCGAGTTTTGCCACCTGAAAAAATATATTGCTTCATTTTGAAAGAATTTTTTTAAAAATAATCTGTTAAGAAGGTTTTATAATTGTAAGTACTATTTTATTCTTCGTCTTCATACTTTTATTTTTTATGTCATTGTCACTATATTCTTTTACACTTGAAATAAAGATTTTAATATGATCAACCTTTTTTCCAATTGAAGGAATTATTAAATAGTGAATAAAACACTGATGATAGTTTATGCATTGATAAAAATTATCTTATTATCTTATTATTGTTTTTTTTATTATTAAGAAAATAACTTAATAAAATGTGCCGCTTATGAATGTTATAAATTGTTTAGTTCACACCCACCTTTATCGTAATTTTATTTAATGCAATTAACACTCAGGATAGAAAATTCTAATAAGCTTAAGTTAGATTTTTAAATAATCGATTAACCTTATTAAAATGTGTTTCTTCATTTCGTGACTTAATAAGGTAATTTAAAACATTACCGATGCTCTTATTCGTGATCTACATTTTTCAAATTTGTTCAGCGTTATAGCCATAAAAGTGATATCTATGTAGTACATATTAAAAATCAGATATTCCCAGTTTTATGATACTTGTTTAGTTACGGGAGCGAGGACAGCGCTGATGTGGTCGGTATGGTGTGGACTGTATGTTCCAGACAACTATCACTGTTGCAGAAAGCACTAACTTTTTGCTGAATACTTTTCTCGCATCGCCAAGAGGCTTCGGTGCTTAGCTTGCTCGCGAATCTTAATGATTTCTTTGTCTCTTCACCGGAAAGAGACCTTTTCGTCACAGGAGCGAGGAAACTAGTAGGTACCCACAAGATAATGTTAGAGGCGAACCATTGAGTTTGGTCAATGGTTTATTTATGTTTTTTTAAATGTTTTTACTTTTTCTTGTTCTTGGCTTAAGGGCCGTAAATGTATATAAATAAATTGTTTGAGAAATGATTGCCTTACCTGAATACATTGCCCGACAATGTTTTTTCTCTTGAACCCTGGAAGACCTTCATACCAAATAGCGCCGAGTAGTTGTTGTACGTTAGGGTGTGCCACGAACTGCAGAAAAGAAATGTCTTACTTGTCTCAATGTCTTTACTCAACTGTCTTTTAAAATAACCAGTTTATTTAATTATATAATTTATTAACAAACGACTTTCAAATATAAACTTAAATATTTTTAACCATTTTTTTTTTGTTTAGGAAGACTTATCATTTCGTAGGTAGGTACCATTTTTTCCTCTCAATAATTCCTATAATCTGTGAAAGTGGTGTTTTTTTTTAAATTATTTTGTATATCCAACCATTTTCTGTTTGTATTTAATCGCCAGTTTGAGCCTGCCAAGGGTCTGTCGCTCGCCAGGTTCCCAACAGTCCATCTCCCAAGGGTTGTAGTTTAACATAATTTCTAATTCATGTGAGGTTCGAGTGTGGTCCAGTAATGAGGTGGCGAATTCTTGTACTTGTTGTCTTAAGGCCTATGAAAAAATTATAATTTTAGCCAGCAATTAAAGTGATGTAAGAATCACAGGTAATTCACAAATAATATATCGTCTAATAAAGTAATAGTTCAAAATATTTTAAGATAGAATGTTTTCCATGCACACCTTATATTCTACACGGAATTCAGTTTCCATATGACTAAGATTGTTAAGCTCCCAGGACAGTTCAAATGCGGTGAGTACGGGATCGGCAGAAGACAATGCGATAAGGGAAGGAGAACTGAGCGCCCGATAGGAGTTGATACGGGCCTGCGAATGGCGGAGCGAATCTTCAGTCGATGACTTCACACATTCATCGCAACCACACCTATAATAAATATAATGAGAATATCCATGTATTACATGTCAATACGTCTCTATATAATAAGTATGATAGGAAATATATTAGATATTAGTTGTGCCCTGCGGTTCCACCCGTGTTAATTTTGTCGTAACGTGATGTTATATAGCCCGAATAAAATTGCGAGCAGCAATTTCATGTACTTTGTCCGCGCGGAATAGTTATTTTTTATTATTTTTTATATTAGTTTCTAAAATAGAAGTAGCCTAAGTTACTCCTTATTACATCAGCTATCTGCTAGTGAAAGTCCCGTATAGTGAGAAACTACCTATTTTTCATACCCCTAAGTGATAAGGGTAGCCCACTCCAAAAATTAATATGACAAAACAACGTTTGCCGGGTCAGCTAGTATTTTATGAAATAAATTACGTACAAATATGATTTTTACAACTACTAAGTACATAAAACCAAAACTCAACAACGCTGACAGTGTCTTCCGTCTATGTAACAATTAGTTTTGATCTAGCTTTATAAGGCGTCCTAGATATGAAAAAAAAATCTTCTTCTTCAGCAATAGATGATAAAATGTCTCTAAGGAATGAGCATGGTTTGTAATTTTAGCAAACTACAAAATTTTACAAACCTACTACGAGCAATAGCTATTGAAATTTCGTATTTATTGACTTCGTCATAGAAAGAGCGTCTTTCTTTTATCTAACTGCAGAAGATTCTTCAAGCGGGCATAACATAAATTTTATTACTCTAAGAATTCGCAGTATTTTTACAATTCAACAGAAAGGAATTAGCTACCAAAAGATCTGATTGAAGACTCATGAGCTTAAGTTAGGGAAGATTTTGATTGTTCTAGCATATTACAGAAGATGGCTACTTCTAGAAGGAATAATTGGAGTTCTGTACCTACTTGACGTCGTGAGGCACGGGTAGTGTGGCACCTCTGTCCAACAGTAGCTTCAGGATTTCATAGTGGTTTCGATGAGCAGCTAGGATCAGGGGAGTAATGTCTGATGTGAAGGTGGCTGATGCTGGGTCTACTGATTCCCAGCTCTGAAAAAAATTTGTTTATATAGTCACAGGAGTAAATCTTCCTAATGTTCACTTCCGATTTATCTCAGTATGGAACTGAATTCACTAAAATTAATTTAGATAGTAAAAAGCTATGGAATTAATAAATTTATGCGTCAACCATCTGAGTAATTAATTAATATTTTTTTCATACATTTTAAGTCTACTATCTCAGATATTTTGGAGTTATTCCAGACTTCTTAAGAATAAAACCAAAACTGGAGGGGGAAATAATTTTATATATTTTTTAAATTTAAATATTTGTTAACAAGAAAACTTCAGATCGAGTTAACTTAATAATTGCTAAACAACTCATTGTGTTTAAGACAAGACTCACATAAGGTTCTCCAGGCACATGATGCTCCTCTTCCCACTGCAGCAGCATTTCGACAGCCTCCACGTACTCCTCCTTGATCGCATGCAAAAGTGCATCCTGTATAATAAAAATCACATCATTAGATTCCACCTGCGTAGTACTTCATGTTTTATTTGAGTGCATACTAAATTAGAATTTGGATAATTCTAGAAGGAATAATTAAATTTAAGGTTTTTAGGGTCTTTCACTATAACTGAAATGTTAACAAGATTAGTATTTTATTTAGGCTAGTATTTTAATGATAGGGTTCAGTGCAAAGAATCAAATTAGTTGGGACAACTCACATACCTTGAGGTGATCACATATTGAGTAGATGAAGCTTGTGTTATGGTAACCTTTGGTTATTAATTAGTTAATTCTCTTTTTAATGAGGTCTCGGGATGAGGCTAATTTTAAACATGAATTTAAAAATGTTTTCCCAAAAATGTTTATTAGATTAATAATTTCTAGTAAAACATGATATCCTAGCTTCATTACACGGTAAGAAGGAAGTTGGCATATTTAAATGATATATTAGGTATTTAATATCTGAATCATATGATTTTTTTTTTATAATATAAGAAAATCGAGTTTATTTGAGACGGTTAGAATAATATTGGGAATTAATTTAATATTTTTTATAAATGTTGTTTAACTTTAACAAATGTTTTTAATGCTGTTGTTACTAAAATGAAACAAAAAACTTTGAACGTGTTTGCAGAACCATTCTAATTCATAAAAAAATATCCTTATATTATGTTATTTTTATTTGAAAGCAGTATTCGAGGTTCTTAGCTAAAATTTTTAAAGTTCATCAATTTAAGAGGTGCCAAAAATTGATTTCAGTTTAACATGACAGAGGGTTTAAAATTTACTTCAATTTCACTTTTAGAATTAGACTTTTCTTTAGTTATGAGAAATCTTTTAGAACTTAAAGACCATTTCCTTACATGAATAAAATAAACCCACATTTTAAGATATTTCACTTACAAATCATATTTCGCGTAGTGAGAGAAACTATAGATTGATTTCCCTGAGGAATATTGGAACTCTTTGTATTTCTGTTTATAAATAATTTTATAAATATGTACACTTGGTAACGATGCAAGGTGCTCGTGATTTTGACTTCTTTTTTGACTCAGTGATATCTTTTTCGAAATAATAATTATTGACTACAAAATTAGCTTCTTAAATATCTTTCATTACTACAGTATAGCTACAAAGTCCGAGTGAATTCTGATAAGTAATTATGCGTACAGACAAGATAGATAGTTCCATCAATTTTACATTTAACTTGCGACTTCATCCATGTCGCGATTTACAATATACTTATACAACACAACACCTTACACAAACCCAGTCTAGCTTCTCATCAAATTAATTTTAAAATTGGTTCAGTAGTTCCTGATTTTATTAACTACTAACAAAAGTACAAAGTTTTCTCTTTGTAATATTGGTATAAATATTACTAATCGATTAAACATGCATAAAAATCCGTTTAACGTATGTGATTCGTGCCATATTTTTTTCGTTTTAGAAAAATCATCGTTTTATAGAATTGCTTAGCTAAAGCGTACAAAATTGCTTAGCCTAAGTTCTATAACATAACTTAGACTATATCTTTGCAAAGATCATTTCGGGTGCCAAATATTGATTTCAATTTCTATGTGATTTAAAAACATTTCTTGAAATTTTCCAGAAATAAAAAATAGGCCAAAGTAAAAAGTCATACAAAGTATATGTACCTACTCGTGGACAAATAATATGGGTCAGCGTCAAAATTCTCTATATCTTGCAAATTAATGATGTTACATGCATGAAACTAACTTTATATTAAATATAATTTCAATACCGTATGATATAAAACCATAAATGTTACACAACGTTATTGAAAAGAAATGTAAGAAATGTTCGAATTTGGTAATAAATTCAAATCACGCGTGTTTTATTTTCCTTATTTTCTCACTTTTCTTTTTCAATCTGTCACATCGAAATGACAAAAGGCTGTTATCACCGTCTTTCACGGTTAATATTGAAATTACTATCATGGCGCTAAAACCTTAGGCGTGTCACTTTCTACGGTCAGAGTCTAACGTTTCCCAGAAACTGATAGAACATTAGAGGAACAGAAACCGGCAGACCGAGTGACCGAGTTTTGTACTGACAAGTATAGGTACTTTAAAAAATTCAAACCAAAAATTTCGACTTCCATTAAAGTCATATTAAAACTTCAATATCAGGCTTAGTCAACATATTAAGCATCAGCCTCGCCAAAATAATAGCCTATTTAACCAAAATGTAAGACGTAAGGGCTTTCGCACATGGGTCGTAGGCGTAGTTGTCAGCGTTAGTGTAGCGTAATTACGATACGCGCACGAGACGCGGAGTGTCCTACAAACGAATCGTCGCGTAGACGTATCGTTTTGTAATATCTCAGTTAAAATTATGGCGTCAAGCGTACAAGATGTGTTTGGGAAATTTATTGATGATCTTACCTTCTCTTCAGACGAAGAAGGTTTCTTGTTATTTGATTTCGTTAGAAGTAGAAAGCGACGTGCCTAAGCTTTCTCCGTTACATCTTTCCTAGAGTAATCACTTAATGAATGATTATATAGGCAAGGCAATGTTTCGATTAGGCTCACAAATTCTATAACTTTTGCAGTAAACATTATAAAATAAAAAAATTGTCGCTTCCTTTTTTACGCCAGTACGCTACGACTATAGTAATGACACTGAACACCTCATAAGATACGATGCAGCACTGCCTCGTGTGCGGACTTGTTTGAACATGTTCCTGCTCGTATTGCTCTCGTACTACGCGCGTTCTACGATACGCTTACGATACGACGCCATGTGCGAAGGGGCTAACGATGTTTAGACGTAAAAGTCGGCTTAATCGCAGAGGAATTTAACATTAACATGAATCACGTTTACGATAAGTAAATTAAGACTAATTTACGATAAGGAAAGCAAATTAATTTGCATTAAGTAAATTAAGTCGATAGATGTGAGAGGCAAGTGAGTGGGTGATTTCCCAACCGCCTCCGTGACCAAGAGGTTAACGCGTCTGCGTGTTGCCGGAATTCAAACTCAGGACGAGTTTGAATTCCGGGGAATTCCAAATTCCTAATGAATGTTTCGGTCGGGTAGGCTGGTCACCTACTTGCCCGTAAAGAAAAATGATCAGTGAAACAGATACAGAAATGTGTTTACTAGGGGTTACGGGAATTCACTTAAATAAAGTTGATGATAGATTATTAGTGATATTTGAGAGATAAAAATTATATCTGTTCGAAAACTAGCCTATATTATGTAAATTGTAAATACTTCGAATTTTTTTTTTAAAAATGTGTTTTTTGTTAGTAATAAATATAAACCTAAGCTACTTGACCGATCTTAAAAATCTTTCGGATGGGAAGCTACTCTTTCTAGACTAACAAAAATTGTTTTAGAAGGACACCGAAGTCATTAATCTAATCACTGAGGGGTTCCCTAGTGGGACGCACGTCGGACCTTCGGGTTCTTTTGTATTTAAAAAAATGATAGTAACTCTCATGGCCATGAAATGGACCGGCCCACAAGGAAGACTAATGTAAGAGTAATGTGGACAGACCACTAAAAAGATGGATAGATGACATTATATCGGTGGTAAGGAGGAACTGGGCAAAAGTAGCGCGGAACAGAGAGGAATGGAGGAAATCGGAGGAGGCCTAAAGCCAACAATGTAATCTACACAATCTAATAAGAAACTAAAAATATAGAAATGTATTGTGGCTAATTTGAGGTTTATAAGAAATAAAAAGGCTTAATTATTATTAAAGTAACTTATAAATAGGAATAGACACCGAAGTAAACTCTTTAATATATCGACTTTATGCTCCATTGAAGATAAAAGAATTAAGAAAAATGAGTGAAAATTAGCGACAATTTTCAGTGAAGTTTCCGCTTAGAAAATAAAGTTATAAGTGAGAGCAGCACACCGTAACACAATTATATCGAGCTTGCGGCAATCAACAAGGTTACTATAGTTACCTATAGGCAGTTGCTAGAAACATAATATATGAAAAAGAAATGTGGATACATCATGGGTACATTCAAATACTATACATTAGTTAGTTTTAAGCGATATACAGTTATGATATACATATATAATTATATAAAGTATATAAGTAATATACCTAAGAGAAAATGAGCATTTTACATTTAGATTAATTTATTTTATGAATTAGATAATTTTCATCTTATTAACTGTTAGCGTAGCTCAATTGGTCACGACTACAAAAGGCTGACCGAATAATTGCTTGTAAAAAAGCTTCGTAATACAGACACAGAAATGTGTTTTGCCGTTCCTCCGCTGAGGTGTCTACGGGATTTCGCTTTTAATGATAAAAATACAACTAAAGTACATAAATAAGTCCTCCATATATATCCATATCTATACTATGTTCAAACGAAATCAATTAAAAGCGATCAAACAAGTTTTTATGGTTTTTATGAAAATTACTTTTAAAGATGTTACAAAAATATGCTGACTTGAACCTTTATGCCATCGTCTCTATAGACATAATAGCGTGACTGAGTTTAATAATAGACTTAATTTGCTAAGTAACGATTGCTGTTCGCAAAATAATTTATCCTAAAACATTATACATGTGCATTTTTAGTCCTATAGAGGTTTATTGTTAATTTTTAAAACCATTTGAAATTAATACAAAAATCTATTGCCGTAGGTAGCATCATGTAAATGCGTGGTAAAAACATTTTGTATCATACGTAGGGTACCTACTTAGGTAGTAAATACAATAAAAATATATATTTAGATATTCTGTAGAAAAAATTGGCGACAATTAAAAAAACAATTGCACTGTGAGAACGCAAAAACTGACTGTCTGCTTTTCTTTACTTTTTTGGCCTTTTAATTTGTCCAAATTCTTTAAATTATTTTTCAACTTTATTGCATACCTACCCGATAAAATGCGAATTACAATTAATTGAAATTCTGGATTGTGACTTGAGATTTTGATTGCGGGCCTCTGGAGCCATTGCGCTATAGTGCTATTACACTTACCTTAACTTTGATGCCAGCTTCGAGGAAAAGTCTTATAAGTTCGATGTTTTCATTTTCGATGGCAGCGATGAGCGCTGACCTGTTGAGAGGGTCCACGCAGTTGATGTCCAATACTTCTGGTTTCGATGCATACTCAGTTATCAACCTGGAACAATCAATTGAAATTTTTAGTTTATTTGAGTATCTATTTGACACTTATTTGACAGATGTTAGTTGAGACTTTTGGGACTCGAGAGGAATTTTTCGGCCAAGGCCCAAGGTTTTATTTTGGGTATGAAATATAAATCCCAACAAAAATGATGAGCCTTTTGTCTATACTCTATAGTAATGTCTTTTATTAACGCGAGTACCACACATTTAATGAAAACACTTAAAATGGATTAAGAAAAAGCAGATATTTAACAAAATTATTTAATTATTTCTACTTTTTCCCGTTTAGCGTGTCTTACAACTGTGTATAGTGCTGACTGCTGTAATAATGTAAGTATTTTTTTACTTATTGTGCAAATGTAATATTTTTTATATTCATTAAAAATATTACTTTAAATTAAATAGGTTAGTAGTAGTAGGAATAAAGCTACTTATTCAGAAAATATTTTTTAAGAACCAAAACGCTTTAAAAAAGATATTTTTAATTGAAGTATAGTTTCGATATTTTACTGATAGAATTTAGTTATATAGCAACTTTTCTTTTTGGTTCATTTTGTAGTTTACAGACAATCCCACTCTGCGTTTCCATATAAATTTTTCAAACCACTTCAAAAAAGGTTGAGGCTCTCGATTTGATGTTTTTTTTCGTATAGGTATTATTACGCCTCTATATATACGACAAAATCCTTAGGTGATCTCGCATAAATTATGGAAAATGATTTAAAAAAAAAATTGTTTTTAAAAAAAATTAAAGTCTATTCTTTTTAGTTTGAAATAGTTTTCATGTGTTTTTAAGTCAACACCATGAAAGAGATTTTAGTCTAGACTAGAGCTCTGTCTTAGCACAGTAACCTAAATCATTTAATCCAAGTCAATCAAATACTGTCTATCCGGATAAATGGCATTACAACTAACCGTGACATACAAATGCACGTGAAGACAAATAAGATTATGTTCTTATAGTGATTCCCTTACAACGACCTGTTAGTACATTCTTTTTGTTTCTTAGCGGCTTCTGATTGAATTGAATTTTCAGTTTGAATTAAACGTCAGAAATCGTTTACATTGGAGAGATTGTTTGAGAAAATTTTATAACTAAGATTTTGATTTGGCGAAGGAGATTAAAAACCTTCTGTTATGCAAATTTAATAAAAAGGCTTCCCATAATAGAGAAACAATTTTTTTAGAGCATTTAACGCTCAAAACATACATTTATATAAAAATCTTTTTGTATGTCTATAGTAAAAACAAAGTACGTTTACATGTAACAATCAATATAGATGCAAAATTTTATTAATCGCATTTTTATTTAAAAATCGACTCTCATCAAAGTAAAGTTGTAGAGCGGTCTATGAATTTGAGCTTTATACTTTAAGACTTTACCGTTTAACAGTTGCATAGTCTCCCCGATCGGCGTTAAGCAGAAAAGTCTTCTCTTCTCTTGTCAGCGGCCGCTCATAGACGCTCCTGAGGTCATGCTGGCTGTTCCGCAGAGCTTCCTGGGAGCTGCCGAGAAGCTCCTCCCTGGAGCCGCGGTTCATCGTGTCCTGAAACGTAATAATCATGGGTAATTTGCTTCTTCTTCAGTGCTTCGTATCATCTCGATGTTTATCGATTCTGGCACTACTTCTTTGTGGAACCAGCTCTTTTCTTCTAAATGCTTACCACTTTTTAAAAGACCGGTAACCCACTTGCGTTCCATATGGCTTTAAGCGATAACACCGCACCACTCTTAACATTAAGTAAGCCTTCAAACAAGAGCACATATATTATGCAATTTCTGATAATATTGTTTGATACATGTTAATAAAACTCTATTATATTACTTATAATTGAGTCCACTACACGTAATTACGACGTTTAATATTAAAGTAATATGCTGTACTAAAGATATTAAAGTAATGTAGTGCAGCAGAAATTATTAAAAGAAATGAAAATATTTTTAAGCTTTTAAGATGGCATTATGAGCTTACCATAAGTTTGAAAAATAACGTAGCGATAGGTAGTCACGTTGGTAGGTATGGATCGTTACTGAGAAATCTATTATTTTCTTGTCACTTGTTAAGTGATAAAACGATATGTAAATAGAACAGTTATAACAAGGCTTTCACCCTGATTTTACGTGTTTTACATGAGTCGTCGTTAAAGAAACAGATAAACGTGGTAAAAGGAGAGTCAAATACATATAAATTGATAACTTTATAGTGTATGTCAGTATAAATAGATAAATAAATAAGTCATGGTCATCACTCACACTTTTTTAGTCTTTATGTTCGAGTTGATTGTCGATTAGAAAGTTTTATATGAATTTAACTGGAATTTTTATAGGATTTAAATGTGACATACCTGATGATACAAGGATTTGTTGTAATTAATAAATAATGTTTTCAACATCTTAAGTACATAGTCTCTGACAAAAATGTAACGAACAATGGCATGACAGCTATTTTTCACAGTGCGAGAATCTTGAAAAATTGAGTCATATAAAAGGGGAAATCTGATGTGTTTATTTGGGTTTCAACATAATAAGACGAATCGCGGGTTGTCACTGTAATCTTATATGATTTATTTTTTACGATACGTGTCTGGACAATGATAGTATAAACGTATCCACGTATATTTATTCATCAACTAACTGTACATGAGGAGGTTTTCAATTTGGGTGTATATTTTCGGTTTTTGGAGGTTTAATCTATGTAGGCGATATGATAACTTCAACATCTGTGCATTATTAATTTTAATAAGCCCGTGGGGCACCTTGTGGCGAGGTGTTGGGTGACAGACTCACAGATGCCCAGGGAAGCGCTGTTCTTCATCTTCAGTTTGCTTTCACCGGCAGAGCAAAAGTCAACCCCCCACGGACCTGTGATGTCTGCTGTGGTGCCAAATTTCTCTAAAAGCTGTTTATCCAATGTTGCCCTATTTTGACATGTCTGGCGAAAAATGAGGGCCCATTAAACGAACTAGCGAGTCATAGTCTGCCAGCATTTTTTCTATTTTAGAACAGAAAGGCAGACGCCATAGTACTGAAATTATCCTGGTGTCCAACACACAACACATTTCTTAAAGGAACCACTGTCTATCTCCTAGATGTATTCTCACGTAAGCTTCCTAAAGGCATTCCTTTTAGGAAGTAATGTATAAATTGTTATAAAGAGATATATAATAATAATTTTATACGGAAAATTAAGATTACCTCGTTCATATCAAATCTAATACGTATTCGCCGACTTCGCTTTTTTCGCTTCATTTTTGAACACTACATAGAACTGATTGATTGAACTAAATATTTGTTTTTATTACACAAAATCACTGTACTATAAAATAAATCAGGATAAACAAATAAAGAACCGACGCGCGCGCATCTAATTTAAGCGCTCTCCTAACTGACGGGTAGGTGCTATTTCCATCATCCAACTATGCATATAAAAAATTTGTAAATATGTGTGCCTGTGTGTAAAAGATATTTAAGAATCTTCTCTAACTATATTTGTCAAACCCCGTTAATAATTAGTGTGTTAATAGTGTGAAGTGTGTATTTGTCTGTGGCATCCTAATTCCAAAACGAATGTTTTTTATATAAAAGGTGAATTAATCGAATTTGTAAGACCAACTAAAGACTGTATAATATCTACTCTAGTAGAGAAGATAA
Organism: Aporia crataegi; assembly: GCA_912999735.1. Taxonomy (NCBI): domain Eukaryota; kingdom Metazoa; phylum Arthropoda; class Insecta; order Lepidoptera; family Pieridae; genus Aporia; species Aporia crataegi. Next base: position 6,330,205 of record OU538733.1, on the reverse strand, counting down.
AGGATCTAGTAGTATTAGGACATAGTCTGAACATACCGGCGCTATTTGATCACTTTTCGGGCGAGTAGGTGAAAAATACATTTTTTTTCACGGTAATCGAACCCTACGAGCTACGATACACCATTATTCTTTATACTACGTGCAAAATGGTAAATAATATAGGTTATTAAAATTAAATATTACGCAGATGGGTGGGCAATACTTAATATTTATATTTAATATAAGGATTCGAAGAATTTTTAATGTATTGACAGATTAATATAGTTATGATTGAAATACGATGGAGGTCGTGACATTGAGGTCATTGAATCTTTAAAATACTGCATCGAAAAAATATAAAATTAGTTTTAATGATATCATCAGCCTCTTTAAAAGGCTCAGCGTAGGCGGCCTTTTGAAGAGAGATGTGCTGTTTTCTTGAAGGTACACCCGGAAATGCCTTTGAAGGAATGTGGTTCCACAAAGTGGTGCGTGGCTCAGTTGTGAAACGACAAATCACTTAAATAATCGGTAACTTTAAGCTTTAGCGTAAGGATTTTTATTTTCACAAGTAGGTATGTTTTAAATTCAATTTTTATATGTGTTTGTGTAAAATGGCGGACGGAATCATAGCGTGGCTATATAAGTGGAATGGTTCAAATATTAGTTCGGACAAAGTTCGAAAATAGTACTTCGCTTGCGATCTTATTGAAAAATCGAATACAATTAACTTTTAAGGAACTATTTTTTTTATTTCTAAATCGTAAAGTTGTGTAGTATAATTGTGGAAGTCATCATTAATATTAATCCTGTTTAAATATTTTCTGATATACAATATATTTTGTGGGAAATCCTAAAATATTAATTTAAATGTAATGATGCTAATGCTTAAAATCAGTATAGCAGTAAACTTTATTTTCGCGAATAGACAGACGCAGCGAGGAAATTTATTTTTAATAATGTGTTATACTGGGGCATTAATATGGAGCAAAGATGATCAATCGCCAGTAATACTGATTGAAGAACGTATTCTGTTAGTTTTTGTAAATAGATCTGCATGGAAATGATTTAAATGCCTGCAGTTGTGGAGGAGTCACAGTGTCAGCGTTATTTTGTAATTATAATCGTACAAAGTTTTTAAATATCATCAAAAACATCAGTGTTTTAAATGATTTTTATACAATTAATGTTCTAATACAAAACTTAAAAGCCTGCGTTAGAAAAATGAGTTAGTAACATCAATGTTTATTTCAGAGGCTGATTCCGTAATTATTACTTAATTTTTATCACGACGAAAAATTAATACTTACATAAAAACTTAGCGATTGTCAAATAAAAATTACAATGATCTTTTGCAGTAATCTAATTTCAGCTTATTTATTACTAACTTATTTTTTAATGTAAAAAAGCATGTTACTTAAGAATTTCCATAACCAAATTGGGATATTAAAAATGGCCTCATTTTGTTTTCGATTCCGAATAGTGATTTTGAGAACAATCTAATAATAAACTACATTTAGGTTTTATTAATATCTGAGGTAATAACAATTATGTCAGAAATATAGATTTAGATGAAGTTACCCTTCACCCTACGCCGTCGACGCTCGTCACTAAAAGGCCCGTCGACGGCGTGTTTAAAAAACGTAGTCTGCACAGGCCCTAAGAGTAATATAAATCGCTAACAGTGGAGTAACTTTAGTGAAACGAACCGATTCGTAAACATATTAATGGCTCACATCAAAGAGGAGAGCCATGTGCTGTTGATAGCTAATCATGATACTTTCAGCATTAGGTAAATGATACGAGAGATATATTTCCTCGGAAGAGCTGTAGCGTATTGAAAATTAATAGTTTCGGGAATTGAAGTAATACGACGTTGGTAATATAAATCGGTACCTACGTATACAATTTTCATATTTAATCTTGTCAATATTAATACTATGAAAATAAAATCTTTATTAAAAAATATTATGAAGAAATATTTTAAGAATTGTATCATTTTCATCATCACAGATTAAAGGGAGTGGTTTCTCTTTCTGACTGACAAAGACGAATTTGCGAGTTAAAAAATTAGTTGTAAAAAGTGTTAAGTTATAAGGAATTAATAATTAATTCCACAGGAAGTACATCCCACTGACAACAAAAATGTTTCGTTTTAATGAAAGTTCTGTCAAATACTTACATATTAAACTTCGAAAATATTTATTTGTACATTCGCGAGGTCTACCCATCTGGGTTCTACCCAGATGAAATGGTGGTAATCATCTCTTTATAGCCTAAATCTTGGTCAGATATAAATCACTCAAGATCTTATTTACGCGTACTATTTTTATTGCCCGCAATGATTTTTTGAGTGCTGCTGTATTTTGTACAGAATAAAAAAAATATATAAACAAACAGCATAGTTAAATTATTAAATAGCCTACTTAACCATTAACACACACTTAACCAAAATCACCTATTTTAGCATTATTTATTTATTAACACTTCGTTCCAATAACTGTAGACTACAATTCAACTTAAGCGTTGAAGTGCAACGGGCGGCCTTATCAAATAAAAGTAATAAAGTAAAGGAAAAGTGCATTTGTATTGAGGCAAGTTTTAGAATAAATAATAAATTACAAATCAAACTAAAGTGGCCATATTATCTGTGAAATAGGAGGCAATCATATAGTATCCGGCTTCCTTGTGGTACTTTAGAATGCTATAATTACAATGAGAGTAAGGTTAGTGTGTCAGGGTAGTAAGTATCGACCTTAAGCAGAGATTACATGCAAATTGGATAACGGGTGAATAGTGCATAAACGTGACACTACTAGATGTTTTACCTGTGTAACAGAAAGGCGATAAAAAACCGAAGAATTACATAGGATAGTATTAATAAGCTGGATAGCAAAGATCATGTTTCTCATGCGACCTCATATGGTGTAAGAATAAATTAGGTAGCATTTACGTTTGACTAGATCTAGAAAAAGATTCTTAGTTTAAGTCAAAAAGAACCTAACGAGTTCATTAAGAGTTCAAACTCGACTGAGTTGAAAATTTCTCTTTTTTGAAAAATCTCAAATGTTTTAAAAAGTTAAAATTTTATTTTAATATTTAATTTTATGAGTCCTGATGACAATGTCCACTTAATTTCAGTGGTTAAAACGATTAATAAATTGTTAACAAATAAAAATTAATTAATTGTTGTTGTTAAAAACAAATATGTTTTTCCAGCAATGAATGTAAAATATAACCAGCATTTTAAACGTTGATTGGTAGTTAGGATAGTTCTTTTATATACTTTATATTACGGATTTTTACTGAATTTTTATATTTTTCAAAACTTTTTGATCAGCGCTAGTCCGTCTCACGAGATGACTTCGTCATATGGAATTGACGAAGTAAAGTTAACAAGCTTTTAAGATCATTAAATTAGCCTTCAACCGTTTCTGTTCTAAGCAGAGGTTCCAGACTTTCTCTTGTACTAAGCATCGACAGAACAAGACAGACTTGCACACTAATTGCATTTAATTCAATCCGCAGCAAAAGGTTGTACCAAAAGTATCTGTTAATTTAATAATCTATATTAACGGATGTTAAGTCATCTGGCTTAACATCCGTTAAAAATAATCCGTTATAGATTAATTAAAAAAATTGTTAATAAATAATAAGATTATTATTTATTCAAAATATTTACATTTTTTTCAAAAAAACTTTCAATAAAATGTAACAAGATCGTAATCGTTTAGTGAATTTTACGAGAATTTTTCTAGATTACATGAGTAACTGTATAACGTTTATAAGAGCTTTATAACTCATAAAATATTCATAATAGCAAAAAGCAAAATCTTAAATACTAGTACCCTTAACGTGTTATAAAATAATGTGCTATTTAAACTAACATTGTAAGAATCGTTAAAGCATTACACGTTCCTAAGTCATACCAAGTATTGCAGACGCATTCAAATTGTCTTTTCGAGAAAAAGTTTACCAAACTAGGCAATAAAACTATCATATGAATTGGCGTTTTATAGTTTTTCTGTTTAAGCGAAAAAGTTATAACGGATATTCATATTAATTATCGTGCGTGGTAGTTTCTGTTACGGCTAACATTTAAATTTGTAGATTTTAAAGCTTGGTTTAGAGCAAAATGTGGGAACATGTCTCACAGTAGCACTATTAAATTTATGACTCAGTTTGATAAAATATTAATTGCGGCTTAATTTGTGTCTTCAACAAAATATTTGTTACTAGATACACGGTCCTACTTTGGAAAATATATTTGTCCAGTTTAATAATAATATTGTTGAGTATATCGAGATCATATTTTACATTTTTTTTTAAATTTCCAAATGTAGAATAAATACTAGTAATTAATTTTAATTAATTTAATTAGTTTGTTTTTTTTAAATTGATTATTAGGTACTTACTTAATTTTCTATATCCTATTTCATGATGTCCACTATGTACCACTACACAGAACAGACAGATACAATGTTGTGTCCTACGGGACACTAGCTAACAATATGGTAAGTGAATACCGTAATCGAATTTACGAAGTGGCCCAGCCCTGATAATAGTAATGGGGCGTGTCGATAAAATATATCGATATGTAAAAAATTCAAGTTTTTGATGGTTAAGAATTTGTTTTTTATTGTAGATGTATTTATTGCATGGAGACTTGTAGTGTCATAGTAATTTTATAGAGAACATAATTATCATAGTGGACAAATTATAGAAAAAGCAAATTTGTATTGACTGTCGATTTAAATATATAAAACGTAACTATCATTACAAAATAGAAATTTTGAATATTCTCTTGAATATTCATTTTGTTTTTGCTTATATTCTTTGAACAGAAAAAAAATTTCTTAGTCTCTTCTTTTTTATATATAATAGCGGACATCAGGCAGGCTTGATGGTAAGAAAATACCGCCGCCGCTGCAATCCGCGGTTTAGTTGCGTTGTCATTTTCTTCTTGACCTGTGACTTGTGAGATAAAAGCATTTTCAGTCCAAAATAAAATGTATGAATTAATGTCATAAAAATAGCTTAGAGTCAAAAGCGGTAAGCTTTTTTTGAAAATTTCCAAAAAATGTTTTTTACCATAACTGGGAAGGTAACTGGCGCGTAACGTGGCTATAATACCAATTACACAAAAAGATTTTTGAATAGTAGAGTACGTTCAAATAAATAATATTGACACAAAACAATGTTTAACTATAACAATATTTGGGGTTCTTCAGAAACTAGTTGAAACTACGAGTATTTATCGATATGTGGCTATCACTATCGCGAAACCACACTAATGCTATTAATGTAAGTCCGTCGCGGATATGTCGATATGTTTAAATTTTCCTATCATATCATATGGAACTGCCATTTATAACGAAATTCCTACAGGTAAAATTAATTGTCTAGAAAATTCTATGAAGTCGTTTTATGCATAATAATAAATTAGCTTTTCTACTTTTACTACGTCGTTAATAGTATAATCCTGCCTGTAGCGGTAACCCAGAGGTAACTAAATCACCTCTAAAATACAAGAAAACCACCCCATCAGTAAGACATACATTGAGGTGGTCACGAACCTCAGGAGGAAGACGAGAAAGAGAGTGAGAGTATAATCAATATATTACAATAATTCTCGATTTTAGATGGATTTATTTTAGTAGCCAACAGCAAAAAACGCGTCAAATATTATTAAAAATCTATTAATCAATGTCAATGGCCTACTTTATATAAATTTTAAAAAGTCATGTAAAGAAAGAAAACTTTTAGAGAAAAAAAAAACAACAAGAAAAGTGTTAGTGAACCTAATTGAATGGGGTTTTTTTAACATAAACTTATTTTCTTATATATAAACACTATAAAATCAGATAAACCCAAGTAATATGAAAAAAATCCGTCTAATATATTCGTGTTTTGACCTATTAGTGGAACCCATTAATCATACGTGCGTGGGCATTCGATCAACTATTTGTTGTGACGCTTAATGATTGACGAATTGGGTGTATTTAGAAAAATATACAAAAAGGTGTATCATTCATTTTTTTAATAAACTGGGTAAGCATTTGGCCACAATCCCGCCTAATGGGATTCATGCTTGCTCAGTAAAGCCTTTTTTATATTTATTTATTATATAAACCTCGTATGAGGCGACATAGGGTGAACAGAAAGACGGGCAGTAGCGTCTCCTAAATTATCAAAACTATCGATTCACATTTAATATCTCATTGTCACCTGGTTAGAGTATAACAGTATAACCATATGTAAAAAATAATTATATTTTACATACAATACCGTTACAATGTCAATTATATCTGTCAATGCATTTCCGCAGAACGCTTCACTGGCACTGATGTAATTACCTTAAGACAGGGCCAACCACGGCTACCTTAATGCCATGGTTAATCCCTTTACCTATACAGTTATTTAATCATTCATTTATTTAAATTAATAATCTAAAATAACATCTCTGATCCTGTTTAAAATATAAGTATACGACGGATATAACATGCATATAAAAAAATAAATTGAAAAAAAAAACAATAAAAATTTAAATAATTGTTTTAAATACACATTTGAAATTTACCTTCACATTCACAACCTTAAATAAAGTAAATTTTAGATATTTTTACATTAAATTCCCATTTGTAATCAATAAACTCAAAAAATAATTGACGGTTTTCAAAATTCCTTCCTTCACGGGAAGCTTTTTGAGTGACATGTATAATATACATAAGTGGACCAATACGCAGTTATAAAGATTTATTATTCTCTATTATATCTAGATCTATTATAAATTATTATGTACTTTAAAAAAAGATATGGTTCACAAATATACAAACATTTTATTCCAATTACTTTTGGATGTGTATGGATGAACTATTTTGAATAGAGTCGAAACAATTGATAGAGTGGCTGGTTCTCGACTGCCGAAATGCAGATATTTTTTATACGGATAACTTATTACTTATTTTATCATCACTTATATATTTTTGCTACAAATAAATACTAATAAATTAATAGTTAGTAATAAAAACAGTCACCCACTATTTTCAACAAAAAATTATCAATATTAGTTTAGCGATTTTTATATTATATTATACATATTTTAAGTTGACTTTTATACAAACTTTACATTAATAATAATATAATTTGTATTATTCAAAAAAACTGACAATGTTAACTTATAAGTGAATGAACGAAAACATTTAAAGACTATAATATGATATAAATAAAATTTACCAACGCTCAGCTTCTGAGTGCGCCCTATGCAAACATATCAGTAATGCCTTGACGTCATGGTAATATTACCACAATATTTTCTTTATCATATTATACGTCTTAGTTTTTCGAATCCCAACTCATGTTATAATCGAAAGGAAACTCTAATGACGTTTTGCGTTTTTTTTTGACAGTTGCTAAGTTCCGTGTAGATAAGTCATGGCTATGTTTATAGTGCGTTTTGGTTTAAAAAATACTTCAGTTGGCAGGCACAAGCAGGCTTGTTTATCATGAAAATAACTTACTGACAGACGTATGAGTATGTCTGTGAGATTACAGAAATATATTTGGCCCATACGTAAGTATTTTATTGTCTAATGAACTTTAGAAAAATATAAAGAGTTATTAATAGAACGCTAAAATTTACTCGTAAAATGAAACGCCCCGAGGTGGTATCTTGTTAAAGACCTCATTAAGACTGGTGTAGTTAACATGTTGAACACTTGTTTTAAAATAAGAACTTTTTTCCTCGACTTACTAATCCTTAAACAAATAATAATTATATTAAAAATGCACATTGAATTTCGATTGCTTGTCACTACTAAAAAGAGGGATGTTAAAAGTTTGACATGTATATGTGTCCGCCTTTGACATAGTGTCTCCTAAACGAATGGACCCATTTTATTGCCGGTTTCTTGGTTTAATAGCTGACGTGGTCGGTGGTTCTTAGCTACAATGTATATGTGATCTGTTCGTCCAGTTAAGAGCAATTCTCATTTGTAATTAAAATCTCGAGAATTTATTAATGTATTGAATAGATAGCCCACACAAGAAAATTTTAAACATGCTAAAGAAAAAAAAAACACTATAATGTGTCACTATTACTATCACTATACGGGAATTCGGACCTATATAATAAAAAATAAAAAAATAATACAAACAAAACAAGATTTTTTTAAAATTGTTTAATTGTTTTGAAATTTCACATGTTCATCATCTTAATTCTTAGGAGGAGTTTCGTGTATCAGATAGTAAAATATAATTTGGTTTTCAATAATTCTTTTTTTTAATTTGGTTGCGTTTTTTTGGATGTAATATAGTATACTTTTGTATCAATATGTTTTTTAAAATAAAATAACAAACGAAGTTGCGAATAATTAGATTAAGTGTTGAAACCGTGATAGCTGCCTAATCACTGACAGTCAAAGCTTTTGCAATGACGAGAGTATTGGGATGATTAAATCAACCATATCTGATAATAAACGGTTCAAAGGCTCATAACAGCGAAACATAAACTTCGCAAATATAGTAATCTGAAGTTAGGATAACAGGTAGCTTTTTTTATTATGTATCCGAGGACCTCGGTTCTTATCCCGGTGAAACAAAAAATTTGGCTGGGTAGGTACAGAAAGCTCATCTTGCAAAGATCAGTGCAACAGATACAGAAACGTAGGTGCCTCATAACTCACTAGAGGTATCGGAACTTAACTTATAAAAATTAAATAGCGCTTTAACAAAATTGAAATCGGCTGTAGAGTTAACAAATAAATAAAGATCTCGCATTTGCAATATACAATTACTTGAAATTATTTATGTCCACACCCCCAGTTTCATAGAAAAGGTAAGGTAAAAGGATAATTTGTATTACTTTAACTATTTTTGTATTTGGTTAACTGTAAGCTTTTCAAACATCTCAAGACCAACAATGACGCTTCCATAAGTATGATGAATAATAGTACAATACATTGTCAACGAACATCCATCTTAGACTCAGCGATTTGTCATCTGTGGGGTCACATTATAATACTGAATTAATACACATAGGAAATCTAATGCTTAGGGAATGAAAGGATGCAAAAGAGTATGACTGTTAAATCTTATCTAATTCTGTTATGTATCTGAAGTATTTCTTAACGATTTTTTCTTATATTCAGCGGAGTTGAGGAATGATGGCAAATTGCTTATATTCATTTTATTAGTCAGACATAATTAATAGAAATAGATGAACATATAAATAAAATAATAATGCTTATATTGTCTACTGATTACAATATTATCTATATTTATTTAAAGTGGTTGTGAGGGAGGAAGCTATATTCTAGATGCCCCTTCCCTCAAATGTATGCTTTCGCTGGTTCGCACTTGCGTGGCAGTACATACGAAAAATTTAAAGAAAGAAATCCAAAAGCCAATCCGACTAAAACTAACACTTACCATCGATGGTGGTGTCTGCAGTCCTCGGCGGCTCCGGAACCCACAAAAAATACGGTGATCACAAGGAAAAAAATACGGTTTACGGGTGCCACAAAAAAAGTGGTTATAATTTAAATAATTAGTTCTCGCCAATAATTGCGTGTGATCTATGACATAATATGTGCTCTATTTTGCTTCGATAAACAAATTAACAGACATATCTATTAATTACCATTGTACTTAATTTACCCATCTTCTAGGATATTGTGTGAGTTACTAATGTAATAATAATCATAATTAATTTATTTATTTAGGGTTCACCCATACATTACATACAAAAAAATTAATTAATTAGAAAACACTATTAGGAACTATATGAACACAGCATGCACAAATAAATAGAAAGACAAAATAAATCTATAAAACGAGACCGCGGCGCAACTGTGAGGCAGACCCATGGCTGAACACATCAAAAAAACTCGCATCGGTTCACGAGCCTACATACATGAGGAAAATAGGAGTTCGGTTCGACGAAAAGGAGGAAGGAGAAGTCTGATTTGTCATCGAGAGTATCTTCCAGGGACTATAAGGTTAACTTTACGTAATAATTGACGACAATCAATTCTGTTATTTAAGAGTTTGGTGAGGAAAGAAAGGTCTAATAGATTTCAACGATCACTAATAGAAGGTTTCTAGTTTTTTTGGCATAGGAAAGGTGTTTTATATCTGGACTTGAGGTGCGAGGTAAACATTTTTTGTACTCTCTCTAACCTCAAGGTACGTGTGGCAAAATGTGGTCGCTAATCCGCGCTGCATTAGTCAATGTGACACCGAACCAGACTGTTATAAAGAGTAATTTTAGATTTAAGATCTATAAACAGGCCACTGCTTATTAGATCTGTATCCCTGAGAATAATCATCTGAGAATGATCAGTGATCTGTATCATTTTAAAGGACTGGGCATTCCTATACGATTGGACTGTGAATAACTTATGTATCGAGAAACATAACAAATATCTAATTATTTATTAAGCTGCAAAGACTGCTTGCAAAATATTGAATATATAATTCTATTATTTATTAGGGATCAAAATTTCGATTATGCAATACCATGATCACGATTGTGTTCAATTTGTTACATAAATTATGAACTTGAATCTAAATTATACCAAAAGTAGGATTACATCATGTGATTTTCCACGTGAATTGCGACTTATGTAAGGGGATGAAATGGAATGTTCGATGTCACATGACTTTCAATGTCAATAATAGATTGTTCTAGACTAAATTATCACGAGAATATCACGGAATAGGGAAATTTAATCTCTGTAGGTTTAGGATACTATTACTATAAATATTTATCTCTATGCCAAATTCAATCAGCGGTTTCAATGTATAAGCAAAACCCACAAAAAAAGGCAATTGAGAAGTCATAGGTTAATTGCAAATGAGTATATGTACCTCACAAAGGCATGAAAATATATTTATAAATTGTAGCTAAGAACCATCTCAATCACGTGAGCTTACAAATAAACAAAACCGTATTATAATCGGTCCATTCGTTTAGAGTTATGATGTCACAGAAAGACACACAGATATCTGTTAAACGTTTGAAGTGTCTGTACACGTAATTTTTACCATAACTTTTTCCAACAAGGGTCAATACACACTAAAAACGAAAAATTTACTGTTAAAATATTCTTAAAACCATTCCTTAGATTTTATTGATCGACAAAAAAATTGTTTCTATTTACCTGGGTAAAAAAATAATAAAATATATTTTATTTTAGTAGAGAAAAATTGCCTCTTTAAATAATGTGAGCTATTTAAATTTTATAACATACTTACAGATCTATTTAATCTGATGATGGATTTTGATTATTTGTTACTGTTTCTCTTAGACTGTGGTCAAAGCTCGCTCGTGCTCGGCTCTCCTAGCGTAGACGCAGCTTAAGGTTGTTAGATTTACTGTAGTAACAGGAATCTTAAAGCTAAATGACCAATTAAAGTGTGTAGCATCGCTTTTCTCCGCGATGTTACAAGTAAATTGTTGTCATACGAAGCTTTACTGTATTAATGTTGGGAAATTTTCTTGGCGATAATGCTGTATTCAAATTAAGACGATAACTGAAAATTTTGCTCTCTTTTAAACGATTTAATATATTTCACTGATTTACTGAAACTGTTTTTGGCATATATTCGAATACTTGACCAAATTTAGCCTTTAAATTATTCTACAATATTTTAAAAGTTATTTTTGACCTTTCAATAATTAGGTATCTTTTTTGATCTTACCTTCATTGGAATAATTGAAGTATTTTTTCATTTATTATATTTAAAGTAGTTAAATAAAAAAAGAAACTACGTATAATTGTGTATAATTCGCCATTTATTTCCATTGCAACAATCATTTAAATACACCTAAATTGACATAACATTTACCAATAGTTTAGATTAATATAAAATATTTAGTGAAATTATCCGAATTAACATAAACCCAGCCTTAAAAAATCGGACACTTCCACTAAAATAGATAAAAATTATAATCATAACAAAAATAAAACTATCGTGTCATAAATGATATTTTTACTTAAGAGAATAAAAATAAATAATTAACGATAGACTCGCATTTTGCTGAATTTACATACATAAATAATAGGTGAAAAATAAAATGTAAACATAAAAAAATATAATAAAGTAAGCAATTTAGAAAATAAATTCAGCTATACAGTTTTGCCATTTACATATTTTGTTACTTTGTAACTTATATTACATTGAATAACATGTACATAATAATGTGAAATGATAACGATAATTGTTGTAACTTTATCTTCTTGTTAATATTTATTTAGTTTTAGATACTCTGGAAAGGGCGTCGCCAGGGGGGGGGGGGGGCAGGGCAAAGCGACCAAAGTGTGAGCAATTGACTTTCTTACCTATTAATAAATGCCGCATCGCATGACAAAACGTAAATAAATTCACAAGGTTTAATGTATATTGTAGAAAGTATTATAATATACTAGCGATCCGCCCCGGCTTTGCACGGGTATAAAACATATATAAAAACCTTCCTCTTCAATCTATCTATTAAAAAAAACCGCATCAAAATCCGTTGCGTAGTTTTAAAGATGTAAGAATACAAAGGGATATAGGGGAAGAAAAGGCGACTTTGTTTTATACTATGTAGTGATATAATAATATTGCCCCATTGCCCCCCCCCCCCCCCTAGTCATAAGCTGGCGACGCCCTTGTACTCTGGTAAGCTCAAAGTTACTTTGGATCCATTTATCTGATAAAAAGTAAAAAACTAAGAAACATTTAAAAACAGAAACTTGGCACAGCTTTGGCACTTAGAAGTTACGATTCACAATCGTAGCATGATTCAACCGATCTCTTTTCTTCTTCATTGACATCTTCGCTGTCTCTTCCTAGTCTTATGAAGTGGTCTCGTGCTCTGTTCTTTCTCTGGGGGTAACCGTTGACGTAAAGGTCAGAACTCTGTTCATAGTTTGGTTTTACTTCTTCTACATTCCTGCCCAGTCGAATGAACTTTGGGTCGCGACCAAGACGGATGAAATTTGAGCTCCTCTTTGAGGGCTCATTATCATAATTGTTTTCATAAGTTCGTAAAAGAGTAATGAGGTCATCAGAAGTGAAGGTCAAGGGTTGGGATCTGCCAAAACGTAGGAAGCTGTTGCCACGGCGTGTTGGTCGTTGGAATTGATCCCGGATTTCAGCTGCGGATGGTTCAGGGGGATAGGAGCGACCAAACCTGAAAAAAAAATTATTAGCTATGTAGTCTTTATACCAATAGCTACTTAAATGCCCTACTTAAATGATCTAAGAAGAATCTTCCTTTGAAAATTTACTTAAAATGATATAATTTTTAAAAATGTTTTGCAAAATTTTCATCCTGCAATACCCCCCCTATAGACCTCAAAAACACAGATAGGATTCATAGCGAAGTTTTAATTAGATAATATATTTTTTTATTAGCTGCGCTCGTAACTTTGAGACGCAGTGGCAAATAAACATAAGTTTCTCTTTCTAAGGGAATATAACTCACAAAGTTATGAATGGATTTGGAGCTGATTAATTTTATTTGAAATCGAAAATATTTTTCTGTCAATTAATAAGCTTCTATTATTAGGATTTCACCAAAAGATCTGAAATCAGATTACCCTTTATGGACTTCTGATTATTTTCTTTATAAGCGAGTATATGGGTTACGTAAGCCAAACTAGGCAAAAGCCTAGCAGAGCTCTGCTTTCTAGAAACCAAAATATTGTTTATTTTTCCTTGATTCAAACCCTCCGGCGCAATACCTTATCATACTCCGGTCTACTGCACTCCTTCGCCGAGCTTCCAGATCTGGTGAGCGCCTGACTGGATTAGCTAAAACGCCTGCCACGAGGCACAGTAGAACGGCAGCCGCTGTATGCCTTATATTTGTCATGTTAGGATCTCTGAAGAAGAAAAAACCAAATAAAATTACTGAAATAAAAATCAAAAATCAAAATATCTACTACAGATTTTTGCGCATTATTTCTTTCCTAACATGTCTAATTTGTACCTTTCAATTGACGAAACCAGTATTTTTTGGTACACAACTCAACGGTGTAATATGACATTATTTTGTAAATTTGTACCATTAAAATTACTATAACTTTTTTTAAAACAATTAATAATCTGAAATCCGCAAAATTTCTCTACAAGCATTGTCTCTAAAATACGTAATAGTTTTAACATCATAACCAATAGATTGAAATCTCGCTCGTAAAATAAATGTCATACAATTTTCGTGACGCGGAAAAGCTAGCGAAATGCTGTGACCTCTGACCAAGGTTGGCGAAACAGACTTTGAGGCGCCGAAAAGAATTTGAACAATCACTAAATAACTGTTTTATACTGAAATTTTACATTGTAAATGTGTTCCTCTTAATTTTTAGGCGTAATTTGTACACACAGTACATTAAACTAGTATTTTATTCAAATAAACAAACTTAAAATATTAATAAAAATGCTATAGTAGGTAGTATATTTTTAAATATCTAAATTGTCATAATATACCTATTTTATTTAAAATTTCTATGAATTATTTTACATTCTAATAGCTAGAAATACACATATTTTAATGAAATCTAATGCATTTAAAATACTGCATAAAATTTTTCGTCGTTTTATAATTTTTGGTTAAGTATAATGATAAAACGTGAATTAAATGCATGTCGAGGTCGAATTTCAATGACACAAGAATACCGCTATAAAATCTGTTTCGTTACGAATTTGTCTACAAAGGCATCATAAACATTAACATGTTACATGGTGGATGATATGCGAACGGAATGGCTACTTGATGGTCATTGTTTGGTTTTGTTATGTCCTTAATATCTTTTATGGCGAATGGTTATTTCGTCAGACTTCCCGTCAAAAAATTACACAACGAATGATAATCTTTTTGTTTGTAGCAAATCATCTGTTTAAATTAATATAAATTTTAAAGGTTATTGGTTTTATTCAAATGGCGTTAAATCAATTTCGATAACTTACATATGAAAGTGTGAAATAAATTATAACATAAAAACACACACAATTGAATTGAGAATATCTTCAATTTATTCACTTTGCTTTGGTTAGAAAGAAAATCAATCTTTTAAAAACCCATATTAATTGCATATACTCTCCGTTTATTGTTAAGGTCGTCGTTAAATTGAGGAATTTCTAAAAGAGCTTTCTAAAAAAGATTCAATGGCTTTTTTATATTTCAGCGACCCGTCCACTTCGTATATAAAGAAATTTTGTAGGCGGCGAGTTTACATTTTTAGTTGAATCTACGCACTAGTTTTATTATTTCGTAGACGCTTCGACTGTCAATTGCAAATAAGAATATTTAAGTACCTCATAAATGGCTGAATAGATCTTCGTAACTTATAGAAAAGATCAATCACGGATCATGTATCAACTCCTTCTGAATGAAAAACCAAAGGTATTTTTTATAAGGACGAAGACGAAAGTTAAGACTAGTCTTACTTTAAAAGGAACTAACAAAACTCCAATGTAGTGTTAGCTGACAGATAAATAAATTATATTTAATCGCTGAAGGGAGAAGCGACAAGTAGTCATGGTGGCAGACATTATATATTAGCTGTTTCAACAAAATTTATTTAACCTATATATAATCAGATTTTTCATACATAGTTAAGGATATAAATATTTGTAAGTAGGTTACTAATATCCTAGAGTTGCAAGCCAAAAACTCTACATCCATTATTTATCGCTTTTGTATTGTTACTCATAATTCGTTTTAAAGTATAATTTTTCTTGAACATCCCTGAAGTGCTTAACAATAAGTTTAAGTGACTTGGCTTGTTGTCAAAAGAACAAAAGAATTAATTTAATTATTTATAAAGTGATTCAGTAATTTACGAGTTACTTAAAGAATAAAATATTAACGTGGCCTGTATTTTTGTGCTACGCACAGATGCTACGGTGCTACGTACCTACGCAATTATACCATTTAAGAAAACTTTTACGCTGACATTCTACGCAGTTTAAATGAATATAGTGACAAATATGATTTACAATTACTTAAAGTAGTTTTTAATATCAACATTACAATTTTTAACTAAATAATATGTTAATTTATACAAAGTCATATCAGAAATGTCCAGCAGCTTCCGCGCTCATACAATACCGTATTGTCACTTCACAACAATAGATACATCATTTATTGTAATCCATATATACGATAATGTAAATTAAACTTATAATAAACGAGGTAAGGATTATGAATTTTTAACAGCAATAACAATCAAATAACCATTAAAGATAGACAAGAAATCAAATCGAATAATATAATTAGCACATGAAAAATGTATTTAAATAATATTGCAGAATTAAAATTAAATTTTGAAATAATGACGTGATATTTTTGATCCTTTACTGAAATCCCAAAGTTAGCAAATTACAAACATGGAAATGAATTTTTCTTATCCTTAAAACAACATTCACAATAATATCAAAACATTTAATCCGGTTTGATATTATTTGTGGTTTAGGATTATATGGATATGGATTTGAACATTCTTTAGGATGTTAAGATGAAAGCCGGCTTTGCAAATTCAACCTGATAATCTTCGGGAATTTATTATTTTATTCTTGAACCATGAGTCTGAGTAAAGTGAGTATATATGTTCCTTTCATACGTGAAATATTTTAATAATTTATACAAATATATATGTTGCCAGATAGTTATGTTTTTAATAATTCGTTTATAAATTATGCACAAGTACTGTTTCTGGCCCAGAGAATTTTTTAAATTTTATGAAATAAATATAAAATTCCTCTTTGATAGACAGTCACTTGCAACATAAACATTACTGTGAAATGAAGCTAATCAAAATGCTTAAAAAACTGTTTGTAATAAATGTTATCTTCTAGAAAATGGCTAAAACACTAAGAAAAAGAAAGACACTAAACTGAAACAGATAATATTATTCCTCATAAATAATTTATAATCTGTGTAAATATTATAATTGCGCCCATTAATATTAAGATACGGCTTATACAGTTTTTGCTAATATATGCCATCAGTTTTATGGTCTCAGTCATAATATTTGTTATAGCATATTTTACGAGTGTAAAATGATTAGTAAAATTATTAAAAATTACGTTGCACTTACTGAATGTGAGTTTTTTTTATTTTATTTATTGAAAATTTAATTTGAAAACCATTTCCTATTATATTTGATTTCTTGTTATTGTATTTTAAACTTTCAGCAATACAAAACGAGGAAAAAAATTAAATTGTACCAAAAAGCACTTTTAGCTTAACTGTTGAAACTAAAAAGAGCTGAGTAAAAATGTTTCCTAATTGATGCTTACTGTGAAAGTGGGTAGCGAAACATTGAAATTGGAAGTATAGTAGAAGTACAAAAAAATATAATAATTTAATGATTTCTATGTCAATATCTGTAGTAAATTCAGCTTCCAGTTGACTTATATATAAGTAAAGTACTTATATAAAAGGTTACGTAATAGTGAGCCAATGTGAGACAATGGTGTCAAATATTTGATGACAAATATTTGAAAGTAACGTGACAGTTTGTGGTAATTGAGATTTTTATGAATATAAAACATATTATTAAAGGCGACTTTTTAATAGATTTTGATTTAGTTAAATAATGATTATATTCTTATCAAAACATCTTGAGACATTCGATTTAGACTTTTAACGGTATAGTGTTTAAAACCAAAGCAGATTACAAAATGTGAATTATTGACGACGCACTTAAATTGTGACATTATCCTGATATAGCAATTGATATTTATGATACCACAAAACCTTTCTTAAAAAACTCGAACTCTGAGAATATACATTTTATAAAGCTTCTTGGTATATGATTTTAATAAATGCGAACATCAGTTTGTTTATAAGAAATTTACATTTTAAATACTTAACCTACCATGATACTGGTAAACATTTTCATATTTCATCACATACATCAATAAAAACAATATTTTTGTGTAACCAAACTAAAAATTAGTTTTTAAATATTCTATATACCTAATGTCGTACAAATTCTTTAGATTAATTAATTTTTTTTATAATAATGTAGGTATCTAAGTTTAATGAAATTTCCTCATTGATATGAATATTTGTAATTGCTAAAGACAATTATGTTCTCTGGTAATACATAGTCGGGCATGTGGCAGATACATTTTTGCAACTGTTTCACTGGTCATGTTCTTTTATAGGTAAAACGATCAACTTCTTTGTGAATCTGAATTCTAACCAAGGATTTCCAGCGTAACACTTATTGAATGTGAGACGCGTTTTCCATGCGGTATTTTAATTACGATTTTCATAAGTTGAATTATTCTATTTTAAAACAGAATTAATCGTATGTTTTTAATTAACTTAATCTGGTTATCTTTGAATAAGTTCATAACATACATGTGTTGTATTGTCACTATGAGTTTTAAACGTATATGACTGTAATTAAAATATTTTCTATAGCAATCCCTTTTGGTATATAGATAATTCAGCAAATTTTCTGAACTGTATTTCAATTTTAAAGTCTATCTATTTGTAGCATTATAGCTTACAAACCGATTTTGGATGTTGTTCTGAAAAATTAGCTGAGCAGTTAGAAAGATGGTGGTGAAATTAATGTGCTGCGTTATCTTCAAGTTTCCATAGCTTAGATAGTATTGCAACAATGCGGCAGGTGAATCTCAAAGAAACAGAATTTTTTTTTGCTTAGGCAGACATGGAAGACGGACCATCTAAAAAACACGAACGAAATGTGTCTGCTGGAATAAAGGTTACGAGATTAAACTCATAGGTTTTGATTCTGGCAAAAAACCTTTTAAGTACAGAATACTGGGTTTTAAACTTAATCAAATAAAAAAATTTGAGAGAAAAATTCATATTTTTTTAACACTCTATTGAGCAAGTAATAATTTTATTTGTTCCCCAATATTAATTTCATCATACAATGTAATGTTTGTATATAATTTCGTTATGGGATCTACTGTATAGAGTAGTAAATAAATCAATCAATGTCTAAGTTTATAGTTGTGGCCAGTCTTGCTTTAGACCAGTTTTGTTATAGCTCAATCAGTTTTACATATAAATTCAGTTCTCATTTTTGGTATCAATTATGGCATATATGATATGGTGGCAGTAAAACTGGTAAATATCATGAACGAATAAATATAAAAAACTTGCTCTAATATAAGCTAAGCTAAACAAAATTTAGATGGTGTTGGGCGTTTGGCTATATTTTTGTCACAGACTATGGATTAATATACCGCAGATTGCAAACATCACAAAACAGTCGCCTATTCTATGCAAATTTGGTCAGATTATGTAAACAGCCTATTTTGTGATTAAGTAAGCTGTTTATCAGGCTAACATGACTAGGGGAGATCAACAATGCCTTTCAAAGCTACTATCTATACCTACTCAAAGTGGGAATGATGGTTAATAGTGTACGTAGAGCAAAAAAGTATGTTACAACTTGGCATTTATTTCTTCTCACTATCTTGCACTTCTTAGATTTTTTTACCCACTTTACATTTCTTAGATTTATGAAAACATCAGCTATTTATTTCATATATTTTACTTCATAAGTTTTCGCCAAACTTAACCGATTCACAATTATTTAAATATAAGAAGTTTAAATTCACTCAAATATGCTTTTCATATTATGATCTATAATAAAAATGTAGATAAAAATAGATAAAATAATATATGTTTTTAATGACCTTCATTAACATAAGTTTCTCAGATTAGAATTTATGACATATATATGTACATATCTTTGTTTAATTTAAATTGAATTAAATGTTCCATATAAAAAAGTTTAGATACAAACTATATTTGTTTTGAATTCATTTATAGACGATCCATATTGAAAGTTTACTAATAATAAATTCTCAATTTTTTCTTTCAGTATTAAAATAAAGGTTAATAGATACGTCCTGAGATTAATAATTATGATGGTATTAATAATTTTAAGAAGCCTGCGAAAAAATCAGGATGATGGTATTTTTATGGTTATATATTTACTTTTTTGACGAAGCAGCCGGTGTAGTTACCGCAAATTCAACAAAAAGGGGTTAAAATAATTAATCATTTCGTCGCTCCTGGCTTTATTTTTAATTAAAAGAAAGTAGAAAGATTAAAGATAAAAATTTACATTTGGAAGAAACTTTATATTCAAAACCGATTTATTTATAACTTTTATTTTCAATTTTATAGCATAGGTATATTTATCATAGCATACTATCTCGTATCGTATAATAAATATCTAATACCACAAATAATTAAATATAAATAAATATTGGAATCATTTAAAATCATTCAGTCATTAATGAAACTAATAATTTGTTTAAATTTATAAAAGATTCCAAATTCGAAAGTTCATGACTCACCGTCCACACTTCACTCGCGTACAAACTTTTGAATGCGCGTAGCACGTCTACGGCGTAGCGTTTGATGTACTCTATTGCGATTCGAAGAACTATCCCGTAGCTTTTATGCGAGGGGATGTGACGTCACTTGGAGCTTTGTCAAGACTATAGAACGTGGGTTGACTCAATTTATGGTGTTATAGAATACTCCTTAGTTTTAATAACAGTATTTAGCTGGTATAAGTCAAGTTTACGGAGTTTCTATAGTCCAATCAACTTTAATGAGCTAACCTACTTCGTAGGGCATTAATTCTTATCTTAATTAAAAAATAAGGTCATAATAAAACACAAGTTGTATTCATTCTATTCATATAACTTTTTTATATTTATGCAAATATATTTTTTTTAAATTCTTATTTTTATAATTTCTAATAGCCAAGTAAATGTAATTCTAGAAGATAAGAAAATACTTATGTATTTTAATACTGATTTTCTCTTGCTGCACAGGGATTAATTTCCACATTATGTTTAGATGTATTATAATCTTTACATTATAAGTAACAAGCGACCCTCCCCAGCTTTGCACGAATATAAAACATATATAAAAACCTTCCTCTTTAATCACTCTATCTATTAAAAAAACCGCATTAAAATCCGTTGCGTAGTTTTAAAGATTTAAGCATACAAAGGGATATAGGGGAAGAAAAAGCGAATTTGTTTTATACTATGTAGTGATATATAACAAAAGGTAACTCAGTAATCCATCAACGATAATACTATTGCATATAATTAGGATAAATATAGAGAAATAAGTTACATGGCTCATTAGATAATTTAGAAAACCGTTCATAACAAGGGTTGGCTCTGCTTTGTTTACTTTATTATATATATGCTTATATGCACCCGGGTTATATATGTTTATAATTATCTGTTACATTTTGGCAATAACTTCGATATATTTGACTTGTAGATTGATTATTTCCGTTTTATAGTTTCACTAATATTTTGTATTAATAAATTTTGTAGAATATGTCTTAGACCAATATTAACAATGAACAAGTAATAAAAGTACAATGTCGCCTAACAAATATTAATTTTTTGATGAATTTTTCAAAAACTACTGAATCAATTTCCATAAATTTACATGTGAATTCCTGTTAATTATAACCTATCATACAAAAAATAATCATGAAATGTTTATAAGTAACATACAAAAAAATCGTTTTTTATGAACCTCTTCCTTTTTGGATATCGGTTGAACACGAGAATTATCGTAGGTACTTATAGATGCTTCTTTATAGTTATGGACCATAACAATGACTCCTATATTATAGAACCTGGAAATTAATGGAAATGTTTGTTGGAGGATATTAACTAATTCTAAAGATTTACAATAGAAAGTTGAGATAGCAATAAAACTAATTTACAAATGTTATAACTAAACTATAAATTGTATTATATTATTAAAATACAAAAACCTTTTTTAATAAAATGACTAAGGTACAAGAATTTAATATTAAAATGCATAAAATAAATTAGAAAGCATAAATAGAATGGCTGTTAGAAATATTTTAGCATTAAGAATCTTTTAAATTTTAAAACATCGTAAATTGACTCTAAAATTATTGGTTGAATGTTTATAAAATTTGCATGCTAATTATTGTAACAAATGTTGCGGAGTTATAATAATAATTTGTATAGCAACATTTTTGTGAATTTGAAATAATACTCTTAACGAACTCAGTTAAGTCCGTCAGCTAATACCATATTTTATTTACGAAGATGCTTATCACATTTCATACTGCATAACGAGACATCGTTTGTCACTACATGAACATTCGAACAACATGTAGAATAACATTTAATATAGAATTTGATGTATATATTTAAACATGTGGAGTATAGGGCATATCCATGGCTTCAATTTTATATATTTATTTCAGGAAACGACCTGTTTATGTCTTAATATCGAAAAACTGAGAAATATCTCTTTTAATAAACTATGCTGAAAGAAACATTTATCCTCATCACATTTAAATAATTTTATTAAACAAAGAACAGCTAAAAATGATTTATAGTTGAATTATATTTTGTTTCGTATTATTGATGACGTGTCTTATATACGTATGAAGTTTACCACAGGATATATTGTCTGAAAGTCAATGTGTGGGTGTTCCATTCATAAAATCTACGTTTTGGACTAACGCCAATGGACGTCTTACTTATTATTATTTTTACGACTCCTATGAATATTTTTAATGAAACGGCTAGACAAATGTAAATACAAGTCTTTTACAACAGAGGGTTGTGCCTACCTTTGTCAAGCATTCACACTTAAATTGCTCGATTAATTATACAAAATTTGCTATTTAAACACATGATACATAGGCAAATAACATATTAAGCTACTTCAAACTTCAAAGCCCATTTTAAATAAATATTTCTAACTTTAAAAGATGGAGATGTTTATTATTATTATATGTCTTAAGTTATGTTTAACAAGTATGAAGTGACGTGCTTAGGCAATCATATACATGATTACACAATCTTAATTTAATATTATCTGAGGGAACCTTATTTAAATTTTGTGTTTTACAACAAAATTAAAGTTAACGATTTATTATAAAGCAAAATTATCATTTAAATCTTATATCTACTGTCAGTTTTCGCATAAGTAATATTCAATTTTACGGAGACTGCCCGA
Organism: Aporia crataegi; assembly: GCA_912999735.1. NCBI lineage: Eukaryota > Metazoa > Arthropoda > Insecta > Lepidoptera > Pieridae > Aporia > Aporia crataegi. Next base: position 6,307,194 of record OU538733.1, on the reverse strand, counting down.
CGACATTTTTATGTCTGGACAAGATAGACGCTGTTTTAATTATTAATTATAATATTATTTAAATCTGAATTTCCATATCTCATTAGAATGGGGTATACAATTTTCTGCGTCTCATTGCTGGATCTTCTGAACTCTTGAAAAAAATTGTATACGAGGTACATAAAATTAACATTCACATACTCACTTTGAACGATGTATTTTTCATACATTCACACAGATCAATAAAATTGATAATAAAATAATATTGTAAAAAATAATAAATTTGATAAAACCTAGGTACTACTATCTACCTACGGATATGTAAGGATTTGGAATGTACGTTAAAAATTAAAAAAAAAAGATCCAGATTGTAAAACATTGTGTCTTTTTCATTTATATCAGAAAAAATATGTCTCTTTCATTTAGCACGCTATACAAAGAGCAACAATTTTGAACAACTCCTACAATTCAATTATGTGTATTTGAAAGTTATAAAGAACCTTAAAAGCAAAATGCATGTTTTTGTCAAGTTACATAAACAGTCAAAAAGCTTATCGTTAACATAAATGGATCTGTCTAAAATAGTTAGGATAATCGCACGCACCTTTGAAATACGCAGCTTTACTGACTTAAGAATTAAATATAAGCCACCGACATGACTTCGCATAGGTGCTGCAATTCCTTTGAATCTTTTCTTTATTCTATCTTTGTTTTCTTATAAGTAAAAATTATGAAATAATAGAGAAAGTTTTTTCTTAATTTGATAGCTATTGATTAGGTAGGAATATTTTATTATTTTATCATTTATTACTTCCTACGTGTAAGATTAACATTGTACTGAAGAATAATCCTTTTTTGTGATACACGACACGTATATGTGCCTACTGAATGTCTCTAATTTATTTATTTATTTATTAACACTTCGTTGCAATAAACAATAGGATACAAATAATAACTTAAGCTAAATGGAGTGCAACGGGCGGCCTTATCGCTAATCAGCGATCTCTTCCAGGCAACCCAACAAGGAAAATAAAATAAAAAAGTAGGTAATGAAGGGAGAGTGCATGAAGTGCGAAAACTACTAAATCCTTAACAATAACAAATATGGTTCAAACTAAAAAGTCTAAGCGGTATCAGCTGTTGCAAGAATCACGAACGTTTATAGAAGTAGGATAAGACAAGGACAAGAAGTGCCTGTGGAGAAGAGATTTGAAGGAAGACAAGGTGGGAGCCAAACGAATGGAAACAGGAAGTGAGTTCCAGAGCCTTACCGCGGCGACTCTGTAAGACTTGCCGCAAAAGGAAGAGTTGTGGAGTGGAAATTCTAGGATGCATCTATCAGCGGACGGTAAGCTGTAGCTGTAAGGATCCGTAATTGTATACACCTCGTCTTCATCGTGTGCTGAGAATTTCCCTGAAGAGAAGAGTGGACATATTTATATTACTATATATACATACAATACTTATATACCTATATTATTATACATACATACTTATATTATAACCTTACTTATATACTTATACTTTAACTTGGTTTTGGTGTGTGGTATACATCTGTGTGTGGCGACGGAGATACTGGGTTCGAATACGGCGAAACAACATTTATTTCTTTACGTAGGCTTAGAAAGCTGACAATCTTCTTGCAGTAATGTAGATGATCACTGAAATAGTCTAGCCTATTCACCACTAGGGTTTGTGGGATTTCATCTCCACGCAAATAAACTCACAGGGATCAGATAATAAATTATAATCATTTTCAATCACAAATTGATTATAATCATTTACGCCTGTAAATTTTTTATAGCAAATACTTTTGAAGGTATAAAATGTTAAGATTATTTTAGTTTATATGAAATAGGAAAAAATTCTTAAATATTATTCTATTGAAATGTTACGATCTTATATTATTTTGAAATAAACATATTTATTTAATTAACGGTATTGCAATTAAGTTATAATGAATCAAATTAAACATTGTTAGTCTGTATCGCTCTGTTGAGTCAGCCGCAATAAGTTTCAAATAACGTCGTAAAATAAATCCTTATGTGATTCGTTATTAGAATGGTTGAAAACTGAAGCCTCACAAGAGATACAGATACAAATAATTACAATATTATAAAAATTAAAATATTTTTATTGTAATTTACAAAATTATATAGTTAAATATTTCAACTATTTTTTATTAAACCTTTACTTTAAAAAAATCCTACTAATATTATAAATGAAAAAAATTGTAAGGAGATATTATGTATATTAGATGTTGGTGACTCAATCACGAACATCTAATATACATAATATCTACGGTAAATACGGTAGTATGTTCCTGTAATATTTTAGAGATACGAGTATGCTATAGGACTAAATTAACGCGGGTGAAATCGTGGGGCACAACTAGTATTTTTTATGCACATCATCATCTGGCTTAAATTTTTTTTACAACTTAATATATAGTAAAATATAGTATTAATTATATTAATGAAATTCATATGAATATGAACTTAGTCATACAGCATTTAATATGGTTTAATTAATTTTATATAGGTATTAAAACTTTACAATTGCAAGTTTTAATATCTATACAGATTGTCTTGAAGTTTATCTGTAGAATGTAATTGCAAAGTTATCAAACCTACGTTTCCAAAGGAGTAAGTCAACTTGACATTGACATTTATAAAGAAGTCAAATTTCTATCAGATTTACAAAAATCAAAATCATCTTGATGCTTGAACTGAAGCGTCCTAGATTCAAGAAATAAGATTTTTTTGGTAACGTTTACCTTAAATTTGTTTGATAACTACTGCCTAAATACAAAATGGTATGACTTTTATTTATTGCTTTAATTTATTTTTATTAACGAAGAAACACAAATTTAATAAATATTAATTTTGCATTGTCATCGAGTGTTTTTTTGGAAAAAACTTATTAACTTAATGTTTGTAAAATGTTTTAAACAAAGAATTAAACTTAAAACTTTAACTTCTTCTTCTTCAACAGGTTCTTTCAATTTAATATCATTATAATTTGTCCCCGGGAATTGTAATATAACCTTTCTTCTCATACAAACTCAATTCTAAATTCAATTCTTAAATTTCAGTTCCGTAACCAATACGACAGTGATGTCACAGTGTGGAGTCCTCAAGGCCGCATTCATCAAGTAGAGTATGCTATGGAAGCTGTAAAACTCGGTTCAGCAACTGTAGGACTGAAAAACAAGCAGTTTGCTGTATTAATAGCTCTAAAGAGGGCAGTCAGTGAGTTATCAGCTTATCAAAAGAAAATTATTCCTATTGATGATCACATCGGTATCTCCATTTCTGGTCTTACAGCTGATGCAAGGATGTTAAGGTATAAATAAATGTTTGTATTATGTTAAAACCAATTCATTAAATTAAATATTTGTCTATAGTATAGACTAGCTTCCACTTGTAGGTCCAATAAAGCTTAGCCTACTATATCATAAAGCACTCAAAAAGCATAGCTGTGAAAGAAATTTGAGAATTTTTTATCTGGATCCAAAGATTATTTCCTACACCCAAAAAATTCTACCTCTATTATTGTATAATAATAGAGGTAAAATTTTAATAATAACATTATTAGTATAGACTATAAGACTAAAGTATTAAGTACTACATTAGCAAAAAGTATACGTTTTCTAAAGTAACCACACTATTTCTACTAAAATATTCATTTCAATCTTCAGCCGTTACATGCGCACAGAATGTCTTAACCATCGTTATGCTCATGATGCGCCAATGCCAGTTGGAAGACTTATAGCTATGGTTGGTAACAAGATGCAAATATGCACTCAGCGTTATGATAAAAGACCTTTGGGTGTTGGACTTCTTGTAGCTGGCTATGATGTAAGTAAGAAATTTAATTAGTTTTTAAAGAGTAAATTAGAAAGAATTATGGAAAATAAGAAAAAATAATTTTTATACTTTATTAAAGTAAACTTTTGATTAATAGAATAGGGTGTTGGACAAACATATTTCTTCTAGGATTAACATAGCCCAAAGTTAAATGTGTATCCCAAGATAAGACACCCTTTGCCCAAGCTAGGAGCTAGGGGACTTCATCAATCAAATCATAAATGTGCACAATCAAAATTATATCTGATTGATATTAATTTCTAATACAATATATTATATTACAGGATCAAGGACCTCACATTTACCAAACATGTCCATCAGCCAACTTCTTTGACTGCCGAGCAATGGCTATTGGAGCAAGGTCCCAGTCAGCTAGGACATACCTTGAGAAGCATCTGAATACATTCATGGATTGTGATCTACAGGAGTTGGTCGCTCATGGTCTAAGAGCTTTGAGGGATACTCTGCCTAATGAAGTTGATTTGAACACTAAGGTATTTTATTGCTTATTATATTTTTTTCATTTAAATCTATATTAAATATAAAGTGATCTTTCTTTGTTTCAATATTAACCAGAAAATGAGTATTGAATATAGACAACTGAAGCTGTCATGTATTCTAAAATATAGAGAGACAATTTATCAGTTTTACAAAGTGGAAATCAAATAGTATTTTTTCCTACAGACAACCATCTCGGCATCTAAGTAGTTCATACATCTTTAAAACATGTTGCGAAGAAGTTCCTTTGTTGGATCCCTGTAAAGATGAAAAACAGAAATGTGTCTTCCTGTAATAATTTTAAAATTATTAGGCCCTTAAGAATTATTTTTATTAAGTATTTAATTGGTTACTAGATATTTAAGTCTAGATTAGTATAATTTTATATTTAAGTATTTGATAAAATATTTTAAAAACCAATATGAAATTCCAGAATGTATCAATTGCAATAGTCGGTCCAAAGACCTCTCTTCGAGTGGCTGATGAGGCTGAGTTGAGTCGTTTCCTGGCACTGGTTGAGGGTGAGGAGAGACGTGGAGGGACCGCGACTGGAGACGCCGCTCCTTCGGGGGACGAACCCCAGCCACAAGTAATCTTAATTTATCTACACTGATAGATATTATGTAGAAAACGATATGAATGTAATGAATATTACAAACATACACAAAAACTTCTGGGACGATGAACACAAAGTTCACTGATATGACGCCAAACTCCTCAAGTGACATTTTATTATTTCAAGCTAATAAAAATGCAAATGCTGTAGAAATCGCAAGCTAAGACTAGTCATTTAAGCAATATAGCTGATGTTGCAGGTATCAGCTACTAATATTTAAATATTTAATAATTAAAATCAAAATATAAAAGTTCACAATTTATAATTCATGTCTTTAGAATACAACAAAATACAAATATCTATCAATAATATAAAAGAGAAAAAAAGAATTAATTTGTTGGTGTAGTGGAATGCCACATGATAACAGATGGGGTGTTATCCATACCGTCTGTCTCATCGTCTACGTCGGCCAAGGTAGTTCTTCTCTCTGGATCTCGCTTTATTACCTTCAAGGGAAGATCTTCCAGCTCTGACACATAGGCCCATTTCTCGTAAACATATAAAGCCTGTACACGAGGATTATTTCCAGTTAACCAATCAAAAGTCGATCTTAGGAAGTTTTCTTCCACGGAAGATCTGACAGCTCTTTGAGCGCTTTTCTCGTCAAAAGTTTCGTTTCGTAGTTTGGAATCGAAAGCTATTTGTAAAAACATAGTCCAACGAGGTCTGTAATAATAAGCTACCATTTCAGCCCATTGTTTACATGCATAGTCCGTTATCTCACCATTTGGACCCCATAGCGTTATCTGATTCCGAGCATTCATTTGATACAGGTAAGATTCTCCATCATTATCTGCCAAACCTTTAGCGCTCGATAGCCAATTCATTGCTGAGAAATCAGTGTGTGCTGCTAAAATATTCTCCATGTCTTTCATTGCGTCTAACAATCGGTTAATTGATGAATTAAATGTCCAAGAGTTTGTGAATCGATCGTTTACCACATTAAGGTAAAGCTGATCAGTTCTGTACTGCAAAACTTGACGAGCTACATCTACAAGATCATGCTCAAAACCACCTTGACAGTTGTCATTATTTATGAAAACAAGGTTTTTTAATGCATTAAATAAATCTTTACTTTTATACCAAGCCCACGGACGAATTTTAAAACTCGGTCGACGAGTTATAACGTATTTGCCTCTAATTTTGTTTAAACCATCGAAATTGTAAACGCTTTTAAATAAATATCTCCAGGCTGTAGCAGTTGTGTTGCAGCCATACCTTCTTTCTGCATAGTCTGCAACCCATTGATTTAAATCGTCAATGGGCGATTCACGCCAAGCTGTCTCTAACATCAAATCATATACCACGTAATTTTGATTAATTCCCTCTGGTGTAAGTCCCATACCTATCATAGTGCTGTTAACGCGCTTTCTGACCTCGTAAACTTCTTTGTTTATTGTTTGAATATTGCCAAACATTCCAAGAGTTCCTCCGAAATTGTGTAACATACACCAAATGAATGGTTGATCATAATACATTTTGTATAAATCATATTGGGGCCACTGTTCGGATTGAAGATCTAATACCAACATTCTTCCATTTGGCACAGAAGTAAGGAAAGCCTGCACTCTATCGACAGGCCATAACAGGGGCTCATGAACGAACATCCAATTCTGTATCAACCAAACTGCGTTTGCGTCCTGTTCCGTAAGCGTGCTATAAATAGCCTTCGCTGTCTGTTGCACTAGTATCGTAGACCAGGGTTCAACCTTAATTTCATTAAATGGATCAACGGAGTAAATGTTACCCGTACCCAAGCCCTCCGTGATCTTCTTTAAAAACAGTTTTCCTATGATTTTAAACAATGGATCAAACGGACTAAGGAATAAGTTGCAGCAGTAATCATCATTAAATTTATTCCACGTATTTACGGAATAGAATGTTGAGTTAGGATAAATTCGACTGAACGCACGCGGAACGTGTCCATTGAAAGCTGGAAGTATTGGTATCATGCCAAGGTTTAACATTTGACTTACTACAAGGTCTTGATTATTTTTTTGGATGTCATGCCAGGATTTAAATAAGGGTCCTGCCCATCCATGGACGTTACCCATTCTGAGCCAGGATAAAAACGCCGGCCCTGTAAAGTGCTCGTTGATGTCGTCGTCTGTCATTCCGATTTGTTTGTAAATGCTGGCCCAAGCAGCCTCTTGAGCCACCGGAGCTAGAGCCAGATTGATGCCGTTTAAGGCCATCCATTCCACATGTGTGGTCCATTCAGTTTTCCACCAAACGAAACTGTATGACGCTGTACACACATTTTGATAATACCTAAAGCGGTCGTTAGCAACAACAGTTTCATCTACTTCTGGCAAAGGATCCGGAATCTGCACTCTTTGTACTTGCCATGCTATCTGACTCTTGCAATATTTCTTCAAATAGTAGTTAAAACCCCAAACTGCAGCTACTCCGCTGCTAGCTTTTATTTGAAGTTGTCCATTATTAGTTCGTAGTACGAATACATCCTTGTTATGAACGAAGAGAACTGGACTAATAATTACGTTTACATTATATAAATATTTCTTGATTATTGTTTCCGCGGCGTTTTTTTGTATATCAGGAGATGTTTTTGTTTGCAATTTTACGGGATCCAAATAATTTAAATTTAGAGCTGTACTATATGTGAATAAACAAATAATCAAATAAATTAAACACATCATGAACGCTCGCGACGGATGCGGGTCAACGAATAAATACAGTACACAGACGGTCTTAAGTGAATAATAGTGACCATCGACCTCTAAATAAGATAAGCAAACCTTATCTGAATTCGTAGTTACTTTGTTTAGTAACTGGCTATAAACAACTATTATTGCTTCAAGTTACGTGACTTAGCGGAGGCAAATTAATTTGTGTATCTTTAACACAAATTTTGACTTGTAAATTATTGATTGGGTAATAGATTTTTGATATATATTTTGATTAATAATATGATTTTTCTTTTTAATTTTAAATTTACTTAAAGAAAAAAAAAACGTTTCTTTGACCCCGACGTGATTTGAACACGCAACCTTCTGATCTGGAGTCAGACGCGCTACCGTTGCGCCACGGAGTCGTGTCTTAAAAGTATGAAAAGCTTAAACTGTTAATTGATATAAATTAATATTTGAAGTTAAAAATAACATAATATTATTTCTTATAATCAGATGCTTGCGACTTCGTCTGCGTTAGAATTATTTTAAAAGTTCCCTATTACCTTTGTAAAGATCTTATTTGTTTGTATCAAAATTCATCATATTTCGGTTAAATTCTAAGACAATCGAAATTAATAGAAATCGGTCTAGCCGTTCTGGAGTTTAACTGGATGGTATGTATAGATACTTGTCCGACTTTCTCTTACATATGGAAAATTCGAGGAATTTATGCTATTTGTTATTTAATAGGTTTCTATAGCAATAGTGATAATATTAATGAGTAAGAAAATATGTACATACATTGTATTTATTCTCTAACTCATTAATTTAAAATTGAATTGATAAATAAATCTATAAATAAAAATTGATATTTAAGACATTTTGGTTAGCCTAAAGATATCTACCCTAGCTTTTTCTATTCAATCACTGAATAATTTTTTTGTATAATGATTAATTAAATGAGCCACGCGGATGGTTTATTAATTTTTAATCACGACTGTGACGTGAACTAAGAGTCTAGCTTATATCTCTCATCTTCCTTTCTCATCTAAAACTTGAAGTGTTATGGCTTAATGCCTAGAATTGGCGCTGATGTATTAAATCGCGCTAACAAAGTTTTACACAAAGATGAAAGTAATTCAAACATTTCAGTAGTGTTGTTTTTGTTGTTGTTAAGAGACCTATTACAAAATTGCGTTGACACATACAACTCTCATACAACTGACCTATCACAGAACTGATATAACTGTCATGAACTGACAAAATTTATCTAGATATAAATTTTACGTAAAATTATAAATATAATAAAGAGAATTTGTCTGTTAAATCTGAGCTTTTTTTTGTAATTTTGTGGTTATGGTTTAGATTTTATTTCTAAAAATTTCATTAGTACATATTTCGAAAATAAGGTTTAAATGTAAAAAAAATTAAAGGTCTGGACATTTTAAAAGATATGTTCCTTTTTTTACAGCAGGCGATGGAAACGGAATAAGTTCAAGGCTGGAAGACGTGGAAGGGGATGACATGTTTGAAGATCCGGTGGTCTACTACACTTCCCCCCACAATTACACCGCAATTGTGGCACTACCCTCTTTTCTATATTATTGCAAAGGTCGGTCTCGGCCAGTGTTTGGATTACCCACTGCTGCCTAAGAACTGAATAACAATGATACTATTTCAATTCTAAACTTATTTTTTTTTTTTTTAAATAAACATCCTGAGTTAAAATGAGATTCAAAAACGAAACTAAGAGTGAACTAAATCGAATATGTGTCAAAATGGACTACTTACGCTCATTTTTGTATTCAGAATCATTTTTTTGTATTCAAACGGAAGCTTTCATTCAGTCTAAACTAAGCTATGCGGAAGTGAAACTACTTTAGGAAGCTAAACAGTGAATCTAGTGTCATCGAACACAAACGAGCAATTTGGGTAAATAATAAGTCATTTATAATGCTACAAACAAACAGAATGCAATGTTAGCTAAGTTTGACGTAAGTTTTACATTAAATGTCTGAATATGATTATTATAACTGGCTTGGATAACTATAACCGCGATTAACATTACGGATAGAGATTAGCTATGGTCATATCTATACCTAAGCTTAAAATCTGTATATTATGTTAGTCCGGGAGATAGCGTTGCAAATGCAAAAGTCATAGTAAGCCGGCTGATATTAACATCGATAGTTGATCTTATATGACTAATAACTGAATCGACCGTCAGCTGCTAAAGTAGCGGTGGGTGCGAGTGTGGGAGGAAGCGAAAGAGGTAACAAAAAATAAAAAATTAAGTAATAGTACGCCGGCTGAAACTTTTTTCGTATATAGTTGCCTCGCGAAGGAGGGTTATGAATCAGCTGCTCGCATGAAAAAAAAATAAAAATAAAAAAGCATGCTTATAATAAAGCATATAAAATATAAAGCATTAAGCAAGTGATTGCCATAAAGCAACTTTGGACACTACTAGTCAGCTGATGGTCTTTCCACCACTATACGCGCAGCTGATTGTTGTTTTCGTTCTTACAATATTTAAACAATCACGTGTTTCAATTTCATTCGGCGTACTATAACTTTATTTTACGTTTTTTTTTCCAGCTTAGTATGATGTCAACTATATACGAAAAAAGTTTCAGCCGGCGTACTATTACTTAATTATTTTTTTTACCACTTCCGGAACCTCCCACACCCACCGTGGGTGCGCCAGCTGACTCTTGGTTCCGTTATGAGTCATTCGAGATCTATAGTAGAAGATGGCAAGCAATCGGCGTAAAATCACTGCCTAAAATGCAACGCTACCTCACGGACTATTATGTAGTTTTTGTTAAAATTTTTGATTGAATTAGGTTAATTGTCATATTACACCAATGCTATAATGGAACCGAACATCAACCATTTTAATATTGTTATGAGTATTCTTATTCGGAATATAAGGCATTATATGTCTAAACACTGGCCGAGGCTTTAAAAGGGCGATATGTATTTATGTGTAATTTCTTTTAATTAAAATGCATACATTTTTAATTTCTTTTTACTATGCCTACCCGAAGTTATTGAAGATATTGAAGTATATATCTCATGGTAACCGAATACTTAATGGTCCAAAATCTTGAAAAATAATCATTCAAAATCTATATGTACTTACGTATTACCTATATATATATATATATATATATATATATATATATATATGTTTAATATATGTTTATGAAATAATTACACGCTCTGTTTCGATTTTGTTTAATTTCTTAAAAACTTAAACATTTTTTACATTGACAATATATTGTACTCTTCATGAAAGGTAGCTAAAATAAACATATTTTACAAAATAGGGTAACAAATATACACTGTTCTGATTAAATAATTTTAGTACTAATAGAACAAAAGACTTCTAGCAGTTTGCTTTCTAGTCTTTACGATTGATAAAAAAAATTGTTCCTTTATATTATTTTATAGAGCCTTCGATTAGGTTAGGGTATTTATGTATGTAATTATTTAAACATGAATGAAGTTAATAAAACATTAGAACTGGTAGTTATTGTCATATTTCCAATTTGACTAGGTCTAACTTATTACAATCGATTATTGGTGGTTTTGTTGTACATTTTTGGTATGGGACTATATATATACAAATCTTAGCTATTTACAGAATTATTCTTAGCACCATTTTTGATAAAATTAAAGTTGAGAATTTTGGACTTCGATCACGCGGAAGCTTATGGTAATTTCAAATATCTTTGGAATATAACCTCAAAATACGATACATATTCTCTTAATTTAAACGTAAGAACTGTATGAATAGCCCTTTAACATAATAGATTAAAACTGTCATGAACGGTATATGTGTTCGCTTCAGAAACATTGTTATTAGAAGATAGAAAAACACTACAAACAGATCTTACATTTAAGATTATTGTATCCTTATCGAATTTTGTGGTAAAGGTCATCGTTAAGAGTCTTATGTCATACAAGAGTGTCTAATACATATCCGTTTGGAGTGTACGTAAAAACAGGCTGGTTTTGGTCTAAAACAGGTATGTAGCTCTCTTGCAGTGCTATTGGCTGTCGACTTGAAGCTTCATTCAATTGTCTTTCCAGAACAGTATTTTGTAATTCTTCTTCTTCCAGCTGTAAGGTAAGTTCGTCTAACAATTTCACTCTGTATTCCAATTCTCTGTCCGCTGTTTCTAACTCTTTCGTGTTCTCTTGTATTTCTTTCGCTGAAGTTGCTAGATCTTCTTCGATTTTATCAATCAGCATTGTCACTTGTGATACGTTTTCACAGCTATTTGCCTTGTTTTCGTCTGTATATCGTTTCACTTTTGCTGTTAATCGAACGACAAGTTCCTCCTCTCGGTGCAGTCTTTTGTTTATAATCGCGAGCTTTTCTAAAAGTTCAATTTCTTCCCTTATTTTTGTTAATTCGTCGGCGGAGGCTTCTGAATCTGTATCGTTGTGTGTTTGAACCAGTCTTTCAGAGTTTACTTGACATATATCTGTGAGTTCTTTAGTAAAGTAGTGTTCTCTCATTAAATGTCGTTCTCTTCTTGATTTGTGCTTTGTGTGTCTTCTTGGTGGAGTCCCACTGCCGACGCCGACTCCACTGTCGCTGTTAGCTGCTTGGCTGTCATTCGCCTCACTGCATCTCCCAAGATCTCGAAGATATGATTCCAGCAGATAATTGGTTCCATGCTTCTCCATTCTATTTTTATGCGTCTGGTCTTCTAATTGGTCAATGAGTTTCTCTTGTTCTCTGTAATTGATATCATCCTAATGAATTCTAATCAAATATTGGTTAATGAATTTCTAAATAATGATGTTTTTTGAGCATTAAAGATTTATTTATTGCTTATTTACAAATATTTACTATAGGTATATGATGATTTTAATGAATAAACATTAACTACATTTTATGTATTTTTAATGTTGGTAAATTATTTAATACAAAAAGTATAAGTCGGGTTAAAACAGTTTAGATACCTAAGCTTATCAAGCTGCTGGTGTATCGTCCTACTCTGATGTTGTATGACGGATACAAGTCTCGCTGCCGGTTCTTCGCTTTTGGCTCTTGGGGGAGGCGTGGCTGCTCTATGTCCTTTCCTTCGTCTTCTTGTTCTACTGCGACTTCCAGCATCGCTGTCTCGTCCAGAATCGTCTTCACCACCGCTTGATAATCTTCGGAGGGACAGACGAACCTTGAAGAGAGTAAGCCAATATTCTAATTTATTGATTGGTATAAAAATCTTATACTATCCCCTAGGAAATAAACTATAATCGAAAAACATATTAAATCACAAATCGTTCAAATCGAAACTGTCGTTATAACCTCAAAATATATAAATACATACTTAAAAGTACTACGTAAATCTAATATTAGTACATAATATGAAAAGTACTTACTAATATTAGATTAAATTATCATATTTGTTGTTAGATATTTTAGATATTTGTAAATTCTTTTATTTACGTTTGAACTGAATGTTATATTCAGAGAATACAATATAAGTATATATAAATTATTGACTTGAGTAGAAATCAAGAAGCAATACTTGGTAGGAAGAAAAAACTGCCTAATCTCAAGCAACAAACGGATTTGCCAAATGCAAATACATCTCGCAGACGGCATACTGCATGTTGAATACGAGACGATTCGGGTATATAACGATAAATCTCTGGAGGTTAATTGTTACCAACTCTACTATTTCAACGTAAATGAGAAGGAGAAACAGTAATGCCTTACTTCGTGCCTGGCATCCCCCCACGCAGCTAATACATGCAGCACAGGTACATCAGGTGGTAAAGGTCGTTCCACGCCCCTCCATCGTTCAGCAAGAACCCACTCACCAGGCTCACTCAGGCAGCTTGCTGTAATAAAAAACATTACAGATAGTGTTATCGGAAATAATTATTTCGTAAATAATTTTATGGTAAGTTCATAGTCTCATACTTATCAAAACAAAAGCTTCTTAAATAATTGATAGATAAATTGTTGAAATTTTATCTATCCTGTTTAATTTATAATTAAAATCTTCAAACTTATGACAGTATGAATCGCGCAAGTAGATATTATATAAGACATAATGTGTTTATTGCCAAAGATTTAATATTAACTACAGAGTCATAGAATACATGCTTTCCCTACCTTCAGGTGCATCCTGCAAGGCCCTGACGATATCAGCACATGTGGTGTGTGATCGTACACCTCTCACCCATAATTTCTGACCGCGGGCTATGACTCCTACTTCTTCATCGCTGTAGTCCGATGAAGACGCCTCCATTGTTCCACCTGAATAACACCGATGCAATTTTAGAAAAGTCCATTACTAATGTGATTTACATCCATGAGGTAGACACATTTCTCAGTCTGTTTCATTGTTTTCCAGCCATGCCTATCCAGCTGAAATATTTTTTGTTTCCCCGAGATTCGAAACCATAACTCCCGTCAGATTATTATTAATAAGTAAATTAAAATCAAGTTTTACTAAAATAAAGATTAAAATGGAACATCTAAACATTTTTATTATACCTACTATGTTTAATTACTAAAATTGATGCTGTTTTAAATTTCTTAAATGTTTTCAAAGTAGTCTGCCCATCAAGGGTTAATATCACTTCCCGAATCTGTTTTTTTTGAAGTCTCTTGTCCCATAGTGGGGTATGGGGCAGATGCGTTTAACATCTGTTTGATTGATGGATTTTTTCTTTAGGGGCAAATAGGTGATCAGCCTTCTATGCCCTGCCAGACCGAGTTCTTTTTTATCTCCACCGGGAATCGAACCCAGGACCCGGTTGTAACGATGACGCGCTTACCACTAGACCAAGGAAGCGGTTCTGAATCTAGTTGATACCTATATAATGTTTGACCATTGATGTTCTAAAAACTTCTCAAATAAAACATGTGTTTTAAGTAACAAATTTAATTGTTTGGATCCACGCTCTAGTAATGATATCCTTGGTTAGTACACAAAGTTGCAACGAACTCTAAAGTTCAATCTTCTAACCTTACGCACCCTTTGTTTCTGACCCCATAAAAGAAACCTTTTATGGCAAAAGAAATCTACAAATATCGAAGATTGAACCACAACGACATAGTGGTTGTCTGAGGTTTGAATCACATGGACTAATTTAATTTATTAGGTACCTACATGGCATAGACAGTCATTTCTAAGTATGACATTCATTTAAGTTTACATAAGTAGGTATTAGTCGTAGTAAGCTTTCAATACATACATAGGAACACAAACATAGCTGTTAGTAATTAGTGATAGTGAAAGGGTAGGTAGGGCAATTTTCAAATGAATGTTATTGTGAACTAAAACCAGTAGGTATTTATCTACGTTTTATTGAATTAATCGAAATGGCACATAAAAAATAATAAATGTTGATCTATTTATTCCAAAGTGCCGGTATATGAAATAGCTCGTTGCTAGGTAACCATCGACCAAGTAAACATAGGGGTTGCATAAGTTTGCACAATTTAGGGAAGGTTGGCGCCAGGCACGCAAACTTTATCAGGAAATCAGCCTGCATAGTTGCAGTCGATTTCGTAACTAATTTGCATGGAAGCCATTATTGCACATTTTGTATTCATGGAACCAAATTACGCTAGAATTTTTTGGAGAAAATTGCTGGGAAAACCTAGGAAAAATTAAAGTGAGCGGCAGCGATTGGCTTGTAGGAATTATTTTATGAAATAACTTCGTATCGCTTTAGAATCCCGAATAACGTGTCACCTAAAACGTCATTCCATAGAGAATGTACGAGGAAACTAATTTTCTTCATAAACTTTTACATGAATTTTTCTATATTTGTTATAGTTATTCTGCTATTTTCGGATTAAAAGAAAACAACAAAACAGAGATCATTAAATCGGTCCAGCCGTTCTTGAGTAAATAACCAAAAGTCAGGTTATTTACTTTTATGTATACATATATCCAATAGATAAAAAGTTTGATCATATTTTCTTGTATGGTTTGTACTTTTTAAAAGAAAATAACAATATAACATAGTAATTGGGCTTTTATATTATGAAAAGGAAGACCTCTATTGATTTTTTATTGTTTATGGACTATACATGGAATTTAAAGTGACGTAGTAGCTTATTAAAATCAAAGTAAAAAAATGAACCTAAGTACTCGATGACACATAGAGGAGTGCGTTCGCGCTTAGTTTCAACTTTAAATATATCAGTCTGATATTCTTTAGAAAGAGATCCGATAAAAGAAAAACGGATTCGTATATACAAACTCTCTCAAATGTATTTCACTTATACCTCGTCTTAACCCCTTTTGTACTTTGTTATTACTTTGCGCTCCAGTCATACAAAAACTTTACCTAGCGCCTGAAAGAACGTTCATTAAATCAATACATACAATTCGGTATAAGGCGCGGCAAATGCCAGAGGGTGCTCGCAGGTGGGGTTTGCGGAAATACCTAATAGTTGTTAGTCACGACACGTTACTGGAATTACCGCCGGGGTAGTTTAGACTAATATTAACCAAATATTTTACGTCGTGAAAGATAGTTAAAGCTTACGTGGTGAGGAGGTGACCTTCATTAAATCAATATATCAAAATCATAAGGAAACGAACGAACATATATTTTATAATGTTTTTGCTCTGTTCCTATAATTAGCTGCTTTAATGTTTTAGATTTTTGTGTTTCGTCTCATCAAAATAAAGGTGTTGCCTATTAAAGAAAAACGTTTGAATGAAATCGCGAGTGCATTATAGGTATATTTGTATGTGGTCTTAATCGTCCTTCTAATTTTAATATTTTTTCGTATAATAAACTAGAACTTTTTTTTCTAATCTGCAAGACAAAGTTGCAGTTATGAGCTAAATTCTCTGTGATGTTTACGTAATTTTTCCTTGTCGTGATTTGCAACATATTATTTATATGTATTTACCAGATGTTAAACGGAACTCAACATTTAAATGAAACATAGTAAATTTATCAAAATAGCCAGTGGCTAAGTATGAAGTGTACACGCTAAAGCTTAATTGCACAGTAGCACTAGTGACTTCCATACATATCGATTTTAAAAAAGCGAAAGCTATACATTTTTAGTCAATAGTGTATGGTCCTGTCTATTGTTTTAAAAATTACAATAGATAATTTAAGTTTTGATCAGATCATTAAAAAGACAGTTCAATTATTTATTAGACTACGTTTTATTCGAGGCTAATAATATAATAATATATATTAATATAATATATTGATATATATATTAATATATATATATAAATATATATTACTACTTACAAAGATTAATATAATATATTATTATAATATATAATAAGCTTTGACCGACGACAATGCCACGTTAATTAATGTTTCAGGTAAAATAACTAGTTGTGAAGACTGAAGACCTTTACGTGTCTCAACTGAAATTTGATTATTATTGACTGATAATTGTTTTTAGCCGATAGAGAATATAATGATTTTTACGAAAACTGTAGTCAAAGGTTTTTTGTAAAGTAATAAATCATAGCTAGATCGAAATAAACATCAAGTTTCACATCTAAATATTTTTTTTTAATTTATCGATATCGATAAAGCTGATCCATATCGCTGGTGTAATAGGTGAATTATCAGTAGCCCCATGCTTAGCACAGGCACAGATAATAATTACAGACGTGAACGCCGGCTTACTGAGTGCACGCAAGGACGTAGAAGTTGATACATACAGATTTACAAACCAGCAAACTAATAATACCTATGATTTGTAAGACGTAATTGTTGAAATAACTTTTGGCCGTAAGCAATACATAGTTTTAGTTAATTTTCTATACTTCATGGGTATATGGATGGATATGGATCTAGACAACAAAACCCTATGTTTATAAGGGTTTTCCTAGAAGACAACCTGTACAGTGTAGGTACAGCGATGGAGTATTTAAAAAAAATACTAATTGTTTAATGTCAATATAACTTATAGAAAGACACTGATAAATAAAAAAAAATGAAAATAATTTTGTTAAACAAGTTTTAGGGACAACCTCTTCAGAACACAAAAGCACATAATATGTAGGTGATATTTACTAAAATACAATTTAATATTATTATGTAATTATTAATGACTTAATTTTTCCTTGTCTCATCATAAATGCAATTGATCTAACTATATTGAAACTTAACCATAGCTTAGATGCTTTTTTACTTTATCTGAATTAGAACTAAAAGTGTTCCGCTACTAGTGTTTGAGAACTTGTAATCCGTAGGTAAGTATGTTACTTTCAACGCAAACAAAACGTAATAAAAGTATGAATTTCAATCTTCTTTCATCTTAACCTCACATCCGTTTGCTTAGTAATTATCTATATTAAAAAGAAAACTGTTAAAGTTCTACTTGGGCATAGGTTTTTACGAGATACATTTTTCTTTTCTTTTATATAATTATAGTATTCAACAATCAACAGTACGATGTTTTTCAACAATGCTTACACGTACTACATAATACTACTCGATTGAACCATTCACTCAACATGTTAATTATTTTGGTGATTAAGTAAGGTAGGTAAGAATTAATCTTAATCATCAGAGGCTACCAAGAAAAGCCGAAATTATACACTAGTTGGCACAAGCCAAATCGATTCTAAGAAAGGTAGCTTCGCATTAATAGTTTAACCCGAGGGCACAATTTGAATATGAAACATTCTATATAGTATGTACTTATAGCTTCCATCTGTAGTTTTTAAAGCCATTTATAGAAGAAATCTATGAAAATGCATTAAAGTCGGAAGCTTAAATGTTACACTGTTGATGTAGCAAAGCTAACTTACCAAATTTTTCTAAATTTTCTTGGTATTTCGCATTTTCTTTTCATGATCACTGGTTCGATTGATAGTAATTTTACCTTCACCTACATTTTTATTATTTATTTTGGCCGTGGAATATATTACAGCAGATTATGTTATACTTACTTTATAGCAGAACCTTCGTATTGCTATTTTAAACATATTTTTCCTCAGCTCATACTCTTCTCAAACGTTTGGTTCACACAACAATCAGTTAACGTGTCTTTACCCGGTGTTTTTGTTTGATGGGAGAGAGACACAATGATGTGAGTGTACCCTATCTTTATTACATAACTGATAACGTAAATTGATTAGCCCGGTTTTAAATAGCTTTCAGCTTTTGATTGTTGACTATTTATGGTGTTTGCAGTTTGCCGTGGGCTTCTTTTCATGGAAAAACTAAAGAAGATATATATTTATTTTGATCGCTAAAGTAATGTCAGCTTAATACTCGATAGTCAAGAATTGTCGTGTCACTCTAGCTCACTTGGTTGTGTTGATTGATTCAATTTGCTGAAAAAATGTTACGGCTTAGAAGGCGCATTTGATTAATCCTATAATTGCTCATTAAAATCACTGAAACTGATACAGAATACAAAAATCCTAAGCATCGAAACTGCTATTTACAATGATCAATTAGATTACCAAATCTATCTAAATTGATCTTAACAACGTCTCGAAGCAATTTTGGAATATATAAAATTGCAGATTCAGGGCCCTATTATTTATCTGTTGAGGTAGGTAAATCATGCCATACTTACATAACTACATAATTCAAATGATTGATTATGAATGGATCACAGAATGATACTAAAGAACAATACAAAGTTATGCGAGAATAACTGTTTAATGACTCTGTATAGTGTAAGAAAAAACGGATTCTTAAAGCTTTTAAGATAAAAAACCACGATATTTATTACTGCTTGCAACATGAATTTGAAAAGTTTCAATTTCAATTATTGTTACCTAAAAATAAAATAGCATCCAAAATCATAAATTACAACAGATCCTGACAGTTTTGCTCGATATATTATAATTCCAAGGTATATATTATCTTCTAGATAAATTATCTTCTTTGTCTTCAAATCTTCTGTTGTCGTTCGAAACCACATTGGGCTAAGGCATCAGGAAATTCACGGGTAAATCTAATAACTCCTGTGAATTCTCCCAGTGCCAAGACCCAACGTAGCCTTTGGCAGTCCAGAAAAACCTATAAAATCGAATGGCTTTTGGCAGCTTCTATTAATATCAAATCGTAATCTGGACAGACGATTCCTGAGCCTATTTCACTGATCATTTTAAATTTTAAAATACTCTGATTGTCTTCTTAACTCAACCCAATCCTTTAATTCTTTTTAATTTGAACCCAGGCCCTGCGTCGCAACATGCAAGCGTGTGACAAAATTAAGTTACTAGAATAAAACTAGAAAAGCTATGGTTAGGTTAGAGAACAACAAGAGAAAATGAAATATAAAAATAAAAAGTCTAAAAAAACAACGATAAAATTAAAACAAAATGCATCAACGTTAGTAGAGCATTTAGACAGCGAGCATAAAATGCTAACTTTCCATTAATAAAAATTAATCTAAGTAAAATATCTAAGAAAATCTAAGATCTTGTAATTACCATTTTTCGGTCAATGTAATGAATTCTCAACGTTCTAAAACGCTAATTAACAACTGTTCAGCAATTTTCCATTCCAATAAATACTGTTTGGTTCTCACAATTTTTTTACAGTTTTACGAGTCGGGAAACCGCAAATGTCCGTTGGTTATTGAAATTTATAACCGTTAAGAAAATTAGTTTTACGCGGTTTTATTGGATATTATGACAGGATATTAAAATTAATTGAAAACATCTGTATAAATAAAATAAACATAAACCTTTTAAATATATTTGATGTAGCGTGTCTGTTGCAAAGGGCTGAAACTTTAAGGTTGCATGCAAAAAAAATACATACATTCCCTCTCCCTCTCTAAGACAGGTACTTCACAACTTCACAATTTTCAGCTTAAAACTTTAGGCCTAAGCAAACCTTTAACCAATATAGAACTTACAAATAACATATGTTGTATACAAATACATAATAAGTACCTAGCTACTTTTTAACACCAAACATTTTTTATATTCTACACGAACTATATTCTACAGCTCAGAATGAAATAACAAAATAATTATTAAATCGATAAAAATATACTTTAACAACGAAACATAAGGCTCATAAAACAAAATTTAATTTTGTTGTCACTCCGGCAACCATGGCAACGGCTTGAAAAAACACGTATCCTTCGCTTATCAGACTGAAAGCAAATTATACGGTTATTCAAATGTTTTCTGAAGGTCCTATGTTTATTTTTATAAGTCATTAGTCTAATGGACATATTTCCAATATACCAACTACGAATATAAAGAATGCTATTTGTATGCTATTTTGTTCACGTTAAAATGTGACATTCGACTTTGCTGTCAAGTCATTAAAAGGCGCAACCTTATTAGGAAACAAAAGTAAAACGAATGTTTTCGGGCGATGCTCTTAATATTCTAACCACGGTCAATGTTAAAATTATTGTGTTTTGTTATCAATTTTCTATTGTCGCAATCGCTGTATTTTCGGAAATAATTTTAATGAACAGAAAAAAACATTCAAGCATAGGTAACATAGTCTTACATATATATAGTGTTTCAATAGCCTAAATTTTATTGTACTACGCTATAATAGGTTTAAAAAATTTAACTGTAGTTTTAAATCTGTATAGGTTGTATTTTTTCTAATACAAGGCAAGATTTCACATTTTTTTAAAATGTTATAAAGCCAACAGCATACATTGGCTTGCATGTCAACAATCTTGATTAAACTAAAACATGCGACAGACTTATTAAACTTAATTAACTTGTTAAGCTTATCATTCTAGCATTGTGTGTGGCGTTAAAGAAAATTCAATTGTTAAGCCACCTTGAAGACAACGATCGCGTAAAATGTGTCTTTGACATTCTGAATAATAGTAATTAGTAAGGCTCTGTGGCTTAAACTTTTCAAACGATTAAGATGATAATTTGCTAGAGCAAAAAACAAAGCGCGAGGTAGTAAGGGAAAAAGTTCTGCGCCTTTTTTGCTGATCATATTTTCCAAAGCGACAATTTTTGTTTCTACAAAATTGAACCCTGCGCATATAAATTTAATGTCCGAAACCTTGTTACTGATAAGCCGGCGTAAACATGATTATTATTTGATTTGGATAGGATAGGATTTATTATAGAGTCATTGTGAATACCATCTACTGATAACTTATATATGTAGAATAACGCATTATGTACCTAATTAAGCTAAAACAAAATTCTCACGTCATTTCTCCTAAGGTGTGTATTGCGTGACAATCACAAGGGTGACCTATATACCCACCCTTCGTCGCACCCTTTGTTGTCCTTTTAAAGGATTGATGTCAACCTTTAGGGTGACTCTTACTAAGGTTATAAAGCAGGGTAAACTTCCTTGGTTGTTAGAGATAATGATTGAGATATCAGGGATTTTTGTTTGACTACGATATATTGAATGATAGCTTTATAACAACAAAAAATACTATATAGCATTTTCTTCAAAAACTTCATTTTTAAGATTATTTATGATTTTTAGTTTGGTGAATTTGTTTTCTCGGAAAAAATACTAATATTGATTCGATGCTTTTTTGCCACACCTTTTTGCTCCCTAGAGGGTTGGGCGCGGTTTTAGTAGAAGCGCAAAAAATGTGTGTTGTGTGCTTATAGGGTAAGTGAAAATTCGCAGTATTGCGCTAGGACGCACAATTTTCCCGGAAAAAGGAAAATAAGTTTACTTTCCAACAATTTCAGAACGGATTGAGACTTAGAATGATACTTTTGAGTATTCAACAATTCAATTATACCTATATATTGAATAAATAAATTACTGTTAAGTATATAGGATTTCTTTATAACTGCTAAATAAAGCCAGTTTGGAACAGCTCTTTCATTTATACAAAAGGTATTATGTATTTTAATAAAAACTCGTTCATATTTCAAAAGCAAGTAAAAACACGTCAGTTTCACTTACGCTAATTATATCTAGTGTTCAAAATAATGACCATTGCATGTGAAATTAACAGATGTTTAATTTTTTCTGTAGATCTGCGGTGACCTTGACGAAAGGTTAAGCAGCAGATGCATTTCTTAGTACGAAATTATCGTACTAAATGAGGAATGAGGTAAAGTTAACCGTGTTATTTGTAAACATCTCAGATTCAAGGCGTATATTAGTTAAAGAATATATTGTTATTTTCATTCAAATTGCGCATTAGGTTTGAAAGAAAAATATTGTGTTGTTTGGCACCTATCTATAACTTATGCTAAAAAACTTTGCTCAACTAATATATCTAATTAATTTTAGGGAAATAATCGTGATAAAATAGGCATTTCGTCACTTACTGTAGTGCAATAGAAACCAACGCAGATGATTAATAATTTTCCAAATTCATGTATTACTGTTATGAAAATTTTATTCATATAGTTTTTTAGAATTACGTTTAACTTACTTGATATCTCTCCACGACGTCCTTAAAGCAACATCGTGCTAGACTGGATGGAAGTATCTGAAACAGAGAATACATTCGTATATAATAAATAATGAATACTGTAGGAGTAATACCGAAAAATATTTTAAACGGTTAACAATAGATTGACTATTTTTTAAATAATGAATATAACTTCTTTGTATAACTCCATACTCTTTATATCTCTTTCATTTTCTAACCGTTGGAGTAATTTAGCTGATTTTGGTACTCAAAAGGTATTGGTATATTTTGTCCTTAATCGTAGAGTGAATTTTTGTCGAATTAGTTTTTTTATAGTCTTTTTCTAGTGACGATTTGAAACAAGTTCAATTAAAGCAAGTAATGAAGTAAGTAATAAATTTGAATGATTAAAATCCGTTAAGCTATCGTCAAGTGAACGTCTCGTTAGGACATAACCACTACTGGTCTACATTGGTTGCAGTACGGTCAGCAAAAAGCTATTAAAATATTTTTGTTAAGAAAAAACAATGTTGGTTAAATTGTCTGACAAAAAAAAGCGCGTATTTTCATAAAATTTTCATGTATCCAGACTTTCATATTATATACAAAATAAGTAATTCTTATTTCAATGCCTTAAGTGATTTTCAATTTTGTTGTTTACTGTATCGAACAATATACAAACAAAATTAGACTAATTCAATTGATTTAATGACATGGTACCATAACATAAACCAATTGAATATGTGTAACGCTCAAACCATTAGCAACTAACTCTCCTTGACTTATAGACTGTTAATAAAGTGAGAAATTAAATAATTAAGTAATTCTAGGCTAATATAAATTCTCAAGATGCTTGAAGTTGAATTCAAGCTCATAAGTCAATTTATAGACTCAACAACGAAATTAATCATAATACAAATATGTCATACCGTTTATCGTGTGCGATTTACGGCCATTATTTTATTTCACAACTAGGTTATCACGATTTGCACTTCGGTATGAAATAAATAGCGCAATTAATTTTATTAATGGACTTGTTTTGTGCTCAGTACTTGGTAAATGCCGGGATCTATTTAAAATTTTTTACTGTTTTTAAATAATTTAAAACTTATTACGAAAACTGGGATACCTAGTTTATTTTTGCTGTTATTTACCTCCGAATGTTTGTATTTACTAGTTACTATATACCAGGAGTCCATAATTGAAATTTTTCTTTTGGTTTTTAAGCGTTTAAAAGCTTACTAGATATACAATTATGGACTCTTGTGTCTCGAACGCTGCCTCGCGGTTGTTTTTTTTTTTTGGGAATGTTCAAAGGAATAGCAAAAACCGATTCCATCGTTAATGCTTAGACTCCGTACATACAGAGCACATTGGAGTTATATCACTTAGTTTTTGACAATGGAAAGTAACGATTTGAATCGTTCTACTTAATCAAGATAGCAAAGGTTTGGAGCACGTAACCTGCCGCAATATTTCCTGCGTGTTTAACATGGATATTTTCCAGAACCTAAAAACCATGCAAAAACCTAAAATCAGATGGGATTGCGGCCAAACGTAAAATATTTTGTTAAAAAAAACTTATACGGTCCAGAATATATTTTACAAGAAGAAAATTTCTCAAAACAAATGACAAACCAAAAACACTCACTAAAACCTCATCCACTTCGTAGTACCATTTCAAGACTTTCAAAATAGATATACATTGTATTACTTAAGTTTACTTTCAACACAATTTACAAAATTTAAATCAATGAATATCCTGCATAATTTTTTACCGTAGTTAATGAATTCAAAAAGCAATATTTTATTAAAACTATATCTTGACTTCAATGCCTATAAAGTAAATTTCCAGTAAAGAACTTTTAATCAATTTGAGCTTTAATATTAATTTGTACGTTAACTCGCCCAATTAGTTAGCTTTTAGTTAAATAATATTACTAACAAGCTCAAAAATATTCAAATATGATAATTATAATAAATATTTTACCATTTATTATAACGTGCTGAATAGATAAATGAGTTTTAGATTGCACTGGTATGTTAGTATCATGTAATTAATGTTTGTTCAATTTAATATAATAAATTTGATGTTTAAATTCTAATAAATTTTACTATCTAATATAAGAAAACTATCAATATTGTAATTTCGTATTTAGTTAAAACTATACGCCATTTATACTGTACAATATCTTTCATTGTGTCAAAAAGCTACATATGATTTATTATTTTTAATTAATTCTCAAATCCCATACTTATCGAAATAATAAAATCACGAATGGCTCATATTAATTGAACATGTTTGAAAATTAAAAAGGAAGAAATTGTCTCATATTTATAAATTGGTAAAAATGTTACAATTCTAACTTGTTAATAAAAAGATAATAATTAAGTAATAAATCAATGTCCAAGTCTGACAATTATTTTACATGTCAGGTGTTTTGTAATTCTTATCACGACTTAGATCTGATCTCTAGCTAGTTGAGTGCCTTGACACTTGCTTTTTGAATGTTTATCTAAGGGCAAAATAAAAAATCAATGCCATTTCGTCCAACAAATAAATATTGGTCAGTATTTATAAGTTTTTTAAAAAAACTATAGGCATTTCTATTCAAACACTAATATAAATATAAAAGATTTCTATTTGAATTTGTGATGGATAAACTTAAAAATTAAGGACTGATTAAAAAAACAGATTTACATATTTTATAATATAATTTAAGAATAGTGTTTAATAGATATTATTTATTTATTTATATATTTCTACATCTAATTATCTATTTCTTTATTTAATTCAAAGATACTTAAATATAAAAAGATAAAATAGGTTAAAACTCAATTCAACTACGATTTGTTTTTAAAATAGTTAAAATTCAAATTAGTGTAGTACGAATGATATTTTTTGTCCATGACACGAATAAAATAATCGGTGCTAAGCGAATACATAAAATCAGAATTAATTGTCTTGCCATAATAATGAAGGTTAGATAAAATTTAATTAAAATTATAACGCAATGAACCGTTTATAAAACTGGCTCTATATTTTTTAAATCATAGTAAGTAACTTCTTTTCCGTCATTTTTTTTGTCCGAATGTAATCGTTACAAATCACATTTTCTGATAAGTCATTTCTTTCAGTTTTTAATTAATTAAAAATAAATAAAATAATTCCAATACAATTTAATGTATACTAATGAAAAACATTTTAAGCACGTCGTGTGTTTACACAGAGATATGTAACAGCTACTGGCAAAAAGTGGCAATTGTTCCGTGTAATATTTTAAATCGTTTAGTGATGCGGGCGTTGTCGGGAACAGCTAGTAAGAATAATTACAAATATTTTATTGCAATTGTTTTTTAATATTATTGAATTAAGCAAAGCATGCAGTGCTTATAAGGATTTATTTTAAAGGTAAGTAGTGTACATTTATTTATAAGATAAAGTGTAGCAAATCTCTAGATCCACCCTTATAAGGGAAACTCGGTCGAAACGTTAACGTTGTAATTTATATAACAAGACCATTTTATTTATGCTTATAAGAATGTTTAGATTGGCCATGTGATCGATATCTCTAAAATATATTTATCTATTCTATTTATTATATAAAAATCAGTTGCTGTTCGTTAGTCTCGCTTAAACTCGAGAACGGCTGGTCCGATTTAACTGATTTTGGTTTTGAAATGTTTGTCGTAGTCCAGCGAAGGTTTAAATGGTGAAATACGGAAAAATTGCGAGGAAGATAGTAAAAACAATAATTTCATTAGCCCATATAAACTGTTCTACCTACTTTCCTGTCAAACATTTAACGTTCAATTCCCATTCTAGCTTTTATTAGTGGTACGAAGTTCGCCGGGTCAGCTAGTAGTAAATATTATACTGATCTGCGGATTATGTAATATTTTTTCGTACATATTGCTGCTTTATAAATAAAGCGAAGTCCATTATCTCTAATGGGATATGGACCCGACATATGTCTGAAACAACCGACATTTTCATTTTAACCGCTTTCTGGGAGTAACAAACTCTTTTACAAAAAAAGTAGTAGACTTCACTCACTCTACTACTCAAAATTTGAACCTTTAGATTTTGTAATATTTCCAAAATTTAATTAATTTATAATATGTGTAATCATTATTGTCATTATTATTGACAGAATGTGTACAACACATGATACTCATCCTGATATATTATTTTCGTACTTCCATTCGAGCGTAGGATTATCAAATATTTGCTGCATTGATTTTAAATTATTTTGTTAATTACGATTTAAATGTTTGCATTTTTTTCTGGTTTTTATTATGTTTTTATGAAACTGTTAAGGTTATGTCTTTATTGTATTCTTTCAATGTTTTCTTTGATGTATCTGCTTTGTTTCATGGTGTAATAAATAAATTACGGCATGCGAAACTAACATTAAGTTTCTTCATCTACTACGAACTAGCTAACTTATTTCTGTGTCAATAACAAAATAAAATTAACACCAGTCATCTTCTGCGCCTACACTAAATATTATAAATAGCTTAATAAAACAATTTGTCAAAGTTATATTTTTATGACAGTACAAATTACTACATGATACGTTGGTTTGTTAAAACTTTAACACACTTAAAAAACGTTGTATAGAGTGGCACGCGGCCGCCAACGCAATATGTTTTATAATTATTAAATTAATGCAGCACTTTATTGTGCTGCATTAATTTATCTGAAATAAAATATGAAAAAGATTTTTATAGTAGCGCTACTTCATTGGGCTTTGGTCTTGTCTAGGAATATCTCCAGTCAGTCCTATTTTATGCTTATTGCTAAAAACTAAAATTTATTGATCATAAAACTGTTTTTCGAACTTTTGCATGCATGTACATATTTCTTTTTTTTTTTGTATAAAATTTAATATTTTATTATAAGCTGTCTAGTTTTGTTATGCGTTACTTTTTAAATTATGTCAAGATTTCATTATGTACTTTTGTATAAAGTTAATATTATGTTTATGGTTCTTGTATTAGATATTATGTTAGTATTGTCTATGACTGTGCAAAGTTACAATTATTGAAGTACGTAAATTATTCTAAATATTTATTTTTACGTATAAATAATATAATTGTTACTATCACTAATTGCAGGCTTGTTCATAAACTGATCGCACCATTGATCTCACAATACCACTGATTCACATTTCATACCAATAAATGGCTGGCTAAACATTCAAGCGGTCGTGTTAGTAAGTGGCTTTTATCGATAGATTTCGAAAAGGAGGAAGTTCCTAATTAAATATTTTTAATTAGGAACTTCCTCCTTTTCGAAATATTTATAATTTGATTATATATATATATATGATTTTCGTATATTAGTTCTGCTACTATTCCGCCAATATGAATTAATTTTATAATGGAAAAGAATGTATTATCGAAATAAATTTTTCAAAAATCATTGAATCCTTTTTGAAAAAAATTACAAATAATTCACACAACTATACAAATATTGCTGTGGTATATTTTTTCCTTTTAAGTGGCTGCAATTGAAAAGTGAACTTTTTGTTTAATATTTCACAAATAATTCGTTGAAAAGCTTCAAAGGTGCTGTAGGTAGGTGAGGCATTAAACAAATACCGTGTTGGTTTACTAAGCGTGTTTATTCAGTATTGTGTACATAGATATTTGATATTTTGTTTGTACGTCTACTGTATGCAGAGTAGAGGAAGATATGTAGTAAATTATTCGCAATTGAATTCTTGTATTTATTGTGGCCATATTTTACAATCGGCCACATCGTGAAATGCTACTATTATAATAAAATATAACAGTTTCGTCAGTATGAAGACAACACTTTTAAACAATTTTAAATTTAATAATTATTTTACCTACATATCTTTCTTTACTCTAATACTACGTGTACATTACATATTTGCGTAATACTAAAACTTCCAAATCTTACCCAATCCTTTCGCAGGTCTAATATCTGTAAAAAAAGACCACAATTTGTAGAGTTGACAGTAAAAATTATTATTAACAATACTTTTAAAATTAGTCAATGGGTATTTTAACTTTATGTAAATAGCTATAGCGTTTTGCTTGGCTTTGATCTGTCATTCTGTCACACCATCCATGAAGTTTGACATTTTTGGCAATGCTCAAAATTACTTTACAAATTTGGTTTTGGATTAAGAATTTCTTTTTTAAAAAGTGTAAAACCATTTTCTATCACCGCCTACTTGAAAAATTAATGCAAAATTATTTTCTTTTACAAGATACTTAAATCTTTCAATAGCTCTTTCACTTAGTGAGATTTTTATGTTATATATAAACAATATAACGTATATTGTGCAACCCAGAGTAAGTAAAGATGAGTAGGCTAAGTTGACGAAATAGAGGCTAAGCTAAAGCACAAAAGCTAAGAAAACGAAACTAAAAAGTAATTGTACACGATGTTCTTGAAGTATTATAAGAGTTAAAAGAAAGGGTTCTAATGCGTTCACTTCACAGTCTACTTACTCGACTCATCTTGGTGCTGCTTCCTCGCCGCTTGCCACAAGAATGGTAGGTGGTATAGACTGATGGGTTTCTCCAACCCTCATTGGGGTACCACCACCAGGTTTTGAACCCTATTACGCATGCGTATGGGTGGGGCAAATTATTGATCCCAGGACCCCATTTTCTATGATGGCCCGATAAGAAGCATGAGGTAGACAAATTAGTATGGGGTGGTGAATCGTATAGGTATTAATTATGTATGTACTGGAATGATTGATAGGATTCGTTCTGAAATACGATGGTACGATTTCAAGAACAATCGAATGGGGAAATCGATAATTTTTCGATTTGATGGGTTTTTACTTTGAAGATACATTGTGTTAAGTCAATGCAGGTATTATATTTAGTATAAATTTTTGAATTTATTTATTCGAAACGTGTGTTTATTCATCTACCTTAAATATGAGGCATCGATAAATCAATCATACGATGCACTAATACTGGTACGCGTCTCTGTGAAAGATTTGTATGAAAAATATGTGTTTATTGTGGTCATGTACCTAAATGCTATGTTTTATAGCCATTATTAGATTGGCTTACTTGTAATAATAAGTCCTTGGCATCATATAATGTAAACTAGTATGTTAGTTAAAAATATGGGTCCCAAATTCGACAACCGCTTGGCGCAATTGGTAGCGCTACTGCTTTCTGTACCAAAAGATCCTGGGTTCGAATCCCGGTAGGTGCATGCATTTGTGTGATGAGCACGAATGTTTGTTTCCGAGTCTTGGTTGTTTATAAACTTATATATGTATTTGTCACGGTTCCCTCGATGTTTCTGATTACCATAACTCAAGTGCTTCAGCTACTTTGGGATCAGAACAATGTAATGTACGTTGTCCCAATTATAAAAAAATAAAATAGTAAAGCGTACGTAAGAGTAACTTTGCCTGTAAATCATTGATTACTTGACCGATTCGAAAATTCTTAAACGTTTCTACATTTCTACGATGTATTTTTTATAAGTTGTATTATACTTTTTCTTGCGAGTAAAGCCCTAGCATTGAATAATTTTATGTTTTTAAGCTAATTAAGTTTGTTAAATATTTTTGGAATTTCCGTCTATTCTGCTGATTTTCAAGGCAAATCAAATTTGTCAATTGTATACTTATAATCACAATATTTTGTTAAGCACAGTATTATTCTAGACATAATATTGTACTAGGCAATAGGCATAATATTGTAGTTGCTTAATAATAAACTTAAAAATCAATACAACATTCGTTTTAGGATTCATTCGTTGACACCAGATAACAATCGAAGCGCATTGCGGTACTTTGAAAAATGTTATTCGAATCATACACTTGTATTTCTGAAAATTATCTTTTTTCTTAGGATTATCAAAAATATTTAATGTTTTTTATAAGCCTTCAATATTTAATATTTTATATCTCAGCGTTATATATCTCAGCGTTTGAGATTCAATTAAATACATAAAATTTTAAATTAGTAATATTTATTTTATTACGAAAAATATATTCAAACTAATAAGATAAGCGAAACCTTACTATGATTCAGAATTATTATTAATTGAAAATACCTAACCTAATGCCTAGTAATAATCACAAATACTAAATCAGTGCAAGATAAAAAATGACAACTTGAAAATATTTACGCCTTCTTGTTTTTCGATTCAAATTTCAAGAAAAGTTTGGAATTCTTCAAGTGCTGAAATCGAACGAATAGCCGTGGTAAACTCGGTCTGATATAGCTTCAATTGTAAATGAGGCAAAAAGCAGAGAATCCATTTATTCATTTACTCGAATCGGCTAGCTTTTGATCTTGGATTTTGCTAATTAAATAACAATGCAATGATTAATTTAATGCTTGTAATTAAAGTAAAGAATGTATGTAATTATTTGTATTTCTTTTCAAGTTAATGACCAAATCAGCTGCATAATTACGGCAACCTTTGATGACTCTGTCCAAAATATGCATTATTTCCGCTCGCGCATTGCTCCTGCCTTTATGTTGGTCACAGTTATAATGTCACGTCAGCTTTGCTGAAATCGCTATTTTTGTGATCATCTATCGATGTATATAACACTTCTCGGTGGTTCTGGGTTTATTGCGACTTGCTCGGTCTTTCCTGGATGATTCGGAAGAGGCCCAGTGAAGCTGGTCGCTTCACTGCGTCGCGGACGAAGCTGCGGTTTCTGCCGAAGAGCAATAGCGAATATGGTCATCTCGAGCTACCAACCATCAGTTGCTGGTATTTATACCCTACCCAACCTTATAAATACAAGTTGTACCCCGCGGTTTCACCCGCGTTAATTTCATCGTAGCGTGATGTAATATAGCTCAAATTTATTTATATCTAATCAACAGCCTAAAAATTAAGTTTCAAGCTTTTAGCTCTGAAAATGACGATACTTCCGTACAACATTTCATCCCCCCTTTCAACCACTTACAACCCTTTTTTCGCATTAAAAAGTAGCTTATGTCGTTTCTCGGGCTCTATATACTACAAGTTTACCAAATTTAATTTAAATAGGTTGAGTAGTTTTGGCGTGAAAGCACGATAGACAGAGTTACTTTCGCATTGATAATATTAGTAAGGATTGTTATATTCTTAAGTGGTATGAATCAAAAAGGCGAGTTATGTATGAAACTTCACATACTTAATCATACATTTCTCTGAGCCATTTCGGTAGACATTCAAAGAATGACCTTTCTGTTAAATATTTCATTAAATTATAACCTTGAATGTCTACCTGTAACACCTTATAGAGTTAACATCTGTTAATCAAGAATGTAAATATTAATTATTTTAAATTTTAATTAACCATACTAAAAGATCTTTTAGCAGTTACATTCTATTTTAAATATTCAAAAGTTCCTTATTTTGATTGTAATAGCGTTTACAAACAGTCATACAGTCCTCACTTCATTTAAGTAATTTTCAAGTAAACTTTAATAATAGATGAACGAGGAAGGAGTTATGATGCGACGCACAAACACACGTCAAACATATAATTTTACATAAATATATAATATGATATTTTATTTATTTCTTATTGAGTAGTAAATTATTTTCTTAATAAGTAGAATCAATTGTTCGTATAATACTTATAGATTCAAATAAATTCAAATAAAGATGAAAAAAACGTTAATCTTTATCGAAAGACTTTTATACTAAAAATAACATAATTTATTCATGACAATTTTATCTTATATTTCTCTATTTTAGTGTATCAAAAAATACAAATGAATTAATTTTAATATATTTATTAGCGTTGTTAAATAGTTTACTAACGTAACATGCGATCCATACATTATTAATAAGCTTAACAATCACTTTATAAATATTTATTTATTTTGTCAAAGGTAATTTATCTTCATTTTGACCAATTCTCATTTAATTTTAATATTACTGGCGTGAGTGTGAGGATGAATAGAAATTTGAATACTTGAATAGAAAAGTAACCACTATTTAACGGTTATTACGTTGTACGCAGATTTAAGAAAATAAAAAATAGAAGCCACAAGAATGGATAATCTAAACCCTCATTATTTACAAATTTGAACTTAGTTGAATAAACTCGTTATAAAGCCACTTCAAACTAATAATGCTAAGTACACAGTGACTTGTGCATTAACAGCAAAATGGATTTTATTATGAAATGTTTCGACAAGTAGTGAAATATTAATTTAATTTTAATACATGACAGCTTATGATATAAACATTTAAACTTGAAGCTTTCGATAGGTTTAATTAATATGGAGCTAGCTTTATAAAACGGAAACTAAAAAATTGATAAACGAATATTTTTGAAAAAAAAAAATCGTTTGTTTATACATTCAATTCGCCACAAATTTTTGCACTGTTTACTTAAGTGCTTCACTATTTGTTTTCTATTTTCTTCCCTATCTTTCGCTTTTATTGTTCGCTATTTTTTCTGTGTCATTAAAAAAAATAAAGCATCAAACAAAAATGGAACATTAATTATTATTGCTTTTTAGTCGGTGTGGGAACGACTCCATTGAACGTCTTGTGTAAAGGCCTCCCTTTGCACGACAAAAGCACAAAGGCAAGGCAAACCATGGGGTAGTTCCCTGATGCGATGGACAGACCAAGGAAAGACAGTAGTGGGCGCAACCGAACACTAATACACCCGATTAACGAGCAGCATACACAGGTGGCAGGGCGTGGCTCGTGAGGCGAATTCTGTTGGCTACCCATGATAACCACGACCAGACAAGAGTATAATGACGAAGATTTCTTTTAACACAATTTACTGTTTCACACATCTTAGGATCGTATCGTATCGACTTTACGTCCAACTTTGAGAAGTTTGCTTTGACGCTAGAGTGACTTTCTTTTTCAACTTTTATACTTCAAGATTTCTTCAACTTTTGCAACAGTAAGACTATTATATCACCGTTATTTACAAAGGCAGAAAATTGCTAAATTGAAGTCGATTCGAGATCTAACAATTCGACTTAAACCTAACTAACAAAATAAGCTACATATTTATAAGAAAATCAAATGATTTATCAAAGATTTCTCAACAAATAAAGACATTTTAAAGACAATTAAGTATCATTTATCAAGTGATTTTGGTCGATAAAATTACAGAATGATGGCTGGCTATTTTATAATATTGGCAATGTGTTGGCTAATCGATTGTTATAACGTATTGTTTAAATATTGCAAAATGTATGTTTTGAAATTTTATAAACAATACGGTGAATGTTGTTTCGGAAACAGGTTATTTTATTCTTTAATTTTGTAATAACTTAAGTTACTTGGAACTTTGAAAAATATACAATTTATATGCAAAAAATATCGTTGTTAAGTACTTATTTATTTTAAGAGCTTTAATAAACCTGTTTAAGCTAAAGGGTTCTGTTTTTTTATGAGTGGAGCCTTTTAGACACCAATAATGGTTTTATATTATATTAACAATAAACAGAGACAACAATCTAGGAATACTATTTCTTAGTTTTGTGAAATTAAAAAAGTGCCCCATCGATTTAGATAAAATTTGGGGTAAACAATAAAATAATAAAAAATATTGGACTAATGAATGACTAAATGAAGAGGTATTTAACAATAAAAAAAAGAATCGTATTCATAATAATTGGCTTTACATGCGTGTTACAAACATACAAAAAAAAAACGTAAATTCAAATTGAGCTTGTCTTTTTTTTAAAGTTTGTATAATAATCAGTAAAAAACTCTATCTCCATACTAAAAACAGCTAAAGTCAGATAATCAGGCCGTATAATGAATTGACAGTTAATTACAAGCTATACAAATACAATTACTTGCAATATTTTGCATACATTACCGGTAGTTAGCAGCTACTTTACAACTCTGATCTAGATTTCGGACAGAAATGGCGCTATTTAAATTAATTATTTCAGAAAGTCTGTACTTCGTGTTAAATAATTTTTTTTATATTAGAGTATAATGAGAATTCTTTAATATTCTAAAGTTAGTGAATCTAAATTTACGATTGATTTTACAGTTTTAAAATGTTACTTTTCAAACACCAACAGTACAGTACAGTACCTCAACCATGAGTTTACCATATTACTTGTTTTGTTGTGTTTTTTATTGCTCAGAAATCTTTACTTGCTGACGTATAATTTAATATGACACTTTTGATCTCACGGTGAAACATTTCATTCGATTTGAATACCAATTGTTTTATAAGATTGTATATAATTAAATCAAGTTAAACCTTTATTTAGAAGAATTAAAATAACTTTATGTAAGTCGCCTTATCAGAAATAAAATTTAAATTAATAATTTAAATGACAATATTGTAATTTTAATGACAAATTCCTTGTAATATCAAGTAATATTCATCAATAAGACATTACGAGAAACGAATAGTTACAATCATTATTACACGTTCCCGACAAATTCATTAACGTGCAGACAAATCGCAATGAATATATTTATTATTTGACGCTAGCATGCTAATTATTATGTGAGAGAAATATGTCTTTCATGCGTACATTTTAGGGCTAACACACACAGCGCGATAAGTTTTCTTATTCTTTCTTTAGATATGTATATACATTCCCTTTTTTCCGTATGGTAAATAAAAATGATTTTATAGTGCCCTAAGATATCTATTCTTTCGGGTAAGTAGCTTTTAAATTATCTATTTACTTTAGGCAACAATTAGTCTTTTAATTTTATTAATAACAAGTAAGTTGAAATAGAAAAATACCTAATAAATTAAAAAACAACATAAGTGATGTCAAAATATAACAAACCCATATATTAAATCCAAACTAAAGACTATCACTAACACCAAAATCGTGCCACAATGATTCGAAAGCAAATTCGAATCAGAAGTGACAATTTGCTTTCTAAAGTTGAAAATAATCTAAATAAATTAATAAGTTTTTATTCTATTTTTGTGATAAGAAAAAATAGGTTGTATGTAAAATCGGACTATAATTTTACATGATAACGTCATAAGAAAACAATGATGAAAAATTGCATACTTTTATGAATTGAATTGAATTATTATGCTTAGGCTGATCGTGCCTCTCTATCGCTTGTGCCGCGCTCTCGCTTGCACGCTTGGCTAAGGCGGAACGTGATACTTTTTCGTGCATGCAGCCGGCGTTCATCGATTTATGACGTTATCACGTCAAAAACTAAGATAAGTTGAGGAACAAACATAGCATCGCTAAATGAGTTATGCAGTCTCTACTGTACCAAGTTCTTTAATGATGGTTCAGTTTTTGCGCGATTCTAATTTATGTTTGAACTTTATGAACAGGGAATTCGTTGCGCAAGTGATCATTCAATAATAATAGCGTTGATCTATTGATTTAACCTAAGTATTGGGTTTGAAATGACAAGAATTTGATAGCGAAAATCGATTAAACAACATCAGAATAATTTAAATAAATATTTGACTCGTTCATGTATGAGCTCTTTTATGAATATATATATGCATATGAATAAATATATGAACATAGCATATGCATATAAATAAATGTATAGGTTTTAGTAACTACGACAAAAGGTACCTACTAAGAAGTTTCATATCATGCACCTAGTAGTAATTAAAACAATATGTTGTTTATGTACGTTTGTAGAATTGTTTTTGTTTACCAATAGGTCTGTATAATAATCTAATTTATGTATCTTATTAAATATATCTAGAATCTTTGAAGTGAAATATCATGGACAAAATATACTAAATGAAGTAGTAAGAAACATTGTTTGATATTTCGTATATGTAATAAATGTAATAATTAAAATTAAGTAAAAAAATATTTCATGAATTGAAACTTAATTATAAAAATTGTATTATAACTTAAAACTGTTATACATAGATACTAGATTCACAGTAAATTTTTACGACAAATTTAAATTTTGGTTTAGGCACCATTTAGCTAATAAAGTGATTTACTACGTGACGAGTGAGACTGGCACTGGGAGAAAGCTGTTAAAAGGTTACTAGATCACAAAATGTCAACTACATTTTGTCGATAACGGGTAATCATTAACGCACCAGTTTCCAGTTAAAATAGACATTGTAGGTTACAATAACTTTAATTGTTCCAAACAGAAACAAATACTTCTATGCTACTTTAAATAATTATATTTACACCATTTATTACGTCAAAAGTATTTTACAAAAAAGAAAGCATAAAAGAAGGTACGCTGGAGATCTAAATGGTGGAACGTGGGACTAACTGTTATTTTAAGTGGCCATACTGTTAGAATGTATTGAAGTGCTTTTTTAGACTATAAACCAAATTCGAATTTAATCAAAGTGTAAGTCATAAGTATGCTGAAGTCAAATAATAATAGCCAGAGTGCTAAAACCACAATGAATCCTTTCCATACTGTGGCGGAAACTCGTTAAACAACTAGGCCATGTTGTGCCCATATCCACATTTTGCAATAGTTAAAGTACTTAATAGGTACTTCCATATGTTACGTACAAAACAGCCCGCAAAGAACGCATTAGGAATGATTTTACTTTCAGTCAACAATCAGCGGAAGCCTATTCGCCCCACATGGCAACGCCGCGTGACAGCTTTGCGAAATGGATGAGCTAGGGCTGACAACTATTACTTTTCATGGTTAAAGCACGCACACCAGTCTTCTTATTCTGCAAAATAATACAATTGACTTCACATGATAAAACGCTAAGTTTATGTCTTCAGATGTACATGTATGTTTTTAACATAAACTGAAATCTAGCCATGCTAAGCTACAATACGTTGTTGTTTTTATCTTTAGTTTAAAATTGAAACTAGTCTCAGAGCTACAGAGCGGGATTTGATGTCACATCGTAGTTTGGTTAAAACATGTTTAATTATTGGTAGTGTAAATATAAGTCACACTATTTCAATCACTTATTATAATAAATGAAGAATACAATGACATTGAAATTTCCTAAGCAAAATTATGTTACTGCAAATGGTTACTACAGTATGACAGCAATATTTACCAATAATAAGTCTTAATTTTAAAATTATTAAGTTGCGAAGCGAAGTATTTTATGGTGCTGTTTTAATTTATGTATGTATCGGCCCTATGACTTCTTACATCCGACTAGGGAATGCAGATGTTATAAACGTACAACAAAATCCTAGACGTATTTATGTTTTCCACAACCAATTGTAAATGAAATGTAAATTGCTAACAAATCATCTCGAATATATTGCAACCAATTGTGTCAATGATTACAAGTGGCCGAAGTATAACATTCACGAAACATATTATTATATATTCTACTATTTTTTTGTCTATTATTTTAACATCTAACGGATAAAGACCGATGTAACATAAGTTGTTAACAACCTTACGTTGTTCAAATCTGATCAGTTTTCAAAATGATTTGTATCGTCTTCAGACATTTTATGTTAGCGAGAAGATAACAGAACATTTGAGAGATTAATTACCTAATATTTATAAGGTTCATGTGACAGTTATAGGTGAAACAATAGTTTTAGAATTTTTTGTTTCGTTGTGTGTAGATATCACATAAAAATTTATTTTGCAAATGCCGTACCTACTAAGTGCAGGAGTGCCATTTTTGTTTCTAGGAAATATTCCAGTAAAGATCAAACAAATTGAACAATACCGCGATATTCATGAGCTAATAGCTTTAATTGAATTTAAAGTATTCAACATTGTTAACTTAAAGGTTAGGAGAGCTATCGTGAGAAAGTGGACAAGGAACTAAATGTTATGGGGCTATTCGAAAACAAAGGTACTAATATATTATACTACATATTTATCACTATGGTTTATTTCCTTATAAGTTAATTAAGATTATATCTGATAGGAAAAATGGGTAAATGCAAAATGGAATTCTGGTTGAGTCATGTACGGTACACCGTTAGTGATACAAAGTTTATACTATCACACCTTTTACCATAAAGTTGGAATAAAAAAATACTTTAATCGAAACAGCACTGCATATTATTTGTCAACTGGTTTGATAGATCACGAATCCCATCTATATCAACATAGAATGGACTCATAATTTTTTCAACCAGGCAAAATTGTGTCTCCGTTATTCAATACTATAATGTCAATCTAGGATAACTGGGCTGTATAGAGAATGATTAGTAAAATAGACGTAAAAAAATCTAAATTTTAAAAATTTAAGACGGATGCCACAAAATGTATATTGATGTCAGTTACAATTCTATATGATTTTGAATTTTAATTGATGTTCTTAAATATAGCGTTTAGCAAAGAGTTTCTTTACTAAAGAGATTCGCCACAAGACTATTGAAAAGACTCGTGTCAAAGTAAGCTCAAACCGTAACAGGTGAAATTTTACACACATTCTAACCAGTAGTAAGAATGGTAAATATGTAAGAGTTTGTCGCAGTAATTAGTATGTGTGGTTGTCACTTACCCGTGAATAGAGCTAACAGCGTGGGACAGTATTGCAAGATTTTTGTTTGATTTTGTTATTAAAAATGTATTCTTTTTCTAACATATAAGTTGAAATAAAAAACTTGTATGTGGTTGTATCAATAAAGTATGTAGAAGTTTTAAATGTGCCAAGTCTGTGATGGTGAATTATTTATTTCATAACAATCAGAATTTTAAATATATTCTTATAGATAATAATAGGTTAAGTATTCAAATTTTTTTGTTTGTAATTTTAAAAAAGGATATAAAAGTGAAATCCCGTGTCCTCTAGTGGGTATGGAGCAGATGTATTTCACATCTGTTTCACAGATCGATTTTTCTTTAGGGGCAAGTAGGTGACCAGCCTTCTACGTCCTGCCAGACCGAGTTTTTTTTATCTCCACTGGAAATCGAACCCAGGATCTCTCGGTTGTAATGCTTACCACTACACCAAGGAGGTGGTCAAAAAGGACATAGGATAGACAAAATATGCGTGTAAACGAATCGGTCTATTTGAAAATGAAACGTGTAGCTATGTGCGTCCAAGGTGCGTCTATCTATTCGTTTATGTCGTAACGTTCCTAGAATATTAATTTCGCTAAAAAAATTTAAGTTTAAACTTTAGACTGATATATTTTTATTAATAAATATGTGCAACTAGTGGACTCCGCGAACTTCGTATCGCTTCAGAGTTCCGAATAATAACATGCCACAAATGTCATTTCATAGAAAATGTATGGGAAAATGAATTTTATTCATATACACTGTTATGAAATATTACATTTTTAACAATTATTTTTCTATTCTTTGATTAGACGAATCCAACAAATCAGCGAACGTCAAAATCCGTCTGTGCTTTTGAGTTATAAATGGTATAAATAACCCGACTTTGCTTTATTTATACTTAGATTACATGTAACCTAGTTTACATATAAACCCAATGTGGATTTTATATTCAAATTTAAAAGGTAGGTTTCTGATTTATACATATAATATATACACTCATGATATAGATATTTTTCTTTATGATATAAGTGTAGTTCTATAGAAGATATAAGTTTCAATTACGACACAAAAAAATATATTATTACTTAACTCCATTTTTTATTTACTTACTCCTAAAAAGTAGAATCAATTACATTTTTTGCTTTTATCATTGTTACGTACTTTTCTATCAATGTACCGCGAGGTGATTTTTATTATTATATCTTAATAGAAAATTTTCAATCTCTTTTTACTTGAATTTTCAAGTTTTTATGATCTATCTTTTACTAACGAAACTCATGAATTCTAATTTCTAATATATTTTCTATTGCACTTTATATTGCTTTAATATTTTGTTTGAAGTATATTTTTACATTT
Source organism: Aporia crataegi (assembly GCA_912999735.1). Lineage (NCBI taxonomy): Eukaryota > Metazoa > Arthropoda > Insecta > Lepidoptera > Pieridae > Aporia > Aporia crataegi. The sequence goes on along the minus strand of OU538733.1, from coordinate 6,266,528 downwards.
GAAATATTATTTATCCTAGTACCTAAACTTTCATAAATCTAAAAAGGAACTCTGAAGCGACACGATGTTCGCAGTGTCCACTAGTATCATATACAAAATTTATGTTTTATTGTATTGTTTTTTGTAACAATAAATACACAATAGTAAAACACATAAATATTGCTAATACCTGATTTATAATGTACATGTAATAATATATAATGTAATATATTAGGATCTACTGCCATAATAGACCGCTTTATAATATTACTTTAATAACTAAAAATATACTATTTTATTTCTGACATAATTACAGTTACAATCTTGCATACAATAAAATTGCGCAAGGGAACAATTGACGGACAGATATATGGTATCTGCCAACTCTATGGGAATAAGGCCTTCACGTGTCATAGACAATGGACAATACTGCATAATGGGACGGAACTATGGTATCGGCTTAATTTGTCTGTTCCAGTGTATCACAAGTGAAAGCAAAATTTTCTAGATATTTTATTTCTTAACTTCAATTTACTAAATGATTAGAAAAATCACATGCTTATAGTCCCATTTAAGCCAGAGTTAATGATTGTAGAGAGTCGACGCCAGGAAAGTGACTGAATATGTTAATATATGTAAAATTCAAGAATCGAAACTATATCCCTATGTATATACATTTTGTATATTATTATTAAATATTAGAAGATCTGTTACTATTACATTATAATTAAAGGGTTCAACAACAAAGTAGCTAAAGAGCTGCTAGAGCTCAAAAGACACAAAACCTGTGCCTTGACTAGAATACTGCCAGGTCACTGCAAGCTGAACAAACACATGTTTCTACTGGGTAAGAAACAAGACGCAACATGCAGGTACTGCCAGAAAGAGGAGGAAACTGCCATGCACATCCTCTGCTCCTGCGGACCATTAATGCATAAAAGAAGTACCCACCTAGGACGACATGTACTGCAACCCGACGAGGTGCAACACATTACAGCCCAAAGAATCTGGAAGTTTCTCGATTCAACGGGAATCAGTAATGAACTATAAAGGGCTGCCACAATAGATCAAATTTGGTCGAAGTGGCAATTTGATAGCCCATTCATAACATAATAATAAATACTATTACAGTGTGATTCTGGGGTTAATTTGGAGTAAGTGGAGTAGGTATGCATGCAATTTATTTTAATCAGGATTTCACCATTGATCTCATTTACGTTGAAATAGATCGAAAGTATGTAAGATCTCATCAATCGATGTTGAAATTAATTAAAATCGATGTAGTTTACGGTTACCATATCATGAAGTGTGAGTACTTATTTATAAAATATAAAAACCTAGATCCATACCTATCCATACCGTATTCGTGTAAGTAGGTACCACTCAATATGGTGCGTATCGAAAACATGTAATACCTACTGTTGTTTTACAAGTTTTTTGTTGATAATTTATAATTAATACCTCAAGGTCTACTACATTTGATTACTGAGAGCGATTATATTTAAAAAAAACTTGTAGAAGTCATCGTGAATATCGATCAAAACATTATATAATCAGTGTAGACTAATAAAAGATTAATTGTGTTATTATAAATATCTATAAAGATGCCTTAATAAGCCCATTTTTGTGAAGAATTTATTGTCCTAAACTTAAAAAATAATTTTCAACTTATTTCGTAATTTTAATTATCAAATTGAATTCGTAAATCTTAATCTATGATTGTTGAACAATTTATATTTTCATTGGTATTAATAACAACCTTCATAGTGTTATAATTGTGTTTTGCATAATTCTATATAGTTTAACAAAAAATTACTAATAAAATAAACGCACCTCACGTTTTCCGAACCTTACAAAGTTCAAGCATAAAACAATAACAAATTTTATTGATATAACTGCGCAATAAACTGTTACTATGAGTCATTAGAATGACAACAAATTACAAGACTCAATTAAATCATAACTGCTCCGCTATTTCTCACGAAACTGGTCATAGGAAACGGCTTATTCCGGTCTAATTAAAAAAAACGAGTTTACTATGCCTTATACTGATGAGGCATAGACAAGTTTTTTAGAGTCTAGCCACTGTAGTAGCCACAGAGTAAATAATCTGTTTGAGAAACTGAAGTTTGCAACTTTAATTCAAAAGTGCAATGACTCCTACAAGCCTACCTACAAATTACAGTAGATGAATAATTAAGTAGCTATATTTTATAAGATTTGAATATAAAAACACTAGAATATATGCACCATATAGCTTTACTACGCACTCAATTGTATTCTGTTAAGAACATTGAGCAGGAACTAGCTCCCGACTTTAATACATAGAGCAAAAGAAAGCGTGGCCGTCTCTAACAGACTTGGCGACACATCTTCGAATCAGAGGCGAATAAAATCGACATAACCGGGAGCGAAGTAAGTTCGCCCAGGACAATATGGGTTTATTTTCTGGATGTCCTAAGTTTCAGCTCACTCAGAACCATATTATATCAAAATATATTTAAGAGCAATCAATAATATAATAATATAATAAGAATAAGTATATACCTCGTGTTATTAATTAGTTATTCGTAATTTTATAGCCCAGGACATCTGCATATGTAATAAAAACTTGTGGTATATTTCTTTACTGTAAATTACGTACACTGTCATAAGTGTATTGACAATTGTAGATAGCTGTGTAGGTTTTTGTGACGTCTATTTTAAGCATTGTTTAATTATAACGTGTTACTCAAACAAGCTCCTTTAGGCTATATTTACAATATTGAGATGCGTAATTCTCGTGTTTATGTTTTGATCAAAGATAATATTAAAACTAGATAATAATGTTCTTGTTTGATCATAGAACAAAAATTGAGAGTGAGTAGCATGAGTTTTTCTTAATGTAGTTTATTTAAAGCAATTTGTTTAAACTTGCTTCAGTGTTTAATTCATGCGAAGAGGTATCAAACAAATAAAATATATAACCATTTAATAATAGCTACTTGAAATATATTTTCAAAGCTCTTCGGGTAAAAGGTCTTTCTCTCTTACATACTTACATATTACTACTACGAAGTATAATATTTTCGAATCGATTGCCACGGAATCCCAGTATTCATGCACCTATACAGCATTGGCGCCTACCTGAAATTAAAAACAAAAGTTTGAAAAATACAAAGGTACCTACTAGAAATTATTATTGTACTAATAATAAATTTAATAAGCCACCTAAATTTTCAAAAACCTGATATACATTGTTGAAATTGTATGAGGAAATTAATATTATTCGTAAATTTTTTCCATACTAATATATATTATTTTTATATAATAATATTTCTTCTGCTATTTGGAGCGCTAAGTAATCCAATAATAAATCGAAATCATTACAGCCGTTATTAAGCCAACTTTGTTTAAACTTAGAACTTAAAAATTAGATGAATGTATGAATTTTAGTAATATATTTACAAATTTTAAAATGATTTTAAAAAATGTTGGTACGGCAGTGTAAATATGTAAATTTTCACGCTTGTTCTACGGATTAAATCGCAAACTACCACAGATGTTCCCACGCAGTGGAAGCACTCAAATTAAGATAATGAACGAGGTTTTATACTAACGTTGCATTTGAGTTTACTTATATAGTCTATAGTCAGGTAAAATTATTTATAACCCATAATACATAATAATATGTACCATATATGGAACTAACGTCTATGTTCGTTAATAATATTCAAGGGCCTCTGATCAATAAATAATAAAGGTATATTTGATGTACCGTTTGTATTAAAATATGCAAATTTTAGATTACGCTAAAACATAATTTTATGAAATATTTTGATTAGTTACTATTTACTAATAAGTCTACTGACTTACTGACTTAAAAAGTATAGTAACATTACTATGTTACCATACTTTTTACTTTAAATTTGATGAATTAAAATTATTTTTTATTACATTCATTTTTGTTTTAATTTTTAAATTGAATTTACTTTAAATGTCTACTTAGGTCAATCAACGGCTGATATAGCGCCTAACTTCCGCCGAAAGTTACAGTAATTAAGGTAACGTTTTTGCATGAGATACAGTAGCAATAAAATTTTGAGTTTATAACGAATTAAAAGAACGGCGTTCATTTTATTAATTAACAACACTTTTATTATTTCAACTGTGACTAAATTATATTGCCATATATTATTTATCTATTATTGTCAATTGTCATGATGAAAGAGATGATGACAGTTACAGGGGGGCTTTGTAAGTTTGACATGTCTGTGTGTTTGTTTCTGTTGTGCCATCGTAGCTTCTATATAAACTGACAGGGTATAAATAGTTCTCAGCAACAATTATTAATATCTATTTATTCGATGATCAGGTATTTTTATTTCTAAAAACATGTTGATGGTTAAAATTTGTTGTCTATTTTACTTGTTTGTGGTCAAAAATGAGGATTTACTGGACAGACTGTGATAACATTTGATGTAAAGCAATGAACTTAAGCAGTTGTCGAACTGCAAATTTACTGAATTAACAGTACAAGTAAAAATGCGACTGTATGTATCGATTCACAAATAATGCTAAATGCTAACTTTAACTGAATTTTTTACTCTTTCTATTATCAAATGCTTAATTCCAAATTCTGATGATAGGTGATATTAAATTTGTCTTTCAGTGATGCTTCTAATTCGTCAGATTGTTCAAGTTTTAAGAACACCTCAAATCTCAAGGGTCCAAGTTGTTTAATACTCAATTCACGAGTCGTTTACACTGACTAGGGTCAATGAACGAGGTTTTATGATTTTCTATATTTTCTATGTATATGTTTTGGTTGTTAGAAGCATGCAATGTAGGTTTTATATTTTTTATATTTATTTCTATATCTGTTCATTAGCTTATCTGTATAATGACGGTGTATGGAGAAAGGACTGCGAATATAATCAGAGAACGGAGATCGAAAAAAAGTCACGTACGTTCAAAATAGAATATGTTTTAATATACTTGATATATGACATGAAATACTATAATTTCACTATATAATTTGCTCTTTGTTTTAATAAAAATCTTTGTATTTAATAAGAATTTTTATTTACTTGACACATATGTACCGCCTATACATAATTTGTGTTAATAAAATACCTACTACTTTTTCAAATATCACTATATATTGACGTCTAAACTGAGTTTCGTTAGCTCTACACGGAATGCAGTCAATTGAAATATTTATTTTAAATGTATATATTTGAATACTAACACCTCGCTGATCCTAACCCGGTTTCGTCTGGCTCTCTCCTGACCTAGACCCTTGGGCCTTAATTGTGAATAGCATAGACATTGAGATATGGCGTAAAGATATCAATCTATCTAGATAGATTAGCTTTTATAAGACCTATTTTCTAGGTATTTATTGTAATGTAATTGAGACTGGATATTGTAAATTTCTCTGTGTCTGAATGATCTAAAACCTACTATTTTTCTAGAGAGAAACGATTTATATTTTAATGAATAAACTCTAAAACAAGTGGGGCGATTTTAACGTCTTCTATTGAACTCGAATTCTGAGTGAAATAGGCTAGTATTGTAGGTATATACTTGCAAAAAAAAAACTATAAACTAAGCTTAGTATTTAATTAAGTAGCTGATCTCATTTAGTATGAATTTATAATTAGTATTAACTTTAATTCTATTTTATTACACAGTGCAAGAAAATGTAGCGAAATAATTAAATCAACGAAAGCGAGTAACTTGACAAATTAAATTGTTTTTTCGCGTCTTACTCTATATCTAACAGTAAAAGTTTTGAACGTTATTCAAAATAGAAAGATTTAGTACAATTTAAATACATATACAAAACATTATTATATCTTACCATAAATAGCAAATACAGTAACCTCTAAAATGTGAAATACATTAATTTTTTCACAATTAAAAGCTTTACAAAGAGAATAATTGATGGGATTAATCACTTTTCACTTCAACGAGTTGACAAATCGACATAAAACCGCAACAAAAGGCAACTGCGGTCACCATTTGAGAAATTACTGCTAACCATGGGAAAATTTAAATGGCTTAATGGTTGAAAACACATTTTAAGGATAGGAAAAATTTGATGGATTGTTTAGTCATGAACGATAATAATAGGCTGAGTACCTACTAACAAATTTATTGATTTAGGCGGTAGTTTGGGTAAGAACTTTTAATGAAGGTCACGTCAACTACGAATTTTCAATCGAATGTTTCAAAAGGTTTTAACCGTTGACAACCTGTTGACTAATTATTTAACGCATTGCTATTGAACAATGCTAGACATAACCGACTTTAATTTCTCTGTCATTCATGTCATTCTCGGCCATTCATGTCTCAGTTTGGAAAGATCGGGATCAGTGATGCAACATAATACATCTTTATAATAAATAATGATAAACTGTGAAATACTACAGCCGACAACAATGAATAAGGACAAAACAATATTAGAAACAGCCTTTATCGGATTAAAAAGCGTTTAAAGATAATTTCAAACATTTTTAACTAAAAAAATATCCAGATATTGTTTGAACGGCATGATTGCAGGTGGCTGACACAGTTGATTTTCATCGAAGTAAAACCCGAAGTTAATATCAACACCTGTTACTCCAGACAAGATACTGTAAATTTTAAAACTGATGTGCACTTGATGTGCATTTAACAAAAAAGCTCACGAAATCATAATGTTTCTATCAAGCTCGTAATTTTTTTTATCTCGCATCTATTCTGACTCACATTGCGTCATTAAAATGCAAATCCAGCCATGTTGCCGTCGCCATACGTAACTAACGCACGCGAGCACTGAATTATTTATTTTTTATAGTATGCCTACGTTTGTTTAAGATATCATGTACTTGTGATATTTTATATATGATTTTTCAAAAATATTTAACAATAGGTTTTACTCGAGACTTCTGTTACTGTTTACTAGATTACTCTAGATTTTTATGAGCGATGTTTTTTTTAAATATGTAGTTTAGTTTAATAAGTATTTACACACATTACGTACTAAATAAAAATTATTAATTAAAAAAACCCTTAAGCTGGTCACACTTCCGCGTTGAATAACGATGCTGATTCTCTGCGCGAAATTCACCAATCACCAGAGGACTCGACCAGCTGTTTTGATATTTCCCCAAAAAGAATCAAATATCGATGACCACATGGCACAAGCGTTTCCACACCAAATATAACAAACTGATAACCTGGTCCCAGGTTAGAATATTAGCGACACTTGGCCTGTTCCGCTGCAGAAGTCGCTGCACCAGCACAGCGTGGTTCCGGGAATAGAGGGATGGAGCGGTGGTATCGACATAGGTTGCGTTCCACACCAAAGCTCGGCCCATACTCCACGGAATCAATAATATTCAATCCATTTGATAGTTATAAAGCATAGCCGCACGTTAATGTCCGCAGGAAACAGGCAGCAGCGGAAGTGACGTCAGGTGGCGCGAGCGCTGATGCGTGAAGTCTTGTACCTGTTATACTCCAAGAGCCAAATTCATTTACTTACGTATTTAGATCCTATGGAAAACAGTTTTAAGAACTGAAGTTAAACTTTACTTTAATAAATCGAACTTTTCTTACAAAATCAATAGTTTTTGAAATTAGATGGCCTGCAAGAGATCGCTGATTAGTCGCCCGATGCACTCCAGCTAGTTATAAGACTTCTTATTTTTATTAATTTAAGGCAACTAAGAGTGAATAAATAAATAAATAGTTTAGCAACCTCTGATTTTATAAAGCCGCAAATGTTTGAAAAAAACTACATAAATCTTTGGAATTTACGATTAATGTATATTTCTAAATTTTGAGAACTTTCATAGCTTGATATTAATGGTAAAATAATAGTTATTTAAAAAAGTTTGATGAAACTAATTAAAAATAAAGTGTAACTTTTTTTATGGAAATAACGTCAAGTCTTAGACTTTATCTCTTAGACTATCACCTGTCAAGTACATATTTTTTATAAGGACTAACGGTTTTAAAGGATCAGTAGCAGCTGGTTAATAGAGTGATAATTAAATTGTTGGGAACGGTTAGTTGTGGTTTAAACGTCGATTTACTATTGGAACCATTTAACACAGTTAACCTTGCCTTAAATATATTCTGTTTTGATAATGCAAACGGTATCTATCCTAATATATAAACGACCGCGTTTTATAAAATGGGAAAGTAAATGTTAAATATTATCTCCATCCAATAAAAACTATTTGAATGTCTTAAAAAATGTTATATTCAAATTTCGAACTCTCCTAAACATCATTTTGGTTTTTTTTACTGTGTTGGTCCGAGTCTTGTTGGGATAAGAGAGTTTTAAGAAATGTATTGCTTCCCCAATTTTAAAAATTTTACTAAATTTTTTTACAAATTAAACTACCCGACATGTCATTGGATCGGCAGAGAACATCAAATAATTTCTTCACTGATCAGAATTTACTTCATGAACTCAAACGTAATTTGTTAAATTCTGATACACTTAGGTCCTTAGAAAGTATATATCCTAATTATATGCAGACAATATCGCGGGTGGTCGTAGTTCGATACGTAATTTTTTAAGCGCTATGGTGCTCTCATAACAGTCGGATGTCGAGTTATCTTGAAATAAGTTCAATTATATCCTATTAGCTACCGTTATTTAGTAGAAATGGTTAACTTTATGGTAATCATCTAAGATCGATTCTGTATTCCTACAAAGAGTAACAACATATGGAGTTTAATGGAGTTTTAAACTCCATATGTTGTTTTGACATAAATGGTTTTTTTAAATAGGAATGTCGGATAAATTTTAACAAAAACTAAAAAAAGGCTTAACAATTGGTTCATATAATATAAACTAACTATAAATACCTTCATTAATCCCAAAATAGCAATGTAGCAACTAATAATAACATAAACTTTATAGTGGACTTATTTTTTTTTCAGACAAGGAGTTTATAAATATTTTATAGTCTATGAAAACTTATATGAACTCTGAAACTAACTAATTATTTCCTTAACCTAATCACTTGCTTTCCGAAAATAATTGAACATAATTATAAAATACAATATATTATAAAAAAATTTAAAAAAATCTCTTTAATAAGTTGACATTATGAAATATGCTATCCGTAAGTACCTACCTAATGATTACAAATTATTTATGCGTCTAGTCAGTTCCAAACTTACAGATACCGTATCGCAATGCGTGTTTGAAAAACACTTACCATTATAATTTATAGTTCTATAACGAACGTAACGTTTCGTTGAACCTTCCAAAGCGATGTTAGTCGTAACGAATCGTTAAACGTTAGTAATTACAACGGCGTGACCTATCGATTTGAGATTATCTGTTGCTACATGCCTCTCGGCTACAATATAGATAATAAAACTGTAACTGACATCTGTAGTCTGCACATAGAATATTTTTGTAGCACTCCTAGTGGTACAGGAAAACTTAAACGGGAACTATGTAGTCAAACTATAATAATAAACTGAATATTTGCTAAGAGGCTAGCTACAGCGATACGGAGTTTTCAGCAAACTGTTTCTGGGAGCTGGTATTATAAACCGTAATAACTCCTGGTTCCGTGGCGTGGATCTATGGGTCTCTTTGTGGTAACGTAGCCCCGAACGATTTTGATGAGTTTTTTTATTGTTTGAGCTGACGTGAGTAATGCATCTTAGCTATAAATTGCTTACGAAGACTTGTTATTTTGGATAAAACATTAAAGTAAGACGCGTAACCGACCAATCATTGTGAATGTACCATTGACAGAATTTGACAATAAAAACTTCCAGGATATTTCTAAGTCTGAGTTCTTACTAAAGATAAATCTTTATTTTTACTGTTAGAGAAGGTAAATTTCTAAATCTAAAATCTATCCGTACCTTAATCTAAGCTGGTTTGTGTTGAAATCTGACTCGAAATCAAAACATAAAATTGTAACTAAGTACCATGCCTTTGCCATTTAAGATATTCATGAAAATTTTTCTTAATTAATAATAAGTGTAATGTAATGGTATTCTTTTAGTGTTATTTTTTCGGATAATAAATAAATAAGCAAATGTATGTATATAATAACTTAATAAAGAGAAAAGATTTGTACTTTTGTTTGAAAAGAGGAAACTAAAAATTAGATCGATTTTAAAAATTCTTAGAGGCTCGTTCGAGCTAAGAATACTCGGACGAAGTTACGGCTGTCTGTGAATTTATGGTCTATAATTTAAAAACTACTGAAAAAATGCGAAATCACAATAATTCATTTATTTATTTAGGGACATTTCATTTTTACAGCATCTCAGGCTCCAGTTGAAGTAAACTATATTATAGGAGCCTGTGACTAATTACGAATATTTCATTTATAAGTTTTATTTCCAACCGGAAGTAGTTATCTTTCGGTGCAAAGCAGAACCGGTGTGAAACCGGGGCGAGACGCTAGTTCAGTATATTTCCTTAAGCAAAGTGCAGACCACACGTTAGCAATTTATTAAACAAGTTACTGCAATGGCTTCTTGAATAAATTGTATAAAATCATACATCCGAGAAAACATTTTCGTATGTTTTCTACTTTATGACACAATTGATGTTTTGTAATATACGAAAATGACTCGCATGGTAAATATTTATCTATCAATAAAGTATTAATTTTCATATTTGATTCCTAACTTTAGGACCTACATCGAAGCTTTGCATTAATTTGTAGCTTACACTTCTCCATCAATCAAAATTTTTATATGGTTATTCTTATAATAAGTAAAATCATTACATCTTATGCTGAATTAAGTAAAGGTAATCTGTCAAACGGAATGAAATTTGCCAGCCATGTTTTCAGGATTCTATAGTAACAATACTCGATTTAAATTTGATAATATGATTCAAGCAATCACATTATAAATTTCAAGCATATTTATTTAAAGACAATTAAATTAAAAAGCAAATAAAAGTCTTTTATATGCACGATATATCTCTCTCGTTGACTTTTAAAACACGAGTAAATTAATAACCATACCACTATTAACATATAAATTAATGAAAATGATAATTTAGTGTTTAAGCGTCACATTATTAATCGGTATTTTTGATCCTGGCATTACCATAATTATTTTGTACTAGTGGCTGAAACCGGCTTCATTGTTGCTTTACTAATATAGTAGATATAAATACCTATATTTGTGTAAGAAGTATATCGAAAACTCTCCCATAATATAATATAATTACAAATAAAAATTAAAGACACACGTAAGTACTATTTATGCCACAATCAATTATCTTTTTAAATTTATAGTTGTGGCTATAAAAACTTTGGTCCTCGTAAACCATGGAAAATCTTATACTTTTTGTTTAAAATAATGAAATGTAATAAAATCTAAAAATGTCCTTGTAACTTTTCATAAATATAGACTCATTCTATAATCTATGTACAGATAGTGACCGTTTGCATTTTTATTAAATGATAATATATTCCACAGATTATATAACTTCTTACACAGTTGCGATAACCGTTATGTGGCGAATATTATAAATTATATAGTATATTAGTTCTGTACGCAGTTCCCCCGCGAGTTGTATAATAAAACTGTATACTGGAAGTATGTACATATCTGTGACATTACATTTGTGTATAAATGCCCGTGTATCTTAAATATATTGATAAACTTCGTTTATTTATTATCTACAAGCAATTCGCATCGCCACCAGCGCCGATCTCTATCTTGAAGCGAGATTAATAGATGTAATGAATGATTAATTAACATGAAACTTAAAAATAGATAGATGAAATAAAGTCCCGTGCCATTTTTTCTGCGTCTGTGCCAAAAAATGGAAAAATAAAATATCTCTTTTACGTCTAGATTATGAAGACTCGCTATTAATATGAAGTGATTAAAAATTGAACTTTTCCTGAAGGCTTAATTTTCAAATTTCACAAGCTTGTGCCGACGTATATCTCATATTTATATATCATTTGTTTATATATTAATAATTCTATTATTAATATATATTATTAATATATATATAATTCTATTATTAATATATATTATTATATATTAATTGAATTGATCACGTGATTGAAGCATGTACGCTACTTCATGCTTCCGTTTATTCTTAAATTGTTGTTAATATTACATATTATAACAGACGTCAGTTTAATATAAAACATCATGCCGGGATGAGAAATTTCTTAATCATAACTTGGAATACTTAGTTGAATATCTTTTTCATTTTTTTAATAAAAACGATCCCACGTCTGAAAAACAACTTCGATTAGGTACGATTTTTTAAAAATTGAATTGCATAGCTTTCCTTGAATATAAAAATTATTTTCAAAAAGTTCTTAAGTAAATGTAAAAATGTTTTTCCGGCCACTTGGTAGTTTAACGTTACTATATAACTTTTTCCTTTAGCGATAAAAAATACATTAAAATCTCTTTAAAAGGAAAGTTTTAAGTGCCTAGCAAAGATAAGGGAGTTATGTTAGGACTAAGGTAGTAAAAGTTCAGTGTGTTAACAGAAAAATAGATAATTATAGGAAAAAGGAAGTGTTTGATAGCCTTTTAAAAATTCAAAAAGAGTGTGTTTCGTTATAATCAACAAGGATCCAGATTCAAAGAAAATATACCCAAATTTTTCTTCCGGTGAAAAACAGAAAAATTATCTTTAGTATTTAGTAATATGTGTTTCTATCAAAGAATCTTCTCTTTAATTTTTTCACATTAACTACATTCAGAGCAAGATAACAAATAAGTGTAAAGTGTAGAGCCATGTCACATTATTAGATTCACAGTTATGTCAACTTGAAAATGGCGTAAAATATTTAGCGCCTTTTATTAACTGGTGTACTCAACATATTACGCTGACTTTTTCTGCTTTTTATTTTACTTTTAAGTATCGGTCACATAAAAATAAATCTCAGTTGAAAGTAAAAAACTGAGGTCTAACTTTATATTTAAAAATAAACACATATTTAAGAACGCATGAAACTTGAATATACGCTTAGCATTTGCAATCTTCTGAAATTGTCTTCAATGTATTGCAGCTCTACTAAAAGTCTACTTTGGATCACAAATACAATTCAGAAATCTAACTTTACACTTATATTAAAAATTCATTTTTACATTATATTAAAAAAATGGCGTCACCTGCATGTGCGCCATGAGAAATATTTAACACGATGATTTTCAAATAATTGTATTTAATTAATCCCGGCTTTCGAAAATCAATAGATACGTCTATATATCTCAACATGATGATAAAATTTTAATTTCTAGGTCTTTATGTTACGTGTGGATTTTATGACGATGTTAGTTAAAACGACAATATTTCGTCACTTGTGCGCAGTCTGGTGCCTCGCATGCTATACTGGCTGTAACTATTGTTTATTTTATCAGTTTCCGTCTACAGTTACAAAGTATAAAGGATTTGCAAGAAATAGTAAAATTTGAAAACTAGTTTATCGCAAACTTGCCTATTTTGTAACGGTCAGTATATTATAGTAAAGTGTGCCATACGAGAATTACCTTGAATTTCTTGAAGTAACAAAAACTTGTATCTTTAACATGCACATACAGTATGTCCTCGCAATTGCATTCCTGTAATTCAAATTAAGTATTTATTTTTTTATAAAAAACCTTATGAAGTTTTATGATTAAGCTTCAGAATTATTTATTTTTGAGTTGTTCTTAAAAAGCTAAAACCAAAAAATCATTTATATTTATAAAGATTAAAGTTCAATAATGAAATAAATTCGTACTGTTATAAAAATAACACTAACTAAAGATTCTATTTAAAAAAGTAAAGTAAACTTAATAATTATACAACCAACACATAAGCATTTATGCTTATAGCATTTATAAATATCGACAGCGCATTGAGCTGTATGACATTACAATCTCCATTTAATAATAATAAACAATCGAGATATTAAAGTTTTCCTACATTTATTAATTACATAACACATCATAAAGTATCATTTGAAATGATAAATATTACTCGCGATTTCATGTCTTTATATGTTTTTTATGCACACAGGTGAAAGTTTGAACGTAATTTTGAATCAAGTTGTGCTATATTTGTTATTGTACTCTTAAATATAAAAAGAGATAAAATCGTTTGTTTTTTTTGAAATAATCTGTAGATCCATCGGCACGATTTTAAAAATTCTTTCAATCATAGCAAGCTTGAATCATTCCGAGATACCTTGCTATATTTCACTCGTAGTTTGAAACATTATCTCGAAGTAAAATAGTAGCTCTATTAAATTTTAAGTATAACATAACGTATGTCCATTAGTTATGGTGTATAAATCTCAAATACTACTTGTAAACACTCAAAGCACTTTGTGTAATGTGATGTCGTCAGTTTTAAACTGTTGACGTACAGTGAGTATCATTGTGCTTCTCAATGGATAATCTTAGAATATTCTATATGAAGATCAATTATTTTCATATCCTTACTGGATACAAGAGTCAAAGATTTCACCAGGAACATATTTATCTCTATATAAATCACTAAAATGTTGTTGGTTGGCACAATAGTCGTGGTAGTACTTGTGCCTTCTGCACCAAAAAGTCCTGGGTTCGAATCCTGGTACCTACCAGTACTTATTTACAGCATTTATTTGTGTGAGCACGAATGTTTGTTTTCGATTCTTTGTTGTTTATAAAGTCATATATGTATTTACTGTTGTACCCTCGTTATTTCCGATTACAATAACACAAATGCTTCGGTTATTTACTTTGGGATTATAGCAAATTTATTATTATAAAATAGGTGATTGACAAATCACATTGCATTGCTTCTATTAGGTAGCATTGTTTAAATTGTCACAAAAATTTGTAATTTTAAATATATTTTTTATTCGTAAAATTATCCGATGACGTAAAAATAAATATTCATCGTCGTAGAGAAAACGAATTATATAAGTTGCTAGTTCTATACCCGATCAATCAAAATAATAATAAAGAATTATATTTATAAAAGTATAGTCCTAGAAAATATTGCAGTATATTTACTCTAGGTGTAACATTGTTTCAAGATGGGTATTTTATGTTCACTGGGATGTATTTTTAGTGTCACTCTTTGTACTTAAACATTTTTAAGCAAGTCATAAGACCGTAAACGGAATAAATTATTTAGTTAATATTTGAGATAAAGATTAATGTGAATAATTCTCACTTGCTTTACTCTACCCTAAGAATACAATGCTGTTGTAAAATCTGTTCAGTGGCTTTAGCCTAAAGGCTACATAATTATATATGTACCTATTTTTTATCATCTCATCTTTCTACCAAAATTAATCAAAGTCAGTTCGCAAGTATTAAAACTTTTTAGAACTTTCTCTTGGTAAAAATAAGTTTTATTAAATAAAAATTAGAAACGACAGCATAATCTTGAATGCAATAATGTCAACTATAATCAATTCTTCTAATAAATATTTATAAACAAACATAAAATTAAATTTACGATAATCATTCAGAAACACGAAAACTACAAAAATCTTGAATCACTAAGTGATTGATTGTCAAAGACTATTTGTTTTTTTATGACTTAACTAGCTTCAATGAACTCGTTAGCCATTCGGAAACATGATTTTTATTAAAAAGTATATGTGAAATGTAATAATATAAATAAAGGCACAAAAATAGCAATATATTTAATAAATTATACTTAAAACATATACTTAAGTATATATAAGTAATAAGTGTAAGTAAAAAAACTTAGGTTAAGTATATAAAATATCTACTTGCTGTTGTGATAGCTGATATATGTGAAACTGACGCCAAAATATGACTCCCCACATCCAATTCAAACTCGCTATAAGTAAAACTCTACTATGTTGGTAATTAAATTAATGGGGCATTAATATCCAACTAGATACGAATCAAGATATGAATAAAATTAATACAAATTTTATAGCGCGATTAATGGAGATTTTACGACATTTACTATAGAAATAAATATACAATGCTTTAGATTACACGTGCGAATTTTAATGAGGCAATGAATTAGAGACATCAGAAATAAGCTGGTCCGACTTCATTTGAACGTGAAACTCAATAATACTGAACGGATTTGCTGACGGAGTGATGTATATAAACATACATATACCTATATTTATTTATTTATATACTCTCTAATAATAACTAAAATGTCTTTGGTATATATGTGTATATATACTCGTTTTTTTTTTGATATTTGCGTAATCGAGATGGTTCTTGGCTAAAATTTGTGATGTCGGTCAATCAAATATTCTTATTTTTTAATTAATATATCGGGAAGTTCTAAATATAGTGTCTGTGTATTTCTTAATTTTTCTACAATTATATGAAATATAACCAATCGTATATAACGGGAAATCCAGTGTAAGCCAGTATATAATAATAATAATAATAATAATAATAATAATAATATAATCCTTTATTCAGACCACATATACATAATCGCCGACTCTAATAACAGTATATAATGCCAGTCAAATTAACGTGGTACTGCAGTCAACACGTGGTGCTCTATTGTGGTAATCACTGTTTTAATTTATAACCTTAATAAATATGTAACTGTCAACAATAT